>CM057234.1:84841539-86054872 GCA_029891385.1 Erythroxylum novogranatense | reverse complement strand
CGACGGAGCGGCAGGAGCAAAAGACCCAGGGACGAGAGTCCAACACCGAAGACAAAAGAGCACCGAAGAAAAAGAAAACACAAAGTATGCAAGGCGAGATCAAGAAACTGTGTGTTCGTCAGCTTGTCTCTCTCTAGATTCTCTCTCTAATAGTAATATTCAATCTAGAATTCAGTTTTCTATTTCTAAAATTCATTTTATTCTTCCTATTTCTAAATGAAATAGTAATTCAGTTTGATAAGAGGATCTAGTAAACTGATAAGTAAGAAATAAGAAAGTAAAATAAATAACATAAACAATGTTTTAGATTAACTACCTAGTAATGATGTCAAAATTTGGTATAATGTTGCCTATACTAAAATACAAAGCCTTACTCTCAAAATCTATATAATACTAAAAGTAAGAGTTGATCCCATAGATCATGTTTATGCTTGAGAATAAGAATAAAAAGGGTTTAAAATATGATAAAATAATTACAAAAATATAATAAAGGAACAATGTAAATTAAAAATGAAAAAATTTTAGTCCAATCCATTTCCACCATGGGAATCGTACATCAATCATGGAAGTAGGATTAAATCAATATAATAGTTCAACTAATCATCATTGAAAGTATCCATATCCTTCCTTAATCTTAGTTAAATGGAGACAAAAAAAACAATATAATTTACCTAACTATTGAATAACCATTATTCAGTACTAAAGATTCAAAGCTAATACATAAGTAGTTTAAAAGGCTTGGCACATGGTTGTGTTTCGGCTCGTGTACTTAAAGTTGTGTTTCGGTTCAGCTCGTGTTTCTTGTAAATTTTCTTCATGCTTTTCCTTATAAACTTCTCCAATTCTTGGAAAATTTTAGCTTTAAAGCCACATCTTCTCAAATACATCAAGAGTTATTCCTATATATCTCATTTGCTCTTAAAATCTCCAATTGCATCTTGAATCAAAATATAAAGATAATGATTTCATGAAGGCATAAAGTTGATGTAAAAGATTAAATTTTAAGAGAAAATTACATATAATTTTACACTCTTATTAAATATAATTGGTCAAAGAAAAATTGTTAACAACCTCTTTTTTTATTATATTCAACTATTCATACCTTATTTCATCCTATCCTGATTCTTCGAGTTATGACTTAATTAAGACATGAAGGAATCGACTTTCGACTCATATAGGAACAAAAGCTTCCAGCATGTAGATTGTCAAAACATCAATCAAAGGTAGAAGAAAAATAAGAGGAAAGGTAAGATATAGTTAACGTGGTTCGACATCGTTGTTGCCTACGTCCACAAAGATTTTCCTTTTTTCATTCGTAATGTTTTCTGGTTACAAAGTACATATATAAATACCCATTAGGGTAGTCAACTTATTTTTTGGAAACAAATCAATCATTCAAATCAAAAAGCTTTTTAGGGAAGCAAATATCCTTGATAGCTCATTCCAACACTCCCCCTCAAGTGGGTGCATAGATGTCCCTCATGCCCAACTTGTCTAATGAGCTGTGAAAAACCTTCCTTGACACTACCTTTGTGAGCATGTATGCTAACTGATCTTCAGACCGAACATAAGGGAGTTGAATTAACTTGACTTCAAGTTTATCCTTAATAAAATGTCTGTCAACCTTGACATGTTTTGTTCTATCATACTGAACTAGATTCTTGGCAATTTCGACTACAGCTTTGTTATTGCAGAACAATTCCATCTCCCTTTCATTTCCATATCCAACTTCTTCCACGAGCTTCCTTAGCCAAAGTAATTCACATAATCCTGTAGTGATCCCTCTGAATTCGTCTTCAACACTAGATAAAGCAACTACCTTTTGTTTCTTACTCCTCCAACTAACTAAGTTTCCTCCCACAAAGGTGAAGTAACCAGAAGTTGATTTTTGATCGCTAACACTCCCTGCCCAATCTGCATCTGTGTATCCATGAATGTTTAGGTGTCCATGCTTTTGAAACATTAGACCCCTGCCTGGCGACCCTTTTAAATATTTTAGAATCCTATTTATTTCATCCATGTGTTCTTCACTTGGATTATGCATAAATTGGCTCACCAGACTTACAGCATAGGCTATATCTGGTCAGGTGTGTGACAAGTAGATTAACTTTCGTACCAATCGCTGGTACCTTTCCTTGTTAGCTGCCACTTGGTATGGATTACTTCCCAACCCATAATTCTAAATAATTGGAGTATCCACTAGTTTACAATCAAGCATCCCTATTTCAGCTAGTAAATCAAGCACACATTTTCTTTGAGTTAGGAAAATACCTCGGTTTGACCTTGCAACTTCAATCCCTAGGAAATACTTTAGACCTCTGAGATTTTTCATTTTGAATTCTTGTTCCAACTGGTTTTGTAGCTTGGAGATCTCCTCCTTATCATCACCAGTAATGATTATATCATCCACGTAGATAATAAACAGTCACCATCTTTGCCTTACGTTTTATGAACAACGTATGATCAAAATTGCTTTGCCTAAAATCAAGCTTCTTCATAGCTGAACTGAACCGATCGAACCATGCTCAAGGGGATTGTTTCAACCCGTAAAGAGTTTTCATTAATCTACACACCATTCCAAGATGGGTTGTTTCAAAGCCTGGTAGGATATCCATGTAAACTTCTTCTTCCAAATCTCCATGCAAGAATGCATTTTTCACATCAAACTGATATAATGGCCAATCAAGATTAACAGCCAAAGATAACAAAACACGTATAGTATTCAACTTAGCGACAGGTGAGAATGTTTTTTGATAATCAATCCCGTATGATTGAGTATACCCTTTTGCAATGAGCCTTGCCTTATACCGATCAATAGTCTCATCTGTCTTATATTTAATGGTAAACACCCATTTACATCCCATAGTTTTCTTTCCTTCTGGCAGACCAACCAACTTCCAGGTGTGATTTTTCTCCAATGCCATCTTCTCCTCATTTATAGTCCTTTCCCATTTGGTGTCATTAGGAGCCTCTCTAACTGTAGTAGGAATATATTCTAACGATAAAGTATAAACAAAATTTACCATCTATAGAGAAAGTTGACTTGTACTCACATTATTCGAGATAGGGTACCTGGATTTCCTTCTATTTTCATCTGGAGAGTATCTCATTGAAGGCTTTCCTCGGTTTTGTCTTTGAGGATGTTGACATTTCTCCGATTCATGTTCCCCAAGTTCTATTCCAACTGAATCTATTCCTTGGTCACTCCTATCTGTAGCTTTAGTTTCAGGTGCACTTTCTTTGGTATCATTATCCCCACTATGACTGTTGGCCCCCAAATTCTTTTCTTATTGAATAAGCATGATTTCAATTTATTTTTGACGTTTTGTTTGATAAATTGCTTTTAGTTAGAGTTTTATTAGCATGTAAAATGGTTGGAGGTTTTATTGCTTAGATTGATGGAATTAGAAGTATTAAATGGAGAAATTAAGATTAAGTTAGAATATGGTTTGGTGTTAGTTAAATTGAAGGAATAAGCATGTATAAGGGCAAAATGGGAAGATCACTTAAGGTTAAAAGGTATAAGGATTACAAGGAGGGGTAGTGTGGTCTTTTAGATTCATTAAAAGGAAAGAAAGAAACAAAGCATCGTTTTTGTCTTGTTTGAAAGAAAGGAACGAAAATTTCAAGTAAAAGAGAAAGTGAGTTTTGGTGGAGGGAGAAGAGAAAGAAGAAAGAAACCAAAGGTTAGGTCTTGATTTTTCTATTCTTTCAAGAGGGATTTTGAAGTTTGTTTAAGAAGGAAAAAGGAAGAGGAGGTTTAGAGCTTTCATTTGAGCCAAAAAGCAAAGTGATTAGTGAAGATCCAAGTAAGTGTATGGTAAATCCTTTGGAATTTTGAAGGAGTTTTGGTTCAAATGGCTTAGGAAAAGTATGGGTAGGAGTATTCTAGGATAAATTTCATGCCTTTGTTTCCTTAGGTTTTCTAATTTTAAGATCTCTTTTAATTTGGGTTTTTGTGATTGTGAAGAAATTCAAGGGAGTCAAGAGGAGCTAGAGGAAAGGCATCTTGAGCAAGTCTAAAGCAAGGGATTTTAAGGTGGGTAACATCTTTATAATTGAGAAAATGAGCTAGTACACTTGTTTTAAATTAATGGAATTAAATGCTTTCCAACAACTTTGAAAATGTGTATTTATTACTCTTTAGAATGATTTGAGAATATGACATGTGTCTTTTTCTTGTGAATGAATTGTGAGAATGTTTTCATATTGTGTTGATGATTGTAAAAGAATGTGACTTTTGGAAAGAATGCAATGTTTATAAAATTGCTTTCGGAAATGTGGCATTTTGGCCAATATGTTTGAAAAATGTGAAATGTATGCTTATATAGGTTTGTGGTGGTCCCTTAAGTGAGTCAAGTGCACTTGTCTATAGGCCTTTTCTGCCTACCCGCTAGTGGCATGGAGCTCCTCACGCACTCCTATAAGTTCACGGCTATACATGACCGCTACGCGGAAATGTATAGTACGTTCTCTTTTGGATCCACCCGAACCATTTCCGATGTGTTTATGTGATTATGTTTGAAGTCATTTTGATGCATTTATGTGTTGATTTTGTAAATGTCTTGATAAGTTGTAAGTTTTGGAACACATATGTGGCATATTTGAAAATGTAAATTTTGCATTGGAAATAAAATCATTCAAGGATTCTTTTTGTTTGCTTGTGTTCTTGGTTATAAATAAGTTACTCACGAGCCGTCAAGCTCACCCCTTCTTTCCTCCCATCTACAGGCGATGAGCAAGAAAATGAGTGACCGAATCGAGGTCAAGGCATCACTCTCGTTTGATTTTTGACTTTTGAAGCTATATTTTGTAAACAAAGCTTTAGTTGCATTTTTGGAGCAAAATCATTGTTCATGCAGTTTCTTTGAAATTTGAATTTCTGAGACTTTATTGTATTGGGGCTAGAAATGCCCACTAAAGCTTTGTAAGAATTCATATTGTGATATTATTTAAAGATATTCAAGTTTGATTATGTTTTGCCGATGCATGTTCCAAAGATTGCTTTGCATTGTTTTAAAAAATGTCCATAAGGGTAGGTTTGTGTGGCTGTACTTTGAGGCAAATTCTGGACTGATATGGATTGATTTGGATCAAGTATCCTTCTTGAAAATTTTAGAGGAATTTCATAGCTGTCCAACGATGTATAATATGCTATTTTTGGATGTGGGAGTTGAAAGATGTAAATGGTTGAAGTTGGGTGCAGGTGCTGCCTAGGATGACATTTTTAGGGCAGAAACTTTGAGTGAATTTTTGACCCTCATAGAGTTAGAAATTTTTCTTAGGGTCTTCATAAAAATTGTAGATTGTCTTTTTATCATTCCTTTGATATGAAGTATGACATTTTTGGACTGTGGATCTGAAAGTTATGATTTTTTTTAGAGTTTTTATTGCTGTTGGGATAACCATTTTTCAGGCAGTCACTTTGAAGTAGATTTTGACTCCTTTAGAGGCCAAATTGGTTTTTAAGTCCTTCATGAAATTTGTAGAGCTTCTTTTTAAATTTCCATTGATACCAAATTTGTAAATTTTGGAGTTCTGGGTCATAAGATAGAAATTTTGGAAGTTATGTTGTTGGAAAAAAAAAAAAAAAAAAAAAAAAAAGAGAAGAAACAGGAGGTCGCACCCTTCCTCCCACCCTTAATCCGACCTTTTTTTCATTCTTTTGCTTGTAACTTTTTCATCCGACCTCCAATTGACTTGATTTTTTAAGCATTGGATTTTTAGTTTAATTTTGAAAAAGACTGATTAAATCAAAGTAAGTTGGATTTTATATTTTCTGAACATACTTCAGTATCTTGGCGATATCTTGATCTGTAGAGCTCCAATTGAGTTGATTCTTATTTTTAAACAAACTAGAGACATGGGGCTACAACTTATCTGAAGGAATAAATTTTCAATTTAGTACCTAGGGCTTTCAATTTTGGGAGTGAATTTGGGTGTAGTATTCAGTCTTAGTTTTATTTTTAACCCGAAAGTGTTTTGGCCAATACTTCTTTATTTCTGAACCAAATTGATGCGTTTTTGGTATCGTTAGAAACTCTTAAGGCAATGTGGAGCAAATGTGGTGAAGAAGTCTTATTGAAATTCCTTTTTGAGCTATTCCAAAATCTGTTCGGAAGTAAGTGAGATCAGTTCATTTTTTAGGTTTGACTTGGTGTGGAATTCCTCCCTTGTGGGATGCGCATCCAGATGTCACGTAGGACATCGGGCACGTGAGCAGCAGGGGTAGGGTTCCAACAATGACTATCATTATTGCCACTCCCTTCTTCGACAACCTCTTCATCTCCAGCTACCTTTGCATTCCTTTCGCCAACTTCATTTGTGTTACTATTACAAATGACAGTCGTATCAAAATTAGGACAACTTTCCCAGCTCTGCTCTTCATGTGCTTCGTGCTCCCCCTGAAGAGTAGAACGGGAATCTGCAACATAAAACATTTCAGTCTCAACAAATGTAACATCTAAAGTGACATAAAGTCTCCTTGTAATGGGAACATAACATCAATATCCCTTTGTGTAAGGTCCATAACCAAAGAACATATACCGAATAGCACAGGGATCAAGTTTTGATCTTTGGTTTCGATGCACATATACATAAGCTGTGCATCCGAATATCTTTAGAGGAAGCATTAACACTGAAGGTATAGAAACGTGAGTACTTAGCTCTTGTATAGGAGTTCTGAAATTACACTATTGATGGCATTCGATTCAACAAGTACACTGCTGTGGTGACTGCTTCTGTCCAAAACCTCTTAGGTGCATTTGCACAGTTAATAGTGCTCAAGCAATCTCAAGGATGTGATGATTCTTCCTTTCAGCAATACTGTTTTGCTGGGGTGTTTGAGTGTATAAGGTTTGGTGGATAAGACCATGTTCTTGACAATATCTTCGAAATTCATCTTTGTCATACTCCCTACTATTATCAATACAAATAATCTGTACTTTTGCAGAAAACTGGGTTTTAATCATCTTATGAAAAGACTCAAGGATTCCAAAAACTGCACATTTATGTTTCATCAAATCAACCCATGTCATTCTCATGCAATCATCAATAAATAAAACAAACCAAGAAATTCCAGATGTAATAGTAATAGGAGCTGGTCCCCAAACATCCGAATGTATCAAAGTAAAAGGAGTTTCACATCATCTTATCTTGGGAGGGAAAGGAACACGATGACTTTTTGAAGCAATATATGCCTCACATTTAAATTCCAAACCACCTATTCCATGAAAAAATTCGGGAAACATTCTACTCATATAAGTGAACGAAGGATGTCCAAGTCTTTGATGCCACAAATGCATTTGATCCACTTTATTATTTGTGCTTGTCATGCTATTCACTCGACCCATACTAAAATCATCCATATAATAGAACCCATCCCTCTTAGTACCACGACCAATAATCTCCTTGGTTTGGATATCCTGAAACAGACAAAACTTGGGTTATATTAAAGGACAACAGTTTAACTCCTCTATAGCTTGACTGACAGATAGAAGTTTATTTTTTAAGGCAGGAACAAGCAAAGTATTAGGTAAAGCCATACCACCAGAAAGTTTTACTTTGCCTAATCCTACAACTGGATGCTTTTCACCATTAGCATTAGTCACATTACTCCTTTCAAAGGTTGAAAATTCCACAAAATCTCATGGGTCATACGTCATATGATCCATTGCACCTGAATCAATTATCCAGAAATTGTTACCTGAATCTCCCGTTGCCATTGCATGGTTTGCCAATGCTTCTTTTTCTCGTAAGGGAACAAGAGTGAGTTCAGTTGTAGCACCCCCTTACCCTAGGGTATGCACTGAGACGCCCGTAGGTCATTCCGGTACATGTCCTACGATAAGAGTGAACTACGAACAATCACTACTATACCTCACATGGCATCAAAACATAAAGCATTACTACTGAAAATCACTAATTTTTAAAACCATAAACTTTCTCATTCATATCATCAAAATAGTAATTACACATCTGTCTGTTATTCATTGTCAGTACAAAACTCCAAAGGAAATGTAGTACAACATGCCTAACTAGGTCATCCCCAAAAGATCCCAGCTGACCGACCTGTGTGCCATGACTACTCTTACCAACACGATCAACGCGGCAGGAAAAGTCTCTCTGGAGCTAGGAGTCTACTCTCTGGGTCCTGAAAAAATAATTTGTAATTTTGGGTGAGTTTGTGAACTCAGTGAGGAACCATCAACGATGGTTCACCCAATTCATGCATTGTCAAGTATAACACAATTATCACATAATAGCTCATTCAGAAATATTACAGGATTATTCACATAAAACCAAAGCGATTTGTCTTTCACTCATTCAAAGTATTCAATCAAGTGCACACGTAATGCGTATGTGACCCTTTTTTTAATTTATTTTGTTGTTGTGACCGAGCCCCTAAACTGTCCCAATAAGGGCGTATTATTCGTTGAGCCTGAGGCTCTGTAGCACTGTGGGCTCGAAGCCCAAATACGTTGAGCTTTAAGCTCTCGGTGGCTGCTCCGGTCACAACTGTCAATTACTGATCATACATCATGCATGGAATGCAAGAGGCAATACAAGTAAAACTCACATCACATTCGGTTCCAAATCTATCACATTCATACACATAGTCACAATTTATCACATTTCGAATCACATATAACACTTCTATGTCAAAAACTCCCAATACATCGGACACCTTCGGTCCGGAACCAGGCACAAACAAACGCAAAGCCCACCATTATTCTCCACAGTGTTATAAGTGAAAAATACAAAACAATTAATAATCGAGAAACCATATAGGTTACTCACCAAGTAACTTCCGAGCTAATGCCAGGAAGTCTCAGTAACGTCCGTGAGATGACGTTCCAACTGTGCCTCTATATCAATCACAATAATCACACATTACCAATTGCACAATCAAAAATATTAAATAATGAACATGTAGCAAATTTAGATATGTATAATGCATGTTCGTGACATTCCCGACACTATTGCATAATTTCCCGACACAACAATTTTCTTTAATCATTAGAAACTTATTGACACTAAACTCACTCAATTCGAACCTTTCTAGGTCTGATTATTAAGAAAACATGGATCGAAAAAATCATTTCCCGGTCCCCTCACTTTGACCTAACCAATTCCTGTCAATTTCTGCTCTAAAAATTCCCAATTTTACAAATAAATGAAATTAAATATTTCATGAATCAGATGCCTCCGGAATCAGGTCAATCGGACGTCGGACGGAAAAGTTATTCCCAAAACATGTTCATGAAATTTGTAGAGCTATGTCTCTAGTTTACTTAGGAAAAAGAATCAGCTCGATCCAAGCTCTCTAGCTCAAGATACCCCCAAATTACTAAAGCATGTTTAGACTGTTCCAACTGATCAGCTCACTTAGATCCGACCGTCCTGTCTTAGTCTGACCTCAAAAATCCTAAGTGTGGTATGGAAAGATAGAATAATATCTTAGGAAACCAACAATCTGAAAATCAGGTCGATTGGAGGTCGGATAAAAAAGTTATACTCAAAAGATTGGATGAGGGTGGTGGGTGGGCACCTCGCTCGCGCAAAGAGCGAGCTGCGTGAAGCTCGACCGCATGGGCGAGCGCCTCGCTCGCTCGCCCGCATGGGCTAGCGATGCTACCCCATTTTCTTTTTTTTTTTAACTTTAACCCAAAACCACTTCTTCTTTCATAAGCTCGATCTTTTCACACAAATGTCCAAATAAAACAAAATCGGTCTCGTTGGAAAGATCTCGGAAAATTCGACAAGTTTCATGGAGAACTTGAAATTTAATAACACTTCTAAGGGTGTCCAAAATTCCCTCTAAGACTCAGCCTAGTCACACATTTACTACCACAATGCAACATTATCACAAAATTCTTAACTTTTCATCCCCTTAACTAAAAATTCCAAATTTTATATCAATAAAAAGAGTAAAACAAATGCTACATCTTTCAGTAATAACTTAGAAGCCAATTCCATCTCTAATCAAATCAAATTTGCAACCAAAGATCCAGCCTACTCAATTTATTCTCAATAGGAACCCAATCTTTCAAAATTCATAACTCCAAATTCTCTTGGCAAAAATTTCCATATCATATAGGGATAAAAAGCTCAGACAATAAGCTACAATTCTCAGAAAGGCTTCACAACAAATTCCAATTCAAACTAGGTCGAATTCTCTTATGAAGGTGATTGTCCTGTAAAAGCTTATGAACTCAACAAGTAATCTCAACTATAACAAAACTTTCCAAATTTATATCTTACAGTCCTCAATCCTCTACAACTTTCCAGAATGCCATTTGAGTCAATTTCACCCTTAACAATCCCAAATAAATATCATAACTCAAAAAGCACAATTTCTCACTAAAACATATTTTTGGACTGAATTACCACTTGAGCATTATCAGACCATAAGTTGTAACTACACATCGAAAAATATCATACTCAGTGGCATTAAAAAGCTGACACATAAATCTTCAACTTTCAGTAATACCATTTTCTCAAAATTGATCTCCTTTAACCTAAAAAAATTCTCAAAGATTCATGTCATCAAAATGGAACCAAAGCTCGGATACTGTTCATCCAACACAAACATTTCAAACTTTCGAGCTAATTTCAAAGCTCTTCCAGCCATAATTGGGTAGAACTTCCTTCATAGGAATTCTATCTCTATCTCTCAAGTTTAATTTAAAGCAAACCTCAACTCAATAGCATAACCACATTAAAATCTATAAACACATCCCTGAAACATGTACAAGTTCCATTTTCCAGATTTCATACTAAATCCTACTTCTTTTATGAACTATCAATACCACATCACTAAACCTCTCATTTAGTTAAGAGATCAGCCACAAATTCATCAAGACAAATAATTGAGTAATAAAGCACAATTTGGGCAGTACACATCATACACAATTTTCTGACTTTATTTCAACTCATCTAACATTATATACTTCATTGAAAGCACTAAAGTCACATTCTTTCACTTCCATACCATTTTCCCTCACACAAGCATACACCTATACCCATACAATTAATACATAAGCTTTATGAAATTAATGCACCAATAAACACAATAAATGCTTCTACCTACTAAGGAAAGAACACAAAACAAGTTCTTACCTAAGCAAGCCTCAAGCTCTTCAATTCACCAACACTTCAAACTTCTCTACCTCTCACCAACACCCACGGCTATCACCCCAACACACAATTCATCATCTTTACAAGGCTTAAGTGTAGTCTTGGTTGAGAATAAGGAGAGGCAAGTAAGTAGCAAGGAGAGCTTCTTGTATGGGATGGAAAAGAAACAATCGAAGGAGGAGAGTAAAGCACCTGCGAATGGAGGATGTTTTTTCACTTTCCAAGTAATCTTATTCAACCATCAAGGCGATTTTCTAAAGCACTTAAGGAGAAGAACCGAGAATCCATGAAGGGAAAAAGACAAATATATTAAATGCATGAGGACACTTGTCCTTATGGAGAAAAAGACAAAACACCAATTAACCATTTAATCAAAGAACCCAAAACCAATTAATCTTTAACTCATCCAAATCCAATGGCTCTTAAAACAATCCCAAATTAATACACTCAAAAATCCAGTGTCATCGGACAGAAATCTTCGTTACCGGAAACCGATCAATCCGCCACTTGGCGACTTTTCGGGTCTGGAAATTTTCCCAAAAAATTTCAGGAAAATTCCTGAAATTTCCTAAAAATATAAAAAACACATAAACCATTTCAAATAAATTTTTCAAATACAATAATCACATGAATCACATAAAATTACATTTAGACCAACATGTCGGGAAATGTCATAAATGCATATACAAACATATGCGTGTGCAAAAATTACCATTCCTATAATTATAGAGGCTATGCGATGCATGTACATGCCGAGATCTATTTGCTCTCGCCTAACCCGTCCCAATTTACCAAATTACCCTTCCCATCGGTGATGGGATGTTACAATTCTCCCCTCCTAATAAAAATTTCGTCCTCGAAATTCTTACCGCTCTTTCGAGCAGTGAGGATACTGTCTCCTCATATGCTCCTCGGTCTCCCAAGTTGCTTCCTCAGTTGAGTGGTTCCTCCATAGGACTTTCACCAATGAAATAACCCTGCTCCTCAACTGCTTGACCCGAGATCCTATAATTTGAATCGGCTCCTCAACATAGCTCAAGTTGCTAGTTACCTCAATCTCCTGAGCCGGTATAACATGCGTCGGATCCGATCGATATCTCCGGAGCATACTCACATAGAAGACATTATGCAACTGAGACATCTCACTCGGTAACGCCAACTTATATGCCAAAGGTCCTATCCTCTCGATAATCTCATACAGACTAATGTACCTAGGGCTCAACTTGCCCTTTTTCCCAAATCTCAGCACTCCTCTCCACGGTGACACTCGAAGGAAGACCCTGTCTCCCACATTATACTCCATCTCTCTCTGATGTTGATCCATATAGCTCTTCTGTCTATCCTGAGCCGCTTTTATTCGGCTCTGAATCAATTTCACCTTATCCATCAGATCTGAATCGCCCGACCCTCAATCATCCTCTCACCTTCTTCATCCCAGTACAGAGGCGATCGACACTGTCTCCTATATAAAGCCTCATATGGTGCCATCCCGATGCTACTGTGATAATGATTATTATATGCAAACTCGATCAAGGCCAAATACTGATCCCATGCTCCTCTAAACTCCAATACACACGCCCGGAGCATATCCTCAACAGTCTTAATCGTCCTCTCACTCTGCCCATCTGTCTGAGGATGAAATGTTGTACTAAATTTCAACCGGGTACCCATAGCAGACTGTAGACTCTTCCAGAACCTTGAAGTAAACCTGGGATCCCTATCTGAAACTATAGATAATAGAACCCCATGCAGTCTCACTATCTCAGTCACATACTTCTGGGCCAACTGATCAAGAGAATTGTTCTCCCTTAGTGGAAACAAATGGGCCAATTTAGTCAACCGGTCTACTATGACCCAGATAGCGTCATGCTGCCTCGGCGTCCTAGGCATCCCCATAATGAAATCCATAGTAATTCGTTCTCATTTCTACTCAGGAATGGGCAACGAATGAAGCTTTCCCACTGGAGCCTGGTGCTCAGCCTTAACCTGCTGGCACGTCATACATCTGGAGACATACTCTGCTACCTGCTTCTTCATGCCAGGCCACCAAAAATGTGGCTTAAGAGTGTTATACATCTTGGTAGTACCAGGATGCATAGCATAGACGGTCGTATGCGCCTCCTCCAAAATCTCTCACCTCAAACCATCCACATCTGGCACGCACAACCTCTGTCCTAACCATAATGTCTCATCTCTCAACTCAAATTCAAAACCCGAATCGGACTTCACTTTCTCAACCAATTTCACTATAGCAGGATCCTTGTCCTGCACCCTCCTAATCCTATCATGTAGCATTAGTCTGAGCTTCAGAGTGGCTATCAAAGCCCCATCTTGATCCAGATTCACCTGCACATTCAGAGCTCTCAGCTGATCAAATTAGGCAATCTCCCAATCTGAATCTGAGCTACACTGATATGAGACTTTCTGCTCAACGCATCTGCCACCACATTAGCCTTCCCCAAGTGATACTCTATTGTACAATCATAGTCCTTAAGCAGCTCCATCCATCTCCTCCGTCTCAGATTCAACTCTCTCTGACTCAATAGATACCTCAAACTCTTGTGATCAGTATAAATCTGAAATGTCTCCCCATATAAATAATGTCTCCAAATCTTCAGGGCAAACACAACTGCAGCTAACTCCAAATCATGCACTGGATAATTAGCCTCATGAGACCTCAACTGTCTCGAGGCATAAGCAATCACTCTACCATGCTGCATCAAAACACACCCTAATCCCTGATGGGAAGCATCACTATACACCTCATAACCTCCAGTCCCAGATGAAATAGCTAACACCGGTGCAGTGGTCAACTGATGTTTCAGCTCCTCGAAGCTCTTCTGGCACTCCTCGGTCCATCTGAACGGTACATTCTTCCTCATAAGTTTTGTCAGAGGGGCTGCGATCAATGAAAACCCCTCGACAAACCTCCTGTAATCACCTGTCAATCCTAGGAAACTCCGAATCTCGGACACATTCCTAGGAGCTTCTCACTTTATCACTACCTCAATCTTACTAGGATCGACCTGAATACCCTCTCCAGTCACTATGTGGCCCAGAAACACCACCTCATCCAACCAAAATTCACACTTACTGAATTTGACATATAACTGCTTCTCCCTCATAAGCTACAAAACCACTCTCAGATGTTCAGCATGTTCCTGTTTACTCCTCAAATACACCAATATATCATCAATGAACACAATGACAAACTGATCTAGGTAGGACTGAAAGACCTTATTCATCAAGGCCATAAAAGCTGTCGGGGCATTAGTCAACCCAAACGGCATCACCAAAAACTCGAAATGCCCATACCTGCTCCTGAAGGCACTCTAGGCACATCAGCCTCTGCTATCTTCAGCTGATAATACCCAGACCTCAGATCCAATTTAGTGAATACCCGAGCTCCCTGCAACTGATCAAACAAGTCATCGATCCTAGGCAGTGGATACTTATTCTTCACTATCACCCGATTCAGCTGCCTGTAGTCGATGCACAATCTTAGAGTTCCATCTTTCTTCTTCACAAACAGTACTGGAGCTCCCCAAGGTGAAACACTAGGCCTGATAAAACCCTTCTCCAATAAATCATGCAACTGAGCCTTCAGCTCCCTCAGTTCCACAGGTACCATCCTATATGGGGGTATAGATATAGGAGCAGTATCTGGAATGAGGTCAATAGTGAACTCTATTTCCCGATCTGCCGGTAAACCCGGTAACTCATCAGGAAACACATCTGAAAATGCCCTAACCACGGGAATATCCTGCAGCCTTTGCTCGACTCTCGTGTCAATCACATGAGCCAAATAGGCCTCACAGCCTCCCTGCATCAATCTCAGGGCACTCAGGAAATAGATCATCTCGGCTGGCACTGTCTGACTAACTCCTCTGAACACTGCTCTAGGCTGACCAGGAGACTCTAATACGACCTCCTTGGTGTAGCAGTCCATGATAGCCCTATGGGCAGTAAGTCAGTCCATTCCTAGAATCACATCGATCTCCCTCAACGGAAACACTATGAGGTCTGCTCTCAACACTGCTTGATCAATCTAGATCGAGCACCCCTTGCAGACCTCTCCCAAAGCAGTCGTACTACCTAGAGGTGTACTCACCTCTAGCCCAAACTGTAACAATTCTCTATCCCCATGCAATCTACATGCCAAATGCAGTGCAACAAAAGAATGTGTGGATCCTGGATCCAACAATGCAAATGTCTCAATATTAGAGATAAGAAGCAGCTACCACATCTGGAGAATCCTGGGCCTCCTGCCTAGTCATGGCATAGACCTCGACTGGGGATGTGGTGGTGCCCCGACCCTCGATCCTCATAAGAGATCCTCGGCCGCCTCGGGCTCTTGCCCCCTCGCCAGATCTACCTCCCTCACTGCACAGCTGTGGTGTTGCTACCAGATCTAAGATCGACAATGATCGAGCTCCCACCGTAGCAGGGCAATCCCTAATCTGATGATCCATGAAGTCGCACTTAAGGCAAGGTCCAGTCAAGCGCCAACACTCCCCACTATGCCTCTTGTCACAATGCTCACACACTGGAGAAATCTGCCCTGTAACTCTATCACTGCCACTGCTAGCCTAAGCGAACCTCCCCCTCTGCCTAAAACTAGACTGTCTAGATCCTCCCGGTGACCTAAACATCCTACTCTGGCGCTTGCTAAACCCCCTGCCAGAACTGCCATGACTGTCACTCGGTCGCTTCCCCATGGACCCCTGACCCATCTCTATCTGTCTCAGTCTCATAAGCTGCTCAACTCGCACGGTAGTAGCTCTCAGCTCAACAAAAGTACCCATATCAGATCGGGTCAATCTGGTACGATCTCAAGATTGAGGCCATTCTCAAACCTCCGGCACCTATCAGCCTCTGTGGAAATCAAAGCAGTAGCATAACTCATAAACTCATTAAATCTCACCTCATACTCAGCCACGGTCATCCTACCCTGTTTCAGCTCCAGAAACTCCTGCATCTTCATCTCAAGATACACCTTGGGCATGTAGTTATCTCTAAATGCCCTCAGAAAATCTTCCCATGTCAAATGGCAAGGCCTGGTGGTACTGCCCGGGATAGTCTTCCACCACTGATAAGCTGGGCCCTGCAGAAGAGAGACTGTATAATCGAACCGCTCATCTGAGTCACAATCCATTTGGTCGAAGACTCTCAGCCCTCTCCACCATCCTTAGCCTCAAGAAGTGCAGGCTGCCATAGAAATCCACCCCGCCATGAAGTCTATCATACCTCCTCTCCCGTCTCACGGGAACTCTAGGAGGTAGCTCCACAGAACGAGGCACCGATGACTCCCTACTAGCTCCGACTGATTCTTGGTCAGCTGGTTGATCAATCTGATCACTAGAACGGATGACCTATAACAAAACAATAATCCCGATTAGTTTCTGCATTTCTCAATAATTTAAGCATAAATATTTGACTAGTCCCAACATATGCCAAACCATGCTCTGATACCACCTAAATGTTGCACCCCCTTACCCTAGGGTATGCACCGAGACGCCCGGAGGTCATTCCGGTACATGTCCTACGATAAGAGTGAACTATGAACAACCACTACTATACCTCACATGGCATCAAAACATAAAGCATTACTACTGAAAATCACTAATTTTTAAAACCATAAACTTTTTCATTCATATCATCAAAATAGTAATTACACATCTGTCTGTTATTCATTGTCAGTACAAAACTCCAAAGGAAATCTAGTACAACATGCCTAACTAGGTCATCCTCAAAAGATCCCAGCTGACCGACCTGTGTGCCATGACTACTCTTGCCAACACGATCAACGCGGCAGGAAAAGTCTCTCTGGAGCTAGGAGTCTACTCTCTCGGTCCTGAAAAAATAATTTGCAATTTTGGGTGAGTTTGCGAACTCAGTGAAGAACCATCATCGATGGTTCACCCAATTCATGCATTGTCAAGTATAACACAATTATCACATAATAGCTCATTCAGAAATATTACAGGATTATTCACATAAAACCAAAGCGATTTGTCTTTCACTCATTCAAAGTATTCAATCAAGTGCACACATAATGCGTATGTGACCCTTTTTCTAATTTATTTCATTATTGTGACCGAGCACCTAAACTGTCCCAATAAGGGCACATTATTCGTTGAGCCTGAGGCCCTGTAGCACTGTGGGCTCGAAGCCCAAATACGTTGAGTTTTAAGCTCTCGGTGGCTCCTCCGGTCACAACTGTCAATTACTGACCATGCATCATGCATGGAATGCACAAGGCAATACAAGTAAAACTCACATCACATTCGGTTCCAAATCTATCACATTCATACACATAGTCACAATTTATCACATTTCGAATCACATATAACACTTCTATGTCAAAAACTCCCAATACATCGGACACCTTCTGTCCGGAACCAGGCACAAACAAATGCAAAGCCCACCATTATTCTCTACAGTGTTATAAGTGCAAAATATAAACAATTAATAATCAAGAAACCATCTAGGTTACTCACCAAGTAACTTCCGAGCTAATGCCGGGAAGTCTCAGCAACGTCCGTGGGATGACGTTCCAACTGTGCCTCTATATCAATCATAATAATCACACATTACCAATTGCACAATCAGAAATATTAAATAATGCACATGTCGCAAATTTAGATATGTACAATGCATGTTCGTGACATTCCCAGCACTATTGCATAATTTCCCGACACAACAATTTTCTTTAATCATTAGAAACTTATTGACACTAAAATCACTCAATTTGAACCTCTCTAGGTCTAATTATTAAGAAAACATGGATCGGGAAAATCATTTCCCGGTCCCCTCACTTCGACCTAACCAATTCTCATCAATTTCTGCTCTAAAATTTTCCAATTTTACAAATAAATGAAATTAAATATTTCATGAACCCGACGCCTCTGGAATCAGGTCAATCGGACGTCGGATAGAAAAGTTATTCCCAAAACATGTTCAGATCAACACACTATATGAGATTTCACTCAGGAAAATGAACATCTTAAGGGCTAAATTGAAAACCAACCTCTTCATGAAATTTGTAGAGCTATGTCTCTAGTTTACTAAGGAAAAAGAATTAGCTCGATCTGAGCTCTCTAGCTCAAGATATCCCCAAATTACTAAAGCATGTTCAGATAGTTCCAACTGATCCGCTCACTTAGATCCGACCTTCCTGTCTTAGTCTGACCTCACAAATCCTAAGTGTGGTATGGAAAGATAGAAAAATATCTTAGGAAACTAATGCTTTGAAAATCAAACCGATTGGAGGTCGGATGAAAAAGTTATACTCAAAAGATTGGACAGAGGTCGGCGGGCGAGCTGGGCATCTCACTAGCCAGGCGAGCTCAGCAAGCGGACGCTCGCCCGCATGGCATGCGATGCTACCCCATTTTCTTTTTTTTTTTTAACTTTAACTCAAAACCACTTCTTCTTTCATAAGCTTGATCTTTTCACACAAATGTCCAAATAATACAAAATCAGTCTCGTTGGAAAGATCTCGGAAAATTCGACAAGTTTCATGAAGAACTTGAAATTTAATAAGACTTCTAAGGGTGTCCAAAATTCCCTCTAAGACTCAGCCTAATCACACATTTACTACCACAATGCAACATTATCACAAAAATTCATAACTTTTCATCCCCTTAACCAAAAATTCCAAATTATCAATAAAAAGAGCAAAACAAATGCTACATCTTTCAGTAATAACTTAGAAGTCAATTCCATCTCTAATCAAATCAAATTTGCAACCAAAGATCCAGCCTACTCAATTTATTCCCAATAGGAACCCAATCTTTCAAAATTCATAACTCCAAATTCTCTTGGAAAAAATTTCCATATCATATAGGGATAAAAAGCTCAGACAATAAACTACAATTCTTAGAAAAGACTTCACAACAAATTCCAATTCAAACTAGGTCGAATTCTCTCATGAAGGTGATTGTCCTGTAAAAGCTTATGAACTTAACAAGTAATCTCAACTATAACAAAACTTTCCAAATTTATATCTTGCAGTCCTCACATCCAAAATTCATATAAAATATCTCATTAAAAAGTTACTACAATCCTCTACAACTTTCCAGAATATCATTTGAGCCAATTTCACCCTTAACAGTCCCAAATAAATATCAGAACTCAAAAAGCACAATTTCTCACTAAAACACATTTTTGGACTGAATTACCACTTGAGCATTATCAGACCATAACTTGTAAACTACACATCGAAAAATATCATACTCAGTGGCATTAAAAAGCTAACACATAAATCTTCAACTTTCAGTATACCAATTTCTCAAAATCGATCTCCTTTAACCTAGAAAAATTCTCAAAGATTCATGTCATCAAAATGGAACCAAAGCTCGGATACTGTTCATCCAACACATACATTTCAAACTTCCGAGCTAATTTCAAAGCTCTTCCAGCCATAATTGTCCAGAACTTCCTTCATAGAAATTCTAGCCCTATCTCTCAAGTTTAATTTGAAGCAAACCTCAACTCAATAGCATAACCACATCAAAAGTTATAAACACATCCCTGAAACATATGCAAGTTCCATTTTCCAGATTTCATACTAAATCCTACTTCTTTCATGAACCATCAATACCACATCACTAAACCTCTCATTTAGCTAAGAGATCAGCCACAAATTCATCAAGACAAATAATTGAGTAATAAAGCACAATTTGGGCAGTACACATCATACACAATTTTCTGACTTTATTTCAACTCATCTAACATTATATACTTCATTGAAAGCACTAAAGTCACATTCTTTCACTTCTATACCATTTTCCCTCACACAATCATACACCTATACCCATACAATTAATACACAAGCTTCATGAAATTAATGCACCAATGAACACAATAAATGCTTCTACCTACTGAGGAAAGAACACAAAACAAGTTCTTACCTAAGCAAGCCTCAAGCTCTTCAATTCACCAACACTTCAAACTTCTCTACCTCTAACACTTCAAACATGATGCATAAATGCATATACAAACATATGTGTGTGCAAACATATGCGTGTGCAAACATATGCGTGTGCAAAAATTACCATTCCTATAATTATAGAGGCTATGTGATGCATGTTCATGTCGAGATCTATTTGCTCTCGCCTAACCCGTCCCAATTTACCAAATTACCCTTCCCATCGGTGATGGGATGTTACATCAGTGGTAGAACTACCCTCATCTTGTCTTGCCTAAATAGGTCCAGATTGTGCCTCAATTCCAATATTAGTCAAGGCAGCTCCACTTCCTTACTTCTTCTTTCCCTGTAATTCATGCCACCAATTAAGATAGCCATGTAATTTAAAGCACGTCTCCTTTGTGTGTTTCCCCTCTCCACAATGCGAGGATGTTCCTCATCCTTTATTCTCTTTTTGGTTCTCAAACTTCTTTCCACTAGTTGTTTGAGACCACGGCTTTCCTTTAGTCACCATAGCTGCTCCACTCAAACTAATCTCATCATTCTTGGTTAACATCACTGTTTGTCACAATTCTTCCCTTCTCATTATGGCATAAGCCTGTTCAACAGTGGGAAAAGGTTGCACTTAGAGAACATCTCCACGTATTTTATCCAATCTATCATCTAGGCCATCCAAAAAAAATGTAGACACGATCCTCCTACAATATAGAATTATATTTCTGTATGTCTACACTGCATTGCATTGGGTTTGGTCTTCGAAAATCTATCTCTCTTCAAAGCCCTTGCAAACTATTATAATAGGCCTCAATGGAACCTCCCCCTTGTTTCAATCTCATCATTTTTCGTCTCAAGTTATAAACTTGAGAAGTATCTGACCCATAGAAATATGTAATAGCAATTACATCCCACACAGCCTTTGCAGTAGGATATCTAATATAATTGCCAATCAATTTCGATTCCATAGAGTTAATTAACCAACCTTTAACGATAGCATTCTCAGTCCTCCATCTCCTGATGGTTAGATTAGATTCTTGCGGTGATGGAAAATCTCCATTAATGTACCCAACTTTATCCTTCCCAACAATGTACATCTTGATGATTTGAGACCAAAATCCATAGTTGTTGTCACCTAGTCATACGCCGATCAGTGCAGTCAGTGTCTCTGGTTGTCTCACAGATGACAAAACTTGGCCCAAAACTTATGAAAGACTCTTTGTCAAATTTGTAAGAGATGGGTCAGTGGATGAACTAATAGTTGAAGGGGTTTGGTAACTCATCTTCCCTCACATATTTTTCTCTCACAAAACTAGGTTCTAGAGCTCCTACTCTGATACCATGTCAAAACATCAATCAAAGGTAGAAGAAAAACAAGAGGAAAGGTAAGACAGAGTTAACGTGGTTCGGCATTGTTGTTGCCTACGTCCACAAAGATTTTCCTTCTTTCAGTCGCAATGTTTTCTGATTTCAAATTACATATATATATATACCCATTAGGGTAGTCAACTTATTTTTTGGAAACAAATCAATCATTCCAATCAAGAAGCCTATTAGGGAAGCAAATCCCCTTGGCAGCTCATTCCAACATAGACTAATGACTATGGTGTTGCTAGTTGATGTTTTTGTCATCGTATGATAAACATGAAGTGATATGGCAATAAGTTATACCTAGAAAGAAATTCAATATGATATCAATGATATTTTTGGAATTTTTTGACAAAAATGAGACCAAAAATTGAACAATGATTTAATACATTATCATCCTAACTTAATAAGGAAATATGGAGAAGAATATAACTAACATAGAACTATGAAGGTCCTAACCAAAAGATTAAGCTCAGTGTTGAATTGTAAATTGGTAAAGTGTTGTATATCTTATTTTACCCGTTAAGTGGTTGTCTGGGTCAAACAAGGGTTCTGCAAATTATGTATAAATTTTGGGTATGAGTTTAAAAATAGGTTGAAGAAAATGGAATAAAAACATATGGTTGACTTAATAGGAGATCATAGCTTTGCCTAAACTCTAAAAATAAAAATACCAAAAAATTCCATGAAATGGGAGTATTAGAACTTAAAACAAAGATAATGCCTAGAGTTGAGTCTTAGAACTTGAAATGAAATTGAAATATCTATAATTGAATCTCAATGCTTGAAACGCAAAAGAAATGTCTTTTTCCTTTGCGTCATGAAGACCAAACATTGACCTTTAATTTCTAACATTGATCCATCATGAAATAAACGACAACAAGGGAATGTACGTGATCCTACATTTTGGAGTTGATGCTCACTCCAAACATTGCAAATGGTAGTTTTCCTCACAGTTTAGATATGTTGAAGATGCCTCATCCTCAATAACACAATGAAAAACATGCAAAAACTCCTTGCTTAACAGTTTTGTGATTTTCCAAAGATGTGTAGGTGATCCGTGTCTACTGCTAATGCGACCGCTCATATAAAAACCTAACTAAGTGGTAGATGTCTCCTATAGGTCCCTGCCATATATATATCATGCATGTATGTATCATCAAGTCTGTATTCAAAGCCACATGGTACTAAAAAGTTGCATCAGAGGTAACCTCTCAAAAACCCCCAATCCTCCATGCTAGCCTTATCACAAAAGGTCCAGCATATATGGTCGTGACCTTCTTCTCTTCACTCTGATGCTAGATAAATTGAACTAATGCATGCCTCAAGCGAATGGGCATCTAGTCACTCATGCTCCACAAATAGAACACAACCAAGTTCCCAACCACTCTAAAGTTGTCACCCCGCGCACTCAACATATGACCTAGAATCCCATGTATGTATCTAAGCGTGGCGTGTCGTAGTGCTAACACTTTGGATTTACCAAGGTCGTAATCTTCCTCCTTGCTAATAGTACTCCAGAATTAGTGAGAAGACATCCCGTACAGGAAGTCTATCCTTAGGGTTACGTATTCCAATATTCCCACGAACTCATGGTCTTACAATCCCATCATGATGAAGAACTTTGAGTAGCTCATACGGATCATCTAGAATTGGATCATGCTTGTTTGGTCCCAGTCACAGCGGCCTCACTTAATTCCTCCAATCTGTTATGTAAAGGTAAAGAGTTAGCCTAAAAAATAATTATGGAGTTGGTACTTAACTCCTTGCTAAAAAATGGTCCTTTTTGACTTTAAGCTCCTTCCCATCTTCTTCGACAAAAGCAATTCATTGAGAGTTGACCTCAAAATTCTTAAGCTCTTCATCACTTTGTAAAGTTTCTGTACAAACGTCCATTGGGTATACCTCGGGTTGATACAGCTGCTCCTCTTCACTTTGTGATTCTAGGTGATTAAGCCCTATTACCATCTAACCCATTAGGTATTCCATGCTCTGTTGGCTTGCTTTTGTCTCCTGTCAGAATTGTTGCAACTGCTATTGCATATCCTATTGAAATTACAAATTGTTAGCAGCAAGATTCTTTACAAGTTCTTCTAAAGATGCACCTAAATCGTGTTGGCTCTCTTAATCTTGGGCACTAGACCATGTGTTTTTTTCAAACTGCCCTCCATCCTTCTAGAATTGTAGAGCATTATGCTACAATTACAAAGTATTAGCATTCATAATATTAATCAACTCTTTCAAAAATGAACCGAAGTCGTGATAAGAAGCTTATGGTCTATATGAGAATTGTTATGCATCCTTCAAACTATTATGGAAGTAATTCTGATGATTATCCCATCCATAACAAAAGTTAGGTTGATCAGTCCAAACATTATTATAAGATTGAGAATATGAGTTATAAAAGAAATTACCTCCGCCCATATCGAAAAAAAATTTCAAACACGAAACAAAAAAATGAAAAGATCACAAAATAACATAAAAGAAATCAATTACAAACAAATATATACAAAATACTAATTAAATTCACAAACTAAAACTAAAACACTGCACTCCCCGACAATGGTGTCAAAATTGACTACACGTCATTATGCTAGTCAAAATAAAATAACTAGACCTACTATTATAGCAGTGATGAGTCTAGGTCTATCACATAGAGAGTGTGTGTAAAGTTTATGAAATGAAATTAACCGGTGTTTAGGTTTAACAGGGAGTTTTGTTTTTAAAAGAATAAAATAAAATGAAACTAACTAATAAAAACAAATTAAAGAAAACATACAAAAAATGATAAAAGTGGGGAATTCGGTAGGGACTCAATTATTTGGTTCAATCTCGACATACACGTTAATTAAGCATATTTCATTAATTAGTTGTTCTCAAATCTCTCCTAGAAACTATTAATCGTGAGTTAATAATTAACCCAAGTTTTTCCTTAAGTTTTGTTTAATCAAGATACGATCGTTAATTAAGCCTAACCACCGAATAACCTAGGATACAATCTCTAAATATAATTAGGCAGTAGCATTATGAACTAAGAGAATCAATTAATCAAGGTAACAACTACATATGATGTGTCATTTAACCTAGGTAATGTTATCCCTAATAATTACGAATCATTAGTCGTTACACATGAATTTTAACATAACAATTACAACTTATATCGAAATTTTAGTAATGGGTTTGCAATTAAATGATTCAATGGATGCATTAAAATCATCTTTTCATAATACCCAATGGGTTTATACACAAATAACTGAACAATAACGAAAATTTGATTATCCATACACAATATCCAAATAAATTAACATAGGATAACACAATCAGATTCTAATGAGAGAAAGAAAAAACAAAATAATTAAAAAATACTTAACGCAGGTCGTCGGCATTGATGTCACCTCTGAACCAACATCGGGACATCTAGCCCTTCATGGGTCTTTCCTAAAAAATGTTTCAACCCCTACTCCAATCCCTAGCCGAAACCCCCTAATTAACCTTTAATTTGATTCAGCCCAGCCACACTATGCACCCACCTCCTGCTTTCCTCATCTACATTTAATGCAATCCACTGCGCTAAACGTAGCTCACATTACCCTCACTGCCACCCCTCTCCTCTCACTATTTTATTGATGGGACAATTTAACAAGCTGGGTTTCTGGCCCATGCTTCCTGTTCACGCTTTTTGTTTTATGTTTCTGCCGCTATTGAATGGTGCATTTAACGCAGCTATCTGCGTTTCACGCAGAAACATAGATGTTGTTTGTATTGTATAATGTCTATGTTGAACACAAACATTCGCAGATGTTGTCTGCGTTCTGTTGCCATTTTTGTCTTGTCCTACTATACCATGTTTTCTTCATCTTGCGCTATCGTTTTTATCTCTTTTTGTAGGTGCTTGCTTTTAAATTTTTCTTCTTCTTTATGTTCCATTTTTTTCTTTTAATTTCTTCTTCTTGCTCCATAAAGACAAGAAAAAATTGATCTTAAAAGAACCCAAATGCAGTACTTTCGACTCACTTTAATTTATTTGCTTCCAAATTGTACCTAAAATCTTATATGAATTAAAGTGAGTATCTTAAACATTTTCGTATCATTAATCGCTGAGTGTAAATAATTAAAGTTATCAACAATTAAATACATATCACTAGTCTATCCAGATTAATGATATCCTATCTCATTAATCATATGACTAGGAAAGTTTAGATATTAACATAATTACACATGATAGAATCTTATTATTATGATCTCATCATGATTTCCTCCATGCTATGTTTTTATCAAGGACATCATTAAGTTAATTTAAGATCAACATCAAATCCATAAATGTATAAACATCGAAATAATGAAAAAAAATATTAATAATAAAATTATTTATAAAATAAGTGTTAAAGGTGATTTCCATTAGAGCACTTCTCCAATAAACTCCCACTTGTACTAGAGTTAATCACCTTGATATCTAATACCATAGGCGTGTACATGTGACATAAAAATCTTTTGGAAAATAGGCTTATTCAATGGATCAGCTATATTCTGATTGGTGGGAACTCTCTCTATTTTGACATCATTTCTACCAATGATTTCTCTAATCAAATGATCATGCCTGAGTACATGTTTGGACTTCTGATGAGACCTTGGTTCCTTTGCCTGCACTATGACCCCATTATTGTCACAATATAACTGCACTAGGTCAGCGATGCTCGGAACCACACCAAGTTGCATGATGAACTTCTTAATTCAAACCGCTTCATTTTTCACTTCTAAAGTTGCAATGTACTCGCCTCTGTCATTGAATATGTAGTTGTCTCTTGTTTCTGACTTTTCCAACTAACTACACCAACATTCAGTGTGAATACATATCTGGATTGGGATCTAGAGTCATCCCTATCAGATTGGAAATTGACATTAGTATAGCCGCTTACTATAAGATCACCTTCTTTATTTACCAAAAATACATCCTTAGTTTTTCTTAAGTACTTAAGGATATTCTTGACAACCACTGACCCTTACCAAGGTCCGACTGGTATCTACTCATAACACTTAGAGAATACGATACATCAAGTCTAGCATATAACATAGCATAAATGATTGATCCTATAGCCGAAGAATAAGGAATCAAACTTATGTGAGTCCTCTCATCTTTTGTCTTTGGACACACAGATTTAGAGATTATAATCCCATATACCATGGGAAGATAACTGCTCTTGGACTACTCCATGTTAAACCTCTTTAACATCTTATCAATGTATGTAAACTGAGAAAGACCAAGCATCCTCTTAGATCTATCTCTATAGATCCTTATCCCTAAAATATAAGTTGCTTCTCTAAGGTCTTTTATAAAGAAGTTCTTAGCTAACCAAATTTTGATTGATGGCAAAGCTGAGACATCTTTTCCTATTAGCAATATGTCATCTACATACAGAAAAAGGAATATGATTGCACTCTCACTAACCTTTTTATACACACACGGCTCATCCGAATTTTGTGAGAAACCAAACTCTTTGATTGCCTCGTCAAATCGGATATTCCAACTCCTAGATCCTTGTTTCAATATATAAATGGATTTCTGAAGCTTACATACCTTTTCTCCATTCATAGATATGAAACCATTAGGTTGTGTCATAAGCACATCCTCAGTTAGGTTCCCATTAAGAAAAGTCTTCACATCCATTTGTCATATCTTATAATCATAATGAGCGACAATGACTAGGAGTATCCTAATAGATTTAAGCATAGCTACTGGGCTAAACATTTCATCATAGTCAACACCTTGCCTTTAATGATGACCTTGAGCTAAGTCTAGCTTTATGGGCAACTACATTACCCTTCATGTTAGTTTTCTTTTTGAAAACCATACCCATTTGCATGGTTTTCATACATGGAATCTAGTTCAAATTTTATAGATTGAAGCTATTTGTCAGATTCTGAACTCTTCATAACCTCTTCATAAGTAGTAGGCTCATCCTCTTCTATGAGCAATATGTCGTTTAAGTTTACGTATGAGAAATTTGTATCTCTCAGGAATATGACGTATCCTAACTGAACTATAAACTTCTTGTGTGTCAAAAGATTAAACTATTTTTTCATGTTCATAAACAATAGTCTTGGGTCTAGGCAGTTAATCTACGTCTGTTTGAGCATCTTAAACTTCCACAAGTTCAATTTTGCTCCCACTTCTTCTCTTAGAAGAAACTTTTTCTCTAAAAATATAGTATGTTTTGAAACAACCACCTTTTGTTCCAAAACATGGTAGAACTGATACCATATAGTTTCCTTAAGATATCCTACAAACAGACACTTGTCAGATTTAGCTTCAAGCTTATCTGACTAAATCTGCTTCACATAAGCAGGATAACCCAAACTTTCATATGAGAAAGATAAGGTTTCTTTTTAGTCCATATCTCATATAGAGTAACATCAACTAACTTGGATAGGACTATGTTTGATACATAAATAGAAGTTTCGAGTGCATACCACTAAAAAGATTTTGGTAAATTTGCTAAACACCTCATAGACCTCACTATGTCTAATAGGGTTCGGTTTCTCCTCTCAGCCACACCATTGTGTTGTGGCGTGTAAGGTGGAGTCCACTAGGACAATATTCCATTATCCCTAAGATAATCTAAAAACTCTTGGCTTAAGACTTGTATCTCTTTATTTTTGAATTCTTTGCACCTTTCAAAGGCTTCAGAGTTGTATCTCTTAAGATACATATACCTATATCGACAATGATCATTAATATACAAAACCACCTGGTGTGAATGGACATCAGACCACATACATCAATATGTATTAGGTTTAAAAGTCATCAGATGCCTTCTTCTACTTAAAGGACTCTAGATAGGCCTTACAGTTTCTCTTCCAGTGGCCATCCTTGCCACAGTGGAAACAAGTTCCCTTCAAGGTAGCCTTTTTTTCTTTCTTAACACCTCCTTTAGGCCCTGTGGACTTCTTCTTCTTTTTGCTCTTTTTCTTCGAACCATAAGAGTCCATTAGCATCACAACATTGTCCTTGTAGATAGATGGTTCAACGACCTTGAGCATGTTGACCAGCTCAGGAATTGTGATGGATATATTGTTCATCCGATAGTTAAGCACAAATTATGAGTAACTATCAGCTAACCCATAAGAATTAAGTCAATACTTAATTCATGATCCAAAATAAAACTCAAGGAGGCCAATTGCTTAATTTAGCCATTCATCTTTAATGTGTACTACACTGGAGATGTCCCTTCAACTATCTTGGATCGGAAGAGTAATCGCGAAGTCTCAATCCTTTTAAACCTTCCTTTCTCATCAAGAGCTCTCTAAGATGATAGACTATGGTATGAGCATCCATAGTCTTATGCTACTTTTATAGCTCCAATGACATAGTGACTAGTATAATATAACTAGTCATCTCGCTATCATCGAGAAGCTTCTTATATTCCCTCCAATCATCATCAAAGGAATCAACAGCAAAGGGATCGAGAAGTGATTCTTCCAAGACATAACCAAGCTTCTCGAATTTGAGAACTATTCTCAAGTTCCTGAGCCAATCAAGGAAGTTTGGTCCAGTCAACTTGTTAGCTTCCAACAATGATCTTAGATTCACACTAGTACTCATGGTGTTGACTTGGGCAATAGCAACCTTTCGTTAAAGAGAGAAAAATTAGAATGTACTTAAATGCATGTCTATAAGGACTTTAATAACACATATTATAGCTCCCACTATTTTTCAAAAATTCATAACCCTCAATATAAATCTAAGAGAACTCGTAGAGAAATTCTCCTAATGCCAATATCCAATATCCCTAAGAATCACCTTGGGTTTGCCCAACAAGCCACCTTAGTTCAACCAGTAGGTATCGATCATACTAATTACATCTCCAATGCAACTATTGAATATAGTGTTATCAACTATTGATGTGTTCACACTCATTGGGCTATCAACTCTTGACACGTGTACATCTAATGTTCACTACCTAACTTCACCTCCTCTATACACATTGATCTTGGGTTTGCCCAACAAACCAATGCTTCTAGTTAAAATCGATTCATTAATCCAAAAATCTTATTTCCATGTTTCAAACGTATCCATGTAAAGCAAGCTTCGGTTTTCCCAACAACCCTAACTTTAAAAGAACTATAGTTCTCGTCATATTAAAGGAAGGCATTAGCTTTAATATTCAAAGTGAGGGGTTTGACTAAGGTCTTATCTAACTTAAATGGTCTTATATATATATATATATATGCATGGTTAGGAGAATGTGTGGGCTCACATGATGGATGGTTATGGGCTTAGGCCCAATTTGATTAGGCAGTTCATATCAAGCCATGTAGTTATCGTATCGTAACTATATGTGTGTGGGTATATACATATAGTTACGATACAATAACTACATGGCATGATATGGACTACCCATTCAAATTGGGCCTAAGCCCATAACCATCCATCATGTGAGCCCACGCATTCCCATAACCATCCATCATGTGAGCCCACACATTCTCCTAACCATGCATTCTTTAATGCATATATGTAAACACATTATTTTGGTTATGACATCTTATGGATCTTAACATGAAAGGCCCAATCCAACACTTAAATTTACTATCTTCCTTTTACTAACTTGGCTAAAATTATTATTGTATGTTATTTCATTCCAGTGTGCACCTCCACACATGTGTTGAATGTTATTATTGTGACTCTGCACAAGAGGAGCAACAATTTAGGTATGGGTTACTTAGTTTCCGTCATTGCTGAGTATTATGGCATAGACTAAAGTGGTTTAACTATCTATCTCCCTAACTTCCTAAATCATCATCATTTATGGCTTGTTAAAATCATTAAGTCCCATAATATGGAACTCCGGGATATCAACCAAAAGGCACATGTGAAGATCAAGGCTAGTCAATCAAGTTCGAGTACAGCACCACCTCAACAAGCAGAAGAGGACTCGACTAGTGAATAGTCTGAGGAGGAAGAAGAAACAAAAGAACCAGACTGAAAGGAAGTTCTTGATACAATCTCCGCAAACACTAAGGTAATTATAGATACACTTGCATAAAACTCTAGAAAAATGAAGAAGATGGACTGAACACAACGATGTTAGAGCCAGGACATACGTCATATCCATCATTATTTTGAGACTCAAGGCATCCAATTGTCACCCCTAACACCATCCCAACCTCCATCACCATGAGGTTTTGTTTTAACGCCCTTTCTTTTTTAATTCAGTTTTTATTTTATTTTTGTTTTATTTTAAATTAATGTCACTTCTTTCCATTTGTGTTTGTTTGTCCCTTCTCACATTGAGGGCAATGTTTTATTCAAGTGTGGGGAGGGTTATGTTTTTTGCATTAAATGTGAATTTTGCATATTATATGTAGTTGTTAGGTTGCATTTTATAAATCATGTGAATGTGCCAATGACTTAGATGGATTAGAATTGATTTAATGTTGAAAATAGTTTATTAGGTTATGAAAAATCATTAGCTTGCAAAACTTAGTTAATTGGGTTCTTTGGTTAAATATGCAGCTTAATTAAGATTTAGTATTAAGTTATAACCCCCTAAATTATCACATTTATTCATAATTTGAGGTCTTTTAACTTAAGCAGCTTTCCTAATTTTTCATGAAAATGAGTAGCCAAAGTAACAAGATAAGCAATAAAAATGTGTGTTTGTAAGTTTTAAATAAATTACTATTCTGCTGACTTTCGGGTTATAAATAGAGCTAGTAGCTAGTTGAGAACGTGATATAGCTGAGTAATCGGATCAATACGGATCACAAATATTTGTCTTCTTGTCAAAAGGCTATAATGATGTTTCAACCAAATAGCTTAATAAAAAAATGACTTAGTCGAGTAACCGAATCGACATTCATTACCAATGTTTGCCTCCGAGTAAAAGACTAGGTACTTGTTTAAATATTTAAAAAAGATAAGTAAGAAGTGTTTTCTAATAAAAGCTTACCAAACTTGTAATAGGTTGACTTTTCATGAAAATGTACTTAGGAATAGTTACAGAGTTTGAATGACCAAAGAATTATTAATGTGTGTGTGCAATTGAAAAAGGTAAATAAAGTAACGCTTGGATCTGGATTAATATGTATATTTAGTTCAAAGCCCCAAGACGTAGATTTTGCATTTTAATGATTTTATATAATGTGAATGATTGTGTCTAAAATTAAATTTATTTCATAAGTTGAATTCATTATCTCATTACTAAATTGTGTGTTGTATATTTGTTATTTTATTTGCTTAATTCATTGTCTCATTACTAAATTATGTGTTGTGTGCTTGTTATTTTGTTTACTTTAGGACAAGCAAACATTAAGAGGATGTTGATAAATGTGAATGCATCATATTTTAGGGTTTAGTTTGATAAGTATTTAATTGTTAATTCAATTGTTTAGTATGTGTTTAGGTCAGAATTGTGTTGGTTTGCTAATTATTTATGTTTTAAGTATTTTATGGGTTAGTACAAGTCTTTGAGCTTATTATGTTTTTGAGGTACTTTGATGTATTTGTTAGTGTTTCAAGGTCAACATTGAAGAACGAAGAAGTTTTGGAGACATTCAGACCGAAACAACAGCCCACAATTGTGGTACAACAAGCCACAATTGTGACAGAAGTACGGATGTTCAAGAAAACCCGCGAACTCGTGAACTGGACCTGAACCATATGAACCGAACCTATAAATGTTAGGTCCCGATTCGCATTAAGCATGTTTTCTTTATTTTGAGGTTTAGATTGATTAATTCCTTTTTAGTTAGAATAATTTGGAATTTTAGTTCTTTGTTAATGATTATAAATTGAAGGGATTTAGTTAAGATTAAAATTTTGATAAGTTTTAGAAATTAAAAAGAATAAGATGGTGTAGGACCAATTAGGAAGTTTGTATATGGTCTTAAGGCTTAAGGCTTAGGAGATGGGCTTTTAGCCCTTTTTAAATGCTATTAAATGAAGAAGGAAAGGATTAAAACAAGAAGAAATGAAGTAAGGAATGAAGTAGCCGTATGATATGAAGGAGGCCACGAAATTAGCAAGGAAAAGAAGAGTTTATTGAAACTACCACGTTTTAAGGGGCTTAGGTTTTATAAGTTAGAAATAAGACTTATCTAAGTCTTTTAAGAAGACTTACGAAACTACCTAAGAGAAAGGAAAAGAGGAGACTTTCGGTGGAGATAAGGAGAAGAAAAAGAAGAAGAAGAAGAAGAAGAAGAAGAAGAAGAAGAAGAAGAGAAGTAAGAGCTTTGGTTTATTTTGCTTTAGAAAAGGGAATTAGAGTGATCTTTTAGAAGGAAGAAGGTAGAGGAAAGTTTAATCCTCTATTGGAAGCAAGAAGAGAATTTCTTGGGTTTCAATCTTTAAGGTAAGAAAATGTGAAATTTATGGATTTTTAGATAGGTTTTGATGTTAAAAGCTTAGAAACCTTATGGGTAAGGTTAGATGGGGTTTAATTCATATCTTTCTTTCCTCAGGAACTCCTATCCGTCACGGCTACACATGACCGCTTCGCGGGAATGTGTAGTACGTTCCATTTCAGATCCACCCGAACCACCTTGTTTGTGATTTTGTGAAATGTGAGATTGCTTTGTGATGTGTTATATTTGTGAATTGTTTGATGTGATAAAATCTACAAAAAGATTTGAAAATTGTCAATGTTTTCCTTAATGTGATATTGCTTTGAAAATGAAAGAATGTATAATGGTTTTGCTTATATTCTCGTTTATTAAGCTATTACCCACGGAGCCGTCGAGCTCACCCCCCATTTCCCTCCACAGGTGTCGAACGAGAAACTGAGTCACCGCATTGGGATTGAGGCAACTCCGATGCATTTTGCTTTTGAAGTCGTGTTTTGAGAAATCAAAGCATTAGCTTGTTCTTTGTACTTTCACTTTTACTATTTTGGATCTAATCGGGCTAAATGCCCTTTGAAACTTTGTATTGACTTGTTTTCATGTAAATATAAGGGTTTCGGTGTTTAAATGTATCTTATGATTGTTTTCTAAGAATGTATTGTTGTATGGTTGAGAATGCCAAAAAGAATGAATGAGATTATGTTACTTTATATATTGGAAATTGGTATATTCTTTGGAGTGAGATTGCCTTATGGTTTGAGAAATGTTTAGAAGCCTAGGAGTGTGTTGCTGCTACTGGATATTGAGTTTCTTATGCAGGTATTTGAGTTGGGATGAATTGAATTGAAGATTTTGGTTAGTTACATAATAGGGGAGGTGTTGTCCAATTTTTCCTAAAATTGGGCAGCAACTTCACTTGAGTTTTAGAACACTTTAAAGTTGAATTAGTTTGGGTGGTCTTCTTGAAGAATGTAGTACTTGTTTAGAGCTTTCAAATGATGTATAATTGGTTAAATTTAGACTTAGGATGAAGAAGTTATGAGGTTGAGAAGATGACAGTTAGTATTCATTTAAATTGAGTTACTGTTTTATTGAATTTTAGCAGGCAGTAACTTTGAGAGTATTTTTACCTCTCTAAATGATTGAATTAACTTTTTCTCCCTTCATGAAACTTGTAGATAATCCTTTCTTCTTTCTATTGAGGTATATTATGCCTTATTTCGAGTTAGGAGTAAAAAGTTATGGGGATTAGACCTAGTTCAGTTACTATTCATTTGGTAATTTTGGACAGATCCTTTGCGAGGGTTTTTCACCCCTTTAGAGCTTGTTTTGGTTTTTCCATCCTTCATAGAACATGAATATTATCTTTTCCCCTTTCCAATGAGGTATAATTTACAATTATTGGAGTTAAGAATAAAAAGTTATAAGGTTAGAAAGATTACAGGTACTGTTCATTTGGTCAATTTACTTTTCCATTGGTATTTTTATAGGCAAAAACTTTGAGGATGTTTTACCCCTTTAAATGACTAAAATGACTTTTGCACTCTTCATGAAAGTTGTAAATTATCTCTTTATATTTCCAACGAGGTAAAATATGACATTTTTAGATTTGTGTGCTAAAAGATATGAATTTACAAACTTTTGGCATTGTGTAGGAAAATTTGAGTTTGGGCTGAAACTTTGAAGCAATTCTTGATCCCCTTAATGGACAAATTAGTTCTTAAATCCTTCTAGGAAATTGTAGAACTTCTTTTTACCTTTTTATTGATATCGAATTTTCGAAATTTGGGTTTCGGGGTGAGAAGTTATTAAAGTTTAAAGTTAGAGAAGTTTTCATTAGTTTTAAAAGTTGAATTTTCAATTTGGAGAAATTAAACCCCGTTTCCTATTTTATTCGTTTCTCCTCCTTTTGACCTCCGATTTTCACGATTTTCGAAGCGTTGGATTTCTAAAAAAAAAATTATACCCCTTTTGGTAAAATGAGAGTGTCGGGTTTTGGTCGGACTTTACGGATAATATTAAAGAGAGTAAATTACGTAACGACTTTGAATGTAATTCTATTTTCGGGCGATTTTGTGAGCTATAGAGATCCGATTGAGGCGATTTTTGATTCTAAATGACCTCTGCGATATGGAATTTCATTTTAGCTTAGGAATCGGATCTAATTATGGGCCCTAAGCAAATCATTTTTTGATTGAAGGATAATTAGGGTGAATTTATCAAGATTTGTTCGGATGACATTAAATTAAGTTCGATTTGAGGTTTTTCCGTGGTGAGGAATCCCTCCCTCGTGAGATGCGCGTCCAGATGTCACGTAGGACGTCGGGCACGTTACTCACCTAGGAGGGGTTCCAACAGTAAATAAGGTTAACCGAACCTAAGTTCGAATCGAACCTGAAAAATCAGGTTCATGGTTCAGGTTCAAGTTTCTAACTTGCAGTTTTAGGTTTAAACCTGAACCTGAAACACCCAAAAAATCTATCATATATTTAGATATAATTTAAGAGGATATTAATAATAAATTCACTAGTATTTATTATATTAATTCTTGAGTAAAAAAAGAAGAAAAGGAAAAAAAACTACTTTAATTCTATGTTATTAAACGTTAATCTTGAACATTGCTATTATAAGTAACAACTAATGCATAATACTCAATACTTCTACTTCAAATAGTAATTAATATGTGTTAAAGTTATTGATCAAGTATTAAACTATCAATAGAAAATTTATTAACTAAAACAATATAATCATTTAGAGATTAATTAAAGATATTAATAAGTATAAAACACATTTATTAATAAATACAACAATTTTAGTTTTTAAGGCACATATATTAACTTAGATATTTATGAGATATTATAAACATTAAACAAGCAAGTAATACTGATTCTTAAAATATATAATATAGTTGCTAATAAATAATAAGCATATAATAACATTGTCGTGTACAAATACAAACATAGTTTTATTTGTCTAAGCACTTCTAATTGGAAAGTAATAGAGAGCTCTATTGAAAGTTTATTAAGAAACGAGACATTACCATAAAAATCTTACGTAAGGTTTTGTGCTCAATTTTGTTAATATAATGAATATCAATCATTTTAAAATTTAAATTGAGAATAGCAATGTAGTTTGTTCTTATATGAATCATTGATATGGCAATGTAGTTTGTTCTTATATGAATAATTGATAAAATTGCTAAGATCACTTGTAAATTCAATTCTTCAAAAAAAAGGTAATTCAATCCAATGGTCTTAATACAAACATTGTAAATTTATAGCTAAGATCACTTGAATCACAATTGATCTTTTATCAAATATCAGCCATTGAAGTTGGAAAAATTTTTCCCTCGATGAAAACAATGAAAAATTAAAGGTCATTTTATTCATTCAAAAAAGAAAAAAAATCATTCAATCTTTCATCTCACAGTCACTTCTCAACCTCTCATCTCTCAAACTACCATTCTACCATCATATTCGAAGAATAATTGTTTAATAATTTATCTCTTTTTTTCCTTAGTATGGATCTTTTATAAGGTATTGTTTGGCTTATTTTTACATTGGTTGGGTTTAACATATTGGAATAATCTTTGATGGATTTTATATGCATACTTTTATAAATAATTTGTATTTGTTTCACCAATTATTTTTATAATTTTTTGTCATATATATTGATATGAATAGGTTCGGGTTACCTTGAGAACCGATCCTGAAAATAGGTTAACCGATCCTATAGGTTTTTTAGATTCAGGTTCAGGTTCGTGAAATTACTGAATCTGACATTCAGGTTCAGGTTCAGGTTATTTATGAACAGGTAAGGTTACCCTACCATGAACACCCCTAAACAAAAGCACTGGAGTTAGCCCAATCATTACAGAAGTCTAGGACATGTGTAGCACCCCACTCTTACAAGACACGCACCCAACATCCTAAGTGATATCTGAGTCCGTGCCCCGCGAGGGTGGCATGCTAACACAATCAAACAATCGAAAACTCAGTATAATATTTTTTAAAATAATTTTCATATGCATACATGAAAATCAGTAATCACAAATTTGGCCCCATGCTTTATTTCATAAATATTTTCATTTATAAGAGTTACTAACATTTTTTAAATCATCAGAATTTCATTAATCACTAGGGCCCATTTTAGATACAAAACATTCACAATCATAATGTCATTATAGTATAAATGCATTTGCATACACATTGTACAATAATTTTGGAATACATTCCTTAATATAAAAATTAAATGGAAAATTCTATGCAGACACGAACTGATCCCGACCTCTAACTTTCACTTGTATGCAGTAAGTACACTCCTGTTTGCTTCTGAGCCTAAAAAATATTTGCAAATTTGGGGTGAATTTTGTGAACTCAATGAGCGACAATCCTTAATGGCTCACTCAATCACATAACATATACAGATCATGCAACCACTTAATTCACATCATTTCAATCATAATTAAATAGCATCAAATATCATTTGGATCAATTTTTTCACAATTCACATTCAGAACGATCATACAGTTTATTTTGTTCATTTGAAACATATATATCAATTTTGTATGCAATGCACGTGAAACTCATTTTCATTTATTACTTTGTTGTGACTGAGTGCCTATAACTGTCCCGTATCCATTATGAATACCATGCTCATTAATAACTGTCCCATATCTATTGTGGATACTAGGCTCATTAATAACTGTCTCGTATTCATTGGAGATACCGGGCTCATTTTACATAGTGAGCCTTTGGCTCTTAATCACTTTCTAAGCTCGAGGCTCTTTTTTACATTCTGAGCTTTAAGCTCCTTTTCAGTAGCTACTCTGGTCACAATTGCCTTTATCTTTCATGCATTCATGTAATGGAATGCATCAATCACATATACTCAATCAGTCACTTTCTTTCGATTTACACATTTCATCAGATCTAAGTCCAACATTCAACATTTAAGTTGAGTATCACTTTTTTCATTTATATGAATGTTCACATTTTCCTTCAGAACTAGGTCTGACATTTAACAATCAAATGATGTATCACGTATTTTATCAAATTCATATACAAGGAGCACTTTAATATCTCATTCATATTTCATAATCATCAGACCTTCTGTCTGGAAACCAACACAATTCAATTCACATTCACAATGCATAATCATTCAATTCATAATATAAACAAAAAAAATAATAAAGTAAGACCACCTAGGTTGACTCACAGTACACTCCAGATTAGCATTGGCTTCCCAGTTCTAGAAATGTCTAAATGCGGATGTTTATCCTACACATTTAAATTATACAATATACACATTGCACTCTCACATTAATAACTTTGCATAATTATAAGCATTCATTTATGCACACGTGTGGATATAGAATATGTATAATGCATGTTTATGACAATCCTAGGTATATCATCAAATTTCATATCTTATGCTCATTTGCATCTCATAATTCAATCACTTATCATTTCTTTTCTTGCATTACTTGCTCTTATTATCAATTTCTCATTCATTTAAACTAGATACACTTTACTCCTCTTCTTCAAATCACTTTAATCAAATGAACCACTCCATCTCCAATTTACACATGTATTTGGTACTTTAATACCAACAATTGACTCATTAATGTAATTTTTAGCAATACAATACCAAACAATTATCCAAGTCTCATTTCAGTCCTATGTCATTTCTAAAAATCTAAACCTTTGGGTTAATTTTTCTGATCAGTAAATGAAGTAATTTGGTAACACTTTTTATTAGAAAAGTGTTCCCTATTGTCTTAAGTTTCTAAAGACATCATAATCATTCAATTTGATTCAGTAATTTGGAAGTTATACTTCAAACATTTTCGAACTATTCTCATTCTAAAATAGTATACTATACACAACTTCCATCCAGAAATTGAACATCTTAGGGGCTGAATCAGAATTTGACTTCTTCATATAATTTGTAAGCTTATTTCTGTAGTTTACTCTACATTAAAAATCATCTCATTTAGAGCCCTACAGATCCATATATATTTGAAATACCAAAGTAAGTTCAGTAAAATATTCCTATTTACGCTGTTCCAATAGATTCCCACACTTTCATTTGATCAATCTTTTTCAAATCAACTTAGAATGCTACTAATTTGTGTAAAGAGATATAATAATGTGTTAGGAATTTATTGGATTAAGAATCAAATCATTTGAAGGTCAAGAGAAGAAGTTATAGTGGAAAGAAGCAAGATGGTTCAACTTGCACAATGCTCTCGAGTGCAGAAAGTCACAACTAACAATTCAAGAGCACAGTGTTTTGAGAAGACAATTAAACAGTAGTCATTGCAATTAAACTCATGGGGGTGAGGGAGAAAACTCATGGGCATGCATGAGTCACAAGTGTGAGAGTGAGGAGTCACAGGAATGAGAGATAAAGACAAAGATTGGGTGAGAGCATACTAGTCAAACTCGTCCACGTTTATCACTCAATCTCTCTCAATTTGGTTCAGATGGCTATGATTTTTGGTGGAGATATAGACAATGACTTACGAGTCCAATGGTCCAATTCTCATGTCATTTGGAGATCGGACGAAGAACATATAATCAAAAAATCATTAGATGTTCATCAGCTAACAACCCTCCAAAGTCACTATCATGCAATTGCACGATGGCAGCCTTCACCTTTAAAACACTTTCACCCTTAAACATCCAGAGTTGCTATCATGCAGTTGCACGATAGTGACTTTTGCCCTTAATCTGTAGAGGTCGCTACGTGAGTCGCTATCCAACTTCAAACCTCTATAACTTTTGATCCAGAAATCCAAAAATTGCAAACTTTATACCAATAAAAAGCTAAAAGAAGTTTCATGAAGACCATTTTATCAAAATCTTCTAGACCAATACAATTTAATCAAGGAAGTTCATATCAAACTTTTACCTCTCTTTATCTTATGTTCTTCATTATCAGTGTTTCTTCTTTCATTAATCCGGCACTTCCTTCTATCTACATTCTCCATTTCCATTTTACCATTTTTAACTCTCATTCAGCTCATTCATAGCACATTCATAGTACCACTAAATATACAAGTTTACTCAAAATTCTTAGATCATCAAAATCCAAATATCAGTTATTCATCTTCCTCACATACTGCATTTCACTATTCTTTGCATTTCGACCTATTTATACATTCTCTATTTTTCTTCTCAACTTTCATTTTAAACAATTTTTTCACAGACAACCACTTTTCAACTCTAATCTCATTCTTGTTCATCTTTAATAACTCTCAAAATATTCACGTATGTATCTATATATATATATATATATATATATATATATATATATATATAGATACATACGTGAATATTTTGAGAGTTATTATATTAAAGCATATATCCTCGATTTCTTCTCACTGTATATATATATGCTCTGCTTTCTTCTCACTGTATATAGATATACATATATATACAGTGAGAAGAAAACAGAGCATATGTGCTTTAATCTTTCATAACTATTTGTACTCTTCTTATGCATATTTTCAATGATCTTTCTAATTAAGAAATCATTTCTACACTATCTTATAACATATGAATCCTCAAATCCGAAAAATCAACACGTGTTGCATGCTCTGGTTTTTTACTCTCGTTTAAACACATGTACATTTTCATTTTATAACTTCAACGTATAACTAACATGATGCATGTTTCATCTTATGCAACCATAAAGAACCATAAATTGCTTACTTGTCTAAAGCTCCAAAATCTTTGAAATCACGTGAGCCCTAGCTTTCCAACGGCACCCAATCATCAACAGTTTGAGGTTGTAGGGTTAGGTATTTTAGTAATAGTGAAGGAGATTTAAGAAAAAAAGCTACCAAGCGAAAGATGAGAGCAAGGCTTGTATTGCAAGGATGAGAAATCTCTGAAAGAAATGAAGCTTTCGAAAGATGGAGGAAAATCCCAAAGAAGATATTTTTAAGACAGGAAAAAAAAGTAGATAGTTCTTTTAAGTTTAAAAGAACGTGTATTTAAGAATTAGACGCTTGTCCATTTCTTTAAGACCTTCGCTAGTTTCCTAACTAACTAGTTCTTATTGAACTAGTTCCCTAACTTTCATCCTTTCTTTACAATTATCTCCAATTTGTCTCTAATTTTCACATCCATTATCTCAAAATTCTAAAGTTGACTCCCAATTTTTTCTTCAATATCATTACACTCATTTCTATTTTCTATACATCAATTTACTTGTCAAGTGGCACTTTTCCTATTCCAATAATAATTAATAATTTCTAGAATTATTCCTAAAATTCACCAAATTCAAATTTGACCAATACGCTCTCCAATTAAATTTTTCAATACTACAAATTCATGATTTCTCTATAGTATCATATCATAATTCTATTATACCTAGAATTATCCATGAATGCATGTACAATTATTTTCATGTGTGGCACAATCAAATTCACATGCATGTATGTTGACATTATGCATAAGCATGAGATGTTTTTGTGTAATCTATCATTGATATTTTCTTCATTACCTACATCTAGGGTTCTAACCCTTAGTATGGGAACGGGATGTTACAACATAACTGGCCTGCTTGCCACAATCGTGAAAAAAGACTCAGATGTGACCTGCGTCAGTCAAACGTGCAGATACTCAAAAATGTCAAGTTTTGAGGGAATTTTTAGACCTTTTCGACCCCAAAAAATCTTAGGGTTGCTCATAACACGAAAGGTATTTAAAGAATAAGGCAACGAAAAAGAGAAGTTTTTGCATCAGCTACTTTCAGAGAAACCCTAGAGATAATTGTCAAGAGATAGAGAAAGAGAAGAAGGAAGAGAGAAGTGGAGAAAAAGCGACTCAACATACTTCCCAAACCAAGAGTTTCCCAACGTCGCTACCTCCCATCATCCGTTCAATTTCGCACTTCCTGTTATTTTCAATTTTATTATTGTATGGAATTAGAATAATAATTAATGATAGGATTTTTAGATGTTGATGTTATTTCTAAACTCACCTTCGAGGTTTTATCTTTGATTTAATGAAATTTGATTGTTTGTGCTCTGCTGGATTTATTATTATTTAATTTCTTTAATTTCATAATTCGGTGACAAACTAAGAGAGTGAATCAAGTGAAAAATAATTCGTTAGGCGATTTAATAGAATGATAATTAAATTAAATCGGTAAATTATGCGATGAGAGATCTTACAATAGTTTCTGATAGTTTATTAGACAACTTAAGATCTAATTAGGGTTTTGGATAGTTATTAATTGTGAAATTGCAACTTCCATAATCTAATTATGGTTTATAAATTAGGTTTAATGGTTATAACTCGAGTGAGAGTAATCAATCATAGGATCATCTAGAACCAATAATCCAGTAATTCCTAATTGATTAGGTTAGAGTTAAAAATAGGTAAAATCTACTTTCTCTCAATTGATAATTCCTTAGCTTAATTCTTGGGTGTGCACTGCAATTGCTAATTTGTTAATATTTTCGTGATTGATTCTTAAATTGCTTGATTAAATTACAATCTTATTCTAGTTTCATTATATTTGAATTTCTGTGATTTGTTTTGGCCTAAGACTTTAGGATTAGATTGTTCCTCTTCGGGATCGACACCATAGGTATTATGCGAACGACCCGAGTGCTTGTGGATTACCGAAGTTAATTAATTAAATCTTACACACATTGAATAACCTGTTGGATCGGAAAAAGAAAGCATGCTTAGTTTGGAGAAACGATAGATTTCAAAACTTTTTAAGAAATCATGTTGCAGCGGAAGCAATATATCCAAATCAACATGCTAATCCATACATGATATGGTATAAGGATAATAAAACCAAGAACAAGATAAAAGAAATTACCGACTCCTTCGTTACAGCTTTAAATCCTCGCTGCGCTATCCTCTCCTTCTTATATCCAAATCCTTTGCCTTTGAGTCTTTTCCTTTAGCAATCTATCTTCTTCCTTGTTGTAGTATCCTCAACCAATTAGATTTACCACTTGTTCTTCAAGGACAACTAGGTTAACAAAATCCTTTGGTGGGAAAGGAGAAGAAATATTTGGAGGAGATTTTCTTAGAAGAAGAAGAACCAAAATTGAAACTCTTTCAATTCTTTCACTTAGGAATTTCGGTTCTACCTTGCATGAAAGGAGAGAATGTCTAAAAACCATGCAAGAACCCTTTCTTACATCTCAATTTCAAAATATGAATGAATGGAAAGAGTGAGAGGCATCCAATGCATCACTTACATTAATCACTCATCAAATAGCCAATAAATGAGACTTACTTCATTTATCTTTAAAATGGCTATTTGAAAAGACCATAACCTATAATTGAATACCCATTTCGGTTTTGGCAAGAAGAAAGAAGGAAGATGGTCCATCTAATGCACATCTTTCATCTTTAATCTAATGAATGTAAATAGGTTACATGCCAACATGAAAAGCCAACCATTAAACCATTTAATGGTAAGTTCATAACTCCATTTAATAATGATGAACCATAATAAAGACCATCTTTATTTAATATTTTAATGTCAAATGTGGTTACACATCTAACCTAACACAATTTCGAAATTGCTTCTTCTCCATTAAAAAATTGTTTTAATATAATTAATCTAATCAATTACATTAAACCAAAACAAGCCCATTTCTAAATGAACATATGGGCTTCCAATTAACCATTAATTAGTATAAGCCCATCATTCAATTATGGACTTCTAAAGCCTCCAAACTACTTCTTACTTAGCTTGATAACCTTCCTTAAAGCCAAGTGGGGAATCTTATTGGACTTTGATAATTCAAGCTCCAATAAGCCCGTAAATAATTCAATCTCATTGGAATTAATTCTAGCTTATTAACTAAATGTCATTCCACTAAAGACAATTAGTTGAACTCTTGAATTATTAAATATTATGAGAATATGTCCAATTGCAAACCCTATTTAGAACCTTATTATAGCCATCCGCACAACAAAGGGTAAAATTACCGTTTTGCGCTTATGTTGGTTTTCCTTCTAGATCTCTCATTTTACTTTATATGGTGATTAACACATAAGATCTCATCTTAGTGTTAAGACTTGATGGGTAGCTAGTCCATCAAACTATCTGGCGCCAGATTTAATCACCAAATCTCCTTAAAACATCTAGAAGAGATGATAACACTATAAACTCTTTATTTGAGTGAATGTTCCACGATACATGTTTCAATTAATAATTCCAACATGCGAACATCGGATTAATACCTGTAAAAATCCATTCGATCATATCAAGAATTATAATGAAACACATATGAGTTCACCACTCATCAAGATTGTGGTTCATAATAAGCGAATGCTTAAGTTGTATGTTTTAAGATTAAAGTAACGGCCTACTTTATTCTTGAAAACATACTTGATTCCAGATTCATTTAATAGTGCCATTATCGATAGTCTACTACTATTATGATATGAAACTCATCATTCCCTTTAAGTAAACTCCTTTACTTATATGGAGATAAATCGCAACACTACAGTCTAAACCATAATCAAACGACTAACTTGATTATTCAACTGTGAACCAATTAATTCAGATTCTAATAATATACATGTTTCTCATACATCTCTATGTATATGTATATTACTTACAAATGAATCTTGGTACCTTATGACCAGATAATGCTCATACAGATAAAACCAAACTCTTTTGTTTTATTAATAATAAATATTTTCATTACAAAACTGTAACTGAAGAAGATAAAGTTACATGTAAATACACTTGCTTTCCAGGGTACTATATTTACATAACTCCATCAATCTCCCACTTTCCCTAAAGCAAGTTTGACATATCCTTCATTCCCATCCCTTCTAGGTGACCCACAAAGCTCTTTTGAGTCAATGTCTTTGTGAACGGATCAGCAAGGTTTTGCTCTGTAAGAATCTTTACCACATCCACTTCTCCACGTTGTATTATCTCCCTTATGAGATGATACTTTCGCTCAATGTGTTTGGCAGCTTTGTGGTTCCGAGGTTCTTTAGAATTAGCCACTGCCCCACTATTATCACAATAAAGTGTAATGGCTTTTTCTGCCTCTGGAACTACCTCCAAATCATTTAGGAACTTCCGGAGCCAGATCGCTTCCTTTCACGCTTCACAAGCAAAGAACATACTCACCACCATAGTCGAATCAAGAATACAAGATTGCTTGACACTCCTCCAAACTATGGCTCCACCTCCTAAAGTAAATATAGAACCGAAGTTGATTTCCTTGAATCAACATCGATTGGAAATCGAATTCAGATATCCCGTCGGAATAAGATTACTTTAGAGTAAACAAGCATTAAGTTCTTCGTCCTACGAAGATACTTAAATATACACTTAACCGCAATTCAATGTTCCATTCTGGATTGGATGAAATCGCTACAAATTCCCCTGCGTAACAAATATCCGGTCTAGTGCACAGCATTGCATACATCAAACTATCAACTGTCGAAGCATATGGAATGTTACGCATGCGTTCAACCTCCTCTTGGGTTTTAGGTGCTTGTTCCTTTGAAAGTTTGATTCCATGTCTAGTAGGAGTGAAACCCCTCTTGGAATCTTACGTGGCGAACTTATTGAGCATATTCTCAATGTAGGTTAGTTGAGACAAAACTATCTTCTTATTCTTACGATCCCTTATAAGTTTAATCCCTAGAACATAGGTAGCCTCTCCCAAATCCTTCATTGAAAACTGTTCATTTAGCCATCCCTTAACCGCAGATAACATTCCCACATCATTCCCAATGAGCGTAATGTCATCAACATACAGGATTAGGAAAGTAACCTTACCTTCTTGTATTCTTTTGTAAACACAAGGCTCATCTAGGTTTTGTATGAACCCATAGGTTTTGATAGCCTTATCAAACCTAATGTCCCAAGACCTAGATGCTTGCTTAAGTCCATAAATGGACCTTTGCAACTTGCAAACCTTATGCTCATTACCTAGCTCAATGAATCCTTACGGTTGGGCCATATAAATGGTCTCCTCAAGATCTCCATTCGAAATGCGGTCTTGACATCTATTTGCCATATTTCATAATCGAAATAGTCGCTATGGCCAAAAGAATCTGATGGACTTAAGCATGGCAACCGGAGAAAAGTCTCCTCGTAGTCTATACCCTCCTTTTGAGTATAGCCTTTAGCTACCAATCTAGCTTTAAATGTCTCTACCTTTCCATCCGATCCCTTTTCCTTTTGTAGATCCATTTACACCCTATGGTTTTAGACACGGTGGTAGATCTACAAGGACCCGAACTTCATTAGTATACATAGAATCTATTTTCGATTCCATTGCCTTGAGCCATTTTCCTGCATCAACATCATTAATAGCCGGTGTATACGTAACGAGATCTGTTTCTTCTTGATCTGAGATGACAATTAAGCCTTCTCCTAAACCCAGATACCTATCTGGTTGTCTCACAACCCTCCCACTACGTCTAGGCACATCTTGATGTTCAAAGTTGCACTTCGATTCAACTCTTGAATCCATTTCGACATCTTGTTTCATCATATCCAAAACAACTCTTGGTTTGGATGAAATTGCTAACTCCTTTAGTACTACTTCTTTTCTTCCTTTGTGATTTCTCACAAACTCTTCCTCTAAGAAGTTTGCATTTGTAAACACAAATACCTTCCTATCATGAGGATTTGTAAAAATAGTACCCTCGAGTTCCGTAGGATATCCTACAAACAAACATACTTGACCTTGGTTCCATCTTTGTGGATTCAGGCTTTAGAACACGGGTGGACAGCCCTAAGTCCTCAAGTGCCTCAATGAAGGCACTCGGCCAGTCCACAACTCCCTAGGTGTTTTAGGAACCGATTTGGATAGAGCAAAGTTAAGAAGATATGTTGCCGTTTGTATGACATATCCCCATAACGATTCTGGAAGGCTAGCATAGGACATCATTGATCTTACCATTTCCAATAGAGTTCTATTTCTCCTCTCTACTACACCATTCTGTTGAGGTGTATGAGGAGCTGACAAATTGGAAACAATTCCATTATCAATTAAATATTGCTGGAACTCTCCAGATAAATACTCACCACCTCGATCTGATCGAAGCTGTTTTAATGGCTTGCCAAGTTGCTTCTCAGCTTCAGCTTTGAATTCTTTGAACTTTTCAAAAGATTCACTCTTTTTATGCATCAAATACAAATAGCCATGTCTTGAGTAATCATCTATAAAACTTATAAAATATTCATAAGCTCCTCTAGCTTGTACATTCATGGGCCCACATACATCAGTATGTACCATGTCCAATGTGGATTCAAATCTGTTTCCTTTAGAAGGAAATGAGGCTTTTGTCATTTTTCCTTCGATACAAGACTCACAGGTGGGTAATGGATCACTATCCAAGCCCATAAGGATCCCATCCTTTACTAGCCTGTCAAGTCTTTTCTAATTGATATGACCCATCCTTAGATGCCACAGATACTTTGAATTAATGCTAGAGATATTGGATTGTCTTGGTTTTATCAATTCGTGGTGTTTAGTGAGCCTTTCATAGGTTCTATAAAAACAATCCTGTTTAATTATCGCTTCACAAATAAAATCCTTATTCTCATATATTGAAACAACCTTTTCAAAATATAAGGAATAGCAGATTTTATTAGACAAAAACAAAAATCATGTTCCTTACAATCATTGGCATGTAATAAACATCTTCCAAATATAACATATGACCACTAGGAAAGTCCAAGATAACTACTCCCACCGATTACGATGAAACATAGGAACCATCGCTATCTTAACTTGGCGGCCTTTAGGAAGTCTTTTCCTTCATTGGAACCCCCGCAAAGAATTACAAACATGGTTAGTGGCTCCTGAATCTAATATCCAAGAAGTAGATAAATCGCCACATTTCTAGTTCCTAACAAACTTAGGAAGCCCATACCTTGTTTGCTTTTGAGGGACTCTAGGTAGATCGGACAGCTTTTTTTCCAGTGGCCCATCTCATCACAAAGGAAACACTTTCCTTTGATGTTCTCTTTGGCCTTCTTTTTCATGGTTTTGGCCTTGACCCTATTTGGGCCTTCTTTTCATTGGACCCTTCTTCTTTTCCTTGCCTTACCTCGGGCTTAGAAGAAGAAGCTACATTAACTTCTCGCCCATGAGCCTTAATATTCAATATTTCCTCGTGCTCTGGAGGGTATTCATCAACTCACTCAAGGTGTAATCCTTGTTGTTGAGCTCATAGTCCAACTTAAACTGCTGAAAAGAAGAGTTTAAGCTATTGATGATCATAATCATCTGCGTGTCCGCATCCATATCCGCCTAAGCATCTCGACCTCGGACCGTAGAGATTACCTTCATCATGTAATCCCTTGCCGGTTCACGTGTTTCTGCTCGAGATTAGGAAAGGTTTGGATAGCTTTCACTCTTGCAGACCTAGTCCTCACACCAAACATCTCATGTAGGTGATGGACCATTACACTAGCAGCTTTCATACAAGCAATTGCTTTTGCAATATGCCGCTGACAGAAACCAGAATATAACACTTAGTAGTCTTGTCAGCATTCTGCCAACGCTCATGTTGTTGGACTTGCTCAGGAGTTGCATCTCCACTTAGTGGTGTAGGCTCATTTTCAGTTAACACCCATGAAATACGTTCATATTGAAGAACAATGTCAAGGTTACGTCTCCATTCATTAAACTTGTCTCCATTTTCCAATTTGTTATTAGTCAAGAGCAGGGTGAGTGGATTCATTTTGTGGTTGACTATGTCTGAAAATATATATTATTAAAACATGAGCATACTAGTCAACAATTTATGGAACTTTGTATAAAATCATTATGCATGTATGCATGATGATAGATTTAACAAAACTTAAAAATTAAAACATTATACAACGGTTATTTTTCTTATCTATAATGTACTAAGTGACGGTGGGCCATCTTATCTATTAAAGAAAAGCGGGACCCTCCCACTCAAAAACTACCAAGCATCTCATGCTCAATTTTTAAGAAGCGTCCTAATTTGGTCCATACTTTTACCAACAGAGTTACGGTGAGCAGTTTATTGATAAAAAATGTTGAGTGTATAACCATTTGATTCATTCACTAAAGATACCTACAAATCATGCCTCGGTGGGAGGTCACATTTGCTATCATTAAGTGGACTTATCCTTAAGGAGACCCAAACCATGCAAGATCTAGGATCCATGCCCTCCGATGAGGAGTAACATTTCACCACATGCAAACGGGCCATCATTTGGAGACCGTGGACTCTCACAGGAGCATCCTCTCCCACTCAATCTTTTTGGGCTTTAAGTTTTAAATACCATCTTGTCTAGATGCAATTTATTATCCATCCTACATTGTTTCATTATATATCTCATACATAATGAATGCATGGCAAGGCCTAGGGTTGGCAATTTTCTAAATGACATGCAATCACATAATATCACATATTACAAGCATTCATTTCTTCATTCATCACATGAACTAATAAAGCCACTTTTGATTGTCCATCCTAGAAACATAAAATAATTACAAGCCTTTTAGGCCCAAAAATATGCTTCTTCATCTTGGATCTTCCGCTCAACTCTTCGCTAACATGATCCGGCCCATTCGCAAACAAAATGTAATGGCATTTATGAAATTAGAATTTTGTCATTTTGAAAATAAAATTCCAGCACTAGATTTTAGAAAACCAAATCTTTGTTTTGACAAAAATTCCAGCACTTGTTTTATTAAAACCAAACTCATTTCATGAAAATTAAACACAGTACTTAGTATTTTAGCAAAACCAAATTGGATTCTTTGAAACAAAAACCAGCACTTGTTTTCCAATCATAACTGAAATATGATTCATTGAAACAAAAATTCCAGCAACTTAGTTTTCACAAAACTTATGCCAAAACACAAAAGGATACACCAAAAATTTTACCTTTCCATTTCTTCAATCCATGGCTGCTCCTTCTTCATCATTACATCAATTTGTACATTACAAAATCAAATAAAATAAAAAAAAGAAACCAAGGAGGAAACATGGTGATGATAGACCACCCTCCTTGTTACAACCAAATGAAGAAATCTTACAAGATAAAATTTAACTTCTATGGACAACCAAAAGAGCAACATACACCATATATATTTCTATCACATAAAAATATGCAGTATACATAAAAAGATTGCCAACCCATACATCCACCATATAGGAACTGAAATCATGCATGAAAAACCGGCTCTGATACCAATTGTTGGATCGGAAAAAGAAAGCATGCTTAGTTTGGAGAAACGATAGATTTCAAAACTTTTTAAGAAATCATCTTGCAGCAGAAGCAATATATCCAAATCAACATGCTAATCCATACATGATATGGTATAAGGATAATAAAACCAAGAACAAGATAAAAGGAATTACCGACTCCTTCGCTACAGCTTTAAATCCTCGCTGCGCTATCCTCTCCTTCTTATATCCAAATCCTTTGCCTTTGAGTATTTTCCTTTAGCAATCTATCTTCTTCCTTGTTGTAGTATCCTCAACCAATTAGATTTACTGCTTGTTCTTCAAGGACAATTAGGTTAACAAAATCCTTTGGTGGGAAAGGAGAAGAAATATTTGGAGGAGATTTTCTTAGAAGAAGAAGAACCAAAATTGAAACTCTTTCAATTCTTTCACTTAGGAATTTCGGTTCTACCTTGCATGAAAGGAGAGAATGTCTAAAAACCATGCAAGAACCCTTTCTTACATCTCAATTTCAAAATATGAATGAATGGAAAGAGTGAGAGGCATCCAATGCATCACTTCTTACATTAATCACTCATCAAATAGCCAATAAATGAGACTTACTTCATTTATCTTTAAAATGGCTATTTGAAAAGACCATAACCTATAATTGAATACCCATTTCGGTTTTGGCAAGAAGAAAGAAGGAAGATGGTCCATCTAATGCACATCTTTCATCTTTAATCTAATGAATGCAAATAGGTTACATGCCAACATTAAAAGCCAACCATTAAACCATTTAATGGTAAGTTCATAACTCCATTTAATAATGATGAACCATAATAAAGACCATATTTATTTAGTATTTTAATGTCAAATGTGTGGTTGCACATCTAACCTAACACAATTTCCAAATTGCTTCTTCTCCATTAAAAAAAAATTGTTTTAATATAATTAATCTAATCAATTACATTAAACCAAAACAAGCCCATTTCTAAATGAACATATGGGCTTCCAATTAACCATTAATTAGTATAAGCCCATCATTCAATTATGGACTTCTAAAGCCTCCAAACTACTTCTTACTTAGCTTGATAACCTTCCTTAAAGCCAAGTGGGGAATCTTATTGACTTTGATAATTCAAGCTCCAATAAGCCCGTAAATAATTCAATCTCATTGGAATTAATTCTAGCTTATTAACTAAATGTCATTCCACTAAAGACAATTAGTTGAACTCTTGAATTATTAAATATTATGAGAATATGTTCAATTGCAAACCCTATTTAGAACCTTATTATAGCCATCCGCACAACAAAGGGTAAAATTACCGTTTATGCTTATGTTGGTTTTTCCTTCAGATCTCTCATTTTACTTTATATGGTGATTAACACATAAGATCTCTTCTTAGTGTTAAGACTTGATAGGTAGCTAGTCCATCAAACTATCGCACCAGTTTAATCACCAAATCTCCTTAAAACATCTAAAAGAGATGATAACACTATAAACTCTTTATTTGAGTGAATGTTCTCGATATATGTTTCAATTAATAATTCCAACATGCATAATCGGATTAATACCTGTAAAAATCCATTCGATCATATCAAGAATTATAATGAAACACATATGAGTTCACCACTCATCAAGATTGTGGTTCATAATAGCGAATGTTTAAGTTGTATGTTTTAAGATTAAAGTAACTACCACTTTATTCTTGAAAACATACTTGATTCTAGATTCATTTAATAGTGCCATTATCGATAGTCTACTACTATCATGATATGAAACTCATCATTCCCTTTAAGTAAACTCCTTTACTTATATGGAGATAAATCGCAACACTACTGATCTAAACCATAATCAAACGACCAACTTGATTATTCAACTGTGAACCAATTAATTGATTCTAATAATATACATGTTTTCATACATCTCTATGTATATGTATATTACTTACAAATGAATCTTGGTACCTTATGACCAGATATATAATGCTCATACAGATAAAACCAAACTCTTTTGTTTTATTAATAATAAATATTTTCATTACAAAAAAGAATCAAGAAGATAAAATTACATGTAAATACACTTGCTTTCCAAGGCACTATATTTACATAACTCCAACATAACCATGATCAACAATCATCTACCTTCCCATACCACTAAAAAGCTTTCAAGATCCTATCAATTTCCTTAGTTACTATCTTTGGTAGAACCATATGTGTAGCTCAATGAATATGCATACTATTTAAGACTGAAGTGATGAGTGTTAATCTGGCCACAATTGGCAAGAATCTATTTTTTCATGCATAAATTATGCTCTTGATCTTTTCAATCAAAGGAACAAAGTCTAAGAACTTGGGTTTGGAAGTTGTTATTAAAACTCCCACGTATTTGAATGGGGAATGGGGGGGTGTGGTGGCGTGGGGTGGGGTGGGAAATGAAATGGGAAACCAATATGATTAAGAATGTCTACTTGGTGTCTAACATTCAAGGATATGTATGAAATGTTTTTTCCATATTCACCGTAAGCCCATACTAACAAGCAAATAAGTGCAATATGTGTAGCAACATGCTTACAGAATGATTATTTGTACTACAGAACAACATGAGGCCGTCAGCATAGATCAAGTGAGATAAAGTAAACAAGAGGCGTTTTAGAAAGGGAACAAAACTTCACTATATTCCTTTGATTCAATGGAATTTATACAAGAGCATTCTTAGTTTAATGCTACTAACTATCAAATTTAAAATAGGATAAGGTTATCTCATCTTTTAGAAGATAAACTTATCTTTTAAAAGATAATCCTCCTAAGCTAATAGACTTAACTAAAAATAAAGATAAATAATTATCTAACACTCCACCTCAAGTTTAGGAATAGATATTTATCATTCCTAACTTGTTTATAATTGTCTTGAATCTAGGCTTAGGCATGATCTTTGTGAAAATATCTGCTTCCTGTGCTTAAGTAGGAACTTAGCATAATTCAATGCCTCCTTCTTCTATTTCATGTTTGATGAAGCTTCAGTCAATTTTAACATGTATTATTTGATCATGTTGAACTGGATTCTTCACTATGCTAATGGTTGATTTGCTATCACTAAAGATTTTGGTGGGAGAAGAAGTGATCTGTAGATCCTACATTAACCTCTCTAACTAAATAACTTTGCATATTCGTTGCGCAATTTATCTAAACTCTACTCCTGCACTGCTTCTTGCTTCTCTATATGACAAGATTCCCCCATAGCTTAGTACAATAGCTAGAAGTTGATCTACTATCTTCAATACAACCAGCCTATTCTGCATCCGTAAAACCTTCTATGCTCCTTTTCTGATTTTTTCAAAACATTAATCCTCCAACTGGACTGCCTTTGAGGAACCTTAAAATATGGTTGATTGCCTCTGAATGTCTTTGAGTTAGAGACTACATAAACTGGCTGACAATACTCACAGAGTAAGCAATATTTGGTTTCGTTAATGACAAATAGATAAGTTTTAGAGTAAGCAATATCTGGTTTAGTTAATGACAAATAGATAAGTTTTCCTACCAACCTTTAGGATATTCCTTTGTTAATAGGAGGATCTTCTTCACCTTTCTTGAATTTCTAGTTTCTTTCCAATGGAGTTCTCATAGGTTTGCAACCCATTTTTCCTATTTCCTCTAATAAATCAAGAATGTATTTTCGTTGGGATATAAAAATACCTTCTTTACTTCTAGCACTCCATTCTAAGAAAGCCTCCCAAAGCTCTGAGATCTTTTACTTTAAATTCTAGCCTCAATTTGTTATTAAGATCACTGATGTCACTAGTATAATCACCTGTGACTATAATATCATCCACATACACAGTCAAGATGAACTTCTTTCCATTTTTTTCAAACTTCACAAACAAGACGTGATTAGCTTGTTCCTGTTTGTATATGAATCTACAAAAAGTGTCACTGAACCTCTTAAACCATGCTCATGGAGACTATTTAAGGTTGTATAAAGACTTTTTTTAGTTTGCAGAATCTCTCCCTTTCTTCTTTAGATTCAAAACCTAGAGGGATCTTCATATATATTTCCTCATCTAATGTACCATTTAAGAAGGCATTTTTAATGCCAAGCTGATGGAGTTTCCAATCTAAATTTGCAACCAATGATAGAAGAACTCTAATTATGTTTAACTTTGCCACTGGAGCAAATGCCTCCTCATAATCTATTCCACAAATCTATGGAAAACCTTGAGTTACTAATCTGACTTTATAACTTTCGATCTCTCCATCTTCCCTATACTTCACAGTGAACATCCACTTACTAACAACCACCTTTTTTTCCCTTAGGTAAATCTACAATATCCCATGTCTTATTTCTAAGTAAAGCCTCCATTTTTTTAAGTACAACTTCCTTCCATTTAGGGTCTTGGAATGTATCATACACATTTTTTGGAATTCTTACACTATCAAGCTTAGTAGTGAAAGCTTTAAAGTTTGAAAACAACTTTGAGTAAGTCAAATAATTTGAAATAGGATAGTTGGTATGTTGGGCCCCGATCCGCTTTAAGCGTTTTTGATTTATTTTGAGAGTAATTAGCATAGTCTGAGACTTAGAGTTTAACTTCTAGAAATTTATTGAAAGGGTTTAGTTAAAATTAGAATTTTTGAGAAATTCTTAGAAATTAAAAGAATAAGTTAGTATAGGATTAAATTAGGAAGTTGTTTAGGTTTTAAGGCCTTAAGTTTATCAAGGTGGGCTTTTAGCCCATATTACTTGAAATTAGATGAGAAAGAAAGAATTAAAAATAAAAAAAAAAAAAAGAAAGAAGGCAAGTGAGAGTCGTATGAATGGGGGAAGGAAATGAGAGTAGTTTGTATATGGAGATCAAATGAAGCTATGTCGCTTTTTAGTGTAGGTTTTAAGTTAGAAAGGTTAGTTTTAAGTCTTTTATCTACAAACTTCCAAACTTCAAGAAGGAAGAGAGGAGTTTGAATTTTAGTGAAAGAGAGAGAGATTTGGTTGAAGAAGAAGAAGAAGAAGAAGGAAGTAAGAGATTTAGTTTTATGCTTGGAAAGGAGAGGTTTAGGAGTTTTGCAAGAGAAAAGTGAAAGGAAAAGTTAAATCCTCCTTGGAAACAAAATCAGATTTTCGTGGGTTTTGTCCTAAGGTAAGGATTTTCGAATTTCTTTGAGTTATTTGGTTAGGTTTTAGTTTAAAGAGCTTAGAAATGTTATGGGTAAAGTTAGATAGGTTAAATTCTACACTTTCGTATCCTTAAAATCGTTAGATTTTGATATCCTATGTTCTTATGGGATAATTATGTTTGATGAAGGTGAATTAAGGCAACTGGAGGAAGAAACAAGACTTTTGGATCAGTCGCAAAGCTAAAAGAAGTAAGGTGGGTAATTCCTTAATAATTGAGTTTATAGGTATATTACCGTTTATATAATCAATGTGAACTAAGGTGTTAAAATGACTTGGAAATTTGGTAGAATTACTCTTGTTGATGTTTGAACTTGTATGTGATGTTCTTGCTTGTGAAATTATGTTGGAATAGTTGGTTTAATTCCTTGTTAAGTAAAAACGATAAGAAACTGTGATTTCGGAAAAAGATCGTTGTTTTAGTAATTTATGTGAAAAGGAATTTGTGAATGCCAGAGAGGCATTTGTTTCAATTGTGTGAATTATATGTTTTCTTTGGGTTTGTGGTGGTCCGGTTTGAGTCGTGCACTGTCTATTATAGGCTTCTCCCTTTTGCCGCTAGTGGCCGTGGAGTTCCTCTTATGACTCTATTCGTCACGACAACACATGACCGCTTATGGAAATGTGTCGTTCGTTCTGTTTTGGATCCACCCGAACCACTCTGTTTGTGAATTTGTGCTTGGCTAGGTTATCTTTGTGATACGTGGAGGTTGTAAATTGTTCGGAATAGTAAAGTTTGTTCGGATGACGTTAAATTCAGTTCAATTTGAGGATTCTTTCGTGGTGAGGAATCCCTCCCTTGTGAGATGCGCGTCCAGATGTCACGTAGGACGTCGGGCACGCGACTCATCGGGGAGGGGTTCCAACACTTATGGTATCAGAGCTTTCGGTTGTAGGTTGGGTAGTTCGGGTAGAAAAGAGATGTAAGGTTTGGTGGATGTATTTGAAAGTAATTTATGTGTATTATTGTGTTATTTTGAATTGGTTTAAATGCTTTTGAATGTGGATTTTGCATGAATTTTTGCATAAACTAAAGTGTTTAAAAACTGTGAAAATTGTTTTTGTATGCACTAAGATTTTCACTGGTTTTCTCTTGAAGGATTATTATGCCACGTCGGGTAGAACCCGAGGGACTCGATCTCGCTTCAAGTTCTCGCCAGAGAGTACAGAGGGTCTCATGTTCCACAAGATGGGGACACATTCTCGCTCCGCCCCGAGGCACCTAGTGTTCAACCTGAGGAACCTCCTCCTCCTCCTCCTACTGTGCCGGTTATGGACCCGCAGGTCTTCCAGGCCTTTGCCCAGGCTTTTACTTTTGCCATGGGTCAAGGGTCTCGAGCTTCCATGCCAGTTTCTGATGTGAGAGGTGGACAGTTTGATAAACTGCGGAAGTTCTGAGCGGTGGACTTTCATGGTACCACCAATCCTGAAGAAGCAGAGTCTTGGTTTAAGAGGACGAAGAGTCCTAGTTCGATGAAATGTTACGATGAGGAGAAGCTAGAGTATCTTTGTCGCCTACTATGTATGATGCTCTCCATTGGGGAGTCACCCCACAGAGCCAGGCTGTGCCACCAGTGCTTTCATGGAAGGATTTTGGAGAGTTATTTCGGAAGAAGTATCTTTCCGGTCTCACATGCAAGACAAGGCTGTGGAATTTCTGAATTTGACTCGAGAGGAGATGATCGTGACCGAGTATGAGCGGAGATTCACCCAGCTTGTCGAGATATGCAGCTTCATATGTGGCTGATGAGGAAGACAAATGCAGAAAGTTTGAGGGAGGCCTCCACTTGGGCATTAGAGAGAAGGTAATGCTTCATAACTTCTGTGACTATCAAGAATGGTAGATGTCTGACTCCAGCCGAGAAGCTAGAGAACATCAGGCTGGAGGTGAGCAGAAGAGAAAAGCAGAGAGCGCTGCTCAGAGAGGGGGTGTGCAGTCGGTGAAAAGGGTGGTAAGAGTGCCTGCACTGCACTCAGAGTCGTGGAGGCGAGTGGTCCTCAGCAGAGTAGGCGAGCCAGGCGTAGTCAAGACAGGTTCCTCGGCAGGAGGAAACAAAGAAAGAGAGAGAAGTAGGAATCGATTCCTCCGTGTCAAGATTGTGGGCATCCGCATCGGGAGAGTGCTATAGGTATCGGGTGCCTGTTTTAAGTGTGGGAGAAGGGCCACAGATCAGAGATTGTCCTCGATGCTCAGAGGAGAAGGATCTCACCTCGAGCTCGGAGGAGAGCAGAGTGGGGACGAGCACTCAAGATCTGGTAGGCGCCTGGTCAGCGGAAGCCCAATCTGCCAGGAGACCGAGAGGCAACCACAGCCCGAAGTTTTGCTATGACTTCGTGAGGAGGTCAGAGCCGCACGGAGGTTATTATCGTATGGCTCACTCTTTCATTCTCATTGTATGTTCTGCTTGATTTCGTAGCACCCATTCTTTTATCTCTGCTAGTATGATATTGCCTCGGTATGCAATCGTTCTATTGGATGATTTTTGCTAGTTAGTACTCCGTTAGGAGGAATGTCATCAGGAGCCGGATCTTCGAGATTGTGAGCTTGTTATCGATGGATCTAGTTTGGTCGTGGACCCGCTACCTCTAGATCGAAGGGGTTAGATGTGATTGTCGGAATGGACGGATGGAAAAATACAAGGCTAAGCTAGATTGTGGTCGAAAGGAAGTTGAATTTGATCCAGGAGAGGGTCGGTGGTTTTCAGAGGAGATAGAAAGTTGATACCGCCAAGGCTTGTTTCAGCTTTGTTAGCTGACAGATTGATGGGGAGAGGCTGTGAAGCCTTCTTGGCGTGTGCTATGGATACTAGTGTGAAGGAGAGTAAGGTAGAGGATATTCCCATTGTGAGGGAATTTCCTGATGTATTTCCTGAGGAGTTGCCCGGTTTGCCACCGGAGAGGGAGATCGAGTTTGCTATTGATTTGGCGCCCGGGACAGCTCCTATTTCGATTCCACCTTACAGGATGGCTCCAGCTGAGCTGAAAGAGCTTAAGGAGCAGTTGGAGGATTTATTAGAGAAGGGGTTCATCAGGCCGAGCACCTCACCCTGGGGTGCGCCGGTCTTGTTTGTTAAGAAGAAGGATGGAACTTGGAGAATGTGCATTGATTATCGGAGAATCAATAAGGTGACAGTGAAGAACAAGTATCCTCTGCCTCGGATAGATGATTTATTTGATCAGCTGCAGGGGGCAACGGTTTTCTCTAAAATCGATCTCAGGTCTGGCTATCACCAACTCAGATTAAGGAGTCCGATGTGAGCAAGCGATTTTCAGACACGGTATGGCCATTATGAATTTTTGGTTATGCCTTTTGATTAACCAATGCTCCCGCCGCTTTTATGGATCCGATGAGCAGTGGTCTTCAAGGAGTTTCTAGATCGGTTTGTTATCGTGTTTATCGATGACATTCTGATATATTCGAAGAATGAGGAAGAACATGAGGAGCACTTGAGAATTGTATTGCAGAGGTTGAGGAAGAGAGAGTTGTATGCCAAATTCACAAAATGTGAATTTTGGCTTCGTGAAGTGATCTTCTTGGGTCATATTGTTTCAAAAAGGGTGCATGTAGATCCCAAGAAGATTGAAGTGGTGAATGGCATGTCAACGACGATGGATCGAGGTGAGGAGCTCGGGTTTGGCAAAGCTATTATCGGAGATTTGTGGAGGGTTTTCGATGATTGCCACCTTTGACTAAACTCTTAAGGAAGAACCAAGTTTATTTGGAGTGAAGAGTGTCAATAGAGTTTTGAGGAACTGAAACATGATTGACTAGTGCTCCAGCCGGCTTTACCCAGGAGAGGAAGGTTATATCAGATATAGTGATGCTTCCAGAAGGGGTTAGGATGTGTGCTTATGCAGGAGATAAGGTGATAGCATATGCCTCACGGCAGCCTAAAACCTTATGAAATGAACTATCCGACCCATGATCCGGAGTTAGCAATGTGGTCTTTGCTTTGAAGATCTGGAGACATTATTTGTATGGCGTGCAAACCAGATCTTCACAGATCATAAAAGTCTCAAATATCTGCTGAGTCGAAGGAGCTGAATTTGAGACAGAGGCGATGGATCGAATCGCCAAGGATTATGACCGTTGATTGAGTATCATCGGGTAAGGCAAATGTAATTCTTGATGCCTTGAGTAGAAAGTCTTCCATAGCATATGTGCATGCCTATTTACCGCTATTGGAAGAGATGGCGAAGCTCGGGATCACCAAGCGTGAAGAGTCCGATTGCATGATTGCTACTTTCCGTAAGACCGATCCTCGAGAGAAAGTAAGAGAGTTGCAGTTCGTAATCCCGAGTCGAGTAAGTCTGCGGGAAGAGGTGCAAAGGGTAAGGAGTCCGATATGGTGCCGAGTGACGATGGACTCTGACGATCGAGAATAGACTCAGATTCTCGATGTTAAGGAGGTTAAAGATGAAATTACGGATGAGGCGATAATGCACCTTATGTTATGCACCCAGCAAAGCACCGGGATGTATAGAGATCTCGAGAACATTTTCGTGGAGAGGGATGAAAAGGATGTGGTGAATATGTGAGTAAGTGTCCGTGTGTCGCAAGTCAAGGTCGAGCATCGTGCACCTTCAGCTAATTGAGGCCATTACCCATTCCCGAGTGGAAATGGCGAGAGTCACTATGGATTTTCGATGGGATTGCCTAAGACAAAGAGGAGGTATGATGCCATATGGGTGATTGTGGATAGATTGATGAAATCAGCCCATTTTCCGCAATCGACATGCATGATCCGCCGCATGTGTTAGCCAAGAAATATATTGATGAGATTGTGAGATTGCATGGGATCCCGGATTCGATTGTATCTCGATCGGGACCCTCGCTTACGCCGAGATTTTGGGGGTTTGCGAAGGCTTTAGGTACTAAGTTGAGTTTCAAAGATCGCTTCCATCCTCGCATCGATGGTCACCGAGAGGACCATTCGGACTCTCGAGGAAATGCTCAGACTTGTGTGATGGATTTTAGAGGAGCATGGATGAGCACTTGTCTTTGATCGAATTTGCATATAATAATTCAGTATCATTCGAGCATCTCAGATGGCTCCTTATGAGGCTCTATATGGGAGGAGATGTAGGACTCCCGTGTGTTGGGATGCAGAGGGAGATAGGAGACTTTTGGGTCCAGAGTTGATACAGATGACCGTTGATAAGGTCAATTTGATTAAGCACAGGCTGAAGGCAGCTCAGGACAGGATGAAAAGCTATGAGGATGCTCATAGGAAAGAGATGGAGTATGAGGTCGGCAATAAGGTGTTTCTTAAGACTTCTCCGTGGAAAGGGATTCTGAGATTCGGTAGAAAGGGTAAGCTGAGTCCAAGGTATGTGGGACCTTATGAGGTTCTGGAGAGGATTGGTCCGTTGGCTTACAGGTTAGCTCTGCCTCCGGAGTTATCGCAGATTCATGATGTTTTTCATGTTTCTATGCTGAGGAGATATCGATCAGATCCCTCCCATGTCATTCAGGCTGATGAAGTTCAGTTGAGTGATGACTTGAGTTATGAAGAGCTTCCAGTGCAGATCTTGGATACTAAAGAAAAGGTTCTCAGGAATAAGACTGTTCAGTTGGTAAAAGTCTTATGGAGGAATCATTCTGTGGAAGAAGCCACGTGGGAGCCATTGGAAGCTATGAAGGAGAAGTATCCCCATCTCTTCAGTGATTCAGGTACGAATTTCGAGGACGAAATTCTTTTAAGGGGGGGAGAAATGTTGGGCCCCGATCCGCTTTAAGCGTTTTTGATTTATTTTGAGAGTAATTAGAATAGTCTGAGACTTAGAGTTTAACTTCTAGAAATTTATTGAAAGGGTTTAGTTAAAATTAGAATTTTTGAGAAATTCTTAGAAATTAAAAGAATAAGTTAGTATAGGATTAAATTAGGAAGTTGTTTAGGTTTTAAGGCCTTAAGTTTATCAAGGTGGGCTTTTAGCCCATATTACTTGAAATTAGATGAGAAAGAAAGAATTAAAATTAAAAAAAAAAAAAAGAAAGAAGGCAAGGAGAGTCGTATGAATGGGGGAAGGAAATGAGAGTAGTTTGTATATGGAGATCAAATGAAGCTATGTCGTTTTTAGTGTAGGTTTTTAAGTTAGAAAGGTTAGTTTTAAGTCTTTTATCTACAAACTTCCAAACTTCAAGAAGGAAGAGAGGAGTTTGAATTTTAGTGAAGAGAGAGAGAGATTTCGTGAAGAAGAAGAAGAAGAAGAAGGAAGTAAGAGATTTAGTTTTATGCTTGGAAAGGAGAGGTTTAGGAGTTTTGTGCAAGAGAAAAGTGAAAGGAAAAGTTAAATCCTCCTTGGAAACAAAATCAGATTTTCGTGGGTTTTGTCCTAAGGTAAGGATTTTCGAATTTCTTTGAGTTATTTGGTTAGGTTTTAGTTTAAAGAGCTTAGAAATGTTATGGGTAAAGTTAGATAGGTTAAATTCTACACTTTCGTATCCTTAAAATCGTTAGATTTTGATATCCTATGTTCTTATGGGATAATTATGTTTGATGAAGGTGAATTAAGGCAACTGGAGGAAGAAACAAGACTTTTGGATCAGTCGCAAAGCTAAAAGAAGTAAGGTGGGTAATTCCTTAATAATTGAGTTTATAGGTATATTACCGTTTATATAATCAATGTGAACTAAGGTGTTAAAATGACTTGGAAATTTGGTAGAATTACTCTTGTTGATGTTTGAACTTGTATGTGATGTTCTTGCTTGTGAAATTATGTTGGAATAGTTGGTTTAATTCCTTGTTAAGTAAAAACGATAAGACACTGTGATTTCGGAAAAAGATCGTTGTTTTAGTAATTTATGTGAAAAGGAATTTGTGAATGCCAGTAGAGGCATTTGTTTCTGAATTGTGTGAATTATATGTTTTCTTTGGGTTTGTGGTGGTCCAGTTTGAGTCAGGTGCACCTGTCTATTATAGGCTTCTCCCGCCTGCCCGCTAGTGGCCGTGGAGTTCCTCTTATGACTCTATTCGTCACGATTAACACATGACCGCTTATGAAATGTGTCGTTCGTTCTGTTTTGGATCCACCCGAACCACTCTGTTTGTGAATTTGTGCTTGGCTAGGTTATCTTTGTGATACGTGGAGGTTGTAAATTGTTCGGAATAGTAAAGTTTGTTCGGATGACGTTAAATTCAGTTCAATTTGAGGCACGAAATCGCCCAAAAACGGATTTATATCCAAATCTGTCACATAATCTTATCCGTAATTTCCCACACTCATTTTACTAAAAAAAAAATGTCTATTTTTTTTTTTAACTAATGATTCGAAAATCGTGCAAATCGGAGGTCAAAAGGGGACTTTATAAGCAAAAGAGTGATAGAGAGGAAAATTGAAAAGAAAAGAAAAAGAAAATAAAAGAAATCCCAAAACAGGCGAAGAAGCGCAGTATGCCATGGACGCCAACATGAGGATGAGCCTTGCCTCATGAGGGCTTAAATCGGAGGTATGGAATTTTATTTTAATGAGAATTTAGATTTAGTTATGGCCCTAGGCAGATTAATTTTTATTAGATGAAAATTAGCGCAATATTAGTAAAGTTTGTTCGGATGACGTTAAATTCAGTTCAATTTGAGGATTCTTTCGTGGTGAGGAATCCCTCCCTTGTGAGATGCGCGTCCAGATGTCACGTAGGACGTCGGGCACGCGACTCATCGGGGAGGGGTTCCAACATGGTACATGATCTTAACCCCTTTCGTAATGCAATGGGCATATCCAAGTCACTTGCTATAGTTTCTTTAGGAGCTAGTTCCTAATCCAATGATTGGCCTTATTGAGGAGCTTTAAGCTTTCGAGAATACAAGATTGGCTGGTTAGGAGCTAGTTCTCCCACTAAATCAAACTGGACAATTTTAGGTTCAATGGTGGGTGTTTGTGAGTTTTATGGGAAAACCTGGACAGAATTTTGTGAGATAGGGAGTGATATGCTTAGGTCCCAATAAGTCTCCCCATGGAATGTCTCCCTCTTAAGAGAGGTATTGGAGAAGAATGATTGACTTTCAAAAAAGGTGACATCATATGAAACAAAGAATCTGTTTATAAAAGGTGAGAAACACTTATAACCATTTTGAGTGGGAGAATACCTAACAAATACACACTTAACAGCTTGTGGGTCAAGTTTGCTTCTATTGGGTTGATTGTTGTATACAAAAACATCATGCCCAAAGACTTTACGAGGAAGAGAATTAAGAATCTTTACATGAGGAAATTGATCTAGAAGAACACTTAAAGGGGTTTGGAATTGAAGAGTTTTAGAAGGGAGACGATTTATCAAGTATGATGTAGTTAGAATAACTTCTCCCTACTAGGAATTTGGAACAAAATTGGTAAATATCATAAAGTATGATGCAGTTAGAATAGATTCTCCTTACTAGGAAGTTGGAACAAAATTGGTAAATATCATAAATCAAACTACCTCTAACAAATGACGATTCTTTCTTTCTGTTATCTCATTTTATTGTAGGGTGTAAGCATAAGAACTTTAGTGGATTATCCCATTTACACTGAGATATTGAATAAAATCATGTGAGAAATATTATTTCCCATTGTCGGTACGTACTACTTAAATAAAGGTTTAGAATACATTTTGAATGAGCTTATGAAACTGTTTAAAGATATGATAGGCTTCAGATTTGTCTTTCATTGGGTATACCTAACATAGCCTTATATGATCATCAATGAAACTGATAAACTAACGACTACCTATCAAACTTTTAGCTTTAGCAGGACCCCAGATATCACTATGAATTAATTGGAGCATATTTGAGGGTCTGGATAAGTGTATGGGATTATTGTTTTTGCTTTGCTTTGCAAGGACACATTGCTCACAAGATAAAGAAACATGAAATATGATATTTATTAATGAAAAGTTGTGGGTATAAGATTTTCAAATATGGGAAATTTGGATGACAAAGGCATTGATACCATAATATAACATCAGAATTTGAGATAACTGAAAGGGAAAACTTATTTGGTGTTTTAATTTTAGTAAGGGTACTCTTTATTGAGAAGTAGTAAAGCCCATATTTTTCCTCAACACTACCAATCATACTCCCCGAACACCAATCCTAAAATTCATAATGAGAAGGAAAAAAAAATGTCACAATACAGTCCATGTCTTTATTCAATTGACTGAAAGATAACAGATTATAAGTTAACTTAGGCATATAGAGAACGGTATTTAACGTCAGATTTGACAAAAAAACTCCCCTTGACCAATAGCTGGTGACACCTTTCCATCTGCGACCTAGACATTAACTTTCTATTCATGTGGCTCATATTTCTTAAAACATTCAAAGACCCAATCATGTGGTCTAATGCACTTGTGTCCACAATCCAGAAATCGTGACCTAAAGACTTTGATAATAATGATTGACACAAATTGTTTTATGCACCAGTCCTACGTTAGGAGTTTGTTAGTCATGTGAATCTAATTCAATTGTGATCTTTGTCTGATTCGAGAGTTGGTGAAACAGTTCAATCTACTGGGAAGACAAATTTAGCCCAGTGGATTTGCTGATATCATATTCTGCTACATGTGTCATTCCATATTTTTGTTGATCCCTTTAGCTTTTAGGTTTCCAATCTGGTGGTTTCCTATGTAAATGCCAGAAGGTCTTGCAGGTATGGTAGGGCTTACCATAGTGATCACACCATTACTTGTTCTTGGTTTGTTGCTCTCGGGTTTATTAAGTAGACCGCTTTCGAGAGTTTACCACTAAAGCTAAACCTTGAGAGATTTGTTCAAAAGTGAGAGAGGTAAGCATGAACTTCCTTCTACCTCTTCCCTACGAACCTCAACAAACATTTCTTGAATTGAGGGTAATGGCTTTAAACAAAGTAGCCATCCTCATACTTGATCAAGTTCAACATTAAGTCCCTACAAGAAATCAAAAACTCTCTCCTTTTCCAACCATTTTCCATTTTTCTCGGCATCAGCATGACACTCCCAATTTATTGCATAAAACAGATCCATCTCCTATCATAATTCAGTAAGTTATAATACTCAGTAACAAACATGTTACCTTGGTGAGTATTTCTGATTTTGGATCTGATTTCAAAGCATTGAGATGCGTTCTCCAAATCAGAATATATTTCTTGTACAGCCTCCCGAATTTCTCTTATAGTTTTGCAAAATAGATAATTTGCTCCTATTTTTGGCTCCATTGAATCAATAAGCCAAGCCATAAGAATAGAATTCTTATCATCCCAAGCATCATAAGGACTGTTCTTTCTTGTGGTTGAGGAATTGTCCCAGTTAGATATCCAACCTTGCTTCTTCCTTTGATTACTAGCACGACTGAATGAGACCATTCTCGAAAATTCATTCCATTCAATTTATGTTTTCTGATTTGCAGTAAAAGATTATCAATAAAAGGAGATGAGGATTGGGTTGAAGGGGTTACAGAACTAGGTGTTTGGGAGGAGGTTTGGGTTTGGGTGGTTGAAGACTTGTCAAGAGTTTGTTGAACTCTAATCATGATGTAGTTGGAAACAAATTTTAGGCTACTAGAACCGGTAGCTTTGATACCATGAAACAATAGGATTTTAGAAAGGGAACAAAACTTCACTTTATTCCTTTGATTCAAGGGAATTTATATAAGAGTATTCCTATTTTAATGCTACTAACTATCAAATTTAAAATAGGATAAACTTATCTTATCTTCTAGGAGATAAACTTATCTCCTAGAAGATAATCTCCTAAGATAACATACTTATCTAAAAATAAAGATAAATAATTATCCAATAATAATATCTCTACATTGATAATGATGAAGAAATTTTTCATTTCACTCTACAAGTTTAGAGATCATTCTAGAAAGTCCTTCTAAAGCTAAGGTGAAAAGGTAAGGGGATAATGAATCCCCTTGCCTTATCCCCCTAGCACTTTTGAAAGAGATAGATGGTATACCATTAATCAACACACTGAAAGATGTAGTTTGAATGCATTCCATTATCCAATTATGAAACTTCAATAGCAACCTTATTGCTAGCAAGCAATCATGAATGTACCTCTAATTAATGGCCTCATAAGCTTTGAAAAAATCAATTTTCATCAAACAACTTTTAATCCTCTTACCTGTTTGGTATTCCTTTAGCAACTCCTAAAGAATAAGAATATTATCACTAATATTCATATCTAGTAAAAATGCCCCTTGTGTAGGATTTATGATTTCTTTCAAAGCAACCTTAAGCCTCATAGATAGTAACTTGGTAATCACCTTATACACTGTTATGCAACAGGATATAAGTCTAAACTCTAAACTGAAAAATGGATTGAGCTTCTTAGGAATTAGACAAAAGTATGAGTGATTCACCTCCGTCAACAGTCTATTAAATGAGAAATTTTCCAAGACTACCCCAGTAAATAATGGCCTTGTTCTACCCCAAGTTTTCTAGAAAAATAAAGCTGTAAAACCATCTAGGTCTGGTGCTTTTGAAGGATGTAAGCTGAAAGGACTTCTTTAACTTCCCGTGTAGTAAATGAGGAAGTTAAAGCATCATTCAACCGCAGATTATTAGGCACTTCAAACACATCTTTAATAGAAAAGCCTTGCTGCTCATTGTATATCTCACCCATTAACCTTTGAAAATAATTCCTAGCAAAGTTGCTCAGTTCTGACTGGTCAGTGATAAGGTTACCCTAATTATCCTTCAATTCAAAAACAATTTATTGGTTCCTCCTTACCATAAGTGAAGCATGAAAGTATTTGAAATTGTTATCACCATCTTTAAGCCAATTCAATTCAGCCTTCTGCTTTAAAATGGAATTTTAAAGTGTCAACTGTAAGTGATAAGTCGACTTGTACCATGTGTAAGTCGACTTACACATGTTCGGTACCGATAAGTCGACTTGTTCATTCGATAAGTCGACTTGTTTAAAATCGAGATCGTTTATTTGTGCCCTAAAGGCAATCCCTTTAGCTGCTTTTATTCAAAGTCGTATGCAGACTTTATGAATAAATAAAGAAAAGGCATTATTCATTAATTTGATATTCATAAACATTGTTTATGAATTGATTGGATCTTTAATCTAATTAATGAAGTCCATGATATATGACATAGCATGAAGGAAATTATGATGTGTTCATACTCCCGAGATTCCTATCATGTGCAATTATGTCAAGATCGTAATTCTCCTAGTCATAGGATTAATGAGACCGACATCATTAATCCGGATAGACTAGCACATGTCATATTCCTTGATTGATCAAGCAAAGGATCTCGAAACCGTAAATATGAGATATTTAGAATTGATACGGATGCTTACTAGCAGTAGTGAGTTCATTGGATGACTGTCATGAGATCATCACATGGATATCTTATCTAAGTGTCGTTGATAATCTCATCATAGCAATGGTGCAAGTATCCTTAGACTCGAGGTACTCAAGGATATCTTGGATACTAACTCGTGCTTTGACTCCATTCCTTGTTGCCTTCCGAGGTAACTCATAGGGTAGTGATCGGGCACACTTGAGGTATTCAAGATAATTAAGTAGCCAATAAAGGATTCACCACTCGGATTAGCGTAAGAGATACCCATGGCCTCTTGTCGGGATCATTACTAAGGTTTGGCAAGATGTATGTCATGAAGAGTGTCTTCATTGACATATAAAGTAATGAGTCACGTGACGAGAACCGATATCACTGGGCTAGACTCGCCTAGTGAGAGTTGACACTTTGACCATACTCATAACCAAGTGGGGTATAGGATGGTGAAAGGACTAATTGCACAGAATTGTCATGGAAGGGTTCGTGATCCGTTCGTGATGAATACATCAAACCGATTACTTTCCGGTCAATCGGGGTCATGATGTGTTGCTAGATACCGCCATGACTTGCTCAGATTAATTGTTAATCTAAGTGGCCAACATAACCGGAGCCTAAAGTGGTCACACGATAAGAGTATTTCGAGAATCAGAAATAGTAATTGGACGAGTTCCAATTATGGAGAGCATTAGATTAAATGGATCCCAATGGATTGGGATATGTCCGATGAGATCGCGACATCGATATTGCTAAGAAAGGTTTTGAGTCACATAAAGATCGGGCCCTTGAGAGGTAAGAGACCGACCCAGTGACCGGACTACTTCAGAATATATATATACATATATATATATATGATTAATTAATTAAATAATTAATTAATATATATATATATGTAAAAACGTGGATGGAAAGGGAATGAGCATGGAAGCTTCCATAAGGAAGCTTAGTCATCATGCTTAGTCATCATTTTTCATGATAACTAAAAGACAAAAATGGAAGATGGAGAAGAGATGATCGTAGCTTATGAAAAAAGCAAGAAAAAGAGTTTTCTTTGGTCTTTTGGAAGAGAGCATGATCGTAGATGAGAGAAGGAGAAAAGGTTTTTGTGAAAAACCAAAATGCTTCACCTTCTCCATTGATTCTTCATCTTCTCCTCCAAGGGTTTCTTCCTCCATCAACGTTTCCAGAAGCTCTCCAGGACAGAGGTAGGCTCTAGCAGGCTTTAATCTTTTCTAGCTATTCCCGGGTCAAAGGGTTTGATCCGGTTAGATTTTCTGATCTCTGCGTGGATGACCTTTAGAGATAGTCTCTTTTGGCTATTTAGGTTGATGTCTTCATACCGATACCTGGATCCTGGGATTCGGGAAAGTCCTGGGAACAAAATTTTGTTTTCCGCTGCGGTACATGTGATGTACCTCCGGGATTTTCCTACAGTGGTATCAGAGCGTCTGGTATCCCGTATGAAGCTAAAACCTAAGCGAGATCAGAAACCCTAATGGAATTTTCTGTTGATGCATGCTTGCTGTCCAATTTTCGAATTTATATTGTGATCTGCTTTTCGAAATTTTTCTGCCCATAATTGTTCATAACATGTTAGAGAATATGTCTATGAATTTTGAGAATTTATCGATTTGATTTGATATAGTTTTGCTAATTAATTCCCTAAGGTTACAGATGCTGTTTTGTGAAACGATTCTGGAACAGGCATGAGTATAAAATCGAGAATAAATTCTAGAAAAATGGTTTTTCGGATTTTCCTTCACCTACATGTCTCTAAGATGTTGGTGAATGTCTGTGAGCATGGAAATTGGATTTCAAGGTCATTGGATATTTATTCACGAATTTATTCTATGCTATTGGGAATTGCTGTGCTGATAAACACAGATTTTGAATCGGTTTTGTTATTTAGGTTGACTGAGTTTTTGATGGCCTAAAATCCTGAAAAAATTCATGTAGCATTTTCTGAACATGTAGTAACCTATATAAGTTTTTCATGATTTATTGAAATTGTTTCATTGATCATTTCGAGCAATGTACAGAACTGGACAGTTTTGTGAAATTTGTTGGGACTGTTTTGCTTGGCTTGATTGAGTGTGATTTTTCAGTTCCAATGCCTTGAACCATTTTTAATGTGATTAAAAATGTGTTATCTTGATGTAGTATGATTTCCAAACTGAATTGCTTGAATTTGCTTTTCCAAGAATTTTTGAATGCCGAATTGATCACATTAGCGTCTCGGTAGTATGTTGCATTATCTTGTTTGTTTTGACCGTCATATTTTTTATGGCATGTGCTGAAGTAAATTTGATAATGTATGTGCTAGCTAGAGATGCTTAGGTTGATAATTAGGTGTTCCTAAATTATTTGAAATTAATGAGTTTTGACTCATTTCAAGCTTTTCATATAGTTTGACTATTTAAGGCATTCATGAATCAATGAAGTGTTCATCGAGGCATCAATTCACGATATTACCCTAGGTATGATGGTGTTGAGAATTGGAATTGTACTGATTGAGGAATTAGCCGATTAGAGATTTTACCAAAATTCCCTAATAAGTGGATTTGTATGTGAAATAAGTCCACTTGTTCAAGATTTTGGATAAGTCGACTTATGGGTAATAAGTCCACTTGTTCAAGATCAAAGATAAGTCCACTTGTAGTACCTTGTAAGTCCACTTGTTCATGGGCAGATGACATAAGTCCACTTGTGTCATACAAGTCCACTTGTGTGTGGCAGAAGCTTAAGTCGACTTGCATTTGATGAAAGTCGACTCGTGGCATGCATAGTGGGATGATGGATGATTTTAGGTATGACTCAATGTGATTGATGAAATGCCCTAAATCATATCATATAGTCATGGTGACTATAATCCCACGACTTGGAGAAGAAGTAGATGAGACCCAAAATCCTCCTCGGTATATGAAAACTAACGCTTCCATTAATATGGTAAGAACCGTAGTTCTTATAGGTTGGGTTGTTAGGTAAACCCAAGCTCACTCTATCTGGATATGTTCGAACCATGAAAATAAGATTTTCGGATTAATGGGTCGGTTTTCCTAGAAGCGTTGATTTGTTGAGCTAACCTCAAGGTCAACGTGACAGAGGCGTAAATTGGGTAGCATACATCGATGTATGCGCGATCAAAGAGTTGATACTCAATGTAAGTGCATACATCAACAAGTTGATAAGACCGATCGATAGTTGTGTCTAAGATGTAATTGGTATATCCGATACCTCCCGAGACATAAGGTGGCTTGTTGGGTAAACCCAAGGTCATTCTTAATGTCGGTTATCGATGATACAATTGGTATGACCGATACCTACCGATTGACCTAAGTCAGGGCATTGGTAAACCCAAGGTCACTCTTAGCAATGTCTGATATCGACCCACTGTAACATTATGTCACTTTGTTTTTCCGGATTCAGTAAAGAGGGTTATGGATTCTAGGAAACTAGTGGGAGCCATATGCATGTCATGCAAGTCCTTATGATCACGCAAGCATTTCTATTCTATCAATCCTCTCTCTATCGCGCTAGGTTGATCAAGAAGTCTTTCAAGGTGAATTTTCGCTCTCTATTCGGACCGAATTTTCTTGATTGGCTAAGGAATCGAGAATTGTTCTTAGATCCGAGGAACGGGATACGCCCTAGATGTTCCACTTCCGACAGCACTGCCGTCGATGCTTCGATAAGGATCGAAAGCATATTGTAAGCATCTAAAGGACGATGATATGGATACTTGCTTTATGCTTGCCTCGATGTCACTAGAGCTGCAGGAGCAAAGACGAGTCTATGGATGCTCACACTATAGTATTTCATCTTAGGGAGCTGTTTGATGAGTAAGTTTCGATTCGAAAGGTTCGAGACCTCAAGACTTCTCTTCACCACAAAGATGGCTCTAGGATATCTCACGCAAGATGCCTCGAAGATGAATGGCTATATTGAGAGATTGGTCGCCTTAGATTTGTAATGGATTATGAGTTAAGTAGAGACTTAATTTAGTTGATTGTCGATGGTTATTCACAGCCAGGATAAACTATCTGATAAACCAAATATCCACAACAATTCCTCGAGTGATCAATCTGCTTTCAAGAAATTGAAAGAGCTATCAAGAAGGATAGCAAGCAAGTGCTAATGGTGGATGCTTCTTCTTCTAGTTCAAAGAAGAAAAATGCCAAGAAACCAAAGGGAAGTGCCATCAAGGAAAAACCAAAGATTCTGCCCCAAAAGGATTTTGCTTTTATTATGACAAGACTAGCCACTAGAGGCGAAACTGTAAAATCTATCTGGAGTTCCTGAAGCAGAAGAAGGCATCAGATGCCTCTACTTCTTCAAATATGTTTGTCATTAAGGTTAATACTATTCCTGATCCAAACATATCGGTATTTGATACCGGTTGTGGCTCATACATATGAAATGATATGCGGGGCCTCAGGACGATGAGATGTACTCATAAAAGGAGAACTAGACTTCGTGTAGGTAATGCAGCAAGAGTTGCTACATTAGCCGTAGACACTTATGTCTTGTTCCTCCCTAGTGGGCTTATATTCAAATTGATAATTGACATTTTGTACTGTTTTAAACAAAGAACATATTGTATGTTTTATGTTTAAATAGAGTTGATTTCATTGACTTTAGTAGCAATGGTTGTTCTATTAGTTCAATGGAAGGCTCTATGCTATCGGGTACATTATGCAATAGAATTGACATATTAGATATGTCATATCCAGCTATGAATGTCAATGACGCGAAAGACATAATCGAGATAATTTAAAATCAACTTACTTATGGCATTGTCTCTTGGCCATATAAATGAGACACGATCGCTAAGCTCCATAAGAGTGGATGTTTAGGGTCATTTGATTATGAATCATATGACACATGCAAATCTTGTTTATTAGGCAAGATGACTAAGTAATCCTTTAAAGGAAAGGGTAAACGAGTGAATGGAATATTAGACCTAATACATTCGGATGTATGTGGTCCGATGTCCATCCATGCCATAAGTGGTTGTCTTTGCTTCATTACTTTTATCGGTGATTATTCACAATATAGGTATCTGTATCTGATGAGATACAAATCTGAAGCGTTTGAAACGTTTAAATAATTCAGAAATGAAGTAGAAAAACTAACTTGGTAAAAGTATGAATACATTACGATCTGATCGTGGTGGAAAATACTTAGACCAATAGTTTTTTTGATTATCTCAGAGATAATGGGATTTTATCTCAGTATACTTCACCTTAGACGCCGCAGCACAATGGTGTGGCTTAAAGGACAAGTCAAACCTTGATAGACATGGTGCGATTGATGATAGGTTTTGCACAGTTTTGGGAATATGCGCTCAAGACAGCTGTTTACTTGTTAAACAGAGTTCCATTAAAGACAGTTGTGGTTACTCCATAGGGAGATATGGATTAACTGAAAGCCCTATCTTTCTCAGCTGAAAGTTTGGGGTTGTCCTGCTTATGTGAAGCGGACACAGTCAGATTAGCTTGATGCAAAATCGATAAGTGTTTGTTCGTGGAATATCAATTCTACCTTCGAGGAACAAAAGTTGTTTGTTTCAAGCATGCTGTTTTCTTAAAGAAAGAGTTTCTTTTACAAGAGGACGGTGGGAGCAAAGTTGAACTTGGAGAAGTTCAAGATGCTCGAACAAACATAGATCAATCGTCAATCTAAAAGCAGAACTCATATAGATGAGGTAACAGTTCAACCTTCTACTACACACTAATTTCAGAGGTTAAGTAGGATACGACTGCTCCCGAGAGATATGAATTTCTTGTAAGTGAGCAGAATGGCGATTGCTCATATGAGATGATGCGCCTACTACCTATGAATAGGTTCTGAAAAGTTCAGAGTCTCGAACATGGCTTTGTGCCATGAAATCAAATGGATTCCATGTATGAAAACCAAGTATGGACTTTGGTTGTTACACGAAGGATAAAACCCACGAGGTGCAAATGGGTTTTCAAGAAGAAAACCGACATGGATGGTAATGTGATTACTTATAAAGCAAGGCTTGTGGCCAAAGGATTTCGTCAAAGACAAGGAGTTGACTATGACAAAACCTTGATTTCGTAGCAATGCTTAAATCCATTAGGATACTCCTAGCCATTGCCACTCATTATGATTATGAGATATGGCAATGGATGTGAGGACGACTTTCCCGAGAGGAAATTCACCGAGGATGTGTATGACACAACCCGAGGGCTTCACTTCCATCGATGGCGAAAAGGTATGCAAGCTTCGTAAATCCAGTTTGGATTGAAGCAAGCATCCAGAGTTGGATTATCCGCTTTGATGAGTCAATCAAAGAGTTTGATTTCTCACAAAATCTGGATGATCATGTGTGTATAAGAAGGTTAATGGACCGCAATCGTATTCCTTGTGTTGTATGTAGATGACATATCGTTACTAGGAAACGATGTTTCTATGCCGCAATCGCTAAAATTTGGTTGTCCAATCAATTTGCGATGAAAGACCTTGGTGAAGCGACTTATATCCTGGGATATAGATTTATAGAGATAAATCAAAAGGTTGCTTGGTCTTTCACAATCATCGTACATGATGAGATGCTAAAGAAGTTTAGCATGGAACAATGTTATGACGAGGTCCGATGTATCGTATGCTCTAAGTGTTACGAAAGCGATACCAATCGGATCCCGTGAGTCCTTTGGGTGGCGGCCAAGAATATCCTCAAGTACTTGCAAGCACTAAGGATGTTTTCGATCTATGGAGATGAAAATCTCCAGTGAGCGGCATTCGGATGCTAGTATTTAACTCGATAAGGATAATTTCAATCACAATCGGGTTATATACATTCACTTGAATAGCGTGGCGGTCGCTTGAAAAGTTCCAAAAAAGAGGACTGTTGATTCATCAACCGAGGCAGAGTACATTGCTGCATGAGACGCAAAAGAAGCGGTTTGATCAAGAAGTTCATTATCGAACTTGATCCGTCCCTACCGTGATGGGCCCATAGGATTGTATTGTGATACAATGGGGCTAGTCTTGCAGCAAAGGAACCAAGGTCTTATCGACGATCCGAACTCGTGATTTCGCCGATTCGGGAGATCATTAGTCGACATGATATCCTCGAGAGAGAATTCCCTACGAGCAAAGTGTTGTTGTTCGCTGACAAAGCCATTGTCACAGGAGAATTGTGATTCTCATGGACTCGCTTATGGTATTAGATACTAAGGCGATTGGCTTTAGGTCAAGTGGGAGATTTGTAAGTGATAAGTCGACTTGCACCATATGTAAGTCGACTTACACATGTTCGCATCGATAAGTCAACTTGTTCATTCGATAAGTCGACTTGTTCAAGGTCAGATTGTTTATTTGCGCCCTAAAGGCAATCCCTTTAGCTGCTTTTATTCAAAGTCGCAGTGCACTTTATGAATAAATAAAGAAAAGGCATTATTCATTAATTTGATATTCATAAACATTGTTTATGAATTGATTGATCTTTAATCAATTAATGAAGTCCATGATATATGACATAGCATGAAGGAAATTATGATGTGTTCATACCCCGAGATTCCTATCATGTGCAATTATGTCAAGATTTAATTCTCCTAGTCATAGGATTAATGAGATCGACATCATTAATCCGGATAGACTAGCACATGTCATATTCCTCGATTGGATCAAGCAAAGGATCTCGTAAAGCGTAAATATGAGATATTTAGAATTGACATGTGGATGCTTACTAGCAGTAGTGAGTTCATTGATGACCTTTCATGAGATCATCACATGGATATCTTATCTAAGTGTCGGTGATAATCTCATCATAGCAATGGTGCAAGTATCCTTAGACTTGAGGTACTCAAGGATATCTTGATACCGATCCTGCTTTGACTCCATTCCTTGTTGCCTTCCGAGGTAACTCATAGGTGGTGCTTGGGTGCAACTTGAGGTATTCAAGATAATTGAGTAGCCAATAAAGGATTCACCACTTCGATTAGCGTAAGAGATACCCACGGCCTCTTGTCGGGATCATTACTAAGGTGGCAAAGATGTATGTCATGAAGAGTGTCTTCATTGACATATAAAGTAATGAGTCACAGTGACGAGAACCGATATCACTAGGCTAGACTCAGCCTAGTGAGAGTTGACACTTTGACCATACTCATAACCAAGTGGGGTATAGGATGGTGAAAGGACTAATTGCACAGTAATTATCTATGGAAGGGTTCGTGATCCGTTCGTGATGAATACATCAAACCGATTACTTTCCGGTCAATTGGGGTCATGATGTGTTGCTAGATACCGCTCATGACTTGCTGGATTAATTGTTAATCTAAGTGGCCAACATAACCGGAGCCTAAAGGGTCACACGATAAGAGTGTTTCGAGAATCAGTAAAATAGTAATTGGACGAGTTCCAATTATGGAGAGCATTAGATTAAATGGATCCCAATGGATTGGGATATGTCCCGATGAGATCGCGACATCGATATTGCTAAGAAAGATTTAGGAGTCACATAAAGATCGGGGCCCTAGAGGCCAGTAGGACCAATTCAGTGTGTTGGACTACTTCAAAGAATATATATATATATATATATATGATTAATTAATTAAATAATTAATTAATATATATATATATATGTAAAACGTGATGGAAAGGGAATGAGCATGGAAGCTTCCATAAGGAAGCTTAGTCATCATGCTTAGTCATCATTTTCATGATAACTAAAAGACAAAATGGAAGATGGAGAAGAGATGATCGTAGCTTATGAAAAAGCAAGAAAAGAGTTTTCTTTGGTCTTTTGAAGAGAGCATGATCGTAGATGAGAGAAGGAGAAAAGGTTTTGTGAAAACCAAAATGCTTCACCTTCTCCATTGATTCTTCATCTTCTCCTCCAAGGGTTTCTTCCTCCATCAACGTTTCTCAAGCTCTCCAGATGAGGTAGGCTCTAGCAGCAGCTTTAACTGTTTCTAGCTATTCCGGGTCAAAGGGTTTGATCCGTTAGATTTTCTGATCTCTGCGTGGATGACCTTTAGAGATAGTCTCTTTTGGCTATTTAGGTTGATGTCTTCATACCGATACCTGGATCCTGGGATTCGGGAAAGTCCTGGGAACAAAAATTTTTGTTTTTCGCTTCCGGTACATGTGATGTACCTCCCGGGATTTTCCTACATCAACTCCTCTTGATATTCCTTCAGTCTCCTGATTTCAACATTTTAAAGTTCTAAGTTTTGGGGATGATTATAGCAATCCTCCTTAGTTGCTGCCAACTGCATCTTCAGAATGTGCATACTGTGATTTTTCATTCTAACAAACTCCCTAGTTGCTGCTTTAACTACTTTTAGCTTTTTCACCAATTGTTAACTTTTGTAACTGTGTACTTCAATGCTCCAACATCTACTAATCATTTCCATGAAACTCTCAATTTGCATGACCCCATTAAAGAATCCAAATGGAGCTCCTTGTCGGCCTTGTTCTATCATCTATTGGATAAAGATGTAGGAATGATCTAAAAATTGATTCTATCCAAAATAAACATATGACTTTAGAAAATTGCACATCCGGCCATGATCCACTACTTCCCTATCAAGTTTCTTCCTAATTAAAGCATCTCCTTGTTTTTTAATTGTCCAAGTGAACAATCTGCCTGTGGCCCTTAAATCTAATAAGTGAATCCTTTGGAATAATTGAGTCAATTCTCTACCAGCCCCCATCTTATATTTGGTTCCACCCTCAACTTCATTTGCACTCAAAGAACAATTGAAGTCTCCAATAACCATCTAAGGATTTTGTACTCTGTTTTGTATATATTCAAATTCAGACTACAAATCCTCCCTTTAGAAAGCAAAATTAGAAGCATAAAGAAAAGTAACTTCAAATTCAGTGGACTGACCTTTAATTTGGCAAAGCAAATGTACATATTGATCATTTATGCGAGTGGATTGGACCTTTAGAAGCTTTGAATTGCACAAACAGATTATACGACCATTGTAGTGGTAATTGCTAGTAATTGTCAACAAATTAGCTCCCAAAAATTTCAGTCCAACCCGTACGAGAGGAGCTCTAATTTTAGTCTCCAAGAGACCCACCAGTATAGGTTTCTTTCTTAGCACCATCTTTTTCACCATGGACTATTTTATAGGGTCATTTAGCCCTCTAGTATTCCATATTAGAAGTGTCATTTAAGGGGAGATCCCTTTTAAGTTTTTTCTTGTTGGGCCCCATTTCTGAAGCCCAACGATCGGACCGCAGACGAAACATAAGCGAATTTCCAAGTTCCTTAACCTGGAAACCAACAAGGAGAAATTTCTCCTTGGCATAACATCTCAAGCCCAAGGTTGAGCCCACACGACGGAAACACAAAATCCCCCAAAGACTTCTTCACAATGGTAGCTCTTAGTCTCTAGTTCAATTAGAAACAAGAACTGTAACATCCCGTTACTGTTAGCAAGGGCATTATGGTAGTATTGGGTCAGACTGATAGGTTTCATTGCATTCACTGATTGAGCATGTTAATGACCTCTAATTATAGAGGAACAGGTTTATTGCATATGCATTTATTCATAGATATATGTATTCATGATTTTCCGGTACTTAATTGTGAGTATGAACTGACTGGACTGACTGGTTCGGGATTAAATGGGAAATTAGGAGTAATTAGGTTCAAATGACTGATTTGGAATAGTTTAAGTGTAATTGGTAATTTATAGTGACTTATAGGAAATTTTTTAGAAATTCGGGAGAAAATGCCCAGACCGAAAATATTTGGATGACTGATCGATTGACTGTATATTACTGAAAGAACTGTCCAATGGCAATGGAAAAAAAATTAGAATTTTACTGATAGGAAATAAATACGTTGAGCCATTGAAAATTTAGAGAATGAAATTTGGACTGATTTGGAGACTTAGGTCTATAAATTCTAGGTTTGAAAGAAATTGTGGATTTTCACCCTAAGGCTTAAGCATTTCTCTTCTCTTCTCCCACGATGTCTTCGATTCCTTCCCCATTGGTGAGATTCGTCGATTCTTTCTTATGGTTTCTCCTCATTGTGTAAGGCTAAAATGTTTATTGTGATTGATGAAGGATTGAGGAGTTTTAGAGTGGATCATCGTTGGTTTTGAAAGATTTTAAGGTTTACGGTATTTTTGAGGAATCGGTGGATTTGAACTTGATTGGTAAGTTTTAATGGTTTTAATGTTGTTATTGATAGTTTTTATGGCATTTATTATGGTTGATTGAGTGGTTGGGAGAGTTAATGGTGGTTTTATAGAGAGAGAAATAGATAGAATCGATCGGAGAAGACGAACGAGGCTCGTCGCGGCGAGGGAGAACAGGACGTCGCGGCGAGCGTCAATTAGTTGACGCCGAGACGAGCCTCGCTCGCTCATGGCGGCGCCTAAATCGCGTTGTCGCATGCATGAGCAGCCTTCATGCCACTGCAAGTTTATCATTTTACGCCATGGCGAGGTCTCTCGCATGTGAAGGGACTGCTCGATGGTTTATATTTTGGTTTATTGGGTGTAGACCTCCGATTGAGGTAATTCCAGATTCGTTATGAACTAGGGAAAGAGGTCTACAATTGAGGATAATTATGGGAATTTGAATTGATTTAAATGACATTGATTTATAGGGAATAACGTCAATTATGGTTCATAGTGTGACCTAAGTATTGAATTGAGACAATTGGAGTTTTAATTGGGATTTTCAATAGAGGTTTTGACCCGATGTCTAGGAAATTGCTATAGGGAATACGAATTGAGGAAATTGAACTGAATTTTAGGATTGGATCAATTATTGTCGATCAATTGAGCGAAGAGTTAGATGGGGCACAAGAGTTCAAAATTAGGTTTTAGCGTCGGGGAATATCGTGAACATGCATTGTACATAGTTCCATTGAGACATATGCATCACTGAATTGTTTAATTGAGCATCTAGTAATGGACCGTATTTTATCAGATAGTGGCGTCGTTGGATCGTCATTCCACGGACATTGCTGGGACTTCGAGCAAGAGCTCGAAGTTCTGGTGAGTAACCTAGTTGGTTTCTCAAATTTCGATCGCTTAAATGCTCAATGTGAATTACTTGTCACCGTGAAATTACATGATTATGAAATGTACATGATCGAATGACATGTTTCTACCGTATGGGATTGACTATCAGATTGATTGGATTATTGATGATACCGAGGAATGTAACATCGGGCTTTTATAGCCATACACCAATTATTGAACACCAATTATCGAACATCGCATTGCATGCATAAATGCATGATCGATAATAGATATGTGACCCAAGTGCTATTATCATCGAAAAGAGCCTCGAGCTCGAACATTTGATCGACCGCCTCGAGCCCGAGGGAGAAAATCTCGACGCGCCCCCATCGAACATTGATCGAGCACTTGGGCACAACATCAATAACTCGAAAGATTCTCATATGCATCAGGTACACATGGTGATTGAATTGCAAACTTACTGAATTATGTGATGACATGAGAGATTGCAAATTGTTACATGCTACTGTGAATTGTTGCATAATTTTGTGAATTGTGATATGATACTGTAAATTGTGATATGTTATTGTAAATTGTTATTTGATACTGCAAACTGTTATAGATCATCAAATTGACTATTATCTTTGCTTGCTATTGCACGCAATTTGTGTAATTCATGATTTGAGTGAACCATCGATGATGGTTTCTCACTGAGTTCGCAAACTCACCCAAAATTGCATCTAATTTTTCAGGATCGATAGAGTAGACCCCTAGCTCCGGAGATAGTCTTTTCCTGTCGTGCGAGCGTGCTGGCAAGAGAAGCGATGGCTTACAAGTCGGTCAGCTAGGTTGGACTTTTGAGGATGAATTAGGATAGATGCTTGTATCAGTTTCCCTTTTGGTTTTGTTTAGGGGACTGATAGACTTGTCTATTCTGCTTTTGGATGACTGTATTGAAATTGCTGCTATGATAAGATTATTTTGGATTTTTAAAAATTACTGATTTCTGATATTATGGTTTTAATTATTGCGATGGCATGTGGATATTATTGGGAAAATATTCTGGTAGTGCACCTTTATCGTGGGATACGTGTCGGAGCGACCTTCGAGTTTCCCGATGTGTACCCTACGGTGAGGGGGCGCTACAAGAACCATCCCAATCAGAGCTCTATGGTCCAAGATATGCTTAAGAAAACGAAGTGGGTTTATAGCCCAATCATGCTCTCCAAATCTACCTATCACTTCCTTTTCATCAAACTTTCTGGATTTAAATCCAATGGTTACCAATTTTTTTGGAGAGGTAGTTAAACATGTTATAAATTCAATGCCTCAAGAATCGCTCGATTCGGAGGTCGGACGAAGAAGTTATGGTTGAAAGAATCCAATATGTTCATGTCCTCATTCCAACTGAACATGTTTTGGCGCGAATGGCATAACATTTTATACAAATGTCCAATTTCTTTCGTTTTTAGACCATTTGAAAGAAGAGATCGAGATCTACAACTTCTATTAGAGCCTCAAGGTGAGATTCGGCCTCCAAACTAGACAAAATCGCAAATTACTGTAGCTAACCCAAGGCTGTCCGTTTAACGGACACAGACTGGAAAAACAGCTCCAAATTGTCCGAGAAAGTCCATTAAACGGACATACACTGGACTAAGGGCCCTTTTCCACCCGAGAAGGTCCATTTAACGGACACCCATGTCCGTTTAACGGACACGCGCAACCCAAGGCCTCTTCCAAGCCTTCCAATGCTTCCAAACTTTAATCCTAACACCATATACACTCTAAATCTTCCCAAACATCAACTCAAAACTCATTCAACACTCACATTCTCATCATTTACCAAAGCTATCCCATTCAAGCTTTTCATACAACATCATCACTTGCAAAGCCCATAAATCTCAATATTGATATCTAAATTTTGCAAACCTTATACCATTGAAAAGCTAAGAGGATAAACAACAAAATTCAAGAAGATCATTTCGCCCACAATGGCCTAAATTAACCCAGTTTTTCCCTCAAAAGTTCAACCCACAATTTACCACTATAAAACCTGAATTAAGCATTTCACGCAACAAGATAGATAAGCACATGCACAAAGGAAATTTTCCCAATCTTCAAATTCAATTCAAAGCCCGAAATGAGGTTCATGCAAGCTTTCATATATAGCTTTAAATTACATATCGACATTACACAAGTCGCAAAATACATTCGATGCTCAATGTTCAATATCTTGTTAAAGCTATTCAAAAATCTAGCTCCTAACTTAATACAAAAGCTAAATCTCTCAAGACCATCCAAATGCCCGCAAGGACTTACCGATCTTCTCGATCCGCACCGAGGAGGAAAATAATGGGTCGAGCTTTACTGATTCGATGGCTAAACCATTTATAGTCAATGGCATCGAGCCACAATCAACCAAATACATGTACATACTAGAATGTTTAGGCATAAGTATATAACAATGAGAATTCAACATCCACAAACAATTGTCAACTCATAATTTCAAATCATCTTCACACTCTAAATATGATTCATTTCAAGGTAACTTAGCACATCAATTGCAATGCACATTTCAATGGCTAGAGGTTAAGTGAACAAAACGATTTAAATCGAAGTTTACGATTGAATCGAAACGAGTCCATTCTCGGATCTCGTGGGCAAGCAAAGCAGCGGGATAAGGCTTTGACGTCGACGCACGTGACTCAAACGGTTCCTCTCAAATTCAAATAAAACACATAATCCAATTCAAATGTTCATATACCCAAATGCCATGATTTCATTTGATGGCATACATTCTTATCCAAATGTCAAGCATTCATTCATACATAACATGGCATAATCACATTTCTATGATTTAATCATCATGATATACATCATATTAACATAACAAATATGCAAACAAGTCAGATACAATGCATATACAAGCATTTGCCCATTTTGCACAAAAACTATAAATAATTTACCCACCTTAGCCTTGAAATCTCCAAAATCAATGGTTTCTTTCTCCTTGCTCTAGGATAGCCCCTTGATTGCCTATTCACAACCAAAATTTCATGAATTTCAACTCAATTTAGAAAATCCCCAATTTTTCCTAATCTTAATCAAGTGCAATTAACCCTAATCTAACTCAATCCAACCTACCCATAGTCCATATAGGTTAGAAATCACAACATTAGTTTAAAAACTCAAAGAAACCCAAAGATTTCTCCATTTTCTTCCTCATCCACGAAAATCCCTCTCTCTCTCTCTAGGTTTCTCCATCCAACACAACACAACCTATTTCTTCAACAAATCAAGAAGAAAATAAAAATAACTCACCTTAGAAGCTTGATTTTCTCCTTCTTTCCACGATTTTTCCACCTCTCCTCTTGGATTTTCTAAAATCTCCTTCTTCCTCTCTATTTCTCCCACTTTTCCCTCTCTTTTCCTCTTCTTCTTGACAGCCCAAGAAATTTCCCTCTTCTTCCTCTATTTTTGTCTTTTATCTTCCTTCTTCTTTGCCTATTATGCCCCTCATTAACATGGCTCTTCCAAAATTACCCTTCCTTGTCTTATAAGGCCCTACTAACTCCTTAAGCCCACTTAAATAATAACTTCAGTGTTCTGAAACTCGGACCGGTCATCGAACCGGTGGCCTTACTGGTCACCGGTTTGACCGGTTCGACCGGTTCAACCACCGGTCGAACCGGTGTGACGTAATAATTATGCAATAATTATATTTAATTATAAATAATATTAAAAAAATTTCAAAAAATTTCAAAAAATAAAAAAATAATTATCTGACCGGTCCGACCGGACCGGTCCAACCGGTCAATTGACCGATTTTGACCGGTTTATACTGGGTCAATTTATGACCGGTTTTGAAACATCAACCAGACCGGACCACCGATCGGTCACCGGTCGGACCGGTCGGTTCGGTCCGGGTTTCAAAACTATGACTAACTTAATCCTAACCCTTTCATTCTAATTTTAATTTCTAATTCTTCCATCAAGTTTCTAATTAATGGCCCAATTCTAAAATAATTTAAAAAAATTTAACCAACATATAAACATAAATAACCAATTAAACAATTTAAGCAAATAAGGACAAGGTCTAGCAATTATCCTCCCCTAAAAGAATTTCTTCCTCGAAATTCTTACTTGAAACATCGAAAAGATGCGGATATTTCTCCTTCATCGCTTCCAAAGGCTCCCACGTTGCCTCTTCTATCGAATGGTTCCGCCATAAGACTTTAACTAATTTCACAACCTTATTCCTTAGAACTTTTTCCTTCGAATCTAGGATCTCTACTAGTTGCTCCTCATAAGTCAAATTCTCTCTGAGCTAAACTTCCGAAGGTTGAACTATGTTCGAAGGATCTGATCGATACTTCCTCAGCATCGACACATGAAAAACATTATGGACCTTAGCTAGTTCTGGAGGTAAAGCTAACTTGTATGCCAAAGGCCCAATCCTCTCAAGGATCTCATAAGGGCCTATATACCTCGGACTTAGCTTGCCTTTCTTACCAAATCGCAAAACCCTTTCCATGAGAAGCTCTAAGAAACACTCGCTCCCACTTCAAAGTCCATTTCTTTCCTGCAAGATCCGAGTAGCTCTTCATTCTATCTTGAGTGCCTTAAGTTTCGTTTCACCACCTTAATCTTGTCAACAAGAATCTGTACCAATTCAGCCCTATAAGCCTCCTCTCACCTTCCTCATCCCAACAAATAGAGTTCTACACCTCCTACCATAAAGAGCTTCATACGGCGCCATCCGAATTCTGAATGGTAGGAATTATTATAGTTTAATTCTATTAAAGGCAAATGATCATCCCATGAGCCTTTAAAGTCCATAACACAAGCTCTCAACATTGCCTCCAAAGTCCGAATCGTTCTCTCCGATTGTCCATCGGTTTCATGGATGGAAAGTCAGACTAAAATTTAACTTGGTTCCCAAAGCCTCCTGTAAACTTTCCCAAAACCTAGAGGTAAACCGGGATCTCTATCCGAGACTATCGAACTTGGAATCCCATGTAGTCTTATGATCTCATCCAAGTATTTCTTAACCAACACACTCAACGAATCCGTCTGTCTAATTGGCAAGAAATGAGCAGACTTGGTTAGCCTATCCACAATCACCCATATTGCATCATGCTTCCTACTGGTTCTTGGCAATCCCATCAAGAAATTCATCGTAATCTTCTCTCATATCCATTCCGGAATCGACAAAGGTTTAAGCTTACCATAAGGTGTTTGGTGCTCAGCTTTAACTTGCTGGTACACTAAGCATCTTTTAGCATATTCTGCAACTTCTTTCTTCATCCCTTTCCACTAGAAATGTTCCTTCAAATCTCTATACATTCTCAGATTTCACGGTGCATTGCATAAGGCGATTATGTGCCTCATCCAAAATTTCATCCTTTAACTCTTGCACATCAGAATACACGACTGCTGCCTACTACCATCAATCCATCTTCCTTGACCTCTACCTCGTAAGGTTTACCATCCTTTATTTCTTTTCTCGAAATGGCTCAAGTACTCATCTTGTTTCGCAACTCCTTAATCTTATCATTCAAAACCGCCTTACTCTAAAGTTAGCCAATATACAATCCGATTCAACAGTGTCAACGTCACTCCAAGTCCGGCTAATTCTTCAACAAAGGAAAATACATCGCTCCACATGTGCCATAGTCGATTTTCTACTCAAAGACATCCGCTACTACATTAGCTTTCCTGATGGTAATCGATCATCAAGTCATAATCCTTTAATACCCAATCATCTTCTCTGCCTCAAATTCAATTCTTTCGGCTCATCAAATACTTCAAACTCTTGTGATCAGTAAATACCCTAGTGGTAACTCCATACAGGTAATGTCTCCAAATCTTTAACGAAAAAATTATGGCAGCTAACTCCAAGTCATGCGTCGGATAATTCATCTCATAAGGTTTCAATTGCCTCGAAGCATAGGCAATAACCTTATCTCCTTGCATCAGTACACAGCCTAACCCCTTCCTAGAGGCATCACTATACACTATGTATCCATCATTACCCGAAGGCAAAGTCAAAATTGGTGCACTCGTCAATCGATACTTAAGCTCCTCAAAGCTCTTCTGGCATTCATCGGTCCATACAAACTTCTGGTCCTTCCTAATCAACTTGGTAAGTGGAGCTGCTATTATAGAAAAGCCCTCCACGAACCTCCTGTAATATCCAGCTAAACTCAAGAAACTCCTCAATTCTGCTATATTCTTCGGTGCTTCCCATTTCACAACTGTTTCTATCTTTCTCGGATCCACATGCACTCCATGCTCTGAAATCACAAGTCCAAGAAACACTACTTCCCTTAGCCAGAACTCGCATTTATCAAGTTTTGCATATAACTCGTTCTTCCTCAAAGTCTCCAAGGCAATCCTCAAATGTTCCTCATGCTCCTTGTCATTCTTAGAATAAACCAATATATCATCTATAAAAACAATGATAAATTGGTCTAAGAAAGATTTAAAAACCCTATTCATTAGGTCTATGAAAGCTGTAGGCGCATTCGTCAATCCAAAAGGCATAACCAGAAACTCAAAGTGGCCATACCGAGTTCTGAAAGCAGTCTTGGACACATCCGACTCCTTTATCCTCAATTGATGGCAACCCGATCTCAAATCTATCTTAGAAAAGACTCTCGCCCCTTGCAACTGATCAAACAAATCATCGATGCGGGGGAGCAGATATCTATTCTTGATAGTGACATAGTTGAGCTTTCGGTAGTCTGCACACATCCTTAACGATCCGTCTTTCTTCTTTACAAAAAGGACCGGAGCTCCCCATGACGAAGAACTCGGCCTAATGTAACCCTTCCCTAACAAATCTTCCAATTGTTCCTTAAGTTCCTTCAATTCTGCCGGAGCCATTCTATAAGGCGGGATCGAAATTGGCATTGAGCCCGGAAGAAGCTCAACGGGAAATTCAATTTCCCTAGGCGGCGGTAGTCCCAGTAATTCCTCAGAAAAGACATTCGGGAATTCCCTGACCACAGATATTTCCTCTAATTTCCCTCCATCTGCCCTTATGTCTACCACGTAGACCAAAAATGCTTCACATCCTTTCCTCATCAAATTTTCTGCTGTCAAAGCCGAAACCATTCTAATCGAACTCGCCTTTCTGTCCCCCACGAACACTACCTTTCTGCCATTGCCTATTACAAACTCCACCGTCTTGTGCTTGCAATCCAATTTGGCATTGTACTTCTCCAAAGTTTCCATCCCCAAAATTACATCTAATCCGTTCATCCTCAAAGGCATTAGATCCATCATTAAACGCTCCTCTCCAATAAGAATCTCACAGTCTCTATATACTTGACTAATAACAATACATTGGCCGATTGGAGTACTCACCATCAAAGGAGTATCCAATGGGCTCAATTCCCTACCAATCACAGTTCTACTCAAAGACACAAACGAGTGGGTAGAACTGGATCAATCAAAACAATAACATCTTCAAAGAAAAGTTTAATCATACCACCACGACTTTCGAGTCGCCTCAAAGATCTTCCTTTGTCATAGCAAATACTCGAAATGGAGCTTGTCCTCTCGGTCTCCCCGAGGGTTCACTTTTCCGGCTGCATCGAGCTTCTACGCCCACCTCGACATCGCTCAGGTCCCACTGCCTCAACCCTTTTAGAGGCTCAGATCCGACTCCTCTCCCGCCTCGGAGGTTAAGGACACTCTCTTGCCTGTGCCCTTCTCCACAGCTTGAAACAGCTCGGTCAAGCGGTAGCATTCCCTTTATGGAATCCCCACAGTTGTTCACACTTAGGGATCGGGCACTTATCCCCATCTCCTCCCATCTCTGCCCAATCGTTGAGGCTTGAAATGAGACAGTTCTCATTTGTCGAGGCCCGCCGCCCACTTCTCCTTTCTTCTCGATTGCAGGAAGGTCCAGCACTCCTCTCACCATGGAAACACCGCTTCTCTCGAACTGTTCTCTCCTTTCCTCTTTCTTCGCCATCGCACTCTTAATGTTCTCTACATTTTCCACTCTTAAAGTCGCTTCAATCAACTCTGCTGAAATCATGTAAATTTTGTGCCACCACTTTCTCTCGATGGCCAAATACAATCTCGCTTCAAACCTTCGACACCTAAACCGCTTCACTCATCATTAGATCAGAAGATAACGGGCCGATTGGGTGAATCGACGCTCATATTCACTCACCGCCATCTCCATTGGGTGAGGCTCAAAACTCTCTTTGTTTCATTGGATGTACACTGACAAATACTTCTTCTTGAAGACTATCAGGAAATCCTTCCATGCTAATATCGACGACTTCACCGACTTCCCGGACACTTTCCCACCAATGCAGAGCATCTCCTTGCAACAAACTTGCAAAGATATTCCACCTTCTCTTCATCTTCACATCCATCCGATCTAGTATCCGCTCCGCCTTCCTCACCATGCCTCGGCTTCCTGGATCGTGGTCCCAAAAAGTCTACCGCACCATACTTTCTCAGCTTGTCAAATTGCTTCCCCTTCTTAACTGAGGCCGGAGCAGAAGATTGCGACATCTGTCCCATAGCCTGGACAAACGCCTGGGTGAAAGCTTGGAACAGTCTCGGATCCAAGGTAGGTGCTTGTTCCTGCGAAACAGGCGACTCATGCGACTGTGACCGAGTGGGCTCACTACCTTGCCCGACAGAAGTCTCAGCATTCACTGGGGCTACAGATTCATTCGTGCCCTCCTCTCTCGATGGAGGGTCAGGTGCAACCGATCCTTGCATAATTCCTCGTGTTCTTCTACGAGGTGGCATCTCACTCCTTCAATAGAAATACTAACGATTAGCTCACATTCTACATGTATGCATGATATGCATGTCATTTAAAGCAAACAATCAATTCAAAATGCAAACAATTTATCACATAACACAACAATGCATAGCACAACACATTCTAAGCCTAGGACTCTTTAAAAGCTTAAGCTCTGATACCACAAGATGTTGGGCCCCGTTTCCGAAGCCCAACGATCGGACCGCAGACGAAACATAAGCGAATTTCCAAGTTCCTTAACCTGGAAACCAACAAGGAGAAATTCCTCCTTGGCATAACATCTCAAGCCCAAGGGTGAGCCCACACGACGGAAACACAAAATCCCCCAAAGACTTCTTCACAATGGTAGCTCTTAGTCTCTAGTTCAATTAGAAACAAGAACTGTAGCACCCCACTCCCGCTAGACCCGAACCCGGCATCTACAGTGATATCCGAGCCCGTGACCCGCGAGGGTGGTATGCTAGAGCAGTCCAATACTCGGTAAAACATTTTTCTTTTGAAAACATTTAAGTGCGCAGAAAACAATAAACCATTTGGGCCCGCGATGCGGAAACATTTTCAATCAAAACACTATTTCAATAATCAATTTATAATACCCTATTAGTCAGTTGGGGCCCTCTATCGTAACAATACAATTATGCGGAAACACAATTTATACATCAATCAAAAAGACTCATTTACACACGACACAGAAAGACACTAATGCAGACGCGAACTGATCCCGACCCTAGCCTCCGACTCCAATGCAGTAGACATACTCCCGTTCGTCTAACGGGGTACTCTTCAATCCCTGAAAAATATTTGCAATGTTGGGTGAGTTTGTGAACTCAGCGAGAAACCATCATCGATGGTTCACTCAAATCATGCATTACGTACATGACGTATAGCACAATACAGTAATATTCAATTATCAGTACATTATAACAATTTACAGCATTAAATAACAATTCGCAGTAACATGTAACAATTTACAGTAAATCATGCCATCACGTAATCAGTAATTGTCGCAGAACAATCATTCACGTAGATGCAATGCGTATGTAACTCTTTCCAGTTATTCAGTGTTGTGCCCAAGTGCTCAGTCAGTGTTCAGTGGGGATGCGTCAGGGATTTCTCCCCTCAGGCTAAGCCCGGTCAAGATAAAGGTTCGTGGATAAATCCCCTGGGCTCAAGGCCGTCCAAGAATATTCGCAACTTGGGTCACATTCCATTATCGATCATGCATTTATGCATGTAATGCAAATGTTCAAATGATTGATGTCATGTAGCAGTCCCATTCGATACAGTAAAGCATGCACTTTGATCATATTTCTCAGTGTCACGTAACGATCCAATCCAATACAGTAAAATCATGCCATTAGATTCTATACATTTCAGTAATCATGTAATCCACATTGGCAGTAATTCACATTGAGCATTTAGACAATCAGGAATTTGAGGAACCAACTAGGTTACTCACCTGTAACTTCCAAGCTACTGCCTGGAAGTCCCAGCAATGTCCGTGGAACGATGATCCAACGGCACCTCTATAACAGTTAAATACAGTCCCATTACTAGATGCTCAATTAAACAGTTCAGTAATGCATATGTCTCAGTGAAATTATGTACAGTGCAGGTTCACGATTTCCGGCGCTAATACCCAATTTTGATATCTTATGCTCAACCCTATCTCTTTGCTCAATTGATCGGTAATGATTTGATCCATTCCTATAATTCAGTCAATTTCCTCAATTCGCATTCCCTATAGCAATTTCCTATTCATTGGGTCGAAACCTCTATAGAAAATCCCAATTAAAACTCCAATAGTCTCAATTCAATACTTAAGTCACAATAGGAACCATAATTGATCTTATTCTCTATGAATCAATACCATTATAATTAAATTCTAATTCCCATAATTATCCCCAATTGTAGACCTCTCTCTCTAGTTCACAAAGAATCTGGAATCACCTCAATCGGAGGTCTACACCAAAAGTTATGCCCAATAAACTAAAATTCATCCAATAAAATATCCTCTTCGCCGCGACCTTGCGGCCTTCGCCGCGGCACATACGGGTTGCTCGCCGCGGCGTGAGAATTGCTCGCCACGGCGAACAACTCTCATCCCTTCGCCGCGACGCCCACATCTCGCCTCGCTGCGACGTCACGCGTGGCTCGCCGCAACGAGCACACATTTTCCTCTTCGCGGCGTGCCCATTTTCAGACGCCGCGACATGCGGCCAAACATCTTCTTCTCCGATCGATATTTCTGACTTTCTCTCTCTAAAAACCACCATTAAACACTTCCAACTACTCAAATCAACCATAATAAATGCCATAAATGCATCAGAAACCATTAATAACAACATTAATGCCATTAAAACTTACCAATCGAGCATCAATCCACAAATCTCTAAAAATCGTCGTAAACCCTAAAATCCTTCAATATCAACGATTACCCACTCTCAAACCAACGGAAGGGATTGACGTTCACCGTGGAAGGAGAGAAGAAGAAACTTGCGATGCCTTAGGAAATTTTTCCCAATTTCTTTCAAACCTAGTATTTATAGACCTAAGTCTCCAACTCAGTCCAAATTTCAGTCTCTAATTTCAATGACTCATCATATTTATTTCTTAACAGTATACCTCTAAATTTTTCCATTGCCATCGGGCAATTGTTTCAGTACTATACAGTCAATCGGTCTGTCTCTCAAATATTTCCGGTCCGGTCATTTCCTCTCGAATTCCCCGAAAATTTCCTATAAGCCACTATCAATTACCAATTACACTTAAACTATTCCAAATCAGTCATTCAAGCTCACTTATCCTAATTTCTCAATTAATCACAATCCAGTCAGTTCAGTCAGTTTCCATTTCACAATCCAATCAATTCATACTCGCAATAAAATGCCAGAAAATCATGAATGCATGTACCTATGAATAAATGCATATGCAATAAACCTATTCCTCTATGATCAGAGGCCAGTAACATGTTCAATCAGTGAATGCAATGAACCTATCAGTCTGACCCAATATTACCAAAATACCCTTGCTAACAGTAACGCGATGTTACAAGAACCATCCCAATCAGAGCTCTATGGTCCAAGATATGCTTAAGAAATCGAAGTGGGTTTATAGCCCAATCATGCTCTCCAAATCTACCCATCATTTCCTTTTCATCAAACTTTCTGGATTTAAATCCAATGATTACCAATTTTTTTGGAGAGGTAGTTAAACATGTTATAAATTCAATGCCTCAAGAATCGCTCGATTCAGAGGTCGGACGAAGAAGTTATGGTCGAAAGAATCCAATATGTTCATATCCTCACTCCAACTGAACATGTTTTGGCGCGAATGGCATAACTTTTTATAAGAATGTCCAATTTCTTTCGTTTTTGGACCATTTGCAAGAAGAGATCGAGATCTACAACTTCTATTAGAGGCCTTGATGCGAGATTCGGCCTCTAAACTAGACAAAATCGTAAATTACTATAGCTAACCCGAGGCTGTCCGTTTAATGGACACATACTGGAAAAACAGCTCCAAATTGTCCGAGAAAGTCTGTTAAACGGACATCCGTGTCCGTTTAGCGGACATACACTGGACTAAGGGCCCTTTTCCACCCGAGAAGGTCCGTTTAACGGACACCCATTTCCGTTTAATTGACACGCGCAACCCAAGGCCTCTTCCAAGCCTTCCAATGCTTCCAACCTTTAATCCTAACACCATATACACTCTAAATCTTCCCAAACATCAACTCAAAACTCATTCAACACTCACATTCTCATCATTGACCAAAGCTATCCCATTCAAGCTTTTCATACAATATCATCACTTGCAAAGCCCATAACTCTCAATATTGATATCTAAATTTCGCAAACCTTATACCATTGAAAAGCTAAGAGGATAAACAACAAAATTCAATAAGATCATTTCGCCCACAATGGCCTAAATTAACCCAGTTTTTCCCTCAAAAGTTCAACCCACAATTTACCACTATAAAACTTGAATTAAGCATTTCACGCAACAAGATAGATAAGCACATGCACAAAGGAAATTTTCCCAATCTTCAAATTCAATTCAAAGCCCGAAATGGGGTTCATACAAGCTTTCATACATAGCTTTAAATTACATATCGACATTACACAAGTCGCAAAATACATTTGATGCTCAATGTTCAATATGTTGTTAAAGCTATTCAAAAATCTAGCTCCTAACTTAATACAAAAGCTAAATCTCTCAAGACCATCCAAATGCCCTCAAGGACTTCTCGATCTTCTCGATCCGCACCGAGGAGGAAAATAATGGGTCGAGCTTTACATTTCGATGGCTAAACCATTTATAGTCAATGGCATTGAGCCACACAATCAACCAAATACATGTACATACTAGCATGTTTAGGCATAAGTATATAACAATGAGAATTCAACATCCACAAACAATTGTCAACTCATAATTTCAAATCATCTTCACACTCTAAATATGATTCATTTCAAGGTAACTTAGCACATCAATTGCAATGCACATTTCAATGGCTAGAGGGTTCTGTGAACAAAACGACGAAACTGAAATTTATGCCGTGAATCGAAACGTGTCCATTCTCGGATCTCGTGGCCCACAAGCGGGCAGCTGGGATAAGGCTTTGACATCGACGTGCACGTGACTTGAAACGGTTCCTCTCAGCCCAAATAAAACACATAATCCAATTCAAATGTTCATATACCCAAATGCCATGATTTCATTTGATGGCATACATTCTTATCCAAATGTCAAGCATTCATTCATACATAACATGGCATAATCACATTTCTATGATTTAATCATCATGATATACATCATATTAACATAACAAATATGCAAACAAGTCAGATACAATGCATATACAAGCATTTGCCCATTTTGCACAAAAACTATAAATAATTTACCCACCTTAGCCTTGAAATCTCCAAAATCAATGGTTTCTTTCTCTTTGCTCTAGGATAGCCCCTTGATTGCCTATTCACAACCAAAATTCCATGAATTTCAACTCAATTTAGAAAATTCCCAATTTTCCCTAATCTTAATCAAATGCAATTAACCCTAATCTAACTCAATCCAACCTACCCATAGTCTATATAGGTTAGAAATCACAACATTAGCTTAAAAACTCAAAGAAACCCAAAGATTTCTCCATTTTCTTCCTCATCCACGAAAATCCCTCTCTCTCTCTCTAGGTTTCTCCATCCAACACAACACAACCTATTTCTTCAACAAATCAAAAAGAAAATAAAAATAACTCACCTTAGAAGCTTGATTTTCTCCTCCTTTCCACGATTTTTCCACCTCTCCTCTTGGATTTTCTAAAATCTCCTTCTTCCTCTCTATTTCTCCCACTTTTCCCTCTCTTTTCCTCTTCTCCTTGATAGCCCACGAAATTTCTCTCTTCTTCCTCTATTTTTGTCTTTTATCTTCCTTCTTCTTTGCCTATTATGCCCCTCATTAACATGGCTCTTCCAAAATTACCCTTCCTTGTCTTATAAGGCCCTACTAACTCCTTAAGCCCACTTAAATACTAACTTAATCCTAACCCTTTCATTCTAATTTTAATTTCTAATTCTTCCATCAAGTTTCTAATTAATGGCCCAATTCTAAAATAATAATAAAAAATTTAACCAACATATAAACATAAATAACCAATTAAACAATTTAAGCAAATAAGGACAAGGTCTAACAGTTCTTACCCTTCCTCCTTGCAGATCTTCTTGACTTAGATAAGTTGTCTTTAAAATCATCTGCTCCCTCCTTTTTCTGTGTAATTAACTACTATAGGTTTCCTTTCTGTGTTTCATTTACTAGTTAGTCCAACATTTCAATTGTAGTGCCACTTTTTTCCTCTAATTCATATCTGGTAGTTTCACTATCAATCTGCATTTTACAAATGGCTACAACTGCTTTACTGCTAGTCTCCATCTTTCATTTCACTACACTACTAACAGCTTCTAGCACAACCCCCTATTTTGAAGTATCTCCTGCAATCTTCTCAGCGTGCATTATGGTATCGGTTTCATGCTCCTCATCATCCAAAGTACCCGTATAAATTTCATTGCTACTAATCCCCAGCTTGTTTTTCACTATATTACTGTCGGCTTACATCATCACCACCTACATTGCATTATCTACTACAAACTCCCCATCCTACGTTGTTGTATCTGCTACGTTCTCCTCACCACCCAAGCTACCCGTATGCATTTCTTGGCTGCTAGTTCCCATCTTATTTTACACTACACAGCTAGTTACTTCCAACATACCTCCCTGCACTCCATTGTCTATTGTAAGCTCTTCGTTTCCCAACCCCTTGTATTAACTTCTACTATTGCATTACTTTCTAAGCCCATAATCTCATTCTACCCACTAGTTGTGAATACTTTACTTGTAGGCATGCATTTCTTGCTAGAAGTGTTTGGCTTCCAAGGATAAGTTACTGCTATCTCCACTTGGACCAACTCTCCTACATCACCTAACCTTAACACTGATAAAGTCTCAGGCAACACTGCATTTCTTTGAATTTCTACACAAGTTTTAACATACCCTATTCGTTCCATATTTGATGTTTATGCGTCCACACACAATGGTCGACGCAAATAGCTAGCTAAATAACTTAAACCCTCCATCGTCCATAACTCAAGAGGTAAGCTACGGAACTGAAGCCACAAGGGAAAAACTTCAATGTAGCTTCTGTTAAAATCCATCCCTAACCTCCATCTGTGCAAAAACAATGGTTAACTTCCAATATGCCAAGGTCCAATTCAAGGATCTCACTAACATTACTTTCTGCCAAAAACTTAAACAAAATTGTCGCATCCTCCATTAATAAAGTCTTTTGCAAACCCTTTTTCCCATCCCAGGCATTAATTACAAGGAATGTCGGTTCATATCAACCAAAGTTGAAGACCAAACTTTCTCACCTGCTTTGAGGAGCTCGATGGGTAGGCATACCATACCATCCTTCATGACCTCTTTGTGGCTCTTAAGTTGAATCTTCTGTTGTTAAAGGTGCAATTTATTTCTCCAAGCTTCGGTTGTTGGGCCCTGAATTTTTTTTATTATTTATTAAGCATGATTTGAATAAATTTTGTGGTTTTGCTAGATAAACCATTTTATTTGGAGTTTGATTATTATGCCAAAGTTAGAATTTAATGAGTGTATAGTTTAGGGTATAAGATTATGTCCTAAGTTAAGTATAAGATTATGTCCTGAGTTAAGTAGTTGGATTAAATGAAAGAAGATGGTAGAATTGAAAGATCACTTATGTCTAAAGGTTGTAAGGCTTAATTTGGAGGGAAAAAGGGACATTTTAAGAATATTAAGGGATAGAAGAAGAAAATTGTGAGGGAAAGGAGAAAAAGAAGGAGAGGAGCATCGTGGGTGAGAAGAGAAAAAGAAGAGGAGAAAATCAAGCTAGGGCTTTGGAGATTTTGAAGAATTTGGAGCTTAATCAAGTAAGTTAAGCTTTAAATATCATGAGTATGATTAAGTGTAGGAAGTTGTTGATGAATGACATAGGTTAATGTTTTAATCTTTTAGGGTTTATGATCAAAGATAGATTATAATGTATTTGTGAATGATTTTGGGTTGAAATGGAGTTGAACATGAAGTAGAAATGATGGGTGAGGTTTAAGATGTGCTAGTAGTAGAAGAGGGGTTATTTGGGAGAGATGGGAAGTAAAATCTGTAAAATTTGAGAGAAGAATCGAGTTTTTGTGAAAGTTCACCACGGCCAACTCTATGGTTCGTCGCGGCGAAGTTTAATCGGTTCGTCGCGGCGAACTTTGGCATTTTCAGGATAATTTCTCGACAAACTTTCCAGCATCGAGTATGCTTTGGTGTTTTGAATATAACTTTTTGTGTAGTTATCTGAATGAAATGATTTCAGATTTAGAATAAACTAGATACATAGGGATACAAGTTTTGTGAAGAAATAAAGTTTAAATTCAGTCTCTAAGGATATCAATTTTTGGAAGGAAGTTGAGGGTAGAATATTATGTTAATATAAGAGCAGTTTGAAAATGACTAAAGTATAACTTTCGGATTACTAAACCAAATTGAATGATTTTGGTGTCATTGGAAACTTAATACAATGAAGAATATGTTTCTAGAAGGAAGTGTAACCAAATTTATTCATTTACCCGATCATAATAAACATAAAAAAAAAAGTTGACCCTAAAATATGTATTTTGAAATGGTCATAGTTCAATTTTAGCATGTTTTTGATTATCGAAGCCTTATAAATTTATATTTTGAATGTTGTTTGAATGAGAACTTGGTTTGTTATAGGAAACCAAGCAAGCCCTATTCGAGAACAAGAAGAAAGACAACATTGAACTTGGATTGTCAAGCGAATTTAGGTAGGTAATGTATCTATAGTTATTGTGCAATTAGGTAAATTCTTGCCTATGTGTGTACATGTCTAAATTGCTTGATTTTTGAATTGTTATGAAGATTGATAATGCATGATGCTTTGTGATTAAGTTATACCTTGAAAGAGGTTATAACATTTTGAATTAAATAAGAGAAAAAACATGATAGTATGAGCATATGATAAAATGAAATATGCTTTTGTTTGGACGAGAGTGGAACCATTCTGTTCGTCACGTACACGTTGATAAGAGCCTTCTCCTTGTAGCATATGAGCTCCGAAATGGACTCATTTTGTTCACGGTATAGACTTCGGTTTCACTATTATGTTTCCATGGAACCCTTGAGCCATTTGTTTATGCATCACATCTTTAAATTGTCAAGTATGATACATCTAAATGTGATGTGTTATGCATTAACTTGCTTAATTGAGTTCTTGAACTTTATTGGTCAATGATCAAATTGGTAGAATAGATTTGAGAATGCTTGAATTTCTAAGTACATATACATATGTATGCTAAAATTTACCCTAGTTACTGATGGCTATAAATATATTAGTCATTGAGTTGTGTAACTCACCCCACTTTTCCCTCCTCAGGTGCGGAACAAGACGACAGTTGATCCTTGCAGGGCATCGAAAACTCCAAGATAGTTAGAGACTTTGTACTAAGTTAGTGACTATTTTGAATAGCTTTATAGGCCTATCAACATTGAGCATCATTTTGTGTTTGTATTAAGTTTGGATATGTATGATGTTATGTAAGTAAAGTCGTTCAAAATTTTTGGTATCACAATGGCATGAAGAATTGAAGTTTCTTTTGTGTGTGAGTATGTGTAGTTTATGGTTAGATTTGGACGATGTGTTTGTTTAAAAATGTTTGTGAAATTTCAGATTCTGAGTGTTTCGCCGCGGCGAACCCTTCTGAAGGCGTTTTCATCGTGGCGAACCTTTCTGAGAACGTCTTCGCCACGGTGAGGAATGACTTTCGCCGTGGCAAACTTCCCTTTGCTTCCACACTGAGATTTCTTTTAAATGAAATGTTTTCCACCCTTCATTCACACCAATGTCATGCAACTGTCTCGAATGATCTTCTCGGTCTTGAGACCCGAGGCAAGTATCTGACAGTATATAAATCGATTGTTGGGCTCCGAAAATGGGGTGCAACATCGGTACCATTCGTTGACACCAGTAATTGGTGGGGTCCAGTTTCAGGAAGTTTATCCCCATTCCCAAAATCTCCCTTCTTAGGCGTTTGTTGTGACATTTAAGAGAATTCATTTGGATGTAACATTCCCCCCATCCGAATCCGTCCTAGCCTATGAAAAGCCCTCCATAGAGGTCGAAACCTTAACAAACAATATGCTTTTAGAGCACGCAGAGACAAGAGATCACTGAAAGCTAAGCGAAAAAATAAAGCGACGGTAGTAAGGTCAATTCAGAAGAGAGAGGTCAGATAATACCAATGTTTTAAAAACCGGACCGGACATCGAACCGGTCGAAGGAAAAGTTTAAGGTTTAGAGGTTCAACCGGTAGTGAACCTCTATCAAACCAAAATATAATAAATCAGATGAAAATTTTATAAGAATAAATAAAAATAAAATATTTTATTGAAATGAAAAATACACCAATGTTTATTATTATCTAATGAACTAAAAGTAAATCAATATAAGTCCAATATAAAACTTAAAATAACATTTAAGAGAAAATTTGTATTTCTGAAGGAGATTGCGTCTCATCATCGTTAAAAGCTCCAAATTCTCTAACGCTATTTAAAGATTCGTAAACTACGCTTTCATCCAAAGTATTTGCATCCACTTCTTCTATTGCATTAAAATAAATTACAAATTAGTAACGTATGAAATTATTCTCAATTGTAAACTTATATTACAGTATAATTTTAACTTAAATATAATCCAAAATAAGATATGAACTGACCATCAGTAGATGTTCTTAATTCATTTGTTGTGACGAATGCATTTTCTTCATAAATGGTCCTTTCAAGTTTATTATAATCAAGATCAAGCGATGGTTCTTCTTCTTCGATCCAAAAATCAGTATGTTCAATACAATCAATATCAATTGGATCATACGTTCTCTTCTTATTAAGCGCTCTAAACACATAATAGAGCAATTATAAAGTCAATAACAAAAAAATTATTGAAATAAAAACAAAAGTATAAAATACCTGTTCTTCATTCGTAGACTATAAGTAACGTAAACAAGGTCATTAAGTCTTTGATGTTCCAAACGATTACATTTTTTTGTATGAATATGTTCAAAAACACTCCAATTACGTTCACAACCTGATGCAGAAGCTGTTTGACTGAGTAACCTAATAGCGAGTTTTCTCAATGTTGGAACACTGTCACCGAATAATCTCCACCACTCATCTGCATTTTAAATTAATAGTTATGATAAAAATATATATTAATGAATTAAAATTTAAAAGTATAAAACTTACCTGGCTGCATTTTTTTCATCGTCAGTTCTCTCTTTGCTGATGATCTAGCAAAACTCTCTAAACCTTCACGATACAATTTAATTTCATTTATCGCTTATGATTGCTCTTCACTAGAAAAAATACCTTTGCATTCAATCACATCAAACAAACCTCCCATAATATTACTTGTACGTACTTCTCCACTATAAAAGCAATAAGGATTGAGAAAATAAGCTACTAAGTGGATCCTTTGAGTAAGATGCTTATCCCATCGTCGATCAATAATATCTATATAAGGCTTGTATAATCTCTCATTCCCTTTAAAAAGATTTGTAATTGTTTTGCGAGCTCTATACATACCATCATATATATACCCCAAAGATGGCTTCTCATCCGAGTCAACAATCCTCAACAAATTTTATAAGCGAGCCACAATCTTCACAATGATCAAGCAAGCATCCCAAAATTTATTATCTAAAATAATAGCATAAACTTCTTTTCCTTTTTAACTCTTTGATAATTTATGACTTGAAAAGTGTTTACTTGTCACCAAATTTTGAAGTTGATGCTTATGTTGATAAATACTTTTCAAAGTAATAAATGTAGTTGCAAACACGGTAGTAGAATGGACGCATCGATCTCAACCCAATCTTCTTGCTTTCTTAACCAAGACAAAAATGTAACATGATTATACACAAAAATTGTGATCTTAGATGCGCGTGAAGCAAGATTAGAAATATGATCCATACCACCAATATCTTTTAAAATAAGATTTATACAATGAGCAGCACATGGAGACCAATAAATATGCCCATACTTTGATTGTAATAAGTGCCCAGCTGATACATAATTAGCTGCATTATCTGTTACAAAATGCACAACGTTCTTTGGTCCAACCCACTTGACAATTTCAGAGAATAATTCAGATAAAGCATTACCACTTTTTACCATGTCAAAAGCATCAACAGACTTGATAAAAGTTATTCCCATATTACAATAAACCAAGAAATTAATCAAGGTTCTTTGTCTTTGATCAGTCCACCCATCTGTCATAATAGTGCATCCCGTTGATTCCCAACAAGATTTATATGTATCCACAATTAACTGACATTCCTTTTTTAAATCTTGAAACAAAGGCACACACAACTCATAATAAGATGGTGCCTTAAATCCTGGGCCTAATGCTATTGTAGCATCAATTGCTTCCTGAAAATATGGTGAATTTAAAGCATTTAAAGGAATACATGAATGATAGAACCATCTAGCCCATGCTCTTTTACATCTCAAAACAACATCCTTATCAACCATCAAACTTTTTAGACTAGGTTGAGAACCAGGAGTAGTTCTTGGAGAAAAATATGAATATATGTCAATAGTAGCTTTTCTTTTTCCTTTATATAATGCTTGTGGTGTTTCATCATCTCCAAAAAATATATCATGAGCCTCTTTATTTTCCTTTTTCTTTTTTACTTGTTGCTGCAAATATTTTCCAATCATATCACGCACATTAAGTGGCACTTTTTTGCAAGGAACAATATTACCTTTAACACCAGCAAGATGTTCTTTCATTTTAAAAATTCCTCCCCCTTTAAATATTCTACCGCAAAACATACAGTTATATTGGACATTCCCATCAAATGCTTGAGAGGAAGAAAAATAATTTCATGCTAGATCGGACTTACCACGAGTAGAGGATGATTCCATATTTTCCATTATGATTTAACCTAAAAAAATAAAATAATAATAATAATAATTGGGTATACTATTGTTAGGGCAAAAGTATACAACCTAAATAATTCTCATTTATCAATTGTAATAAAGAAGACAAATATATGAAGTAATTCTTATTTATCAATTGTAATAAAGAAGACAAATATATGAAGTTGATTATGTTCTTATCGTAGATGAATTGTTAATTATTGGTGGCGAAATATATGAATTCATTAAAAAAAGTGAAGTTGAATTTAAGATGTTTAATCTTGAAAAAGTGCATTACTTTCTTGACATAGAGGTTAAGTTAAAGATTTCATATTCTTTAATTATTCAAAATATGTCGGTTGTCTTTCAAAAGTTCACCTATCAAGTGTTAAATTTGGACCGGTATGTAGCTGCTTGTCCAATCAAAGAAGTATTCTTTTTTGGGCACAAATATACACTTAGAAAGCAAACAAATGTCTCTGCAGGAATCGTTTGGACATAGATATGAATAATTTATAATTATCATGCAAAGCCCTTTCGGAATTTATTAAAGAACTACCAAATTCCTCATGCCTTTCAATTCATCTCCATCTACACACATATCCTCATTCATTCTTGCCTTAATTCATCTCCATCTACACAACACATATATCCTCATTCATACAAGAAGTTGCTAGCTAAAATTTAATGGTTGAATCTGTCCTTGTCATACAAACTAACAAGTAAAACCACTGCTGCTAAACAAAATAACTCACCCCCATAAGACAATTCCAAAGCAAAAACAGATACCATAAATCATAACAGAAACAAATTGTCAAATACCATAACAGAAACAAACCAAGAGTAGAAAGTAAAAAGATCACAACCTCTCACCTACGAAAAGCTCTCAGCCACCTTGAGTCAAGAAAAAAGATCACAGAAGCCAACAATAAGGTGTCTTTGAATTAATGGAGAAGAAGGCTACAGAAGTATACAACAATGCCAAATAGAATATATATTGTTGGAACCCCTCCCCGGTGAGTCGCGTGCCCGACGTCCTACGTGACATCTGGACGCCAAGATCTCACAAGAGGAGGATTCTCACCACGAAAGAATCCTCAAATTGAATCAATTTAACGTCATCCCAACAAACTTTACTAATATTGCTCTAATTTTCATCCAATAAAATTAATCGCCTAGGGCCCATAACTAAATCTAAATTCTCGCTAAAATAAAATTCCATACCTCTCGATTACAGAATCGAAATCGCCTCAATCCGATCTTTATAGATCACGAAATCGCCTAAAAACGGATTTATATCCAAATCATCACATAATCTTATCCGTAATTTCCCACTAAAACCCAAACTCTCATTTTACTAAAAATGTCTTCTTTTTTAACTTATGATTCAAAATCGTGCAAATCGGAGGTCAAAAGGGACTTTATAAGCAAAAGAGTGATAGAGAGGAAAATTGGAAAAGAAAAGGAAAAGAAAATAAAAAAACACCCAAACAGGCGGAAGGCAGCAGGGCGCATGGACGCCACTCATGAGGGCGAGCCTTGCCCTCGAGGGCGAATCGGCCTCGCCGAGGCGGCGTCGCCTGGCGAGGTCAGAGCTCATGAGGGCGAGCCTTGCCTCGCGAGGCGAGCGAGCCCGCCTCGCTAGGCGAGGCGTCGCCTAGCGAGGCGACTGTGGCGCCCGCCCGCTAGGCGAGCCAGCCTAGCGAGGGGCGCCGCAGCAACATCAAACCTTTTTTTTTTTTTTGAAAAGCTCAATAAACTCTCAACTTTGCAATCTTATAATTTTTCACCCCGAACCCGAAATTTTGTGAAATCAGTGACAAAAGAAAGATGAAAGGGAACTCTATAACTTCCTATAAGGACTTATAAACTAACTGAGCCATTAATATGATCATCATTGGTTTTAAAGTTTCAGCCAAAACACAATTTCCTACACATAGCCTAAACTTGAAAATTAATATCTTCTAGCACACAAGTCGAAAAATGACACATTATATCTCGTTAGAAAGATGAAAAGAAGGTCTACAAGCTTCATGAAGAAAACAAAAATCAATTTAATCCTTAAAGAAGATAAAAACACACTCAAAGTTTCAGCCTAAAAACTAACCAATGAAACAGTAACTTTGCTTATATGAACAGTAACTGTCAACTTCCAAAGCTCATAACTTTTGATTCCTAACTCCAATAACTGCAAATCACAGCTCGTTTTAAAGATAGAAAGGTAATCTACATCTTTCATGAAGAACACAAAACCCAGATCAGTCTCTAATTGGACGAAAAAGCCCTCCAAAGCTGCTGCAAAATTTCAGTGATTCTAACAGCAGCTGAAACATTTCCATTCTCATAACTCTTTCATCCTAAGTCCAATTGAGACATATTATATGTCGTTGGAAAGCTCTAATCATTCTCTACATTCTTCAAGAAGGCCATCCAAACCAATTCAAGCTTTAAGCCACTTTAAAATTGAATGAAGTTGCTGCCCAATTTCTGGAAAATTGGACAGCACTTCCCTAATTTACATCTATCCCAAATTTCTTCAATCAAACACACAACCTGCATAAAAACTCAATATCTCAAGGCAGCAACACACGCCTAGGATTCTACATATTTCTCAAATCATCAAGCATTTCCACTTTTAAACATCTACTCAATTCACAACCATAAAATCTTACAATCCCATTCTTTTCTTTTGTCATTATAACCATACAACAATACTTTTACAAGAAACAAACATAAGATATATTTCAAATCCAAAATTCTCACAAACATGTGGAATTGAATTCATACAAGGCTTTAGAGGGCATTTTGACCCGATTACATCAAAAGTAGTAAAAAAGTACATAAAAGTCCAAAATGCAATCTAAAGCCTATTTTCTCAAAACATAACTTCAAATACAACTTCTAAAACAAAACAAAGATCGGAGTTGCCTCAATCCCGATCGCGGTGACTCGATTCTCGCCGACACCTGTAGAGGAAAAGGGGGTGAGCTCGACGGCTCCGTGGGTAATAACTTAATAAACGAGAAACAAGCAGAAACCGTTATTCATTTTTTTCATATTCAAACAATATCACATAAAAGAAAACATTAAAAGTTTCAAATCTTTTCGTCGAATGCATCACATCAACAGTTTACAAATAGCACATATCACAAAACGATCTAACTTTTCATAAGATCACAAACAAGATGGTTCGGGTGGATCCGAAACAGAACGAACGACACATTCCCGCGTAGCGGTTATGTGAAGTCGTGACGAATAGGAGTCCTTAAGAGGAACTCCACGGCCACTAGCGGGCAGGCGAGAGAAGCCTATAACAGACAAGTGCACCTGACTCAAACTGGACCACCACAAACCCAAAGTAAACATATAGTTCACACAATTCAAGAAAGATTGCCTCATTGGCATATACAAATTCATTTTCACGTAAATTACCAAAACAACGATCTTTCCGAAATCACAATTTCTTATTGTTTTCACTTAACAAATCATTGAACCAACCATTCCAACATAAATTCATAAACAAGAATATCACATATAAATTCAATACATCATCAAGCGTAATTCTTACAAACTTTCCAAGTCATTTTAACACCTTAATTCGCATTTATTATAAAGACGGTAATATACTTATCAACTCAGTTATTAAAGAATTACCCACCTTGAATTCCTTTAGCTTAGGATTGATCCAAAGGCCTTGCTTCTTCCTCCAAATGCCTCAATTCACCTTCATTAAGCATGAATATCCCATCAGAACATAGGATATCAAAATCTGACAATTTTAAGGATACGAAAGCATGGAATTTTACCTATCTAACCTTACCCATAACTTTTCTAGGCTCTTAAAACTAAAACCTACCTAAAATACCCAAAAATTTCGAATTTCCCTTACCTTAGAAGATGACCCACGAAATTCTCTTTGCTTCTATGGAAGATTAAACTCCTTCTTTCCAATTCCTTCTTGAATGAAACTCTTCAACCTTCCTTTCTAAAGCAACCTAAACCAAAGCTCCTTCTTCTTCTTCTTCTTCTTCTTCTTCTTCTTCAACCGACGGTCTCCACTCTTTTCTCTCTAAGTTTGAAAGTCCCTCTTCTCTTAAGAGTTTCGGTAGTTTTCTAGAAAACTTCAGATAAATCTTGTGTTTTAACTAAAATCCCATGACCAAACGATGTAGTTTCATCGAAAGCTCTTCTTTTCCTTATCATTTTCATTTCCTTCTCACTTTCATACGACCCTCACTTGCTTCCCATTTAATTCATCAATTAATTCCCTCTTTCTTTATTTTAATATCATGCAAATGGGCTAAAAGCCCATCTTGTTAAACCTCGAGCTTTAAAACCTAAGCAAACTTCCTCATTTATCCTAACTCCATCTTATTCTTTTAATTCTACCAACTTATTAAAACTCTAATTTTAACTAAATTCCACCAATTAATTTTTATTAACTAAGTACTAAAACTCCCAAATTATTCTAATTAAAAACAATTAATCAATCTAAACCCCAAAATAACGAAAGCATGTTTAAAGTGAATTGGGGCCCAACATTTCTCCCCTTAAAAGAATTTCGTCCTCGAAATTGTACATCAATCCTTCAAGAGATGGGGATACTTTTCCTTCATAGCTTCCAATGGTTCCCACGTGGCTTCTTCCTTTGAATGATTCCTCCATAAAACTTTTAACAATCGCATGTCTTGTTCAAGAACCTTTTCTTTGGTATCCAAGATCTGCACCGAAGCTCTTCATAACTCAAGTCATCACTCAATTGAACTTCATCTTGAATGATATGGGAGGGTCGATCGATATCTCCTCAAAGATAGAAACATGAAAACATCATGTATCCGAGATAACTCGGAGGCAAGGCTAACTCAGAAACCAACGGACCAATTCTTTCCAGATCTCATACGGTCCCACGTACCTCGGACTCAACTTACCCTTTCTGCCGAATCTCAGAATCCCTTTCCACGGAGAAGTCTTAAGAAACACCTTATCGCCGACTTCATACTCCATCTCTTTCCTATGAGCATCCTCATAGCTCTTCATCCCGCCCCGAAGCGCCTTCACTGTGCTTAATCAAATTGACCTTATCAACGGTCATCTCAGATCAACTCGACCCAAAGTCTCCTATCTCCCTCTGCATCCCAACACACGGAGTCCTACATCTCCTCCCATCTGAGCCTCATAAGGAGCCATCTGAATGCTCGAATGATCTGAATTATTATATGCAAATTCGATCAAAGGCAAGTGCTCATCCCATGCTCCTCTAAAATCCATCACACAAGTCTGAGCATTTCCGAGAGTCCGGATGGTCCTCTCAGATCGACCATCGATCCGAGGATGGAAAGCGATCTTTGAAACTCAACTTAGTACCTAAAGCCTCCCGCAAACCGCCCCAAAATCTCGACGTAAGCGAGGGTCCCGATCGATACAATCGAATCCGGATCCCATGCAATCTCACAATCTCATCAATATATTTCTTGGCTAACACATGCAGCGGATCATGTCATCGATTGCGGAAAATGGGCTGATTTCGTCAATCTATCCACAATCACCCATATGGCATCATGCCTCCCTTGGTCTTAGGCAATCCCATCGAAAATCCATAGTGACTCTCGCCATTTCCACTCAGAATGGGTAATGGCCTCAATTGGTTGAAGGTGCTCGATGCTCACCTTGACTTCACGACACACCGGACACTTACTCACATATTCAGCCACATCCTTTTCATCCCTCTCCACCGTAAATGTTCTCTAAGATCTCTATACATCCCGGTCTTTGCTGGGTGCATAACATAAGGTGCATTATCGCCTCATCCGAATTTCATCTTTAACCTCCTTAACATCAGAATCTGAGTCTATTCTCGACCGTCAGAGTCCATCGTCACTCAAAGCACCATATCGGACTCCTTACCCTTTGCACCTCTTCCCGCACTTACTCAACTCGGGATTCGAACTCGCAACTCTCTTACTTTCTCTCGAGGATCGGTCTTACGGAAAGTAGCAATCATGCAATCGACTCTTCTCGCTTCAAGTCGATCCCGAGCTTCGCCATCTCTTCCAATAGCGGTAAATAGATCTCTCGCACATATGCTATGGAAGACTTTCTACTCAAGGCATCAAGAACTACATTTGCCTTACCGGATGATACTCAATCAATGTGTCATAATCCTTGAGCGATTCAATCCATCGCCTGCCTCAAATTCAGCTCCTTCGACTCAGCAGATATTTGAGACTTTTATGATCTGTGAAGATCCTGGTTTGCACGCCATACAAATAATGTCTCCAGATCTTCAAAGCAAAGACCACAGATGCTAACTCCAGATCATGGGTCGGATAGTTCATCTCATAAGGTTTTAGCTGCCGTGAGGCATATGCTATCACCTTATCTCCCTGCATAAGCACACATCCTAACCCCTTCCTGGAAGCATCACTATATACAGTATAACCTTCCTCTCCTGTGGGTAAAGCCGTAGGCGGAGCACTAGTCAATCTGTGTTTCAGTTCCTCAAAACTCGATGCTGGCACTCTTCACTCCAGATAAACTTCTGGTTCTTCCTTAATAGTTTAGTTAAAGGAGTGGCAATCATCGAGAAACCCTCCACAAATCTCCGATAATAGCCTGCCAAACCCAGAAAGCTCCTCACCTCAGTCACTGTCGTCGGAGCATGCCAGTTCACCACAGCTTCAATCTTCTTGGGATCTACATGTACCCCTTTTTCAGAAACAATATGACCCAAGAAGATCACTTCACGAAGCCAAAATTCACATTTCGTGAATTTGGCGTACAACTCTCTCTCCCTCAACCTCTGCAATACAATTCTCAAGTGCTCCTCATGTTCTTCCTCATTCTTCGAATATATCAGAATGTCATCGATAAACACGATAACAAACCGATCTAGAAACTCCTTGAAGACCCTGTTCATCAGATCCATAAAAGCAGCAGGAGCATTGGTTAATCCAAAAGGCATAACCAAAAATTCATAATGGCCATACCGTGTCTCGAAAAGTCGTCTTGCTCACATCGGACTCCTTAATCACGAGTTGGTGGTAGCGGACACGAGATCGATTTTAGAAAACCGTTGCCCCTCGCAATTGATCAAACAAATCATCTATCCGAGGCGAGAGGATACTTGTTCTTCATTGTCACCTTATTGATTCTCCGATAATCAATGCACATTCTCCAAGTTCCATCCTTCTTCTTAACAAACAAGGCCGGCGCACCCTGGGTGAGGTGCTCTACTGATGAACCCCTTCTAATAGATCCTCCAATCGCTCCTTAAGCTCTTTCACCATTTGGAGCCATCTGTAAGGTGGAATCGAAATAGAGTCGTCCCGGTGCCAAATCAATAGCAAACTCGATCTCCTCTCCGGTGGCAAACCGCAACTCCTCAGAATACATCAGAAATTCCTCACAATGGGAATATCCTCACCTTACTCTCCTTCACACTAGTATCCATAACACACGCCAAGAAGGCTTCATGCCTCTCCCCATCAATCATCACCAACAAAGTCAAACAAGCCTCAAGCGGTGTCAACTTTCTATCTCCTCCGAAAACCACCATCGACCCTCTCCCGGATCAAATTCAACTTCCTTTCGACCACAATCTAGCTTCGCCTTGTATTTTTCCATCACGTCCATTCCGACAATCACATCTAACCCTTCAGATCTAGAGGTAGCAGTCCACGACCAAACTAGATCCATCGATAACAAGCTCACAATCTCGAAAGATCCGGCCACAATGACATTCCTCCCTAACGGAGTACTAACTAGCGAAAATCATCCAATAGAGGCGATTGCATACCGTGCAATATCATACTAGCAGAGATAAAAGAATGGGTGCTACGAATCAAGCAGAACATACACAGCAGAATGAAAGAGCCGAGCCATACCAAGAATAACCTCCGATGCGGCTCTGACCTCATCACGAGTCATAGCAAAACTCGGCCTGTGCTTGCCCTCTCGGCCTCCTGGCAGATTGGGCTTCCAGATCGACCTGTAATCGCCTACCCCAGACATTGGTCGGTCCCCATCTGTCTCGCTCTCCTCGAGCTCGAGGTGAGATCCTTCCCTCGAGCATCGAGGACAATCTCGATTCTGTGGCCCTTCTCCCTTGACTTAAAACAGGCACCGATACCTATAGCACTCTCCCGTCGCGGATGCCCACAGTCTTGACACGGAGGAATCTGATTCTCGCTTCTCTCGTTTCATTGTTTCTCCCGCCGAGGAACCTCAGTCTCGACTACTCAATCGCTTTACTCATTGAGGGCTACTATCGCCTCCCGACTCTGAGTGCGAGTCCGCACTCTTACCGCCACTTCATTGATGACACCGCCTCTCTCTGAACGATCGCTTCTCGCTTTTCTCTTCTGCGCCACTTCCACTGATGTTCTCTAGCTTCTCACTGAGGCAAAGATCTACCATTCTTGATAGTCATGAAGTTATGAAGCATTACCTTCTCTCGATGCCCAAGTGGAGGCCTCCTCAAACTTCCTACATTTATCTTCCTCACGGCAACAATATGAGCTGATATCTCGACAACTGGGTGAATCTCCGCCATACTCGAGAATATCATCTCTCTCGAGTCAAATTAAGAAACTCCCCGGCCTTGTCTGCAGATGAGACCCGGAAAGATACTTCTTCCAAATAACTCTCCAAAATCCTTCCATGAAAGCACTAGTGGCATAGCTCGCTCTGTGGGATCGACTCCCACCGGTGGAGAGCATCGCCAGAGATCGTGAAGATACTCTAGCTTCTCCTCATCGTAACATTTCATCGAACTAGGACTCTTTCGTCCTCTTAAACCAAGACTCGCTTCTTCAGATTGGTGGTACCATGAAAGTCCACCGCCCGAACTTCCGTGATTTATCAAACTGCCCACCTCTCACATCGAAATCGGCATGGAAGCTCGAGACCCTTGACCCATGGCAAAAGTAAAAGCTCAGGCAAGGCTCGAAGACTCGGGTCCATAACCGCAGCCTGAGAGGAGGAGGAGGAGGAGGAGGTTCCTCAGTTGAACACTAGGTGCCTCGGGGCGGGAGCGAGAATGTGTCCCTGCATCTTGTGGAACATGAGACCCTCTGACTCTCTCTGGCGAGAACTTGAGCGAGATCGAGTCCCTCGGGTTCTACCCCGACGTGGCATAATAATCCTTCAAGAGAAAACCGGTGAAAATCTTAGTGCATGCAAAACAATTTTCACGCTTTTAAACACTTTAGTTTATGCAAAATTCATGCAAAATCCACATTCAAAAGCATTTAAACCAATTCAAAATAACAAAATAATACACATAAATTACTTTCAAATACATCCACCAAACCTTACATCTCTCTTTCTACCCGAACTACCCAGAACCTACAACCGAAAGCTCGATACCATAAGTGTTGAACCCTCCCGGTGAGTCGCGTCTGACGCCCCACGTGACATCCTGGACGCCAAGATCTCACAAGGGAGGATTCTCACCACGAAAGAATCCTCAAATTGAATCAATTTAACGTCATCCAAACAAACTTTACTAATATTGCTCTAATTTTCATCCAATAAAATTAATCGCCTAGGCCCATAACTAAATCTAAATTCTCACTAAAATAAAATTCCATACCTCTCGATTACGTAATCGAAATCGCCTCAATCCGATCTTTATAGATCACGAAATCGCCTAAAACGGATTTATATCCAAATCATCACATAATCTTATCCGTAATTTCCCACTAAAACCCAAACTCTCATTTTACTAAAAATGTCTATTTTTTTTTAACTTATGATTCAAAATCGTGCAAATCGGAGGTCAAAAGGGACTTTATAAGCAAAAGAGTGATAGAGAGGAAAATTGGAAAAGAAAAGGAAAAGAAAATAAAAACACCCAAAACGGCGTCGGAGCTGCAAGCAGGCGCCATGACGCCATGAGGCGAGCCTTGCCCTGAGGCGAATCGGCCTCGCCAGGCGAGGCGTCGCCTGGCGAGGGTAGCTCGCATGAGGCGAGGCGCCCGCCTCGCTAGGCGAGGCGTCGCCTAGCGAGGGCAAGATTGGGCGCCCGCCCGCTAGGGCGAGCCAGCCTAGCGAGGGCGCTCGCAGGCAACATCAAACCTTTTTTTTTTTTTTGAAAAACTGAATAAACTCTCAACTTTGCAATCTTATAATTTTTCACCCCGAACCCGAAATTTTGTGAAATCAGTGACAAAAGAAAGATGAAAGGGAACTCTATAACTTCCTATAAGGACTTATAAACTAACTGAGTCATTAATATGATCATCATTGGTTTTAAAGTTTCAGCCAAAACACAATTTCCTACACATAGCCTAAACTTGAAAATTAATATCTTCTAGCACACAAGTCGAAAAATGACACATTATATCTCGTTAGAAAGATGAAAAGAAGGTCTACAAGCTTCATGAAGAAAACAAAAATCAATTTAATCCTTAAAGAGGATAAAAACACACTCAAAGTTTCAGCCTAAAAACTAACCAATGAAACAGTAACTTTGCTTATATGAACAGTAACTGTCAACTTCCAAAGCTCATAACTTTTGATTCCTAACTCCAATAACTGCAAATCACAGCTCGTTTTAAAGATAGAAAGGTAATCTACATCTTCATGAAGAACACAAAACCCAGATCAGTCTCTAATTGGACGAAAAGCCCTCCAAAGCTGCTGCAAAATTTCAGTGATTCTAACAGCAGCTGAAACATTTCCATTCTCATAACTCTTTCATCCTAAGTCCAATTGAGACATATTATATGTCGTTGGAAAGCTCTAATCATTCTCTACATTCTTCAAGAAGGCCATCCAAACCAATTCAAGCTTTAAGCCACTTTAAATTGAATGGAAGTTGCTGCCCAATTTCTGGAAAATTGGACAGCACTTCCCTAATTTACATCTATCCCAAATTTCTTCAATCAAACACACAACCTGCATAAAAACTCAATATCTCAAGGCAGCAACACACGCCTAGATTCTACATATTTCTCAAATCATCAAGCATTTCCACTTTTAAACATCTACTCAATTCCAAACCATAAAATCTTACAATCTCATTCTTTTCTTTTGTCATTATAACCATACAACAATACTTTTACAAGAAACAAACATAAGATATATTTCAAATCCAAAATTCTCACAAACATGTGGAATTGAATTCATACAAGGCTTTAGAGGGCATTTTGACCCGATTACATCAAAAGTAGTAAAAAGTACATAAAAGTCCAAAATGCAATCTAAAGCCTATTTTCTCAAAACATAACTTCAAATACAACTTAAAAAAACAAAGATCGAATTGCCTCAATCCCGACAACGGTGACTCGATTCTCGCCGACACCTGTGGAGAAAAAGGGGGTGAGCTCGACGGCTCCGTGGTAATAACTTAATAAACGAGAAACAAGCGTAAACCGTTATTCATTTTTTCATATTCAAACAATATCACATAAAAGAAAACATTAAAAGTTTCAAATCTTTTCGTCGAATGCATCACATCAACAGTTTACAAATAGCACATATCACAAAACGATCTAACTTTTCATAAGATCACAAACAAGATGGTTCGGTGGATCCAAAGCAGAGCTAACGACACATTCAGCGTGAAGCAAGTTATGTGAAGTCGTGACGAATAGAGTCCATAAGAGGAACTCCACGCCACTAGCGAAAGGCGAGAGAAGCCTATAATGCATAAGTGCACCGACTCAAACCTGGACCACCACAAACCCAAAGTAAACATATAGTTCACACAATTCAAGAAAGATTGCCTCTCATCGGCATATACAAATTCATTTTCACGTAAATTACCAAAACAACGATCTTCCGAAATCACAATTTCTTATTGTTTTCACTTAACAAATCATTGAACCAACCATTCCAACATAAATTCATAAACAAGAATATCACATATAAATTCAATACATCATCAGCGTAATTCTTACAAACTTTCCAAGTCATTTTAACACCTTAATTCAGATTTATTATAAAGACGGTAATATACTTATCAACTCGGTTATTAAAGAATTACCCACCTTGAATTCCTTTAGCTTAGGATTGATCCAAAGGCCTTGCTTCTTCCTCCAAATGCCTCAATTCACCTTCATTAAGCATGAATATTCCATCAGAACATAGGATATCAAAATCTGACAATTTTAAGGATACGAAAGCATGGAATTTTACCTATCTAACCTTACCCATAACTTTTCTAGGCTCTTAAAACTAAAACCTACCTAAAATACCCAAAATTTGAATTTCCTTACCTTAGAAGATGACCCACGAAATTCTCTTTGCTTCTATGGAAGATTAAACTCCTTCTTTCCAATTCCTTCTTGAATGAAACTCTTCAACCTTCCTTTCTAAAGCAACCTAAACCAAAGCTCCTTCTTCTCTTCTTCTTCTTCTTCTTCTTCTTCTTCAACCGACAGTCTCCACTCTTTTCTCTCTAAGTTTCGAAAGTCCCTCTTCTCTTAAGAGTTTCGGTAGTTTTCTAGAAAACTTCGGATAAATCTTGTGTTTTAACTAAAATCCCATGACCAAACGATGTAGTTTCATCGAAAGCTCTTCTTTTCCTTATCATTTTCATTTCCTTCTCACTTTCATACGACCCTCACTTGCTTCCCATTTAATTCATCAATTAATTCCCTCTTTCTTTATTTTAATATCATGCAAATGGGCTAAAAGCCCATCTTGTTAAACCTTGAGCTTTAAAACCTAAGCAAACTTCCTCATTTATCCTAACTCCATCTTATTCTTTTTAATTCTACCAACTTATTAAAACTCTAATTTTAACTAAATTCCACCAATTAATTTTTATTAACTAAGTACTAAAACTCCCAAATTATTCTAATTAAAAACAATTAATCAATCTAAACCCCAAAATAACGAAAGCATGTTTAAAGTGAATTGGGGCCCAACATATATAACCGAACTATGAAAATCAAATATTGAAGTGGAATGGAGTTCTAACTATTTCAGAAAACTAACTAATCAATACTAGTGATCCTTATCTCCTTATCTGTTAACAACTTAACATATTGATCTACTCATCTACATACCAAAACTCTGTATTTGACTATTTGTGAAATTGTCTAGATTTGTGAAACTCTGTATTTGACTATTTGTTACTAACACGCCACACTCAATACGTCTACTCCGTTGTTGTCGCTTCTCCACCTCACAGGCATCTGTCTCCTTCATTTCCTCCAGCTCGTGTTTGGTCAAGTATGCGACTTTACCTTTGCTAATTGCAAATGTCTCCACTAATGCCATCGCCACCGACTTCATATAGCGATGGGAAGACGCTCTAAGCCTCATCCATCAATTTATTCACATAAACACGAAAAGTCACAAATTCACAATACCCAAACCCGGAAGATTGAAGCAGTACAATATCTCTGTTTCATCATATTAAGATCAGAGAAGATTTTCCAATCCATTAGTAAAAGATTGAACTTTCCTTTCTCAAAATTTTGGAAAATAAACAGTTAAGAGCTAACTGGACTCGATTACTTACTCAGACATGTCATTTTTCTTCGTCTTCTTCTTCTTCTCATATTCATCTCCAAAACTTGAGCTCCTAAATGAAAGATGACGGCCAGATTTGGAAGATGACGGCCAGATATGGAGAAGATAGAAAAGAGAAGGGCGATGGAGGCACCCGAGAACAGAGACTCGAGAAGAGAGAAGCGGCTAATTGCAAATGTCTTTATTTGATAACAAGAGAGGAGAGAATATGAGGTTAAATCCGGTTATCAAATAACCGGTTCGCATAAAACCGGTCGGCTCTCTGATAGACCGGCCGGTTTTTATATTAAAAGGTTATTAACTAAAACTAAACCGGACAAATGGCCGATTCAGACCATTTTCGGTTGGACCGGCCGGTCCGATCCAGTTTTAACCCCTTGGATAATACTAAGAATAACTACTGAAAGATCACCAAACAACCAACTATTTTAACCGAGGTCAAAAGTTGTTTAGTATTAACTTTGTCTTTCTTTCTATTTTGTATTTTCTATTTTATTATTATTGTAATTTTTATATGAATTTTTCATAATTATTTATTAAAATAAGTCATTCATCTACTAATTTCTATATAAACTAAAAAAATACATATAATTTCTGAGTTCAAACTTATATCATCAAATTTATGATTGAAAATGTAATATTATTATATCGTTTAAAATGAGAGTTTACAACTAAATAAAATAAAATAAAATAAAATAACAAATAAAAATTTTATATTACATCTTATTTTATCATACACAGTAAAAATAAAAATTTTGTGAATTAAAATTTAAAATAAAATCTAAAATAATAAATAACTTTTTACTATATTATATTATAAAAAATTTAAATAATATTTCAATATATAACATTATCTGTCTCTTCCATTTAAAAAATAATAATATGACATGCGTCTTCCTTCCATTTCATTATATACGGAACATTGTTTTGGAAAATATTACTCACTACGGAACATTGTTTTGTTTTCGTTAAAAGGCAAAGCGAAGTTGTGCTGACAAAGAACGTTGTGGGAAACAATATGCAAATTTATAATTAGAAAGGTTGGAAGATGCTGAAAATATATGGTGGTGTCCACCTGTCGGCAGGATGAGAAATCACTATCCTGCATCAGCCACCACCACGCGGCCACGTGGGAAGACAGCAAATACATGTTCCGTCTCTGGTGAGTAGTAAACCGACTCCACAACAATGGCGAAGAAAATGAGATCCTCTCGCAAGAGCCTTTCTTTCTTTCTTTTTCTTCTGTCATATGCATGTATTTTGTAGAATTGTTCAGATAGAAAAAGGTAAAGTGTTGGTGTGGATATGGGTGCGCCGAGCGACGACGCTGTGGTGATCCAGAAAGGGAAGACAGCAGGAGAGCCTCACGTCATCACCGTGAATTGCCCTGACAAGACGAGTCTTGCTTGCGATATTTGCCATACAATTCTCGACTTCGGTCTTTACATTACCAAGGGAGGTATGCCACGCCAAGGAGTAGGAAGTGAAATGATTTCTTTTGTTTGTCTAATGAAGAAATATTTATTACTATCTAATAGTTGTATGCTTTTCTTTCATTTTGCTTCCTCAAGATTGAATTTTTCTTATCTTCAAGCTCTCGTTATGTTAAAAAGAAACTTGGGATCAAATTTCCCTGTGGAATCCACTTCCTACTCTGTTATTGGTTTTACCTGATAATTCTGAATTTATACTTACTGTTGCTACGTAAGATAATGTAAACGATCAACTTTAATTATTCTTGTTGTTTGTTGCAAAGGTCTTGGTGGAAGTGGTAATCTTCTGTACGTTCTGAACCGAGTTTTGTTGCAGATATTTCAACGGATGGGAAATGGTGCTTCATAATATTGTGGGTGGTCCCTAATTCTCCCTCGGTTATAAGATGGTCGAATTTGAAAAATCGGATTTCATCTGTTTGCCCATCTTGTATCTCGTTTTACGTGAAACAGCAGCCAGGCCAATCCACCTCATCTCCTGTTTATTTGTTGAAGTTCTTTTCTCTTGACAGGAAAGGACTACTGCATGGTAATGGCGGTTTCCGTTGCTTCTGCATTCTTTGGTTTGGTCTGCCAGAGTTTGCACGCTTAATTCTAACACAATTCCATGTGCTTGATTTAGATGTTACTCAGGTTCTTTGTGAGCTTGAGCTTACAATTCAAAGGGTCAAAGTTACAACAACACCCGATGGGAGAGTTCTGGACCTCTTCTTCATAACAGATAGCTTGTGAGATCTGTATCTTGCTTCTCTTTCATAATTATGTAAACAGTTTGCAGCTTGTGGTTTAAAACTCGACTTTGGGTTTCACCTGATTTTTTTTTATTTTTTTGGTCTGTTATATTGACAATCTCATTCATTTTAATATTAAGTAGTGAAAAACTTTGTTGTTTGTCACAGGTTTTAATTGTGTCTCATGCATTGCAGCCTTAAATTGCACAATTGTGTTTCTGCATCACTTTTTTGTGGTCCAATTTTGATATTAAATTGGTTTTTTGTTTAGCACTCATGCAAATGTGTAAAAGGACACTCCTAAAGATTGAGACGTTTTGTTGCATGATTTGCTGGGTCCTATGTTTCCTTCTTCTAATCATTCCCATTCTCCATTTGAATTTTTAGTTTGCTGTATTTTATGAAGCTAACAAAGTCTTCAATTGGATTTATTACTAAGCTGCATAATTAGATTATTAGAAATTGTGGTGACTTTGTTACTCTTGGAGTTGTTTCATTTTTGGTACTCTTTCCGTGATGATTTTCCCTTGTGTGCAGACATAGAACATCAGTCATGCGCCTTGTTATGTCATACATTGTCATAGAGCTAAGTTGACTGACAGTCAAATGTATAGGAAGCTAGCAATTCATGAATAAATATACTAATGTAAATTAATAATATGCTCCTTGTTCACGTTTCAGGGAGCTGCTACACAGCAAAAGCCGACAAGATAAGATACTCGAGCAATTACATGCTGTGTTAGGGGACTCATGTATTAGTTGTGAGCTTCAACTGGCAAGTCTCGAGTATCAGTATCGTCAAGGCCCACCTTCTTTTTCTCCTCATATTGCAGAAGAATTGTTTAAATGTGAGATTGCAGATAAAGACATCCACTCACAAGCTCTTAGCTCAGATATCGCAAAATTGAAGAATGCAAATGTGATAGTGGACAACTCTTTAAGCCCAGTTCACACATTGTTTCAGATACACTGTGTAGATCACAAGGGTCTACTGTATGATGTGTTGAGGACTCTGAAGGACTGCAATATTCAGGTATTTGTTTCTACATTCCACCATGGCCTTTAATTGAGCTGGACAAGAATCTTTTACCCATTTATGTTGAGATTTTGCTGGTGCATTTTAACAAACAGGTGTGGTGACCTCCTACTTCATGTCATGTTCCTAGTTTACATTCCCTCAATTTCTTGCCTCAAGTGGTCCAAGTTCTAAGTTGGGAAATAAGTAAAATGTAAATGTAAATATGAAAATTGAAATTTTTATTAGGTGGTTTTTAAATTAGGAACAAATTTTAAAGTTTTGATCAAATCTCTAGTTGCTTTCATTACATTGTGCATATAACTTAATACATTGAAATATGAAATCATGTCTTCCTTTCTCCGGAAAAATATTTTTCAGTAAACCTACTCTAGTTTTTAAAATTTTGGTTATTTCATCAATTCAATGGGTGGAATAATTCTTCAGGTAATCACTTTTTGAGTAAAACAAATAATCTTTGTGCAAATTGACCAGTGTCTGATAATTGCAAGGAATTTTCATCCTCCTGCTGTAAGATTATGTACATAATGCATTCGTAGATCAAAATTCCGGAGCCCGCATATCAGTGAGATTTTTACTAGATTGTTGTTGTATTTGTAGATCAAAATCATGTTTACAATTTACCGACAAAAAGGATTTCTTGTTTCTTCTTATCCAGATAGCGTATGGTAGGTTTTCTCCAAATTCAAGAGGCCATCATGATTTGGACTTATTTATTCAGCAGCAGGATAGGAAGCAAATTGTTGATCCTGAGAAGAAAAACGTGATCAGCTCTCGCTTGAAGGTTGAAATGCGTCACCCATTAAGAGTCATTATCGCAAATCGAGGTCCTGATACTGAACTTTTAGTTGCTAATCCTGTTGAGTTATCTGGGAAGGGAAGACCACGGGTTTTCTACGACATCACTTTTGCCCTTAAAACACTTGGAATCTGCATATTTTCGGTAAGAGTTGTATTTTGGAAAAGGTACTGATTCAAGTACCCAACTGCTTAACGAAACTTTTTGCATGTGAAGCATACATGTTTTGTGCCTGTTTGTTGGTGTGACGGATGTTTTTTCTTGTTCCCTGCAAATGGGCTCTTTACAACGTCACTTAGTTGACTGGACACGAATTATACATTAATACACTAAAATCTTCATACACAGGCTGAAATAGGAAGATATTCAACCGTGGATCGGGAGTGGGAGGTCTACAGATTTCTTTTAGAGGAGAACTGCAAATTTCAGTTATCAAACAATGTAGCTAGAAGTCAGATTGTAGATAGAGTGAGAAGAACATTAATGGGCTGGTGAGGCGACCTACAATTTCTGTAATTTACAATGGGCGTCACAGAGTTTGGCTAGCTTTTACCATTCACTTGATTTTTGTTCTAATCATCTCCAACACTTGTGCAGATGCCTGTGCCTCTGATTTCTTGGCCATCTATCTGTTGCTCATTATATGTTGAGCTTGCTTATATCAGTGGATGGTAGTAGCTTTCGCGCGTTGTAATTACTTGAAATGAGTTGTACCGTTTGTCACATGATAGACTACAGTTTTAGTTCCCGTTGTTACAGTTCAGATATCGTATGCAATTGGTGCATGATGCAAGTTTGTCAGTTTAACTGGTCCTTGATTGCCCTCCTTAATCGTATGGAAATGCAGGGATGTTATATCCTGTCAAGTTGATCAACCTGTAAGAGATTACCAACTGGAAGAGTATTGCATCTCTCGTTGAAATATTGTTAAAATGGTTTAAAGCTTACTGCTTGAAAACATCCAGTTTTCTTGACCAGCTACGGAAAAAGTGAAACTAAAGCTGGATTCAAACTTCAAAGAAGTAAAGAAGTAACGGCTGAATCATCTTTCATGTAGCGTTTGGTTCATGTCTTTACAGGTGGAGACAAATGATAGGGATATGAAAGTCCTGTATTTGATAGTATTTGCTTGCTGTTTTTACTTATTTTTATCCCGACTTTAAAATATAAGGATATAAATTTTTGTTCCTTCTAAGACTATAGTACAAGATTTTTTATCTTCATATTCAAAATAAAACACATAAGTAATTTTCAGAAATACCTCTTCTTTTACATACGTAATTTTTATTCTTAATTATATTATTAAACAACAACTCCTTATTATTATTATTATTATTATTATTATTATTATTATTATTATTTAATTAATTATTATTATTACTATTATTATTATTATTATACGAAATTAATTATATTATTATTATTATTATATGAAATTAATTATATTATTATTATTATTATTATTATTATTATTATTATTATTATTGTTATAAATTTTCTACTTATTACTATTCTTATTATTAATAATATTACTATTATAAAATTTGTACTTATTATTATTTTTTAATTATTAATTATTATTAATTATTGTTATTATTATTATTAATTATTGTTATAAATTTTTACTTACTATTATTCTTTTATTATTAATATTATTAATTTTATTATACAAAATTAATTGTCTTATTATTATTATTATAAATTTTGTATCTATTATTTTTTTTATTGTTATTATTAATTTTATTAGGCTAAATTAATTATCTTATTATTATTATTATTGTTGTTGTTGTTATTAATTATTATTATAAATTTTGTTCTTATTAAAATTATTATTAATTATTGTTATAAATTTTTACTTACTATTATTCTTTTATTATTAATATTATTAATTTTATTATACAAAATTAATTGTCTTATTATTATTATTATAAATTTTGTATCTATTATTATTATTATTATTTATTTTTATTTTTATTATTAATTTTATTAGGCTAAATTAATTATCTTATTATTATTATTATTGTTGTTGTTATTATTAATTATTATTATAAATTTTGTTCTTATTATTATTATTATACAAAATTAATTTTCTTATTATTATTTTTATAATCAGTATTATTCATAATTAATTTTCTTATTATTATTGTGATTATTAAATTCCTTATTATTATTAATTTTCTTCCTTTTCTTCTATTTATTATTATTATTATTATTATTATTATTATTATTATTATTATTATTATGATTATTATTATTATTATCTGAAATTAATTTCTTATTATTATTATTATTATTATTATTATTTGTTAACTTTTTTATTAATACAAATCATTCATCATCATCATTATCCAGTCTAAAATCTTGCAATGAAACAAGGTCTAGGGAGGTTCGATAAGACGTAGCTTTTTTACCCTACATAGATAGTAGACTGCTTTTAACTCACATTTAAAACGAGATAATATAAAATAGTGCAGTAATGTAAACAATTTAGAAAACATAAAATAAATGAAAATACAACTAATGAGGAAATAAAAGCACTAAATAGAAAAATAATTATATAAAAAAAACCCAAAACTCAAGATATAGCGAAAATAAATGCAAAGAACACTAATAATACTAATCACAAATAAGAATAATAACAATAAGAATGATAATAGTATAATACTAATAAGAATAATAATAAAGAAAAACTAAAGCTAGCAAGAGGCTTAATAAAAGAATAATAATAGTGAAATAATAACAATAATAATAATAATAATAATAATAATAACACTAAATTACTAAAAGAATAAAATATTGATAATAATGAAGAAAAAGTGAATAATTCGTAACTTGAATAAATAAAATAATTACTAATCGAAATAAATAAATAATAAGAATAAAATAATAATAATAAAATAATAATAAAGAAATAATAATAATAATAAAGAAATAATAATAATAATAATAATATTATTATTATTATTATTATTATTATTATTATTATTATTATTATTATTATTATTATATTATTATTATTATTATTATTATATGAAAAAAGAAGAATACGGCCTAACATATTTGCGCAAGCAACACGTATACAACCCGAGAGAGCCGAAAAGGAAGCAAAAGTAGGAAAAAGTGCAAAGTATACGAGGGGCTTGAGGATGTAAAGGAGAAGTTGGTTTGCGTAACAGTGAAGCACCAATATATCGAAGAGTGGAAAAAAAAAAGACTATTGGGCAACGAAGTTTGATTGTTTCCTGTGACAATGGTTGGTTGTCAGGAGGCTCGAGAAGGTAGCTACGACCTTGACGTGCTAGGAGAACTTGCAACGTGAAAGACAATCCTCGGTGGTCGTGCAGGCAACTCTGCTGCATCCTCATCCCCTCCCCTGAGCTACATGCAGAGCTTCTGTTTCCAAACCAAACCTGGAATCGTAAATGGTTCACGGATTTTACCGAATCAGACGTTCTTGTTTGGATCCACGAAATTGGTTGCTTTTGTGATTAATCCGACATAAAGATACTTGCAAAACAAAGAAGGCACGTCGGGGCTTGTGTCCCGATTAGCCCCTCCGACGCTCAAGTCAATATTTTTGTGAAGGTGAGGTTGATCAATGCAGAGAAAAGCTAGGTTTTGATTGCGTCATCATTATGGGAGAATTATACCTTATATAGGGGATGGACGCTAGGGTTAAACCTTTACGTGTTTGTATGGAGTCTCTTACATGCGGATGGGCTGAGAAGAGCATGGATCGGGCTTGGCCTGTCGTAGTCGTTGGGTTCGAGACTTGTTCTATGAAGAATGGACCGATCGGCCCAAGGGTTGTCTTGACTGAGCCCGGGCCCAGCATCGTCGACCCGACCATAAGCCCCCCTACTCCTCGAGTCTGAGCGAAAAGAAGGGTCGGAGGAGTATGTAGAGGTTTATAGCTTCGTCTTGGGACGGCTCGTGATTGGGGCGATCGGTCGACATTGAGATATGGCTCGTCTCAGAAGTCGGCTCGTGAAGTAATCGATTAGTCGGGCATTGTTGTTGTAGCTTCGGTCACGAAAGCTCTGACGGTCCCGATCGATCGATACCAACCGATTATGCATGATCGCTCGGATGTCGACCGGTTGGCGTGAATCGCTTGCGTTTCAGGATCGATCGTCGTGTGCCCCATTGATCGGCCTCGCCACTTGTTCTTGTGACGATCCAAAAGCGGGTCGGATGGTCATCATTAGCGAGCGTGTGAAGGTACTTGGAGCATTTATTGTTTGACGGCGACGTCCTTTGACGGTATTGCTCGAATCAAACGCGTCTCGTCCTTATACAGTTATACCGTTTGCCTCGTCCTTCAATCGACGCGCCTTCCGGATTTTGGACAACCCTAATTCCTATGGCTCGAGATTATGTCTGCGTGTCAAGCATAGCTCGGATTTTCTCCACGTGTTATACTTTGATTGGATGGCTCGCCCTGAGTGCCTCCCTATAAATGTTTAGGTCGACGAACCATTTGGTTTTCTTCACGCTTATTTCCTTCTTGCATACGCTTCGCTTTCGTTCGTTCTTTCTTGCTCCGGTTTTGGAAACTTCATTCAATCGTTGTTCGATTTCCTTTTCCATCCAACAAAGAGGTCGTCCTTCCTCCTCTAAAGTTCTTTTCAAGAGCTCTTTTCTTGGTAATCATGTCAATGGGTAGTTCTAGAAGTACGGTAGGAGGTACCGAGGAAGTGTCGACAAAGGAAAGAAGGGACGGGTTGGTTGTGGAGGCGGTACCGAGAGGTGAATCGAAGATGAGGTTGGGGGAACTGTAGTGGCTGATTATTAGGTGTAACATTCCTTCGTCCTGGGGGCCTAGGCTGGCCATCGGAACCGAACGGATCTTCAGCAATCTGAGCGAGTATTTTGCTGTATCTGAGAGCTTTTTCTCTGTTGGCGGCATGAGGCTTCCGTACGTTCCGATTATTGACGAGGTGTGCGCCGCCTATGAGCTGATGTCGAGTCAGATCCCCCCGAATGGCTGGAGGTTTATTAATGGTTTGGCTCTGCTATGTTATCAATTCGGTTGTCCTCCGTCAGTTGACATCCTCCGCCACTTCTTAAGAATGAGTCAGAGCCCCATAATTGAGGCTGGGATTCCTCATTTTCAAGATCTGAGGATGCCGGTATCGCCGGATGGAACTCCCGGGAAAGTCACTTCTTGGCGTACGAAATACTTTTTTGTGAAGTCCCAGGAACCTCCTTCAAGCTTCGTGGTGGAGGTACCTCTAAGCGAGCAATGAAATGGCGTGTCGACCATATCTCTTAGTAGAGAGGTGGGAGGTGGTCGGTCAGTATAAAAGAGCTCGGCGAATCGACTTTACTCGGCTCATGTAGGGTACTTGGAGAGTCGTGAATTCATTTCTCACTGATCCCCCTCCTCGAATTAGCGGGCTAGGAGAGGAGACTGCCCCGTCTGGTTGACTCCTCGTGATTGAGCCTTGGTTTTTGAGCCTTGGTTTCATTTTCTAACTTAATTTATCGTTGTGCAGCCATGGTGAGAATGGAAGATGCTCCTTACCGCCTCCAAGTCGAAGCGGTGTCTGCATGAAGAAAGGGACGGAGACGGGGACTGACGATGGCGTCACTTTGTCTATGGGGTTGGGCTCGTCCGTAGTGTCGACGGACGTTCCACCTGTCGGGGGCCGACCTTCTGATTCGAGGTCATTGCCAGTTATGTCGGTCGGCGCTAGCCAGGTAGTCCTGGCAGAGGAGGAGGAGGAGGATGCGGGTCCTCCTCTTAAGAGGAAAAGGTTGGTTCGGCTGGGAGATCTACCGTCCGGCCCGGCAAGTCGAGCCGGGACTGGGAAAGGGAAGAAGGGCAAGGGGAAGGAGCAAGCCGCAAATCTCGGGCAGTGGGAGTCTGCCCTCAAGTTGGCTAAAAATGTCACAATCGGGGACCTCGAAGTGTCCCGTTACATTGCTGAGAGGATTACTCCGCCTGTGGACGAACAGTTCATGGAGAAGAGGAGCAACTTGGAGCTAGGGTCTCAGCTTGTTCGTCTCGGTGTGCGGAGTGCGACGACGACCTTCGCAGTGCTGCAGCGTTTGGAGACTCTGGATCAGGAAGTCCAGGACCTCCATGATCAGGTGAAGGCTTTGAAGGGCGAGCTTTCGGAGGTGAAGGAGGGGAGAGACCTCCTCCAGACTCAAAACGCATCCTTGGAGAAAAGAAATCCAGGAGAGGGAGGTGGGCACTTTGTTGGCTCGACTGGCCAAGGGAGAGGAGGAGAAGGACGAATGGAGGAAGACCGTGAGGGCGGAGCGGGAGTCTAACAAGAAACTCCACCAAGATTGCCGCTCCACAGTGGAGGGTAGGGACAAAGTCGAGGAGACCCTGCGGGAGGTGCGGCGTTCTGTGAGGATGCAACGGGTCGAGGCGATTAAGCGATGGAAACGGTGGTTTCTGTTCGAGGAGAGTTTAGAGCTCGCCTGCGACATAACCCTCTCGATTCTGAGGAGGGGCCACGAACTCTACGCTCCTAGGGGGTCGGTGTGCCCTTCATTCGAGGAGTATGCCGAGTTGTTTCTTCCTACGGCTCTTGGGCTTTCTTTAGAGGAAGTCAGGGAGAAGGTCGAAGGAGAACAGGACGCCATTCCGGACGAAGAGCTGGATCTCAGCTCCGATGAAGAAAAGCTTCCCTATGAAGATATTCCTCCGGTCGCTCCCCCGGGTCCTGCTCCTATTCCCGTTGTGTGGCTCTCCGAAGGGGAAGAGCCTCCTTTCGAGGATATTCCTCCGGTTGCTCCCCCGGATCCTGCTCCTTAAGCTACTTGTTGTTCCCCTTCTCTCAAATTCTAGAGCTCACCTGGTCGGGCTTGTGGCCAGGGTGAATTTAATATGAATGAAAATTTTTAGTTGTGTTTCATTTTGTCGAAGTCAATTTTCGTGCTTATGTGCTTTCTTTCGGACGTATAGTAGGGTTAGGTGTTACTCGTGGTCGACCAAGTCGAGGTCCCAAGGATCTTGTCTTGGCGATCGATCGACCGTAGTCGATCTATGGAGATACCAAGCGAGGTCCCAAGGATCTTGTCTTGACGACCGATCGACCGTAGTCGATCTATGGAGATACCAAACAAGGTCCCAAGGATCTTGTCATGGCGACCGATCGACCGTAGTCGATCTATGGAGATACCGAGCGAGGTCCCAAGGATCTTGTCTTGGCGACCGATCGACCGTAGTCGATCTATGGAGATACCAAGCGAGGTCCCAAGGATCTTGTCTTGGCGACCGATCGACCGTAGTCGATCTATGGAGATACCAAGCGAGGTCCCAAGGATCTTGTCTTGGCGACCGATCTACCGTAGTCGATCTATGGAGATACCGAGCGATGATTGGTCTGATTTTTTACTCTTTGCCACAATGGAATTTTTTATCGCCAAGAAATCTGAAAACCCCTTTATTGATGATAACGAGGGCGTGGGTCGTTAAAAAACCTGCCTGGCTGGGACAAGAAAAAGGTACCCATAAGTGTTGTACAAAGACATTGTTGAACTAACATTAATCAAAATAAGACTTATCTATTGGTAGAACGCCTTTAGGTTTCGGGAGTTCCACGGCCTTGGTAAAATTTTCCCTTTCGCATCACGTAGGATGTAAGAATCGTACCTGACCTGCTTAATCACTCGATAAGGTCCTTCCCACGTTTGTCCGAGCTTTCCAGGATGCTTCCCAGCCGCCTCGGCCTTTCATAGGACGTAACCACCTACCTTTACATCGCTCGGCTTGACCCTTCTGTTGTAGAATTTGGTCGCCTTTTGCACGATGGCTTCGAACAAGCGGATCGCCTTTCTCTATCCTCACCGAGGAGAGCGAGTTTAAACTGCGGGCTTCATCATTCGCTCTTCTTCATAGCCCGACGACCTTTGATTATGCAATGCCACCTCTCTTTGGGACTAGGGCTTCGCTCAGAAGGTCATCTGAAAGGTGTTTCCCGTGGGCCGTTTGGTGTGGTTCGTATGCCCTGACACTTTGTCTAGTTCTTCCACCTGTGTCTTTCGGCCATCTAGCGCTTCTTGAGGGCACTCATTATCTTTTTGTTGGCGTTCTCCGCAAGTCCATTGCTTTGAGGATGAGCTACCGAAGTCAACTGTAGTTTGATTTTTAGTCGGTCGCAGAAGTCTCTGAATTTGTCGTTATCGAATTGCCGACCGTTATCTGTAACCAACACTATAGGCATCCCGAAGCGACATAGTATATTTTTCTTTACGAAACTTTCTACTTTCCCCTCGGTGATTGTAGCGACCGACTCCGCTTCTACCCACTTAGTGAAGTATTCCATTGCCACTATCAGAATTTCTTTTGTCCGGACCGAGAGGGAAGGGCCCCGATATATCCATTCCCCATTGAGCGAAAGGAATAGGGTGACTCACGATTTGCATCATCTCGGTCGGCTGATGAGATAGGCTGCTATTTCTCTGGCAGGCCTCACATCGGTCGACCTTCTCTTGGCAGTCTTTTCTCATTGTCGGCCAGTAGTACCCCTGTCTAATCAGTCTGTGAGCCAACATTCTGCCTCCTACATGATTTTCGCACATCCCTTCGTGGACCTCGGCCATTGCCTGCTCGGCTTCTTCTTCGTTCAAGCATCGAAGTAGCTGCCAGTCGTAAGACCGCTTATATAGAGTACCATTAATGATTGTATACTCGGTTGCCTTTATTCTTAGTTTCTTGGCCTCCGATGCGTCTTCTGGTTGTTTTCCTTCTAAAAGGTACTGCGCAATCGGTTCCGTCCAACCCGACTGACCGGTACTTATGTTGTGAACTTCCTCGACTTTTTGAATGCTAGGCCGGCCCAGTCGTTCAATTAAAACATCGTTTATTGCATCACGGTCGGAAGCTATTTTGGAGAGCGCATCCGCTTTAGCATTTTGAGCTCGTTCTATTCTCACGATCGAGTCTTGTTCAAATTGCTCAACTCACGCTTTACCTACTCGGTACTGATCATGTTGTTCCCTTGGCCTCATAACGCCTTGATGACTTGGCCGACCACTACTTGGCTATCACTATACACCTTCAGATGCTTTATTTCCATCTCCCTAGCCAACTGGAGGCCGGCTATCAGGGCCTCGTATTCTACTTCGTTATTGGAGGCCTTGAACTCGAGCCGAAGGGCATATTCCACATTTTCTTCATGGTGTGGGCTGATCAGCACTACTCCTGCTCCGCATCCCTCGGCATTGGACGACCCGTCAAAAAACAAGTTCCAGGCAGGGAGCTGCTCGTCCTTCGAGCTTGGTTGGCTCATCTCTGCGATGAAATCTGCCAACACCTGCGCTTTGATGGTAGTGCGGGGTTTGTATTGTATGTCGAACTCCCCCAGCTCTACCGCCCACTTTATTAGTCGACCCGAAGTTTCGAGCTTTTGAAGGCATTGTCTGAGGGGCTGGTCGGTCCATACCTCAATGGTATGACTTTGGAAGTAAGGCCTTAGCTTCCTGGCTGCCATTATCAAGGAGAGGGCTAGTTTTTCTATGGGCGTATATCGTGTTTCCGATCCAGTCAATACTTTGCTGACGTAGTAAATAGGGTGTTGTTCGCTTCCCTCCGATCGAATAAGTACCGCGCTGATAGACCCCTCCGTAACCGCCAAGTATAAGATCAGGTTCTTCCCCTCTATCGGGCTTTGCAGGATAGGCGGGTTGGACAAGTATTGCTTTAAGTGTTGAAAAGCTTTCTCGCATTCGTCCGGCCATTGGAATTGGGTTACGTTCACCTTCCTCAAGATTTTGAAAAATGGGAGGCACTTGTCTCCTAATCTGGAGATGAACCTGCTTAGAGAGACTATCCGACCGGTCAACATCTGCACTTCTTTTAAGCATTTGGGTGAGGGCATTTGGATGATGGTTTCGATCTTCTCTATATTAGCCTCAATCCCGTGTTGAGTGATCATAAGCCCTAGGAATTTTCCGGATGCCACCCCGAAAACACATTTTTCCGGGTTCAGCTTCATCTGAAATTTATTCAGGGTTTGGAAAACCTCCTTGAGATCTTCCACATGCTCCGTGGTCGTCTTACTTTTAAATACCATATCATCTAGGTAAGCTTCGACAGACCGGCCTATCTGTGTTTTGAAGACCTCCATGACGAGCTGTTGATAAGTAGCCCCAGCATTCTTTAGACCGAACGGCATCACTTGGTAACAATACGTGCCTTGGTCGGTGATGAAGGCGGTCTTTTCCTCGTCTTCAAGGCTCATCAGGATTTGATGGTAGCCCGAGAAGGCATCCAGGAAACTGAAAAGTTCGTGTCCTGAGGTGGAGTCTACTAGCTGGTCGATCTTGGGCAAGGGGAAACTGTCCTTTGGACATGCTTTGTTCAAATCGGTGAAATCTATGCACATTCTCCACTTTCCGTTCTTCTTTTTCACTAAAACCACATTGGCGAGCCATTCAGGGTACTTGACTTCTCGGATGAACCCGGCCTCGAGTAATTTTTCTACTTCTTTCTCTATCACCCCCGTCGCTCCTTCCTTGTGCCATCGCTTCTTACGATCGGTTTGTAGTCATGGCGATATCGAGGAGTGCGACGAACTGATCGGGAAATTTGCATGTCGCTCGGCACCCAAGCCGAAGATCGATCTATTTTTCACCAGACGGTGTGATCTTTTAAACGTGTCGCTCTGCAGCTCGGAGCCTAGGTTTGTGAATTTGGAAGGGTCGGCGTCGTCCAGTCCGACCCGCTGTGTTTCTTCTATTGGGTTCATCCTATCCATATCCTCGTCGGCCCTCACATCAAGAGAGCTCACAAGACTACTGACCCCATCTAATGTCTTCGTTTCCGCTAAGTAACATTCCCTGGCAATTCTCTGCTGACCCCTGACAACACCAACTCCGTGGGGTGTCGGGAACTTCATAACCTGGTAGTAGGTGGAGACGACCGATCTGAGGACATTTTGAGTAGTCCGCCCGATTATTGCGTTGTATGCCCCTTGAAACTTGACGACTAGGAACTCAACGTCTCTTTCTATCTGACACAGCTTCTGCCCGAACTTCACTTTCAAATTCACCCAGGCGAACGGGTAAGCTGACGCCCCAGTTACTCCTTTAATGGGGCCGTCCGTAGGTAATAGTCGGTCTTCGGGTACCTTCATCTGCTTGAAGGCCTCGTAATACAACAAATCGACCGAGCTTCCCGTATTAATCATCACCCGCTTCACCTCGTAACCGTTCATATTCAGATTTACCACGAGAGCGTCGTCATGGGGGCAACTTATTCCATCGAGGTCGGACTCATCGAATGATATCGTCCCGTCGTTCTCCCTCGGCTTTTTGGTGGATGAGTCCCTGCCGACCTGTTTGGCGTATCTTTTTCTCCCCTTAGTGGTGGATCCTCCTGCTGCATTTTCATCGAATATCATGTTAATGACCCCAGTCGGTCGGTCGTCTTGTTGCCCGACGTTCCGGTCGTTTCTTTCCCTCGATCGCCCTCTCTCTTCTCTTCAATTATCTGTGGTCGCATTCTGCCTCCCCCCATCATTCCTGTCATTTCGCCTCGAGGGCGGTCGTCTATTGTCTTGCCGACCTGACCTGCGCTGATTATCCCGATCGGCATTTTGTTCGTGCCTCACGAATCGGCCTAACCTTCCCCTTTGTATGAGGAATTCGATTTCTCTTTTCAACTGCCAGCAATCTTCCGTATCATGGCCGACTTCTTTGTGGAAACGACAATATAAATTGGGGTTCCTATCCTTGTAGGGGGTTTTCATTTTAATGGGTTCTCGGATAGTTTCCTCATCCGCTTTCATAGCCTTTAACTTCGCATATCGCTTTGTTGGCGGGGTGAACTCCTGTTGATTTTTCTGTCGATCGGTCGGCCTTCTCCAGCTCGAATGGCCTTTTTACCGCTTGTGCGAATTGCTCGCCCTATCGTTTGGCGAGCGATCATCCGTCCGACACCTCGTATTTTTCAGCACTTCTTCAAGGTGAATATACCTATCCGTCCTATTTCTTATTTCCTGAACGGATCGGGGTTGATCGAGGGCTAACGACTTCTTGAACTCCTCATCCCTCGTATTATTCATAAGCGCGGCCAACATGGACGAACAAGTAAGGTCGGGGACCTCGACCGCTTCGTTATTGAATCGAGTGATGAATTCCCGCAAGCTTTCATTCCTTCCTTGGGTAAGTTGCATCACCTCCAAAGCTGTCTTCTGCGGCCGCTTACTAGTGGCGAATTGGTTCAGGAATAACAACCTGAAATCTTCGAAGCATGTGATACAGCCTGGGGGTAAGCTGTTGAACCATCGCCTAGCTCCCTCTTGGAAGGCCGTGCAGAAAGCCTTACATTGGATATCGTCTGGAACACAATGTAGATTCATCATGGACTGAAAATGTTGCAGGTAATCCAGGGGGTCGGTCTTTCCAGTGTATTTCTGGGGGGTCGGTATTTTTGTGTCGGGTGTCGGGAGGCTATCCAAGATTTCATGAGTGAAGGGAGAGCTGTACTGCGACGTCAGGCGATCTGGACGGAAACTCATAGCTGCGTTAATCCGATCGTCCACGATTTTTTCTAGGGCTTCGGTTGGGCGATGATCGGTTGTCATGCTGGTTTGTCGGGCGGCTTGTCGTGCGAGCAATTTCTTTGTTGTCTTTGGTTGAGGCGCAAAATTTGGTGGATCAGCGGATCGATGACTTCCTCGATCTGTTTTTGTCGAGGTAGTGTGTGCGATCGGAAGAGGATCTGCACCCGGTCAGAGTTGGATATTCGGGTGCGTATTGAGCGCTGCGTTATCCTCCAAAGCTACGCTCTGTTCTTCTTATTCCAAGGTTTGAGGCTGTGGTTGATCGTTAGGATCTGAGGATTCCGTGCATGAAACATGTGGTACAGGCGGCAGAGTTGTAGGTAGCTGAAAACCTATGTGTTGCATCACCGGAGGCTGACGACGGCTATATCAGAGTTCATCATTGCTTTGCGACTTATTTGTGTGTTTCTAGACGTGGTACCCGGAAGTCGGGCCCCACGGTGGGCGCCAATTGATTCTGCCGGATTTTGGTGAATATGACGCGTTGTTTGGATCCATGAAAGTGGTTGCTTTTTGTGATTAATCAAGCGTGAAGATACCTGCAAAACAAAGAAGGCACGTCGGGGAGTTGTGTCTTCTCATTTTATAGCTTATTAATTAATCGATTAGTTGTTATAAATTAATAAATTTTATAAATTAAAATAAATTAATTAATTTTGAAAGGATAATTTCTTTCAATCATATTTTAAATTTTAATTATATTTAATATTTAGTCAATATTTAATTATTATTAGAGTAAAAATATTTAATCTTTTTTGTCAAAAATTGTAATTTAAGATTTTAGATTTAAAAGTTTATATTTTCTAAAAAATCGAATCAATTCTTTAATTGTGTTAAATAAATTGATAATATTATATTTTATTTATTAATTTAATATGACAATAAATAAATTATTATTATCATTTTAAGTATGAAGCAGACTTAGAAAAGTTTAGTAATGTATAATCTTACTCTTACATAATAAAAATGTTGTTTTCGATAAAGAGAATAGATTAACTCTTTATATATATATATATATATATAAAAGAAAAGGAATACACCGGTTACAAAACAAGTCGGGGGAAACAGATGTCGACAGATCCTCTAAAAGAAGACTATGGCACCCTCTAGGTGTAACATCAAAATAAGTGACACTAATGTCGGAATGACCTGCCTGAGCGACAAGCCAGTCCCCACATCTGTGTGCTCTCTCAATAAACGTGACGATGAACAACAAACCAATTCCGACTAAAAAGTTTCAGGATACCCATGACAATCAGGTTGCTCGACTGACAACGGGTGGTCGCAGAAGAGAGGAGCTGGTGCACCTCTAGCGAGTCCACTTCTAACTCAATCCTACTAAAGCCCAACCTCCAAGCCAACAAGAGACCGGTGTAGACGGCCCAGAGTTCCGCGGACAGTGCTGTGCACCAATCTATGTTCTGTGTGAAACCTCTACGCCAGTTACCGTCACTATCTTGAATGAGGCCTCCTGATGTCGTCGTGAACTGGGTACGATTGCATGCCCCATCGATGTTCAATTTAACCCATCCTGACGGTGGTCGACTCCACCAAATGAGGTGTTCCTGGCGGGGACGGAAGCTGGTGGTGACCAGTCTGTGCCTCTCGGTAGCCTTATGAACCTAATCTGCAAAAGACAAGATGAGAAAAATGGGTGAGGTGAGTCGCGCAAAATTAGAATCAAAAATAGACTTATTCCTTTAAGTCCAAAGGAACCAGCAGGTTAATCCAAAAAGAAGCGCCCAATCCTGTCCCTGAACTTGCCAATGCTGGTGGAGGTTGGTGAGGAGCCAGTCACTGGTGGGGAGAGCGAAGGATGACGAAGTGACGAGGCCCGGTGTGAAAGAGGCCCACACTTGACGAGCGACTAGGCAGTCGCGAACAGCATGAAGGGAGGATTCATCTTGGAAACAGTGGGGACAAGTACCATCTGGAGTAAGGAGTCTGCGCACCTGTTGTTGATTACTAAGCAATCGATCCTTCGCTAGTAACCATAAAAAGGAGCGCACTCGTTGGGGTCCCAACCACTACCAAATGGCCCGCCAGATCCCGTGCAAAACTTCTTCCGCATGACCCAAAAGCATGGAGTAAGTCAAGGCAACGGTGAAGTTACCATGGTCGAAGGCACCCCAGATGATCCTGTCATGGCCTAGAAACCAGAAAGGAGGAAACATGCTGGCAATGGATCTGCAAATCGAGGGTGGAAGGCCTCCAAATTCCAATTGTCGATGTGTTCCACGAAGTTATGGACGCTGAGGCTAAGAAAAGGGTCCGGTATGCGCTGAGTGGAGTGTGAGAGGAGACGGCTGACTCCCGTGAGCCAAGGGTCCAGCCAGAAACTCGTTGTAGTACCATTTCCGAGCCTCCATTTCATATCTTGTGTCACAATATGCCATGTCGTCTTGATGCTCCGCCACATCATCGAACCCCCAAAGGAAGCAAGGGAGGGGGGAAGGCGGTTCGCTTCAAAAGCACATTTACCTAAGAGCACCTGGACCCATAAGGCATTGGGTTTGTCGATCAAGAACCAGTCGAGTTTAGCCAGGAAAGCGTCATTCATTTCTCGAAGCCGGCGGATACCCAGAACCCCAGCTCCTTGGGCTTACATAACTCCTCCCAGCTGACAAGGGGTATCTTCTTCCGGTTGTGAGACGAACCCCACAAAAATTGTCTCATGGCTTGTTCTAGGGTGTCACACAACCCGCGTGGCAACCGGAAAGTCTGCATCGTATAACTCGGAATAGCCACTAAGACCAATTAGACCAAGGTGACACGACCAGCGAAAGACAACATGGAAAGGGACCATCCAGACAGACGATTATAGACCATGTCCAGAATGTGTTGATAGGTATGCTTACCGACATGTTGGTGCAGGAGAGGAACCCCCAGGTACTGACCGAGGTCGGTAGTCCGAGGGAAACCTAACTCGCAGCTTAAGGCATGACAGGTCGAAGGAGGAACATTCCTGGAGAAGTAGCATCTCAATTTATCTGTGCTCACGCGTTGTCCAGAAGCGGTGCAGAATGAGTCCGAAACAGTCCAAAGGACATGAACTTGATCGTTAGAAGTCTCAGAGAAGAGAATGAGGTCGTCGACAAAGAATAAGTGGAAAAGGGGGCCCGTTCCTGCTCAACTTAACCGGTAGCCAACTGTCAGTGGACACCGCGTAAGAGATCGCGTGTCCAAGCCGTTCCATGCACGTCACAAAAAGATATGAAGAGAGAGGGTCTCCCTGACGAATACCTCGAGATGGCTTAAAGTCCTCGCTCCTCGCTAAGCTCGCCATTCCAGTTCACTTGAAAGGAGACAGTAGTTATGCATTTCATGATAAGCGAAATAAGCGAGGCAGGAATGCCAACATCGTGCAGGGTGACTTGAATGAAGTCCCAATCGAGACGGTCATACGCTTTCTTGAGGTCCACTTTAACGGCCATGAGGCCCTTCTGGTCAGTTTTGCGTCTCATAGAGTGATCACTTCCTAGGTAATGATGATATTGTTAGTAATAAGACGGCCAGGCACAAAGCTACACTGGTTCGGGCTAACTAGCTCCTCGAGGTACGGTTTGAGCTAATTAGATAAAATCTTGGTGAGGGCTTTATAAAACACAGTGCAAAGCGCGATCGATCGGAACTGCGAAATAGAAGTGGGAGAGGTAACTTTAGGAAGAAGGACAATGATGGTTCGGTTAATCTCCGACTCCCACACTTCATGACAAAAAATATGCTATAGGAAAAGAGTCAGGGAGAGTCCTACAGTGTCCCACTGAGATTGGTAGAAAAGAGTTGTGAAACCATCAAATCCTGGGGCTTTATTAGGAGCCATGGAAAAAAAACACCGTCATTATCTCGTCGGAGCTAAGCTGACGAGTGAGATCCTCGGGCATATGCTGCGAGGGAGGAGGAAAATTACCAAGGAGAGACCTAGTGGATGAGGACTAGCCGTCGGAATGGTGATCGCGGCTCTGTCGATTCGACCTTAAGATCGATCCTTAGAAACCGGTCAAAAATAATAAATTCCAAGATTGCAGTATAGGATGCAACCTCGGGTCGTCTCACTTAATCGGAACCTAATGAAATGGACCTAAGCTAGCCTATATGTCATAAAATGCAAGTGAAATCAGTAAGAAAAAAAAAAGGGTTTTGTTTGAAAACATTAACTACACTAAAAAGCATGTAACAATTATTTTTGGATTTTTGAAAATAGAAAAGGGGAATACTAAAACAAGTGATAAAATCCTCTTGAAAACAAGCTTTGGCTATCACAGTTCAAAACTAAGTGTGAATGGTAAACCTTAAAGAATTATCTTTAAGTCCATGGTCTTGATTAATGGACTCCTGTCACTCTTGACTCCATGTCTTAAGACCCCATTGAGTGCTCTTGAGCCTCAGAACCTTAAAGGATTCTTTAAGTCCAGGATCTTGATCAATGAACTCCATTGCTCAAAATCCCGTTAACCGCATCTCAGTGTGTGCGGTGGATTAAAAATCACTAAGTTTGAATGGAAAAAACCTTAAAGAACTCATTTAAGTCAAGGTCTTGATTAATGGACTCCTGTCACTCTTGACTCCATGTCTCAAGACCCCATTAGGTACTCTTGAGCCTTAGAACTTTAAAGGATTCTTTAAGTCCAAGGATTTAATCAATGAACTCCATTGCTTAAAACCTTGTTAAAAACATTTTAGTGTGTGCGGGGGATTTGTCAATGCAATGGGTCAAATGAAATCTAGCATCAACTCAATATCAAACACAACTAGGCAGATAAAAGAGAATCAACAAGATCACAAGTTGACATATATGAGACTTCATATATTTAAGCACAGAATTCTACATAAACAAACCCATAACACATTACATTGTTCAACGCTTAATTAAACTCTAATTAAGCTAATCTAACTACACAGCAATAAACCTCAACTCGGCTGTTCATAACAATGTAGTTAAATGTGACAATGTAAACTACCAATCCAAACAATACATTAAATGTCAAACATTTAGCTATAATCAAGTAGCTTCACTACAAATTACAAACCCCTAAACCTAGGCATTTATAAATCATAGCTAAACTATAGATTAAGCTACTCCCCTTCGGTGAACTCCAGCCATCCCTGCATCTTCAAGAGAAAACAAATGCCTAACCACGCATTTCAACCTGAATCTTCACAACTCGTGATGAATCCCAGCTATCCATGATGGAGTCGGCGATGAAAATGAAAAGAAAGTCTATACAGAAGTTTCACCCAGGGAACCCTGGGTGGTAAGGCCGAGAATCTCTCCTCTTCCTTCTTTGTTCTCTCTTCACTCGTCTCTCCTCTTTTCTCCCCGTCTCTCGATCCCTCTCTAGAAGATGATGATAACCTAATTCGGCAGGATTTAAAGGATGGGTCACGGTCGGGCGATCCATGCGATGAGAGAAATCTCTATTTGAGTCCAGAGTATCAAATCGCACGTCATGACGTATAAATTAATATTTGTCGCGACGTGTGTTCTGTCTTGCTCGCCGCGACGAGATGTCTGGGACTCGCGACATACGATCTGTGTTGACTCTTCTGATCCTTCTCGACTCCTTTTCTCCTACAATATAAAGTAACAATTTGTGGTATCAATTGTTCTTAGAAAAATTATGATGCAATTAATGTCAATTTGTACAATTTTACTAGCAAATTGCATAAAACATAAGCTCACCGTAAGAGACTAATTTAAGCATAAAAATCATGAATTAAGAGTCAAAAAGTGCATTAACAACCATGATAGTGTAGCCACTTATATATTAAACTTGAGTTCAATCAAATGGTATAAGTCCTCCAAGTATCGCTGAGCAATGCCACGGAGAATCGCGAGATCGATAACTTCATTACCATTGAGATCGGGAAAAGAATAAATGTGGGTTTGATGACGTCGAGTACAGATGAGAGCGTGGTACTACTGAGTATTCCAATCACCCTAGCCGAGTCATTGACTCCTGGACTGCTGGTGCCAGAAGAGCTCTTCCTAATAGAGGACATATTCAAACTCTTTTCACAGGTAGGCCTCGAGCTCGTGAAGGGAGGGAGAATCAGTTTCTTCTAAAGGTTTTTGAAGGCTCTCTAGACGAGCTATGAGACTTTTTTTGCGATGGAATATATTGCCAAATTCTGTGGAATTCCAATGGTGGAGCTTCTTCGAGAAGTGTTTGATCGCACCACTAAAATTCGAGGGACTTGGGTGCCAGTTATCAACAACCACTTGGGAGAAAGAATTGTGAGTGAGCCACGCAAATTGAAAGCGGAAAGGACAACTTGTAGGATTGGGGGGCCTAGAGCTATGAAACTAATAAGGAGAGGCCTATAATCCGACTTGAAAAAAGGAATGTGGGTAACACGAGTGTTCGGATATGCAGAGAACCAAGTCGGAGAACTGAAAGCCTGGTCGAGCCTGGCTCGAATATTGCCTCTTCTCCATGTGATTCTCGGATCGGAAAATCCAAGATCCTGAAGATTACACTGGAGCATACAATCCCTAAACTGAGTATTAACTATGGGTTGGGTTCATGAACCCCCATATTTATCGACACTTTCTAGTTTCGCATTAAAATCCCCCCCAGAAGCCAGGGGAAGGTGATGTGCAGAGCAAGGGTTGCCAGATAATGCCAAAGGAATTTTTGTAAACGCGTAGGTCGGGCTCACGTAAATAACTGTAAAGTCAAACGACTGTTGGTCCCACTACATGCAAGTATGAATAAATTGGCGGTGAGCAAGACGAATGCGGACATTGATATTCTCCTTCCAAAGCAGCCAGATCCCACCTGAATAGCCCGTCACCTCAATCCGGAAGGAATTACTAAATCCCATAGAAGGAATAACTTTCAAAGCTCGTTCGTTGCTAATAGGAGGCTCTACCAAGACCACGAGACATGGCTTATGGATTCTAATATAGTTCCTCATGATGGGCTTGAAGGTTCGACCTCCAGCCCCTTGACAATTCCAAATAAAGATCTTCATAAACACGATATGAAAAAGGGGAACTAACTCGATCCGGTCGACAAAGAGGCTGTTTGCTCAGCTTGGTCTTGACTAGGAAGAGACCCTTGTTCGGGAACTGGTTCCGCCATCGACTTGTCTTGTGGTCCATGCAAGTCTCCATCGCTCCTAAGCTCGGAATCTGGGTCGGGGGGTCAAGGTGGGGTGGCCTCGTGTAGAGGTTGGTGACGCGTCGTGTCCACTGGACCAAGGGGGTCAGTGGGGTCCTCATCCATTGCCCTGTGACCCATGCCCTCGGGGATGGGTATAGTGATGGTTAGCTCCGATGAAACAAGGGCCACGTGCGACAGTAAGGGAATCGCTACATGCGCCGAGCTGGGCTTGGGGTTACTCTGTCCTGTGGCCTGGGCTACTGCAGTTGAGGGCTTGGAGTGTGTAAACCCACGGTGGAGGAAGGCTGTGGAGGAGGAATGGAGACTAGGCCCGTGGATGCAGCCTGGTCCAAGGAGGAGGCCATCGGTGGAGGGGTAAGGGAGGCTTGGCCCGTGGATGTAGACGGGCCCAAGGAGGGACCCAGCTGGTGATGAAACGACGTCGCCCCCTTATTATTGGTTTTGTTTCCAGAAGCTCCTAAGGACGAGCCTCTCTTTTGGCCGAACTATTTTCTTAGGGATTTACCGTTGTGCTGGTCTGGATCGGACGAGAAGTGGCCAACGAAGGAGCTAGGAGAGATGATCGTTGGGGTGAGATCCGTTGGGGCGTCGTACGACTCAGCTGTGAAGAGGGACGTGAATCTCGAGCTGCGGGTTCCAACGTTCATCGCTTAGGGGTGGCTATCTCGGCGAGGCCCGGCGGTGGAAGGAGGAATCCGGCGATTCTGTCGTGTCACTTGCATCCAGGGATCAAAGGCAGCTGATTGGGGAGGACCGGTGGAAGGAGCTCTGCTGGAATCGACTTGGCCTGGTGTGGGTGAGACATCAGAGGACGTCGCAGGAATTGGAGGTGTCTCGAGGCGCGATGGGCAAGTGGTGGTGCCATGCCTGTCCCGACTGTAGTGAAAACAAATTTGGGGGAGTCCCTCGTACACAACCCGAATGACCTCCCCGTCGAGTTCTACGACCGAACAAAGAGGAGCGTTGATGTCCAGGATTGCTGCTAAGCGCGCGAAACGACCTCGATAAGTCTGTTGCGTATTAGTATCAATCTTTACTGTTTTCTCTACCAGATTTCCAAGAGCTGTAAGAATTGAAGGATGATATTTGGCTATAGGGAGTTCGGAGAAACGAACCCAAGTTACGACGTAGGTAATACGGCCTGAAGAGGGGCGGAACTCCAGAGTCCAGGGTTGGACCGAAAGGACATGGCCGACAATGATCCATGGACTCTGCGTCAAGATATGAATATAGTCCCTTTCGACTTTGAAGTTAATCAAATAAAAGTCATTTTCCCAGTCTACAATTTTCGGGGGATCAGTAGGATGCAACAAGGTGAGAAGACAATCCTGAAGCATACTGAATCTCATCTTGCATCTCAACAGCTTGATTACGACCGCATGAGCCCAGATAATATCTAATTTGTCTCGAAAGGTAGGAGACAATTCAAGACCCAAGCCATGAGGTCCCTGAATAATGTTGATCTCGCCCTCTTCCAACTCTATTGGGGGCTCGTCGGGCCAATTGAGGTCGATTGCTTAGTTTGCAGGAGAGGATTGACTTGAGACCGCGGCACTACAGCTTGGAGGAGGCTGGGTTACTGGTTGTTCTATGGAAGGAGGGTCTTCTTCCCTCTCTCGCAATCTTACTTTTTTGGTTGTGTGCACATTCGAGTCCATTACGGGGTGCGTTCGCAGGGAGAGAAGAAAATCAGTAGCCAGAAATGGGGAAAAATACTGTAGTAGGCTTGATAATTATATCCTTTAATAATTTCACATAGATGAACTCTTTTTATTATTTATATCAAATTATAATAGATATACTCATATCTAGGTCTGAGATGAGCGAACAGGATAAGATAAAACCATATGATTCACATCTAACCGAATCTTGAACAGATGGCAAAGCCTTTCGTAAGGCGCCCTGTGGGTGGGCCACATGACAAGACTCATGAGCTTTCTTGTGTCCACGTGTACATCTTTCACCACCTCAACATTCGCAAAGCGTGTGAATGCTTAATCCATACGACCACCGTTGGATCAAAGTTCGTAGGAATTGATCCAACGGTTTTCTCAGATATTCAAACTTTTACTTGCAGGCAGGGCCAGCTTCTGTTGTGGTGGTTTCATCAGATATTCAAACATTTACTTGCAGGCACAGGCAGCTTCGGTTCTGGTGGTTTTAGATTGATTCGTTGTTTCATTAAGCAGAGGATAGGAAAGACGACTAAGAAAGCGACCTTATATCTCTCTGTTTTAGATCGAGATTAGGGTTGGAGATTCGTGATTTCGCTGTTCGTTAACAAAATGCCGTTTTTTGTTATTGATACTGACAATTGAAAAGAAACAACAATTCGATATGGTTTCTTCAACGCCCCGTAGCTTTGCTTATCTCGACGCTCTCACGCAAGAAATCGAGAAAAAGCTCCAACAGGTTCGTTTTGCTTTTTCGTGTTTTTTTTTTCTTTTTTTTTGGATTTAATCAACCTTCTTCCGATCATTAATTTAACTTTTATCGAGTACATATAAATGCCAAGATATAGCAAATGTCCGATACGCTCGTAATTGGCATTAATAATCATCGCTTTTATGCCAAAAAAAGATGGATTTTGAAACTTATAGACTACAATGTTGCAGGCACTGGCTTCTGCATCGCAAAGGCGAAACCTATTGCAAGAGTTGTTCGCCGACATAGCTCTGGAAGTTGACGACCGAGCCAGAGGTCAGTTATTGATCTCCAATTTGTGTTGTTATCGTTGTGCTGAGAATTAAGTGTAATTATGAGGAAATAGACGTCAAACAATATCACACGTACGAAATAAACTGTGGTTGAGCTTTCTGGAATATGGTGAGATTTATTAGTAGATCCTTTTTCAGTGTCGGTTGATTAGTGGTTAAACTGTTATCTTAGATTGCTTCTGAGTTCTGAGTGTTAATATTAATTTTTTTCCTAGTCGTGTTGACATGTTGTAAAGGGCAAAATTAACGCCTTTTTGTGGGAACAGAGGAATAAAAAATCACTTTTGTCCTTATTTATCAAGTATTAATTGTAATATTATGAATTTTATTAATAAAACTATTTTGTGCATTTTGCACTCTTTCCTTTGACAATCTTTGTGGGTGTTGAATTGAACTCAGATATCATACTTGAAGGGAACGAAGATGCAATTTCTCCCGTTGAATATGGTGGAGATGAGCCATTGTGTTTCTACAATGTGCTTGCCGATTATTATGTTAGGGTTCCCCTAAGTGGAAAACAAATTCTTGAATTGATTGTCCGGCTCTGGAGCCAGTCATTTGCTTCAAATATCTTTACTCTTTTGTTTCATAAATGGGTAAGGTAACCTCTCTATTCTCACATTGTTCTCTCGCTTATAGGATCATCTGGTAATAATATGTTTCTAAGTTGAAAAAGTTCCTGGGTTTCTGGTATGGAACTATTGATATTTGGGAAATAAATGAAACGACAATCTTGTATTGGTCTGCAGTCTTGCCTTTACTAATCAGCCACTGAGTGGACCTCAACCCGCTTGTTTAAATGTTTATTTGGAAATTTTTTCCATTGTGATGCTTTGCATGTGTATATTCTAGGCTTCAGTTTAGAATTTGTTTTGAAGCACAAGCTATTAATCATATTTTTATTGATAATTTTATGAACCTTTACACCATTAAGCACTGGATCTGCATGTTTATCTTTTCTGCAGTTATTTGAAGCTCGACTGGATAATACTGATGTGCTTCTACGTTATTCATCTGCTCTTGTGCAAGGTGCTACACATGTTTTCTGGTATGGAATTGTACTCTTGGCAATATGGAATTCTGAAATCTATTGAACTGTTGCCTGTTAAATTTGATTGTCGAGAATTTTAACATTTATTTAGATTAACAGTGATTGATGAAAATGGTAAATACTCTTTACCTTCAGACTAAATGGAAGTTGGTTATAACTATTTGTGGTATGTGTATGATACACTATTTCGAGTTGTGGTACGTGTATGAAACACTATTTCGAGCAGTCAAATCTTAACGAGGAAAAGATACCGCTTCTCTTTTCATGGGTTTTGAGTTGAGCAGGAATGTGCATTTGTTTCTTTAATTATTGCCAGATGTGGGCTCTTTAGGGGTTAACAGAGGTAGAGCTTTTTCATGAGGTATTCAGACTTCTCTGAGTTTACATAGGGAGTGAATATTGTATGGGAATTTACAAGTATTTGACATATATGTTAAAGGTGAACTTTCACCTCATTCTTGAAATAGTATTCCAGCATCAATGAGATATATGTACCACATTCTTAGAACCCACGTCTTACTATCTAATGAATGTGTTCTCTTGCTTCTTTTGGATTTTCATTTAAAATGTATTGGCTGACCTTGTGTGGTAATCATTCACTTCCTTACCTATATTCAGGATTGACATTCAAACAAACACAAGACGCTTCCAAACCCTCTTTCTGGTGAGCTGTAGTCACTTTCAACAGAGCGAAAATTTTTGCCCAGTTGCGTTTGTGTTGACAGAAACATATATCCTTTATAATCTCACTCATTTTTGGTTCAGTATCTCCTAGAGGAAGTTGCTCTGGAGCCCAGTCGGTTGATTAAAATTCCTGTGCAGGTCGGGCCACAAATGTGCATTATTTTCAATTCGTGTGAGCAGTTGTTTAACTTACTGAGACTTTATTGGACTGCCTCTCTGAATGAGGAGATTTGGAGTTTTGTAATCATCAGTTATATTTGTACCTGTGACATTTGCATCCTAAAGTTGGTGTGTTTTTTCATTGATTCAGGCACAGCGGGATCTGTTTCTTTTACTTTCTAGGTTCATACTCTTTTACAACTCAGGTATGCTTTAGAATCTTTTGAAAATTTGGTTGAGGAACAGAGGTTTCAGTTGATCTGTTTCTTCTGCAGCTGACAAACTTGAAAGTTTCTTGAAGCATTTTCCCATTTTCCCAAATGCATTCTTGGTTGGCAGTCCAGCAGACTTCTTTGTTATTGAGCTTGCAGACCAGGTGAGCATATAAATCTTTTTTTTCTTACATGTTCATAAAATTTTGCGCATCTCTGGAGTTGAACTATCTTTCTGCTGCTTAGCTTCAAAAGTTGAAGGTGGAGCCAGTTCTATTGCATTATCTTTCACAGATTAAAGTTCTTCAAGGTGAGGACTTTGGACTAGTCTAAAATCAATTAGTCTAGTATTTCATGGGCCTGAATCGAGGGCCAGATCTTCTAAGCAAGGTCTTGCATTGCAGGAATGGAATTGCGAATGACAACTAGCACAAGGTTAAAGGCATGTTTATATAGTTTCACTTCTCCTGGAGGTCCAATGTATCCTACAAGAGCTGTTCGGCATGCAGCCTGGGATGCTTTAGATTTCCTATTTCCTGTAAGTATACCCTCATCCGCGTCCTGCTTCAATTAGGCTAGCTCTTGAACTCTCTTCTTTTGTATTTATCCTGCCTGTTGAGACATGTTCTAGACATTTTTCTATGTCACAATTTTTGTCAAGATAAAGAATGGTGCTGATATAATTGATTGCTCATGGCAAAGAACTACATAATGCTTACATATGGATGACCGTAACACTTGGCATTATCCAGGTTGGAAGATACCCCCGTCATGTAATTAGTCTGTTTTTCAGACTGCTATACCCATGGTACTGGCCCTCATCCTGCTGGAACTTTGTAGTGTCTTGCATAAAGGCACTTTTTCTCTCTCTCTTGAACCTGTTGTTATCTAGTCGCCACAAGCTGCGGCAACCCAGGGACCCTTGAGGACCAGAGGCGTCTATTCTTGTAAAGTTCAACAATCAGGCATGACAATTGTTGTATGTTGTGGATTTTGAGGGTATTCTCTATTTGAGAATCCATGTCTCTATATTCAAACGCAATTAAAAACATACCTACTTTGTGTGTAACTATGAGAACTATCATTGTAATTCTGTATTTAACGCGATCAATTAATACATCGAGTCTCTTTCCCAGAAGTGCAACGTCACTTTTTTAGATAAATCTTTCTTTCATGAAGATAATTGAAAAACCGATTATTTAAAAAAAAAAATTGCTCTTCTGACTGCAAAGACGATAAGCCTGCGTCAATTTCTGAAGTCTCAAATGAGCATGTACCAATTGATGACGCTATGGTGCTCACGCGTCGAGATTAATATACTCAACCCACTTTCATACTTTGGAAGCCTAAAGACACGACAAGTACCACTTCAATCTACCTCTTCGTGGTACATTAGTTAGTTACAAGTCCTCGTACTGTCGTTATTCCATCTCACTGACTATGTAACAGCAAGCCGAATTCCTAGTAATTGAGAACCGAGTGCATCATGTTCTATCACCTCACTAATTTCTTCCATTGTTTCATTTCTCAACCGGAATGTCAACGCCGGAAACGGCACAAGAGCAACAAAGAACTATGCAACGACCTCCATAGTCAACAGTTAACGGCGTATTGGATTGTCTTCAATCAAAACAACTAACGAATCAAACCGTAGGGCATCAGCTTCAACATTAGCTGCCACTTGGTGCTGGTGTGGAATCATCCAACGAATCACCAAGTACATGGATGGAACCTCTGGACCGGTAGGATGAACCGCACTAGTAATAAGACACCAAGGCGTACAAATTATGAAACTAAGAAATATCAAGTTGCAAGTAATTCTCATTGCAACATCTATATAGCATTCCGCAATTGCACAGCTGTTGCTGGATTCTATTTCACCCATGAATGGAGCAATAGACAAGGTTGAGGATGACAGAGGTTGTAATCCACTTTTCAAGCATCAAAATTCATCAAAAGATGCCAACTTAACCCAGTAAACTTGTACCAGCAATTTTCCCACGAATAAACTTCCGGACCAACTACAGTATAAGAAAATGGTAAACTTTCCGCTTGCAACAGCCTAACATTTGACACGAGATCATAATATAATGGTATGCACGCCAGCCTCTGAAGAGCCACCAAAACCCTCAATCAAGCAGGCTTTAAGTAAGAACTCTTCCATAGAACAAAGAATGCAATGGCCGAGAAAAGTTCTCAGTTTTAGAATAGCTTGACAATGCCTACTTGAAAACATTTTCCAGTTTCATCCACTAGTATTTTTCAACTTCATCCAGTTGACTGAAGCAGAGAGAATCCATATGTAGTTTATGATATGCTACATAAGGAGCCATATGCATTAATCAGGGGAACTAAAATTTCCCTGGACAGAATAGATGACAGAATGATGAAAATTTATGCAAGAAAACCATGTACATAAAATCAACTATACCATCAAGATGAAACAGGCTCCAATGGGCAAAAGGATCAATGTAGAACAATAAAACAAAGAATCTACCTGAAATGCAGTCTTCCCAGCAAGCAAACCCAAAGATGTTGGAACATGGAAGATTCCCGTTGGGGGTCAACCCTCCAGTCCTTGCAGACACCTTTCTCTTGAAGTAAGACTATATGACAATAACAGTTCCACTTTCAACAGACGATGGAGTAACATGAGAAGAACCAAGGAGCTAACCAAACCAAAAGCAGGAATCACACACTGACAGTTTTCAATTAACCACATACTTGATCCCAACTCAAATAATATCAGTGACAAAGCCCAAAGTTCATGCTTAAAGGTTAACAGATTACGAGCATACTAAGACCCCTAAAAGTGTAGAACTTGACAAAGTTTACAGAAGAAGTCCATAGAAGATAGATGCATGAGCACCGACCAAAAACAAGGAATGCCTTCAATTCGTCTGCATTGCCTCTGAATGGTACTTCTCCAAGTCAGCGTCAAGATCTTCGGCAGATACCTTTTCCCCACGGCCCCTTCCAGCCCCACGTCTACGACCCCTTCCAAATCCACGGCCAACACTACCACCTCGTGGTCTTCCAATGGGACCACCTCTACTTTGTCCACTGATAAGTAAATGAAATGCATCAGTAAAGATAGTATAGCACCACAAAGACAAGAAACCATTTACAGCTACAAATTAAACACAGAAAGATCTCATTAGAGCACAAAAACGTTAAAAGTAGCACATTCAATAACTTTCTCTTGAATTCCATATTCGTTTCTATTAACCATATGTTTAGTTTGCTGATTCTGCAGCAGGGATGCTGTAAATGCCACAGCATACAACAACAAACGGAGGAGGAAGGAAACAGAGACTAAAGCAACAAATAATTAGCAGATAACAAACACCACATTCTGAGACCGAACAGACAACAAAAAGACGTACAGAAGCACAGAAATCCAATTTTAAGTACATAAAGTAGGATAAAAGCTTGAGAATTTTCACACACAAATTCAGGGAGTTGACAAATAAAATCTTGAATGTCAGGTGTAGAATGGACCTTTACCATTGGCTCAGTTTCTTTTTGTTTTTTTGAATAATTAATTAATAGAAAAAAAATAAACAGCAAAAAGAGATGGACGTACCCTCTGTTAACTCCATTTAAATTTCCAAGAGTGCCATTTGTTACCAGAGGTGCAGCAGGAGTGGTAATGTTTGTTCCCACAATCTCTATCTTCATTGGCTTCCCGTCAAGCTGGACATTATTGTACCTCTTCACGGCAGCCACAGCATCTGTTCGACGTGAGAAGACAACCTCAGCTGTTCCCTAAGAAAAAGATCTCTAAAGATCAGGAAACAAACAATTTCACACAACGAGACAGTTTCAGCCAAACTTGATATAGATACCTTCGATCTGCCACTCCGATCATAATGGATATTGGATCTTTTCAGATCACCAACTTCAGAAAACAATTCCTGCACACACAAAGTTCAACCAATCATAAACAAGAAAGTTCCGCATTTGTTTAAAGCCACTTTTACTGCAGTGCCATCCACCAATTCAAAAATCATACAAAGAACTGGCAACGATGATGGAATTATTTAAAATAGTACTTAGTTTAAGGATATTTCATCAGACTCGAAAGAAAAGACGTTGAAAATTTTAAAAACCCAAAAAGTCACTCCAGATACGCAGTTTATCCTTGAGATGCAACTAACAAGTTGAACTACTAACAAAATACTAAAACCCAATACTGTGGATTCCTTATTCCACGAAAAGAGAAAAGAGCAAAAAACCTTTATATCCTCGTTAGAGACGCCATAATCAAGGTTGGAGATATAGAGTTTAGTTCCAGTCTCAATGGCGGATGCCCGACCCGCTTGTGTGGCTAACCCCATACCCTGCTCGGTAAACATATCATGCTGCCACGGGGTTTCCGGCGCCTGAACATCAAGAGACACATAATTCAGGAAAATGACAAAGTAACGGAAACAGATCCATCCAGGAAAACAAAAACCCTAGCTTCCAAACAACGAAGAAAGTACCTTAGGCGCAGAATACGGTGCGGCGCGATTGGCGGCGCGATTAGCAAATCGGCGGGAAGGACCAGGTCCAGAGCCCCGACCGCGACCTCGGGATGCAGGCTTCTTATTGCTCTTGATGATGTCATCAAGAGACATGTCCAGAGCGCTCGTCATTTACTGTTTAATAATAATAATAACAAACTACAAATGAAACAGAGAAGAACAAGATACGAGCGAGGATGGCTAGGGTTTCCTGGAAGGTGAAAAGAGGAAATCTATTTTCTGAGCTGAAACTGTTATATCACTATATGGTGTTGACTTCTTCTAACGAGTCCGGATCGTCTGTCTAAGCTTACTCTGTCCAACCCTGTCCAAGTGAAAAACGACGCATGTTTTACTTGTAAATGTAAACCCACGTGCTTGTTCTGTAAAATAATCAAATAAAAGTTTAAAAGCAAGCCGCTTGGACAGTTTAGTTATTATGATATTAATTTATTTTTTTCATGATTATTATGATTATTAATGTTATTATTTTTATTATGATATTAATTTAATTTCAAAATATAAAACTATTATATATTAATCTGAACATATACTTATTGTTATTATTATTATTATTATTATTATTATATAAATTTGTTGCCATTATTATAATCACTTTAAAATTAGTTATTGTTATTATTAATTTTATTATAGAGTCATTATTAAATTAATTATAATTGTTATTAAATTAGTGGTTAACAATTTCAATTAATATATTTATTAATCATCGTCATATAGTAAAATACGTTCATCAAACTTGATTCATTAAATAATTAATGGAATGAAATTGTTATTATTAATTCTAATAATAACAAATCAAAGGATAATAATACTAAATTTCCTAAAATAAGAACCAAAATTAATAATAATTACTAATTCTATAACATATATTAGAAATAAAGATATATGCATTATGATCATTATAAGGAAATTTATAATAATCATAATAATAATAATAATAACAATAATAATAATACTATAAAATTATAAGCAATTCAAAATTAATCGAACAATAAAATTAAAATAATTAGATGAGATTTACAATTATAACAAATATAAGTATAATAATAGAAATTATAATTAATTAAAATTTAAATAATCATGATAATAATAATAATAACAAAGATAGTAATAAAATTAAGAACAATAATACATATAATACTAATATTTACACATAATAATAACAAGTTTGAATAAATTGTTATAATTATAATTTTTTTTATTCAGCCAGAGTCACTAGGGCGACGCGTCGCCCTAGTGATCCCGCCGATTTGAGGCAGTATCACTAGGGCGATGCGTCGCCCTAGTAATCCCGCCCATTTGGTGCACGATCACTGAGGCGACGTCGCCTAGCGATCATGCACGAAATGGTCTTTTCTCTTTTCTTTTCTTTACACTGCATGATCATGATATATAAACAAAAGTGTAAGAATGATTCTATTAATTAGAATACTAATTTTAATAATAATAAGCAATTGTATAACATATATTACAAATAAAGATATATGCATTTAATCATTATAAGGAATTTTATAATAATAAGAATAATAATAATAATAATAATAATAATAATACTAATACTAATACTAATACTAATAATACTATTGATAAAAATTTTAATTAAATAATTAATTAGATTTATAATAATAAGAATACAAACTAAAGTCGGAAGATTAAAATAATAATAAAATTTTATAAGCAATAAAAATTAATTAGAATAATAAAATTAAAAATTATAAGAAGAAAATTACAATTATAACATATTTCATTATAATAATAGAAATTAATTTAATTAAAATTTTGATAATCATACAAAATATTATCATTATAATTATAATTATTATCCTAATAATAATAATATTATTAAAATATATTAGAAAAGGTTAATGAATTTATTAGCAAGGAATATAATAATAATTACAATAAATTATATAATTATTCTACAAAAAATTAATAATAACAATTACCAATTTAATAATAATATTTAATACTTTTTATAATAATGGGAACAAATTTAATAAAAACTAATAATAATCATAAAGAAAATTTTAATTATAATTATAATACTACTACTAATAATAATACATATAGCACAAAAACCTAGTGATCACATGCGAAATGGTGGGATCACTAGGCGACTACCTAGTGACTGTAATGATTAAATGGGCAGGATCACTAAGGCGACGCGTCGCCTCAGCCGACGCTGCCTCAAATCGCGTCGCCCTAGTGATCCTGGCTGAATAAAAAAAATTATAATTATAACAATTTATTCAAACTTGTTATTATTATGTCTAAGTATTAGTATTATACGTATTATTGTTCTTAATTTTATTATTATCTTTGTTATTATTATTATTATCATGATTATTTAAATTTTTAATTAATTATAATTTCTATTATTATACTTATATTTGTTATAATTAGTAAATCTCATCTAATTATTTTAATTTTATTGTTACGATTAATTTTGAATTGCTTATAATTTTATAGTATTATTATTATTATTATTATTATTATTATTATTATAAATTTCCTTATAATGATCATAATGCATATATCTTTATTTCTAATATATGTTATAGAATTAGTAATTATTATTAATTTTGGTTCTTATTTTAGGAAATTTAGTATTATTATTAGTATTATTATCCTTTGATTTGTTATTATTAGAATTAATAATAACAATTTCATTCCATTAATTATTTAATGGATCAAGTTTGATGAACGTACTTTACTATATGACGTATGATTAATAAATATATTAATTGAAATTGTTAACCACGAATTTAATAACAATTATAATTAATTTAATAATGACTCGTAATAAAATTAATAATAACAATAACTAATTTTAAAGTGATTATAATAATGGTAACAAATTTATATAATAATAATAATAATAATAATAACAATAAGTATATGTTGATTAATATATAATAGTTTTATATTTTGAAATTAAATTAATATCATAATAAAAATAATAACATTAATAATCATGAAAAAAAAAATTAATATCATAATAACTAAACTGTCCAAGCGGCTTGCTTTTAAACTTTCATTTGATTATTTTGCAGAACAAGCACGTGGGTTTACATTTACAAGCAAAACCGGCGTCGTTTCTCACTTGGACAGGATTGGACAGAATAAGCTTAGACAGACGATCCGGACTCTCTTCTAATACGTGTCCTGCCCTGGTTTATATTACCTAAATTTTAATTATTATTATTATATTATATTATATTCAGTTTTCATAATATATATATATATATATATTTTAAAAAAATCTACACGTTTTAATAGTTTTCTTTAACGCCTTTTTTAATTTTATACATTTTCAGTTACAAATCTACATAAAATTTTGAACTTTTCCTATATATTTATCATGTTTTACTTTAAGAAAATTACGTAATTCTACTGAAAATAACCTCTATTATATAACGGTAAAATTACATATTATCAAACCTTTCTAAATTTCACTTCAGCAAAACTTCAGATTTCAACGCTCAAACTACAAAATCACGATTGGACAATGCAAAATATTCTCGTATTTTACATATATCGCCAACAATGTTCTGAAATCCAGACCGATCATCGAACCGGTAGCCTTATTGGTCACCGATTTGACCAGTTCGACCGGTTCAACCACCGGTCGAACCGGTGTGACATAATAATTATGCAATAATTATATTTAATTATATATAATTTTAAAATTTTTTAAAAAAATTCAAAATAAAAAAAAATAAAAAAAAAATTGTCGAACCGGTCAATTGACCGATTCAGACTGGGTCAATTAAATACCGGTTTTAAGGGATAAACCGGACCAGACCACCGATCGGTCACCGATCAGACCGATCGAACCGACCGGTCCGATCCGAGTTTAAAAACAGAGATCGCTAATGTTGATAACATCTATTCTCATTGTCAAGGGATGATGTCACCAGGGTCACTGCTCGAATAACACAAGTACTACTTTTATGGGTTCCCTTGGTCCTTTTCTCACATCCAAGAAAATGAAAATCTGACCATGTTAAGCAGATTATAAACCCTGGAGCAATTTTACATTGACATTATAGTGTATCTTGTTACGCACAAACTTTGCAATAGCTCACTCAAAATTTGGGAGTACCAAAAAGATCAACACTAACTATACTTTCTGTTTGAATTTCCTTTCTTGAAGGACCCTCCTCCCTTTGCAGGCTTCTCGTTAGGTTTGTTCTTCCTTTTCATTGGTTTGGCATCCGGTTTCAATTTGCTGGAGGTTGAAGATTGCCCTTGCTGATTCCTTCTCTTTTTCTCTTTCTTAACATTGTACACAGAAACGGCCTATTTTTAAGACAAAAAATTTTTAAGTAAGGAAATAACAAGTTTCAGTCATAAAACATCAAATCAACTCCATGTTGATGAAACGTGCCTTGTCAATGTTAAGCATCTCATGGGAATTCTTTGACATTATTTTCCTCAAGACGTTTTCAGTCTGCTCCTTCTCTTGTCCACCTATTCCTGAACCTTCCACCACAGGTAGAAACTGAAGAGAAGTGAAGGGCACAAGTTATGGGAATCTTCAGTTACAAAGTATAACCGCGTGGAAAGGAATAGGTGTAGTTTTTTAGTTCAAACCTTTCGATGTTTCCCTCGTTTTTTAGCAGGTTTTTCTCCTGGCAACTTCTTGTCAAACTTCCCACCACTGGCTGTTGCGGTAGAAGCTAGTCCAGCTACATTGCCCAGTTCATCTTTAGTTACTTTCTCTGGGACAGCCTGTGTTCCTGTTATAGGTAGAGCTGTGGCAGCTAGCTGAACATGGCTGTGGAAAAGATTTTGCTCAGCTCATATTAGGCGACCAAATACAACAAGGTGAATAAAGGGGCCAAACCTTGGTAGAGCACCAACTTTAGCAGCTTGCTTCAAGTTGCTCAACCGATTCTTCTCTTGTTTCTCAACTCTTTTCTTCTTCTCTTCTCTTCTCTTGGCAAAAGGATCCTCTCCAGGCACTGCACCGAGAGAGAATTTTGTGTGTGTAGAAACATGTTTCAAAGCTTAAATATAGAATATTTTGCATAAACATAGTAATATGGTATCAAGTACTACCATCAGTGATCTTCGCCTCGATGATCGGGACATCTTCATCATCATTAACACGATCATATCCATGGCGACGTTTCCATGCGCCAGTTTGTTCATCCCATACAATCTTATCTTTTTTACGCTTCTTTATACCTGCAGGAATAAAAAGGTAAAGTATCATAATAAATATATTGAGATCTAGAATGGAGAAACAATGATGGGACAAACATATTTGTAGTCCTTCAACTAACGCTTTTTCTTATTTAAGTCCTCCAACCATTAAACTTTCTGATTCAGTCCTTCAACTTTACTAATCACTCTATATTAGGACTTTGGTTAATGTCCTTACAGAAGTAATATGTGACATCAAAATAATCCGAGCTGGACACACAATTGTGAGTGACATGTTCTTCCAGCTTGGATGTTACATATGATTTTGTTAAGAACATTAACAATAGTCTTAATGTGGAGCAACTAAATTAATGATTGGAGGCTTCAATAAGGAAAAAGCATGAAGTCAAAGGACTAAAAATATGGTTGTTCTAAACAAAAATTAGACAAATGGTACACATAAAGACTAAAGTCCATTGCTCAAGAAGTACAAACACTTAATGAACATGAGACATGTCATACAATATACTCATTATTGCCCAGCTACATTGCACATGATAGTTAAATCAATACCTTTGGCTTTGGCAAACTGTTCCCATTTCGTAGGAGGTTTAGGCTTTGGAAGCTGAAACCAAAAGATAAGTTAAATGGATTTTCAAGCTAAAATATTCATAAAAACACTTTTTCTTCTAGCATCATATATGTCTAATTCAGAGAAATGGCGGAGAGAAATAAAATAGATGTGATGCACAAATTATCCTTCCTAGAAGAAGCATGCAATTAACACCATCCATTTAAGTGAAATTTGACAATGCAGCCAAAGAATGGTTATAAAAAGTGGAAGGAACATCGTACATGTTTCTCCCTTGGCAATTTCGTTGTCGGAGGAGGGAGCTTCACAATTGGACCATTTATATCTTCAGTTGATGGTAAGTGAAATAGACGATCTGCAATGGCTTGAACTAGCTCAGTACCTTTTCTTAGGCATTCATTCACCAACTCATCCCTAACAAATTGCAAAAGGAACAAGAATAAGAAGTTAAAATATAAGCATGTTGATCTGGTCTTGCATCCTGATAGAAACTTTCCAGACATCTAACCAAGAACTTTAGTCATACGTTTGAAGTCTCGCCTTGCGAATAGCAAATTGCTTAGAACAAACCAGATTTCAGATTGTGTTACTCATCAAAAGCAAGAATTTCAGTACAAATCTTAATCTATTGGGATTACACCCTTCTATAATACAATATGATTTCAGCACTGAAGGTCGAAATTTAAACAACTAACTATTTGATGTCCATTACCATTGTATACAAATTCCATCCGTAACATCTCAGAAACAGAAAAGTCCATAGCTTTAATACACATATCCCAATACATGGAAATTAAACGCCAGTAACCATTCGTCATTATTTCACTGAAGCGTTGCTCCCAGTTGAACGAAATTCAGAAGTTTTGCATCATTTAGCTATCAGCATTATTACACAACTCCCCAAGAAAGTACCTTTAGTCAACTACAATATCATTCTGATTAAGACCAAGAGTTAAACAAAAGATAACCAAAATTGATTACCCAAATAGCAGTAATTATAATACACCTAAAACAAACAAAATATCTTTAAAAAGGAACAAAGACTCTATAACCAACAACGGAAACAATTTCTTCAGCCTCAAACCAAAAGAGTGGTATACTCAGCAAAACCAGTTATTTTAAGATAAAATGCATTCAACCAATTACCGATCAAATACCAGTGACATGAATCATTTAAATAAAACTTAAAACTTAGAACCTCAATTGTGGACATGCACAAGATAAAGGGCGTATGTAAAAGAAACCTTGAAGATGGTAAAGGGGAGAATGAATGATAAGGGTCAAACGCCAAGAGATGCCCTAAATCCACCTGCAACTCATTCTCTGTGCCCATTGCAATTCGATTTACTCTCTTCCTGCTGAGTGAATAAAACCCTAGGAGAAGCAAGTGTATAAGTTTAAACGGTGGTGTCGTTTCTTGCTGTAGTTGGATCCAAATCGACGGCTTATCGCCACTGTAGTTAAGCCCATCGAACTCTGTAGTCCATCAGGTTGCTTCTATTGTGTAGCCATTTATTCATTTTTTCCACAATAATTATATAAAACAAGAATCAGTCAACTAAAAACATTGCCTAATCTACGTTGTCGTTTATTTTTATCTTAAGTAATATATACACTTTGTAAATTATTTTTGTTAAGTGATGCTGTTATGATGAAATGGTCACTTAATAATTAACATAGTATTAGAATTTTTGTGATTAAGTGGCCATGAGTTCAAACCTTACCATCCACTTATTATTAAGTACAAGATAGAGTGAACCTGTGTAAGTTTCAAATTCAAAGAGCTTTCACTTAAGAAGGATGTATTAGTAAATATATAAAACCAATTAAGTTGGTCTCTTAAATTATTATAATGAAACGGTCATTTAACAATTTTATATTATTAAAACTTAAGATAAATTATCACCTTTTATATATGTATATATGTATGTATAATACGTTTAGGTCTAAAATTGATGCTAACCGTGAGATCGTATCGAACATAAAACATCTTTAAACGGACCAACAAACATTTATAAGAATCGGTGATTTCTCGCAATATTATGCAACATTAATTTATTTTGTAAATGATAATCTATAATTTAATAACTTTTGTTATTAATTATTATAAATAAGTGATAACATGATATGACAAATATGTGGAAACCTGATATTTATTAGCTTAACTTTAAAATATTTTATATATTTCATTTTCATATATTTTATTAAAATTATATTATTTATTAATTTTAAATTTAATATAAACCCATGTCACAATTGTGTATATTTAATATGTAGTTTAAAATTAAAAATCACGAAATATCTAATAGAAATATAATATTTTTAACTAAAATTATTAAAACAACTGGTTAAGATAAAATTGACATAATTAAACATTGGATTTGCAAATACAAAATATGATTTGGTCAAGGCAAGCCTATGGAAATCCTACAGCATCGGCTCCAAAATGGCACAAGCGAGAAACAACAGCTGTACACAAGCAAGATGGACAAGAGTTCAGATCTTTTGTCTAATTTTATAGTGTTTTATTATGTATAATAAATTTCAACTATTTATTTATGTGAGTTCTGCGTGAGTTCCACATAAATAAATGCGGGTCTCGTATTAATAAATAGCTGAGATTCATTAGACACAATAAAATACTATAAAATTAGACAAAAAATTTTGTCTCGACGGACAAGGGTCATGAAACCAAAACCAGCTAATCATATGATAACGAGAAGTAATGAATGCTAAGACAAATGGAAACTTAAAACTACCAAGTAACAACCAACTTTAGTATTAGACTTTATGTATAACCTAGTAATGTTGATCTCTAGTTGGAGCATCCCACAACGCCAAGGAACGAACAAAGCAAGCAGAAGCAGAAACCACGAGGGTGGCAACCATGGTAGGCACAAAGAAATCCAAGCTTGACCTCCTGAGCATTTGATACGGCAAGCAAACAGTTTCTCCGGGGATGTCCATGGGAAGCCTAACGAGAGTACCAGTAGTACCCTCACCACACGAACGCGATAACCATGAGGAAGGAGATACCGTGGAGACAAAGGCGACCTCAGGAACAAACGATGCCATGGCCACAGTTAAGCTTAACAGAATCGTCCATATCAATGCATGCAGAATTAGCAGCCCGCGAACTCCGAGTCGTCGGAGAAGTGATTGAATGAACTGCAAAGGCATCATAAAAGATGAAGTGAACAAACAAACTTGGCCCTTTTCGTCTGCTGGAGTGAACTAGTTGGCCGAAATATATGGAGATGGAAGCACGTTTGGTGCCTAATTAACTTCCTCCCTTGTCTCACGTAGCATAGCACGCGTCTTTCTTTTAACAATCCTCTAAACAAACTGGTCTAGAATACAAGTACGCTTAAGCCCAACACCAACATAACAAATGATTAATTTTTAAAGAACATATTATTAGGTTATTACGCTACATGTGGTAACAAGTTAATCATCCAGATATGATAATTATGAATTACTTTACTACCTAATTAATTTACAATAGCCATGTAATTAAACAATTTTACCTAACTCAAATGTTTTGTCATCATTAATATAAAAAAGATAACAAAAATTGTTATTACTAATGTTTTTATCCTTGATAATATTCATATAAGTTAATATGTGAAACACTATGATTAATAAAAGATAAAGTCAGCAAATGATCTAATTGAATCATTTAAGCAATTAAAGTTGAAGAAAATGAGCAAATTGAAATGTATGATTTAAGAGTAATTTAAAGAAATAAGCGAAGAGTCAAGAATAGGGAGGGACCAAACATGTCCAAATTCAAACAAATCATTGTAACTTTATCTTAGTCTTTTAATTGAATATATGTCTAATCATTGCATGATCAATTATATATAGAGTATAATATATAAATCTTTTCAAAATTAAGAGAAAATTATATTGATTTTTAAAGAAAATCTTGATCCACAAAACAAACTTTCATAAACCTTTTTAAAAAGTTTTGAATCAAGTTTTTATCAAAGATGTAAGCTTTAATCTTTGAAAAAATTAGGAGAGCTAAAAATTTTAAGTTTAGATGATTCAGCGACCGAATAAGTATTGTTTAGCGTTGTATATAAACTAAACTATTCATTGTTCAAACAATATTCATCAATTGCTCTATCCACTAATTGAAGCACTAAGGGTTATGACTAACTAATTGATAATTAATTAGAAAACTTATCGACAACAAAATTTACGCCCAAAATAAGGTCTAACTAATTGAATTATCTTATATTTTCTTATGCATTTCAATGTCTTTTCAATCCTATTTTTTGTGTTTAAATACTCAATTTGTGTTCATTTTGTGTTCACATACGGCTTAAAGGATTGAACACAAATATAGACTAAAAGGAAGAAGTTTGACAAAGTTTGTCAATATGAGATGTCGTAATGAGTTTGTTAGCGTTTCAAGACATTTGAAAGAGTTTTGGAGGAGGTCAAAACCAAAACATAGGGTCACGATTGTGACAGAAACTCGAGCACAGGACTACGATCATGGAGAGTCAGCCACAATTGTGACAGAGAGTAGACAAACTAACCATGATCGTGACCTGTGCACAGACAAACACGGGGTCGCTTCCAAATTCAAATTTTCGAGGAAATTTTTGGAATTTTTAGGCACGGAAAAACCCTAGGGTTTACCCTAAATGAAAAAATAATATATAAAGAAAGAGAAATGACCTAGAGAGTTAGTCTCCAATTTGCCACTTTTGGGAAAACTCCAGGAAGAGAGAGGGACTCTCAAAATCTGCCACTTTTAGAAAAACTCCAAGAAGAAAGAAGGAGAAGTAGAGAAATTATTGTTACTTTCCATAAGCTTAGCAATTCTCTTTCAGTTTCAATGCTTTATTTTCATATTCATTCCATTAGTTTAAAGCTTTCTTAGTGCTAACCATATATTTACATGTTCTAGAATATTTAGAATGAATGTTTTATAGATTTTATAGTTGAAGTTGATGAATTTTGTAAGGAACCATTACGTTATATCAATCGATGTTTATTCCTTCAATTTTCAACTTTAATCTGGGTTGTTTAAGCTTGTTTATGTGCTTTTCAAGTCTGAATTTATTGGGCATTTGAATATTTAATAGTTTATGTTATGGGTTTTTGCTTATTTGTGATGCTTTTGATTAAATTGTGCTTAATAGTTAAGATTTATGCATGTTCATAGGTTCATAATCAATTAATTTGAGTTTTTTTATGCAAGTTATGTGTGTTGGAATATTTATTTTGATGCAATTAGTTTAGATTTTGTAATTTAGGCTATGATTAATTATTTATTAGCATAAAGAGTTTTGGTTTTATTAAGTTAGTGTTGAATTTTGGTTTTTATTACTTCGTTTATAATTTCCATCCTTGGTTTTATTTAATTATGAATTTTGTTTATTTAATCTCTATTTTGCTTAATATAAACATATGTGGCTAGATTCTTAGGAGTTTGGAGATATTATGAGGATGAAAGGATGGAAATTGTGAGAATGGAGTTGAACTTGTCTTGAATTGATGCTTGTAGGTCTAGGTTAGTTTGAAATTTAGGATAAATGTCATGAATTAGGAGTTGTTTATAGGTTTGATCACCCTTAGGTAACTTTCTAATATGAAAGCTAAGGTTGAGTGTTAGTTATGTAATAGTCCATAGTGATTCCTAGAAGTAGCAATAAGTTAGTTGAATATGTCAGAATAGTTGAATTTGTCAGAATACTTCATCAACTAATCTAGGATCTCATACCTTTAGGTTACACCTTCCGAGTTTATGAGTAGGTAACTCAAGTTAGTTGTTTCTTAGTACCTAATGCGTCTTCACTATTGAACTTAGAGAGCATATTCTAAGTTATAGTGGAGATCGGAGCATTTCTAAAGCTTATTAATTTTTCCTATTTTAAAGAAATTAAGAGTTCGAGAGCTTAATCGAGTCCATAGGCTAACATCATAATGAGAACACCTTTTATTTAGATTAAAGGATCAATGAACATCCCGAAATTTCAAAGATATCTCCAACCCACTTCTTTATCATTGTTATTAGTCTTTTCTAAATTCGCTTTGGCCTCGTTTGATTGACAGGAAAGTAAAGTGAATTTAGAATATAATTCTTCAAAAAATAAATCTATGAAAAGTAAAAATATTCACATGTTTGGATACTTATAAGAATTCTAATAGGCAAGTTTGGTATATTCTTATTATAGTATTTGGTATTCAACAATATTTCATGGAATGTAACTTAATTTTGACTTGTGTTTTCAATTATATCCTTACAAACTGAATAAAAATTAAAATCGTTAAATAAGGAAAATATGAACTTGAAAATTGTCGATTGAAACTCCTGAGAAAAATATTCAAAATCCTACTAACGGAAGAACAATAAGAATAGTTGAAGGCAATAGTATAAATACCAATACATACCAGACCAAAATCGATACGAAATAAAGGATGAGTCATACTGGATTTAAATATCAATCAATACCGGCCTGTTTCAGATAGTAACAGCCGATATTCAAAATATTAGCCAAATATCGGTCGATACCGAAAAGTTTAAAAATTTTGGAGATTTTTTGACAAAATTTTCCTCCCTCCTTCTTACCCCCACCCCAATAGTTATTTTATTTATTAAAACTTTTATAATTATTGTTTATTTTAATTTTGTTTTAAAATAATAATAAATATTTTTATTACTAATAATAATTATAAATTAAATAAAACTTAAAATAAATTATTTTATTTAAATTTATTTTAATATTTTATATAATATTTATTAATAAAGTATTAATAAAATTATTTTATTTTTAAAATAAATAATTTTAAAATTATTATTTATAAACTAATATTTATTTTATATATTTTAAGTTATTAAATTAAAATTTATTTGAAATTTATATAATGGTATCAAGTGCAGTACGATATTCATAATATTAGTTGAAGAGGAGGTAAGGTTTTATAAAAAAGTTGTCATAGAGTTGAAAGAGAAGGAATGGCTATATTGACTATTGTATTTTTTAGATTAAATTCTTGAAGAAAGTAATCGGGGTATTGAGATTTAGAATCCAAAAAAATTGCTACTACTTTCTTTAGATTGGGAAAGTTTTTATTTTTGTAACTATTCAAAAAAAAAGAACCAAACGTGATAATATAAATTTTAGGAAAAAATTACTTTCCCAAGCAAGAATCCATGCCAACCAAACAAGAGCTTTGTGTTTGTCTTTTTGTTACGTTCATTGCAACTTAGTTGTTTCATTTTCATCATTTTAGGATGTTTTGTTTTCTTTTGTTTGCAACATTTGAAATAGCATTGCCATCTCAGCTCTATGTGGTTTGACCTTAGCTCGCCATTTATTACATAGTTTGGTAGTTAAGAATTTATTATTTAGTAGTTGGTGACAGGTTATCAAAGTGCTAGATTGAAGAATAGTCAAAAAAAAAAAGAATCGGTTACAACTCCATTAGTGAAATTAATACTATAAATGAATGTTGCAAAAGTCTATCTAAGTTCAAATATATCTTTGCTTATTAATATATCACATTATATTTTTCTCATATTTTCTTTATATCATTGTAAGTGCATAAAATGACACACATATTTAAGAAAAAACGAGGGAAGAGTTTTCAGCCTTGTGTCATATTTTTGGATATACTATTGCAACTGATTTATATGCATATTAATTATAATTGGTAAAAAAAATAAAAAAGAATGAATGATGTACTTGAGAAAACATTAGCTACAACATTATCCATGATAGAGAATGAATTTGGGGCTTCACCAGTTAATCAAGAGACTAATATAATGATTAAATAGTTGAATTCCTTGCATAATTTGGGTGTTAAAGATGTATAATGTGGAAAAGCATTGAAGGCTTTACTCAATTTTCTACTTTATAGGCATATTTTTATAAAGTTGTCAGATGTAAGGAAGTTGGGTTAAGTTGTGTCTATTTAGTTATATTTTCATGCTATTGCTTATTGAAGTCTTATTAGGTTTAACGCTTCTATGTTAAGAACTATTACATATTTGAATATTTTTACAATATATTTTGTACAAGTATTTGATATGAACCTTTTAACTTAATATTTGAAATAAAATTCTTAAATTTATATTAAATTCCAAAGTGTTTTATAATCATTTTGGCATTTATATTTAAATGTTCTCATTAATTATTTAATATTAGTACTATAGATACATGATATTTTATTGAATTTGAATCGATTCATATTCAGATGATGAACTGATAAAGGTAGTTATTATTTCTCTAGTTGGAGACAAGAACAAATATTTTAATTTACATAAGTAATTATGCATAACTTCTACTCTATCAGGTCATAATTAGATATTGAAACTTTTGAATGAAAATCCTACAAAGATTTATGAGAATTTAAGAATGAACAAGATAGCTTATGTGATTATTTGAAGAGTTCAAGAGACTTAAAGCCAACAAGTCATTTGATTGTAAGGAAACAAGTAACAATTTTCTTAATGACTATAGAATATAATGAGATAATTAGAGCCAATATTGAGCACTTTTAACATTTAACCTAAACAATTTCAAAGCACTTTACAAAGTCGTATATGCAATTAATCAATCGTTTTGTAAAAGACTCATTACTCTATTTTAGAAATTGGACTAAAATTGCATTGTCAATATTATCTTAATAAAGAAGTAATCATAATATTTTCACATTCTTTAAGCCTAATTATAATTTCTAATCATTCTTACAGTCCAAATTGTCTTTCGTAACTTCTATAATATTTTAGTATATTAATTTTATATTTATTATAAACTTTAATTATATAAAATTAAAAAAAGATTTTATAATTTTAAAGGGTATGAACCAATAAACACTTCGACTAGTCACAAGAAAAGGCTGTTTCAGGCTTTTTATTTTTGGGCTTTTGGGTGGGTCATAAATTAGAACGAAACTCAAATGCAAATCTTTTTATCCTTCCCTCAAACCAAAGTTTCATTAAACCAAAATATAGTAATAATATTATAATAATAAATTTGAAAAGCTAGATATATTTGGAATTGCTTAACCATAAATATAGATTAGATATATTTGGAATTGCTTAACCATAAATATAGACAGGTACATTCGCTGCATAGCAGGCACCCGTAGAGGTGGCATGTTTTCTCAATATACCCTGCTCTGAAGATGAAAAAGATGATGAGCATGATACCGTATTCCACTGATCCAACCATCATCGGTCGCACCCCCAAGGGAGAATGTAAAAATTCTATCTCAATTACGTGATATATCTAACATCCTTGATAATGATTTAAAGGGTAAACGATCCAAATTCTCACTATGCTTTTCAGTTGCATCAACAACTCCACGCAGTTAAGCTACCATCTATGTCATACTAATAACTCTTAATTAGGACGGAGTTATGCCAGCTTCAATTGTCTCCCTAGTCGATTTACAGCTACCCCGTCGCGGTTTATTTCTCTATCTAAGCCAAACTAGAATTGTTTACAATTTGAGCCACTTCCCCAATTTCAGAACATGTTTCAGAAAATGTTGGTGAAGGTTAGAAACTTGCAAGGAAGCTCCAAAAATGCCACTTAACTGTCTCATAAAGATCCTAGTACTAATTGCAAAAATTGGGGTTTGAATTACTTATGAAACTAACCATCTAACTTTCACTTCTTACAGTCCTTTCACTTCACAATGCTACATGTTCCTAACCTGTTGAATGGATGTTAATAAATAGAAACAAGCACAGATGAAGTTCGCTACCTTCGGGTAAGATGTTAGGATGGGCTGGCTGCAGTTTTCATAAATAACGTCTGATCTTTGTTACTCAACCTTCTTCCCATATATCATCTTCATCATCCCCTGAAGCTTCTGCTTCAAAATTCAAGTCATTGACTTTGAAACTTTCAATTGTACTCGCTGCAATAATGCAAGCAATACTTGTAAATGAACATGGAATGAATTCAATCGCATCATATATTAAAAGCAGTAAAGTAAAAGTAATGATGTGGTCACTTAATAGCTTCAATCTACTTTTCAACCGTTATAGAACCAATGTCAGTACATTTGTTTCCCAAACCAACTGGCACCAGTACAAGGGAAAAACCTAGTCAATATTAAGTAATAGCACATCAATTAATATATGACTACCACCCGTATCATCAGATTGTAGTCCAGTATAGTAATAAGAAAACAAGAAGAAAGTTGAGAGAGAGAGAGAGCAAAGTTTCTAGTCATCAATTCTATTGCAATAACAAATGATCAAAATATTTACAGGGAAAGGATATGCTAATTGATCCTCCAAAATCTCAACAAGGAGATGGAGTAACAAAGTGTTTCTAAATTTGCGTCTAGCATAAGTTCACCTAAAGTCTTTCCCTAGTGGTGGCATCTGATTCACCAAGGGAAAGCCCGAGAACAGAGGATAGGTGATGGATCTCACCAGTAAGACACATGAAGAGATGTTCTGGCCCTTACAGTCTTATACAATGGAACAGTACCATGCTACAAAACAATAAGACTTACCTCCAACAGGAGCTTCTTCCCAGTCGTCATCTCCATCAATTTCCACACGTTTAGACTTCATGCCCACTTGACGACTAGAAGATGAATCAGAAACATCGTTGGAGTTTAATGTTTGGGATGACTCCTGCTGTTTCTTAGCAGCTTCTTCTAATTCTTGGCGCTTTTGAAGCAAAGCAGCATAATAAGCTTTAACATACTCGTCCTGTCACATAGTCAGAACCAGATATCAAGTGAACAAAGGAAATTATACAGCATTTGATCAAAGAAAAGTAAAAGATCCATCATATAAGTTACTATAAACCTGCAAATTACTCTGAGCATCATTTCCATTGATGGATTTTTTTTCATCTGACAGTTCCACCGCTGGTGCTGCTAATGTGCCATCCATCTTAGACTCCTGCTTGACCTCTCCACGTTGCTCCTTTGTAAGGTTCATTCCCTGCTTTATCATCCATGGTGGTAAAACTTTCAGACTCGAGGTTGAAGTTTCTGGTTTGACATCATCTTTGCCTTCAACACCCGAAAATGCAACTTCAACCTGTTCCAGACCAAATATAATTTAATCATTAGTATACAAAATTTTATTAACTAGGCATATTAGAAAGCCTACAATCTCCGCTGTTAAAATAGAATACAAAAAGACTGAACCCAAGTAGTGTCTACTAAGTGGTAATTTTAGATCCCAAGGATGGAAGTAAAGTTCAGTGTAATGATAAATAAAACAATGTCCAGAAATAGACATTGCTCCATGGCAAGAAAATTTTGCTTTATATTATTTCAAAGATCACAAGCTCTGCTGCATTTTTTATTCCAGCACTCGTAAGTGAATAGAACCACACATCTCAGCACATCGTTTAGTGTATCAGTCTGCTGTCCATGTTCTCAAGACCAAGGACGGGTAAGACGGACCATAAATCTAACTAACTGCTTTCTGAAAAGAATATTGATATAGGGCAACAGAAAATGTCCAAACTATATGATAAATCTAACTTAAAATTAGAGTGATTGCCAGACTTATTCTTTTCTTCTTATTTCTAAAGTTTTATGACTCACTCCTAAGCCTAAGAATCACTTCTAGAAAAAAAAGTCTCCTGTTCAAAGATAAAAATCAGATTTCGTAAAATCCTCATCCTCTTCTAAAATTTAAACATCCAACTTAAACTAGAATCCCGTCATCTAAATCTTGTTAAGGTAAGGACTCAAACTTCTTGCACCCTAATGCATATTGAATCATAACGACTTAACTAAACCTATTCCAATTAAGTTCTAACACGGAAGATTGATAACTAAAAAGAAACTGACTATTAAAAAAATAACACGCAAACTAACTCTCATTCCATGTCAATGTAAATTTTTATTAGTTAATAATCCCAAAAACTTTAAGAATAACAGAAATGACTAACCAAAATTCCTCCTTGCAAAAATTAGTCATGACAAGGTACACATCTGACCAACTTTTTTGAAAACCAAACCACTAAAGTGCTAGAGCAATAACTAAACAGATTGGGAAGGAGTAGCAGTTTGATACATTGACAACAATAGTGGGAACAACTAGGCTGTTTCCAAATTAAAGAATGTTAGGAAGCATGATAAAGGATTTAAGAATATTTACCAGGTTTAAAGTGCTATCAGAATAACTACACTGTTCAGAAACTTCTGCAGCTTGAAAACATGATGAAGATGGTGGGAAGAACTATGCAGTTTAGGATTTAAAGACCATTATCAAGCATGATTATGTGTTTGCAGGTGAAATTAGGGAAAAAGTGAACAATTATACCAAACATGCCAAAGTGAACAATCAAAACCATCTGGGAATAACTTTATGAAAGTCCAACAGCACTGAGATAGCTACTATATATTTTTGTTTCTCAATGATAGCCTCTTAAAGAATAAAGTGCATACTTGTCCTAAACTATCAAACTTAGTAGTTCTAAACCAGTCTCCTATATTATTACTCTCCTTGGCCTTATTATAGAAGTGTCACATTTTAAACAAGAATGAAAGTTACAGTAAGACCAACTCCTAGAATGCCCAATTTTTAGTTTCCTAAAAACACTCTTTTTAACATTCTGATAGTTGGAATAAATGATGGCCTCGGGTTCACACCAGAGGAACAGGTTTATACACATGAATTACAGGTGAAGTGTTGACTATAATATGATCCCATAATTCTTGGAATGAAATTCCGGGCAAACATGTTTCCTAAAAACACTCAGTTCTATCTTTAACTTGCTGAGCTAAAGGTCAGTACAAATTTCAGAAAAACATTTTAAGTTTCACCTTAATCATCTGATTAAAACATTATCATATGTTCCAAAATCATACTTCGCTTAGATAGGATCCACTGGTCAACAGCAACTTTCGTGAAAATTTCATTCCCCTATAGCACAGCAAGAACAATAAGGGCACAGGTTCATGTAAGGACCAAAGTGCTGTTCAACTGGATCATTCAAAATTGCCAGGAAATAAAACTTCTAAATCTCCTGGCAGAAACAGCACCAATTCAACATATTCAATCAAAGTGGTTGAAAACATTACTCATCCACACACTAACAAGTCACTATTGGGCCAAACAGGAACATGAAGCAGATGGGAGTAGCTTGACCATACACCTAAAAGGAATATGCAGATTCCTATAGTGCACACAAGGTAAAATTGAATCTAGACATCTAAAATGAAACTTGATGGCAAAGAACCTTGCTACCTTAGTCTCTCCAATAAACGGCATGGGTGTTCCACCATATCCTAGCCCTTGAGAAGATTTAGAAGGATCATTAGATGAAGAATCACCATTTGCTGCCCGGCCAGCAGCACTTGCTCGAGCTTCCCATGCTTGAAGAGTGCCAAATTCTGGTACAGCTAGATCTTTCACTCTGCTTAGTTGCTCCATCAATGGTTTAAGTTGCACCTGCAGCCATTTCATATCATTTTTAGGCGAAGAGGAAAAACATGAGTCAAAGGGATAAACATATAAAATTATCTTGAAAAAGCATCACGTTCACAAGAAAACAGAAACCTCCATCTTTTGAAGCATATCTTTCAACTTTTCACGTCGCCGCCTCCTTGCATTGTCATCCCCCTCTCCTACTTCTTGTGCAGCTAACTTGTCACTCTCTGCCACAAGCTCCCCATTGCATCTTTCACAGTGGAAATATTCATCATCTAGTGACACCAATTGTAGTGCATCCAAAGCATTGTACCTAGTCGGATGGCATCATCAAATAGTCAACATGAGCTACATAAATTCGTTCTAACATACAACAAGTGAAATAAAAAGACTTGCAAAAAAGAAGGAAAATTTTGAAGAAAAAGAATGAGTAAATAGATTTTTTTTAAAAAAAAGAAAAGCACAGAAAGATACCTCTTCCCACAGTTTGGGCATATGTACTCTTGAACAGTGTTCTTGTCTTCCAGCTCGTCCTTTAGGTTTTTCCTCATCCGGTGCAACCTGTACCTGACAACATCATATATCTGCCATGCGAAATGGAATTAAGGCATCTCTTTCACAAATTTAGAATCAATTGAACAGAAAAATTACAAACATAATGAAATACTTAACGAGTAGATTATAAATATGGATTAAGTACCCACAACATGCATACAGAGAGAGCGAACCTGTGAATAGTCAAGGCAACAGTAAGAATGAGTGTGCAGCTTAACCTTCTCTTCTCCCTCCTTGCCAACTTGCTGACCATCTGCTGTGGCAGCAATTGCAGCACTATACAGCTTTGCACCTTTAGCTGTCTAAATAAAAGAAAAAAGGTGATGGGTCAAGCTCTAAATGACAGAAAGAATACCAGTTAAATGAACAAGAAGAAACAAAAAAGTTCACTAAAGCCATCCACAAGAATGCACCATTAATAGTTATCTTGTATTTATGTCTAGGATAGTATTCCCAGTAAAGTATGAACTACATGCACAAGGGGAGATTCCATTAAAATGACTAGCTGATTAGTACCTTAAGCAACCGTTAAAATTGGCATAAATATCACAGAGTTAATAGTGGTTCAACAATTGGATCCATGTAAGACTAAATGCTGAAGCTCAGTATCAACATCATACGTATTCAATAGTGGACCTCCTAAAGGGTACAGTTTACCATTTGTGAGTTTCTGACAACCATTAACCTTTCACGTAAAGACATCATTTAACACTTTAGCAAAGAGATAACACTGGCATTAGTAGTACAAGAAAAAATTAGTGTCAAACATGAATTCAAAATAAAGCATCAAAGGCCTTCCGCATCAAGAGAACAAATCACTGACCTCTTTTCTATGATCCCGGGTGATTAACTTTTCCTCCTCAAAAAATCTAAGAGTCCGACGAAGTTGTTTAGAATGTAACTTCAAATCCTTTGCCAAATCCTCTTCTCTAACCCATTGCCTTCTGAAGATATATTTGAGGGGTTAAAATTCACTTAAATCAACTCAAGTCCAGTTGCATATCGGCCACTTAATAAATAAACTGCTAGACTGCATAAAACTGCAAACCTGGTGAAATGATTTGAACAATCAAACAAACAAAACCTTAAAACTTCCATCAACTAAACCGCTTTATTTCAATAGCGAGAAAGATAATCCAAATCGGAAAAGAATATCAGAGTACTTCAGAGAGTCCACAACCTGGTGAGGGCATCAAGGACCACGACGGCAATCCCTCTGTTATCACTCCTTCCTCCGGCCTTGGGCTGATTGTCACCTTTCGTTGTTATATCGTCGTAAAACGCTCTCGCCGCAAGCTTCACCAACCTAATTCACTCAATAAAATTAGGAGTAAAATTACATAACAGGGAATGTTATGGAATGATTTTATTAGAAAAATTAAAAACAGATTCAGCGAATTAGTATATACCGATTGAAGGGTTCTACGCTGGTGCTCATAGTAGACAATTAGTGTGAATTAGGGTTTTCCACAGAACCAAAGTTCGGGCAAGTGTTCTAGCTTCTAACAGAAGCAGATCATAGCAACTTCCTCGGATTTCAGAGCTCTAAGATACAGAAAGACGCTCAGATTCAGCGAGAGAGGCAGAGATCAGAGTGGAGGCTCTTCGAACCAGGAAAGAACCGTCCCCATGAGCATTTAAATAATTTTACTAAAACATATTAAATAAAATTCATATAAAATTTTAGGATGAAGATATTTCTTTCACAATTAAAATATTAAAAGTTTTTCAAATTTAAGCTAATAGTATTCTGAAATTTAAAATTTTTTGGTTAGATGATTTTAATTTTTAATTTCTGTTTTAATTTTATTTTATTAAAAATCTGTTTTAGTTGAAATTTGTAATATAAAAATGAAAATAAAATTCTATTTGATTAAGACACGGGAAAAAAGATAACAATAAATAAAAACAATAACATAAAAATGCAAAATAAAAATCTAGAAACGCTAGAAACATGAAATGCAAAATGTAAAAGCCAAAATAAATAAAAATGCATAATAACAAACAATTGTAATTGCAAAAAGCAAATAAATGATAAATAGGAAAACCATTAACCCATAAACGTAGAAATAAAATCTTGGAAAACCAAAAAGTAGAAAAATCATAAATCAATGGAAAAAAAAACCAAGACAATCAAAAATACTAGTGCAATATAATTAGAAAAATATCAAATAAGTTTCAGGAACTTACTTGTTTAAAAGCCCAAGTTTTCACATTCTGCATAAATATAATAAGGATATAAGAGATGAGTTAGGGACGTAAAAAAGAAGAGAAGAGCAAAGAAGCAGTTGAGAGAGAAGAGATGACTTTAAGACGTAAGAGAAGGGAGAAGTGAGAAGAGATATAGTTTCTATAATGAAGGAAGTTTAGAAGAGGAGGAAGTAAAAACTAAAACATGTGAAATTTTGTTATGAAATATTAGAAAACCCGTCTTTTTTATATTTACGTAAAGTTGTAGTTTTTTATTTTTAAAAACAATAAATAACAATAGTATTTAACCAAACATGTTTTTGGCTTAATCGTTATGAACTAGCATAACTTTGGTATGTGTAATTGTGTATGTATCATTTAGGTCATTTACGGGATGAATATTATATTATTAATCTTACCATGGGCCCTTTGATCCATTCATAAATTTCACCTAAACTTACCAATTGGGTTTATGGTCCACTTCAATGTCTTTGCTTTAACCTAATTGATGTATTCTTGAGGGTGGCCTTCTAGCTTGTAGTGTGAGCTTATTTTTTTGATAGCGTCATTGTATTGGTGTGTGTAAGAAATTGATGAGTTGGATTCAACAATCCCAGGTATTCTATTTTCTATTGTGTTGGTTTTTTGTGTAGTAAAGAACCATAACTTTCACTATGGAATCTGGTTATTATCTTTGTTAAAATTTTCATCAATTGTTATCAGAGCCAAATCAATAAATTTTGAAGCTATTATTTTCATTATATATATTGTAAACTCTTATTAACAATGGGGTGTTGTTTTATAAATACATCATATGTTGTTTATATATGCATTAATATGTGTTTTAGGCAAGCTTTTGCAACAAAAATTGTTGAAATAAGTGAGTTTTTTGCAATAACATTTATGGTTAAAACCTTTTGTTCTCATATCTCCTTTTGGGTGAGTTTTTTTTGGTTAAAATAGATATTATGGATCATTTAATCTTTGGAAGAGGAGCAAAATCTCTCTAAAATGGTTGAAAACGACTTTCCCGATAGTTAGATACAGTTGGGTCGGGCCACGGATAATCCATGGGTCGTTTGACCTATCTGGAAATTAAAGATGAATTATTTACAGCTTTGTCATAACAGTTTATTTACAATTTTGTCATCTCATATTATTTACAAGCTTATTTACAATTTTGCCATCTCATATTATTTACAGCTTTGTCATGATAACTTATTTACAATTTTGCCATCTTAAGTGATTTCTGTTTTGCTATTAATAATAATAATGACAATGTTAAAATATGTATATACATTGTAAATATTAAAATTGTGATGTCATTATTCTACTAATTTTAAGCATGATTCGTTTATAATTCAATTATATATTTTATCCAATTACATGATATCTTAGCCATATTTTGGATAACGTTACATTTTTTAACTAGTTATCTTTTATTTAATATAAAATTGTTATATTTTATCATGTTTTGGATATAATTAAATATTGTATGCTTATGAACTTGCCTCTTGTAAGTCTAGGCATTAGAATATTTTTTTCGATATATATATTTTAAGTTTATCAAATTTTACTAAGATCCATATGAGCAACGAAGTTATCCTTGTTTGGTAGGATTCTTAGATTAGTGAAGAGAATATATCGAATGTTATGAATCAGCACAATTTTACTATACTAGCGATATTCGATTGATGCATTTGGTTATAATATTTAATGTATTGCTCTTTCTTGTGAATGAGTCTATTTTTAATGCTCAGTGGACTCTAGCATTATATGATCACTTTGAGAAAGTTGGAGAAAAAGCGAATATCATGATCCTGTGTTACATGCATATTAATGTTACTCTTATGGTTTTTTTCTTCAGCTTTAAGCAGTCCTCAATTCTTTGTCATGTTAAAGCATAATGGGACTAATCACAAACAATGGGTTGAATCTCTCATGATGAACTTAACTATTATGAAATTAGGCATGGCCTTGAGAGAAGACTCTCCTCTTGAACCTAATAATGAATCTTCTATTAATGATAAGAGGCTTTATGATGAATGGGAGTACTTGAATAGGTGTTGTTTGATGATCATGAGGTATCATATAGAGGACTCAATACGTGATAACATTCTAAAAACTGAGAATGCCAAGGAATTTCTTGAGGCCATTAATAAGAAATACAAGAAGTTCTCTAAGAATGAAAAGAATGAACTCTTGAGCACTTTGCATCCCACAATTTATGATGGTGTTAGTGGGATTAAAGAGCATATCAACAAAATTGTGGATTGTTATATTAAGATTAAGGCAGTTGATATGGAGCTTGATGAGGACTATATTGTGTGGTTTATCATGGGGTCTCTTCCATCTCAGTTTGATTCCATTAGGTCAAGCTACAATGCTCAGAAAGAGCAATGGACCATAGAGGAGATGAATACTATTCTTGTAAAGGAGGAGGATGACATGAAAAAGGGAAGGGCAAGAAAAGTGGAAATGGTTACAAACCAAAATTATAATGGCCAAAAAAGGAAGTTTCTACCAAAGAATGCCAATAATAATAAGCCTTTCAAGAAACAAAATGCGAGTAATAAAGGGAATGGACAAGGAGCAGTCTTAGCTTCAAATGCTTCCAAGATTGTGGGTTTCAAAGGAAAATGCAATTATTGCCAGAAGTTTGGGCACAAGAAAGACAAATTGTAGGAAGCTTAAGGCTAAATTGGAAAAGGAAGGTAATCTTTTAGTAATGGTTTGCTTGGAATGCAATATCGTTGATGTACCTTCTAATACTTGGTAGTTAGACACTGGTGCTACGATTCATGTACCAAATAGTGTGGAGCAATATGTATACATGGGAGACGGTGCAAGAACCAACGTTGATTTCTTAGGTACAATCAAATTACAACTTACCACAAGATATGTTTTGGAGTTATATGAAGTTGCTTACATACCTTTAATTAGAAGGAATTTAGTTTCAATATCTGTTTTAGACAGAATTGGTTATAGTTTTCATTTTAGATCTAAAAAATTGACTTTGTACCATGACTCTACTTTGATTGGAAATGGATTTTTGTGTGGTAATCTTTACAAGCTTGATTTGGTAGATGTGTCTCTTGTTATTACTTCTTCTTCTGCTATTAATATTGTTGCTACCATAAAAAGGTTGAGGTTGAATGAAAAATCTTCTATTTTATGGAATAAGCGATTAGGCCATATTTATAGGCAAAGAATGGAAAGATTGATGAAGGATGGGATTTTACAGGACATTGATTTCTCAAATTTTGGTACTTGTGTTGATTGCATAAAAGGAAAGATAACCGCGAAGGTTGGAAAAACAAAAGTTGGTAGGAGCGAAGAACTACTTGGGTTAATTCATACTAATTTTTGTGGGCCTTTTATACCTCTAGCTATGGGTCGTTACAAATATGTTATCACCTTCACTGATGATAAAATATTCTCAATATGCAAACATATAAAGTCCACAACCTTTCCCAAATTAAGATCAGCAATGTCTTAGTTATGGCAAGCAAGGTCAGTCTTACCTATGGGAGCTATGTTCAAAATTTTCCCCAATATATTCTCTGTTATTAAGATCTCACATTCCTGCACCTAAAAATGATGGCTAGCTTTCCATTAATTTCTTCTTTTCACATATGTGTAAAAAAACCTCCAACTAATTCATCCCACACTATATCATCCAAATTAAAAAAGTTCTCCCACCTAATATCAACAAAGAAAGTAGAGAAAGGAATACCAATATCATCGAACATGAGCGAAGGCACAATGCGTCCAACAACCACTTTTCTCTTCTTATAGCGCACTTTATAATGGGCTTCAGCTTCCATTGATTGAAATGATTTTATTTGTGATGACAATTTTCCCTTCTAACGAACCATGAGTTTCTTGGACCTTTTTTTTCTAGGGATTTCTTCAAACAGGTCCTGTTCTATAAATAGCTCATCCCCAACGATGGATTCCTCAATGTTTTCTTCATCCATAAGCTCTTCGCCTTTTCTTTTCTCTTCTCTTTTCCTTTTTCTTGAATCTTCTTTTTTTTTCTTTTTCTTCTGCCTCAATAGGTTCTTTTTATGGAGCTTGTTCTGTAATAATTCCTTTGGTCCATGGTCTTCTTTCCAATCAAGAAGGTTCTTCATTTGAACCATCGTCATTTATTGCCCAATGTACTTCAGGCACTTTCTTCTCTTTTAGATCAAGTTTGGGAATTACAAAAGATTTTGGAGAAGGAATGGGTAGGGAGAGAATAGGTAAATGGAATCTCACATTTTTTAGTAACACCCCCTTATTGAAAGTCTCTTCTTCTTCGTCACTTTCTTCTTTCTTTTTGACGCAGCGAATACAACGTAAACACATAAGTTTCAATCTGAAACCTGAAATTCAATTAAGAGAATCTCCAAATATGAAGTTTATTCAAAATAACCTCCTTAAAATAATGCAAAAAAGAGTTTAAATAGGTCCCAAACCCTAAAACGCAAATAACTAAAACAATAGAGTTAGACTAAGAAAAATGGTTGACTTTTTGAAGCTCGTCAAATCTACAAACTCTTTCGTTTGGACTTCTGGCGCGCAACCCACTCTTGGAAATCATTTGCAACACGTTCCACATCAGTCTCCTCCAGTTGAGAAAAACTCGACCTTGAGTTAACAACATCATCAGGATATAACGGCTTATTAGATGGATAGTATTTGTAGATGTCCGCCACATTAAATGTTTTGTAGATCCTCAAACTATCAGAAAGTCCCACCACATAAGCATTGTCATTGATTTTCTTCAGAACTTGGTACGGACCATACTTCTTCGATTTTAGCTTTCTATAAATGCCCACTGGAAACCTTTCTCTCCGTAGAAATACCATGACCTCATCGCCAATAGCAAAAACCTGCTTCCTGTGATGTTGATCAGCTGCCTTCTTGTACTTTGCATTAGACTCCTCCAGCTTTTGCTTAACCTCAACATGAACAGCCTGCCAATCATTCGCCATCTTCTCTGCAGTGGCACTCTTAACAACAACATTAGGCAGATCATTTAGATTAATAACATGCTTAGGAACCTTAGTATAAACAATAAAAAAGGTGATCTCCCTATTGAACTATGGACTGCATTTATATATGCAAACTCTGCCTGAGCTAATGCAAAATCCCACTGCTTTGGTCTATCTCCACAAATGCTCCTGATCAAATTACCCAGAGTCCTATTCACCACTTATGTTTGACCATTTGTTGGTGGATGAGCAGTACTACTAAAATTTAATGTCGAATCAAACAACTTTCATAAGTCCTCCAAAAGTGACCAAGAAACTTACTGTTTCGGTCCAAAGTGATGGTTTTAGGAGCCCCATGTAAACGCACCACCTCCCTAAAGAACAATCAGGCAATATTTGATGCATATGAAGTCTTCCTGCAGAGAATAAAATGCACCATTTTTGAGAACCTGTCCAAAATTACAAACACAAAATCCCAACCTCTTTGTGTACGAGGAAGGCCTAACACGAAATCCATGAACAAATCCTCCCAAATACTATCAGGAACAGGTAAAGACATGTACAAACCTGTATTCTGTGACTGTCTCTTTGAAGTCTGACACACATAACAACACTTCACCATGCTGTAAACATCCCTGCACATCCTTGGCCAAAAGAACCTCTCTCGAATAGCAGCAAAGGTTTTGTCTCTGCCAAGGTGTCCAGCTAGACGTCCACTATGCAAGTCACGAATTACCTTCTCCCTTAAGGAAGAATTGGGAATACAAAGTTGATCTCCCTTGAAAAGAACGCCATCTGTAACATGAAAATCCTCTTCATGTTGGTTATTTGAACACCTTTCCCAAACAGCTTCGAAATCATCATCATTTTCGTATAATCCCTTCAACTCATCAAAACCCATAATTTCAGTTTTCAGAGTCATCAACAAATCTGCACACCTACTTAAAGCATCCACAACTTTATTATGCACCCCCGATTTATGCATAAGTTTACAAGGGAATTTGTGTAAAAATTGGGTCCACCTAGCTTGCATATCACTACTAATTCTTTTTTGACTGCTCAAATACTTCAAAGCTTCATGGTCAGAATATAAAACAAATTCTTTACCGACCAACTAGTGCTCCCAATGCCTCAAAGCTTACACAATCGAATAGAATTCTTTATCGTAAGTGGACCACTTTCATCTTGCATCACTGAGCTTCTCACTAAAAAAGGCTATCAGCCTCTTCTCTTGTTACAACACAGCTCCTATTTTGAATCCGCAGGCATCGCATTCCACCTCAAATAACTTGTCGAAATTCGATAATGCTAAAACTGGAGCAATACACAATTTCTCCTTCAATTTAACAAAACTGGAATCTACTTCTGCACCCTATTGAAATTTTCCTTTTTTCAAACACTTCGTGATCGGTGCTGTAATTGTACTGAAATTTTGAATGAAACACCTATAAAATGTAGCTAGACCATGGAAACTTCTGACTTCTCTGACAATCTTCGGTGTAGGCCATTCTTTAATTGCTCGAACCTTCTCTTCATCAACTTTAACCCCATCAGTGCCAACCACAAAGTCCAAGAACAAAAGCTGGCTTGTCATGAAGATGCACTTCTTCATATTCACATAGAACTTATTTTCTCTCAAAGCTCCTAACACTTCATGCAAATGTTGTAAGTGCTCATTTTCTGAACCACTATCGATCAAAATGTCATCAAAATAGACAACAACAAACCTGCCAATAAATTTCTTGAGTACTTGGTTCATAAGCCGCATGAAAGTGTTTGGGCGCATTTGACAATCTGAATAGCATAACGAGTCACTCATACAGCCCTTCCTTCGTCTTAAATGTTGTCTTCCACTCATCACCCAGCTTAATTCGAATATGGTGAAAGCTATTCTGCAAATCGAGCTTGGAAAACACTTTAGCCCCATAAAGTCTGTCCAGCATGTCATCCAGCCTCGAGATAGGGAACTTATACCCAATTGTAATCTTATTAATTGCCCTGCCATCTACACACATCCTCCAACTGCCATCTTTCTTTGGAGTTAATAAAGCAGGCACTGCATATGGACTTAGGCTTTCTTAGATGTATCCTTTCCGCAGCAAATCCTCTACCTTCTCCTTCAGAATTTTGCTCTCCTTAGGGCTCATTCTGTAGTGAGACATATTAGGCAGACTAGCACTAGGAATCAGATCAATTTGATGTTGAATATCCTGTAAAGGTGGCAACCCAAGTGGTAATTCCTCTGACATCAAATCACCAAATTTTGTTAGCAACGACTTCACAACTTCAGGAATTTGTACTACATTCTTCTCTTCTTCACTAGCCAATAGCACATGTTTGACAACTACAACACGCACTTCTTTTTTCTCCCTTAACTCAGCTTCAAACTCCTTCACAGTAGTGGAAATTATAAAAAGGGTTCGCCCCTCCATTTTAGAAGCTTTCGCACGACCACTCTCTTTCGTTGGCAGCAAGGTAAATTTAACCATGCCTTTCTCCACCTTGTAGATGTTATCTCTGCCAGCATGTTAGGTGTTAACATCAAACTGCCAAGGTCTACTGAGAAGCATGTGACAAGCATCCATATCGACAATATCGCAGTAAACTTCATCAGAATATTTGCTGATAGAGAAAGGAATCTTACAGTGCTCCGTCACTTCAATTTCCTCACCAGGTCGAATCCATCCAATTTTGTATACATGTGGGTGCTTCTCAACTCGTAGTCCCAAATTCTCAATAGCATCCCTGCTTATTATATTTTCACAGCTGCCACTATCAATGATAATGTTAAACAACCTACCACTAATAGTGCACCTACTTCGAAATAGTTTATGCCGCTGTGAGTGTTCTTCCTGCTTAGAAGTCGGCATCAATTTTTTCACAACATAATTTCTTGCAAGATCATCGTCCTCTGTTTCATACTCATCATCTTCACCATCGGGTTCGCAGACTACTTCATCCTCCTCTCGATCAACCATATTAATGGTTTTTCTGCGAGGGTAGTTACTGGATCTATGCCCTTGCTGATTACACTTGAAGCATTTACCCGAGATTAGTTTAGCATATGGATTATTGCCTCATGGCTGTTCTTTCTACCCATCATCCTTTTGCTTACCTGTGGTCTTCTGCTCCTTTTGCGCGTCATCCTTCTACACACTTTTATTCTTTTCAAAAGAGGTTCTAGAGTACTCATTATAGCTTCTGCGAGAGGAATCCCCATATCTACTTTTCTCCTGTAGCATCATCTCAGCCCTCAAAGATATATTTTTGGCTTCAGTCAAGGACCTTAAAACCTGTACACCAATCTTTTCTTCAATCGCTGGCTTCAATCTACCTAAAAACGCTGTGACTTGTTGATCCTCAGTCTCCCTTAGGTTGTTACATTCAGCCAACTTCATAAACTCGACAGTGTACTCATTCATGGTTCGGTTGCCTTGACGACACCTCTAGTACTGTTGGAACAGGAGTTGCTCATAGTCAGGAGGAAGGTATTCTGCCTTTGGAAACCTCTTCATCTTCTCCCAGCTAGTGATTTTTTCTTTTTCCAATATGAACTCTTCGCTCTTAAACTCTCTCCCACCAAGCGGATGCCCCCCTTTCAGTCTACAAGCAACCACCTTAACCTTCTTTTCCTCTGGGATGTCCATGTAGTCAAAGAATATTTCTACCTCTACAAGTCAATCTAAGAAATCTTCAATATTCATGTTGCCGTAGAAATAAGAGATATCCACCTTTAATTTGTAGTCAAGGTTATTACAATCATGGTTCCCACGTCCACGTCGTCCTTGGCCTACCATATCATCATCTGAATCTGAATCTTCTTCAAGAACAGGTTTGTTGATAGGTCATTCTTCTGCATGATTCCTACCACCATTCCTATTCCTATTACCCGCGATTGTCAGGTTTGCAATCTGATCAGCAAGTTCCCAAAAACGTTGGAATATCATTAATATGATTCTCCAATGATTGAAACCTTGGATCGACATCCCCTACCGCCACAGTTCTATGATCATTGTCGCCAGCACTGCTGCTCCTTCCTGCCATCAAAATTCGAGCAGTTCTAATACCAATTAACGCAGCGAGTACAGCATAAACACACAAGTTTCAATCTGAAACCTGAAATTCAATTGAGATAATTCCCAAATATGAAGTTTTTTCAAAAAGGCCTCCTTAAAATATGTAGAAAAGAGTTTAAATAGGTCCCAAATCCTAAAATGCAAATAACTAAAACAATAGAGTTTGACTAAGAAAAACGGTTGATTTTTGAAGCCCGTCAAATCTACAAACTCTTTCGTTTGGACTTCTGGCGCACAGCCCGCTCTTGGAAATCATCCGCAACACGTTCCACGTCACTTTTCTTCTCCCTTTTCTTTTCCTATTTCTTCTTCTTCTTCTTCTGATTTAGAAGCATATTGTTTTTCGATTGTTTCTTCTTTGTCATCAAAAGAGGAATCAGGATAATCTAGAGACAACATAGCAACAATCTTCGATTTCCTATCTTCTGAGGTCTCCTAATTGGGTAATTCTAAAGTTTGGAGCTTTTAGGAGATAGAGACATGTTGGTAGTGGTTTCCAGAGGACCTACTATAGGAGACAAAGACGAGGAATCAGAAGCAAAGGTTTGCTCATGACGAGGTGCTTCGTCATGGTTAGAAGTTGAGGCCAAAAATTTCTTATGTCCTTTTGATTTTGTTCTAGCCATTATAGGTAAGCTTATTGAAGTTTGAGAGAAAAAAACAAGAGGTAATGCAGAGAGTTAGGGTACAAAGAGAATAACAGAGAAAACAAGAGAAGTTTGCTTAGAGTATACTTAGTAATTCTTGAGCGTTGATCTCGTGAGATGAAGAGTAGACATATAGGCTAGAAGAGTAAGTGTAATCGGTTGCGTATCTTTTGACAGACACGTACTTAAATTTGTTAGATTGTGTGTGTGCTTTTGAAAAGATTGAAAACATGCCATTAATGACTGCCTCTATATGTGTCACTTAGAATGTCAACCCAAAAGAAGCCTTCTAAACTCTAAGGGGCCTACTAAACTAAGAGAGAGTTTCTAAGGAATCAAAATAGAAGGAGCCTGCTAAATGAAATGCAAAGACAAATAGCAGAAAATATTCACGTAAAAATAATATCAAAGAGTTTGCACATACGAAGCTCTTTTCTTAACACCCAAAATCTATCTTCAGATAGTGGCTTGATAAAAATGTCAGCTACTTGATTCTCAATATTAACATGCAAAAAGTCAATGGTTTCTTCTAAAACATAATCTTTAAGAAAAGAATGTTTGATTTCTATATGCTTAGTCCTAGAATGATGCACATGATTTTTAGAAAGATTTATAACATTAGCATTATCACATAATATAGGAATGTGAGAAAAGTTTAGAGAAAAATTCTGTAGTTGATGCTTCATCCATAAGATTTGAGCACGACAGATAGCAATGACTATGTATTCCATTTTAGTCATCGAAAGTGTTGTGCAATTTTGCTTTTTGCAAGACCAAGATACTAAACATCCTCCAAGAAATTAAAAGTGACCGGTTATACTTTTTCGATCGACTTTATCACCTGCATTAGTTGTATCACAATAGCCCACTATATCAACTAAATTAGTTTTTAGATACCATAGTCCAAAATCCATAGTTCCGTGGAGAATCTTTTAACTGCTTAAAGATGACTTTCTTTTGGATTTGATTAAAAGTGTGCTAAAAGACACACACTAAGCATAATGTCTGGTCTTGAGCTTGAAAGATATAGTAGTGATCCAATCATTCCTCTATGCTTTCTCCTTTTTAAGTTCAAGGGTGGCAACTTTTTCTTTTAACTATCTTACCTTATCAGAATCATTTTTTAGCAACGTATTTTCCAACTTAGCTACTTTTTCTTCCAGAACTTCTTTTTTAAAAATCTTTTGCTTATAGTCAGCCTTAAGAGGCGCATTCCTGGTCACCAAATTCTCATTTGCAAAATCCAATGATTTAATCTTATTCTTTAGAGATGCATCATTGCTCTTAAACTTCTCAAATTGTTTGAAATACTTCACTATCAACCTTTTGTACTGATCATATAATTTATGATATGCATTTTTCAATTCATCAACTTCAATATTAGAGTCAAAATAATATACCTCATTGTCTCCTAATGTAGCCATGAAGCAAACGTTGCAGACTTCTTTTGGTTCTTCTTTTTCAAAATTTTCAAAATCCTCATCTGACTAAGTTGCAGTCATTGCTTGCTTTCTCAATGCTTTATTCTTTGACTTATTCTTTTAAAGAGGATGGCATTTTGGTCTTGTGTGTCAAGGCTTCTTGCAGTGATAACATATGATTTGATTGTTTTGTTTATTGCTATTGCTACCTTTTGATAGGAACATGTTGTTTACAACTTTCTTGTTTCCTTCTCTTTTCTTCATTAGCTTCATTTTATAAAAGTGGAAAAAAGCGGGCATATTTTCTGATGATAAATTTGAACTCATCATCTCCATCTATTTGCAATTCAGTGTCACTTTCATCACTGTTTGATTTGTCAGTTGCTTTCAATTTCATTCCTTTTATATAGGAGGATCCTTCATCTCACCTAAACTCGATTTCATGGACTATCAGATTTTCTCGTAACCAGTTGAGTTAATAGTGTCTAGATCTTTTGTCGTTTCTAGAGCAGTCACCTTAGGTCTAGATTCCTTTAGTAATGATCTTAGAATCTTTGTTACGAGCTCATCATTGGGATATATCTTTCCCAAGTTCTTAAAGGTCGTGATGAAGTTGTTGAAGTGTCTGAAGAATTTGTCTATGGACTCTCCCTGTTTCATGCCAATAGTTTCGTATTGATGTACTAAAAAACTTATTCTATGCTTCTTTACCTCATTCGTTTCTTTAAACATGACTTGTAGTTTGTCCCACGTTTCTTTTGCTGTAGAGTAGTAGGATATCTTTTTATATTCTTCTATAGACAACACACATATCATGTGATGCTTTACCTTAGCATTTAGTTGAACATTTCTCCTATCAGCATCAGTCCATACTTCTATGTTATCGAATGTGGAAATTGTAGCTTCAACTCTAATTGCTTGCCATACTTCGATATCCACAGATTAGAGATATATAGTCATTCTCTCTTTCTAGTATGAGTAGTTGTTTCCATTGAAGTAAGGAGGCTTTAAGACAGATTGTCCTTAAAAACTTCTCAAGGTGTTTGTCATGATCTATCACATGCTGTAAAACACAAAAATGTGAAGCCTCGCTCTGATACCAAATGATAAAGCAAACACACACAAGAGAGGGGTGAATTGTATGTGAATTAATTTTACAAGTTATTTCAATTCATATAATAAGTAAATCCTAGGTACGAATAAAAACAATAGGAGCTTGTCAGAAGATAAAGTCTTTTAAAAGACAGGAGCTTGTTAGGCGATAGGAGCCTTTTGAGGAATAGGACCCTACTTAAGCGAAAGGAGCATACTGAATAATGAATCCTGTTAAAACAATTTAAACACAGAAGGCACCTATTAAATTGAACAGAACTGTTAGCAAGTTGAAAACAAAAGAGACCTATTATAAAGGTGAAGGAACCTCGGCTGAAATGAACACACACATAATATAATGTGAAAATATAAAAGATATTTTCACAAGATAATGTGTGAGAGAGAAGAAGGATGTAGTTAATTTATATTGGTTCGACTTATAACCCAAGCCTATATCCAGTCCCCAAGTATCCAACTTGAGTGTTTCACTATAAAAATTTGAGTATTAAATTTGACGAGCCTCTCCAAGCTCACGAGTACGTATTTTTCAAGGTTTTCCAACCTTTCACACTCAAAGTGTATAAAAAGCTTCTAAAAGCTCACAAAAAATAATATAATAATTTATCTCTTGATAGAGTAATTTCACTTTCTAAGACACAATAAGAATGATATGACTCTCAAGAATATAGATGTTGCTCAAATATTTCAAAAGTCTAAGTGGGTTCATTTACAAGTGTTGTTGCTCTTCCTTAAACAGTCAATTTCTTCAACTAGTCGTTGCTTCACTTTCATCTTTAGTCAATTAGATGAATTTAAATCTGAATAACTTCGATGTCATCTTTAACAAAAATCTTCCGATAATCATGGAGCTAATATATGATCTTCATAATTAGTAGGATCCTTTCGGATAAACCATTTCAACAAGAAAGAAAATATATTTCTTATGATTTTATTTTCTTTTAAGAATTAGATCATTAAGTATACTAAGAAATAAATCCAATTTGAATTTTGAAATATTATACAGTTATCATCAAAATTATTAATCATAAACTTGAGCTAATAATATTATGATTGTTTAGAGATGGAGATGAGCAAAGACCTGAAGAGAAGGCGATGAAGGTGGAAGGTTTTTGCATTGAATTCTAGTTGTGGAGAAATTTTGAAGGCAAGTAACAGGAAGAACCCAAAAAGCAGTAGCGGCAAATGAATTAACAATGTGAGAACAAAGAGAAGCATTAAAGCAAGAGAAGGGGGTATCTTAGAAGCACAAAAGACGCATAGATGCTGAAGACGACGATGTTTTTTTAATATGAAAAAGTGTTTAAAGAACATATAAAAATTGATTTTTACATTTTCATAAAATTATTGTGATTTTCTTATTTTTAAAACAAAAAATGGCAATAATATTCAACTAACCGAGTTTCAACGGGCTGTTTCTTTTTTTTATGAAAATAACAATAAACAATAGAAAAAATAAACAAATAGCCCCTTGGGTTTCAAGTATTTTAGTTTTCTGTTTTTAAAAGTTAAAAATTACAATCAAATTTGGTAAACACATTTTTTTTGTTTTTACCAATTACAAGAATTGGTGGTTGAAACAGCTTCTCATCCTTTTTCTTTAGTTTTCTAGACTTCTTACCCTCCATCACCCCACTCACAAATAAGAAAATTTTGTGCGCCTCTTTCGTGACCTTGTTGTTTGTTTAAGTCTTACCAAAATTGTTTGAATTGCACTAAAATTATGCCGCCTTCTTTTTTTCCCTTATTCGTTGTTTGGGTCTTTCAACTTTCTAGTAATTGAAAGCTTAAGTAAGTGGATTTCAAGCTCATAAGTCATATTTTAAACTCCCTAGATGAGATTCGCCCCAAAAGCCGAACTGTTTAAGCCCATTGATGCGCTATTGTTTAGTTCCCCGCTTTCACAGCTCCTTTGCCTCTGTCGTCTTGGCTTCCACCCGCAAATGATAAAACTCACTGACCACATTCATGCTCCATCAAGATGAAACTCTCTCCTTCTCGCCGACCCTTCTCAAAGATCACCATTCCCAAATCCGCAAACTTTTGCACTTCCGGTTCCTCCGTAATTGCACAAACTATCAGCACTGTTAAAGATCAAGACACGGATTTCGTGGCAATTCTGATAAACATATTGCGAGGAAAACAAAGCTGGAAGCATGCGTTGAATGATCCATTTGTTTTGAGGAATTTGAGGCCTCACCACATTGAGAAGGTTTTGATGCAGACTCTGGATGATTCCAAGTTGGCTTTAAGGTTCTTCAATTTTCTGGGCTTGCACGCAAATTTTAACCACTCAACTTTATCCTTTTGTATTCTAATTCATGCTCTTGTCAATGCTAACCTGTATTGGCCTGCTTCTTCGCTCTTCCAAACATTGCTTTTCCGCGGCATTGGCCTTGGAGAGATTTTTGACAGCCTCTTGGACTCTTTCAGGAGATGTAAACCTAACTCGAGTTTGGGGTTTGATTTGTTGATTCAAAGTTATGTGCAAAATAACAGAAGCTGCGATGCCGTTTCCGTATTCAGATTGATGACAAGTTGTAATTTAACGCCTGAAATCAGGACTTTGAGTGCACTTCTTAATGGGTTTTTGAAGATTCGGCAATTCGACATGGTTTTAATCATGTTTCATGAGATTGTAAACTCGGGGATTAGACCTGACGTTTACATTCAGGCAGCGGTAATTCGAAGTTTGTGTGAGTCTAAGGATTTTGTTAAGGCCAAGGAAATGATATGTTGGCTGGAATCCAATGGTTATGATTTGAATTTAGTGGCATATAATTTGTTGATTAATGGCCTTTGCAAGGGTCAGAGAGTTTGGGAAGCTGTTGAGATAAAAAATAGCTTAGCTCGGAAAGGACTGAAAGCTGATGTAATAACTTATTGCACTTTGGTACTTGGGTTATGCAAGGTGCAAGAGTTGGAAGTTGGCTTGGAGGTGCTGAATGAAATGATTGAGATGGAGTGTATTCCAAGTGAGGCAGCTGTTTCATGTCTTGTTGAAGGGCTAAGGAGAAAGGGGATGACTGATATTGCTTTTGATTTGGTAAATAAGCTTGGTGGGATCGGGGTGACGCCCAATTTGTTTGTATACAATGCATTGATTAATTCTTTGTGTAAAGAAGGAAAATATGACAAAGCAGAGTTCCTTTATAATGAAATGGGAGAGAAAGGTTTGTCTGCAAATGATATCACTTATTCTATTTTAATTGACTCGTTTTGCAGGAGGGGTGAAATGGATACTGCAGTTCTTTTCCTTGATAGAATGAAAAGCGCGGGGATAAAAGTGACTGCTTATCCCTACAATTCCTTGATAAATGGTCACTGTAAGTTGAGGAATTTGAGGACAGCAGAGTTTTTCTTTTTCGAGATGATTCATAGAGGATTGACGCCAACGGTTGTAACTTACACAGCATTAATTAGTGGGTATTGCAATGAAAAAGAGTTAAATAAGGCTTTTAGACTGTATCATGAGATGACAGGGAAGGGCATTGCACCAAATGTATACACCTTTACTGCACTTATATCTGGGCTTTGTCAAGTAAATAGGATGACTGAGGCTAATAACTTGTTCAATGAAATGGCTAGGCAGAAGATTATACCAAATAAGGTGACTTACAATGTTGTGATTGATGGCTATTGCAGGGAAGGAAACACACCAAAAGCCTTTGAATTGCTCAATGAAATGGTAGAGAAGGGTCTTGTTCCAGATACATATACCTACAGGTCTCTAATAAGTGGTCTTTGTTCTACTGGTGGGGCATCTGAAGCCAAAGTTTTCATTGATAATCTTCACAATGAGCATCATAAGTTAAATGAGATTTGTTACAGTGCACTTCTCCATGCCTATTGTAAAGAGGGGAGGTTGAAGGATGCATTGAATGCCTGCCGTGAGATGGTGAATAGAGGTGTGGACATGGACCTTGTGTGTTATGCTGTACTTATAGATGGTAGTATGAGGGAACATGATACAAAAGCTTTTTTTGGTCTTTTGAAGGATATGCGAGATCAAGGATTAAAGCCTGATAATGTAGTATATACAAGCATGATTGATGGGCATAGTAAAGCAGGGAATCTAAACACGGCATTTGAGCTTTTGGACATAATGGTTGAAGAAGGATGCACTCCTAATATTGTAACATACACAGCCCTGATAAATGGTTTGTGCAAGGCTGGATGCATGCATCAGGCTGAGCTTCTTTGCAAGAACGTGCTGGTTAGTGATTCTCCTCCAAACCACGTTACTTACGGTTGTTTCCTAGACCAACTTACAAAGGAAGGGGACATGGAGAAAGCTGTAGAGCTTCACAATGTCATGCTTGATGGGTTGTTAGCGAATACTATTTCACATAATATACTTGTCCGTGGCTTCTGCAAATTGGGTAAGTTTGAGGAGGCAACCAGCATTTTAGATGGAATGGCAGAGAATGGTATTTTCCCAGATTGCATCACATATTCAACCGTCATCTATGAGTATTGCAGAAGGGGTAATTTACCAGAAGCCATTAAGTTATGGAACACTATGTTAAGTAAGGGTCTCAAGCCAGATGTAGTAGCATACAACTTTTTGATACATGGTTGCTGTCTTGCTGGAGAAATAGGGAAGGCTTTTGAATTGAAGGATGAAATGATGAGAAGAGGTCTAAAGCCAACGAGAGTGCAACGCAGTGGACTAATTCACAGAGATATCTAAAAGAGTTAGTACAGATTGTTATGCTTGTAGATTAGATTAGCTGTGTAATATGTGTTAATCTCGATTAGGATGACTTAAAAGCTGGCTATGGGATCATTAGAGAGAGTTGCTGGTCCACTGTCAAGTTTACTACACTAGAATTTAGTTCAAAGCACTAGAGGAAGGATATTTTTCTATTGAAAATGCTCTTGTAATTTGTAAATAAGACTGTTTCCTAGTAAATGAGTTGGTCTCCACTAATTTCTTTGTTATTTTACATCTCTTTTTATTGTTTTCCATTGTTGATAGTTTTTGTTGTGTCATATTAAAATGCTTTGGATTTCGTTAATTAGAAAATAGTTTCTTTTCAGTGACAAAAGTAAATTTGCAATTCTTCTTCAACCAACAAAATATAAAGTTAGATATGATTATCACACAAACATAGTATTATACAAAATATAGTAATTAGCACAACATTTTTTTTGATTCGAGAACCCCAGAAGTAAGCTAAGCGACACAACCTCTCGAGGTCTAACGAGGACCATTGGCCAGCATGCAAATTTAATTAGCGGGCACACCTGTATATACAATACTAGTAAATTTGGGACAACACAATACTTAGATTAATGAGTAAAATGGGCATGTCTTATTATATTAACATTATCATCATCTCCTAATAATAGTGTTAGGAGTGTAATAAATATGTTGATATTTTGTAAGTTTATAATATGTCTGATTATAAATGAAGGTAAAAGTATAATTAATATTAGGTAAAATAATGACCTGCTATACTTTTCATTTTCTTCATTTACTTTCTTAATAAATTAATCATAAAATCTCTTAACATTTATTTAGGTTATTACGAGCTCTTTACGGTTAAATTATCATTTTATTTATCTTATAAAACAATGCATTTTCGACCTTGGAAATGCGTAGTAATTTGAATGGAACTAGTCCATTATACGGAGTGGACCACCAAAAGTTGTTAAGTGGTTTAAGGAATTGTTATATACTTGGTATATGAATTCTCTTAGGCTATGTTTGGTTAGACGTAAGGTTTTTAATGGAACGAAATGGTTTATAATATAAAAGAATGTAAATAGATGTAATATTAAAAATATTATTTAAGAGAGATGTAAGAATTCATAATTTAATATAATAAAATGTTGTTTAAAAGAAAGATTCATAATATAATACAGTGAAATGTTATTTATTGTTTTACATTCCATCATAAATACTCCAAATCGCAGGTAACTTATTTTTACTGTTTAGGATGGAATGAAATATAATATGAAATCTTTCCCTTCCATTTTGTTTCATTATAAACCCTCATTTCAAATAATGAAAAATATTACATTCATTCCATTCTATTAATAACTACCCAATCAAATACAGTCTTAGTCCATCAAGCAAATAATATGGCAGAAAGGATAACTGAAAGAAAATATTCAAAATATAAAATATATAAAATTAAATAAAATAAATATTTGTTTTTGTTTTTAAAGGAAAGGATGTTATGATATGCAATTCAATTAAAAATTTCACATTTTTCGCCATGAGAATATAACATCTCATCTCTAGCCTTTTCACATTATTTGATGGGGACTCAAATGTTAAAAAGTCCATATCACAAGCACATTAAAGAATATGAGATTGAATGAGGAGTTAATGCAACTAAGTTTAAAAGAACGTTAACATGTGGCAATTTGAAAATGTTAATGACTCATTTGTTTATAGAGAATTATGATACAACCGAGCTATACTCATAAAATATTTAAGGAAGAAAAAGAAGGAAGGAAATAGGAACGGGGGAAATAAAGATTAGACGGGGATAGTAGTATTGATGTCCGCTAGAAAATATTATAAAATAAGGACTCAACAACAGTTAAAGAGGCTGCTTTCTCTCCTTAAGAAAGATGTTGCCTGAAATCTTAACAAAATAACCTACCATTTTTATGCTATTTCTATTGTATCAACCAATGTAACGAATACCGTATCGGGTTAGGTATCGGATTGAGCTCTGAAACAGAACTGTATCGATACCGGTTGGTACCGGATATCGTTTCGAAATATTTTTTAAATTTATAAAATAGTCCCTAAAATTTTTAAAAATTGCAAAATAGTCCAATTGATATATTATACAGTTGTACTGTATACTTTACTAGTTTACTGTTTACATCAACCATGCTTTCAAAAATCTTAATAATAAATAATAATGACAATTAATTTGAAATAACAATAAATTTTAAATATTTTACATATAAATAATAACCACAATTAATATAAACAAAGACAATCATCATCATACAATTATAAAATTAAGAATAATACAAATCATTGAAAATATTACAATCATACAATTTCATCATTATAATAAATAATATTACATATTTACATCAAAAGATTCAAAATATTCGATAAAAGAAAAATAAATATTACAAAAGAGTTGATGACGAATAAGCAATCAAGTAGAAGTTGAACCTGAAACAAAAATATTACAATTACATTACATACATATAATTTAACATAAACATCAATGATCAAATACAAGTAAAATTTAAAAAAAGATGAAAAATAAAAACCTGAAATTCAATTGTCAATGGGCGGAAACCCTCTTGAACTGCACTGACCCCAGTGATCATTTGGTACCAAATTCTCATCATTGAGAAGAGCTTCATCATCATCATCATTCAAATTTAATGCACCAAATGACATGTCAATGCTTTCTTATCCAAGATTATCTTCCAAATTTAAATCACTCACATCAACCAAATTAGGTTCTTCAGAAATTCAATCCGCCAAAACATCAATATTATCAATGGCAATGAGATCATTTGAACAACTTGTACTACTAAGATTCCTAGTAAACAATTAAATTTAATTATTAGAAAATTATAAGAAACTATATCAAAATTAATAATGAAAATAACTTACTTTTCTCGAAGCTTTAAATTGTAACGAAAATAAACCAAGTCATTCAACCTCTTATGCTTCAATCTATTCCTTTTATTGGAATGGATAAATTCAAATGTGCTCCAGTTTCGTTCACACCCAGTTGCACTCACACATTGACTTAAAATTCGAATCGCAAATCTTCTCAATTCTGGAACATTACAACTGAATTGATCTCACCAAGAAACTACAAGTTATAAGATAATAACAATAGTGTTATAAACAAAATAAAGTGATAATAATTTTCAACAAATAAGAAATAAAAAATAAGTAATACCTGAAGAAAGTCTTCCTCTTTGTCGAATCGCAAGCGACATTCCAAAATCTCCATTACACGACTTATAAAGCTCCATTTGTTCACTTAAAATTTCTTGCATTGTCTCATTAGAAACAATTGTTGTAATTGTGAAAAACATTCCTCTACTAACTACAGCTTGCTTTTCAACATCCAGTCTATAATACACACTAGGATTCAAAAATGCCTTGGCTGCAAACAATGAAGAAGAAAGTTGCCTCCCCCTTCTCTCATTAATGATTGAGATGAATGGTAGGTATAAAGAAGGCCCATTTTTTAGATCGGCCTTAATTGCTTCCGTCGCTCTCTATAGCATCATAAATATATCCTATTGTTGGCTTTTCTTCACTATCAACCAACCGAAGCACCCTCACCAAAGGCTCACAAATTTGGATAACGAATTGACATTGCGACCAAAATTTCCTATCTTCCAGTATGATACTACAAACCTCCATTCTAGCATTAGACCTAACATGCTGAAATGCAACCCACTTATCACTTGTAAACATTAGTCTTAACTCATTCTTCATCAAAATAAAAGACTGAAGTGATAAGAAATTTGTTGCAAATCTTGTCACAGTAGGGCGACATAAATTCCTACCATTGGTAAATTCCCTTCTCATCAAATTCAAAACCCATGCACAATTATAAATAAACTTTGTCACCTTTTTTGCCTTCTGCATGGTCTCATCAATAACAGAAAAATACCTAGGATCTCCTATATTCTCCAGTATTAAATCAATACAATGTGCAACACAAGGAGTCCAAAAAAAATGAATTATAGGTATTCTGCAACCTTTTTCCTGTCACTTTATAAGCGAAGTCATTGTCAATAATAAACTGAACAATGTTTTCCACCCCTACTTCATTCACAACTTGATCAAATATCCCAAACAAATTATCAACATTTCTAATCAGGTCAGATATATCAACATATTTTAAAAACATAGAGCCATTACAAGAATAAACCAAAAAATTTATAATAGGCTCTTGTCTCTTATTCGTCCAACCATCACACATAACTAAGCATCCATTAATACCCAACTCACTCTTCTTTCAGCCAAATAAGTTCTCATTTCAGATACAACACAACTTAAAAGTTTACCTCTTAAGTCATCAATCGATGGCCCTTTATATCCTGGACCATAAGAGGCTATGGCATCTATCATAGGTTGATAATAATATGATTGAGAAGCATTAAATGACGAACCTGTATCATACCACCATCTAGTTACTGTCATATCCACATTGTGAGCAACATCTCTTGTCTGCATTGCACTACGAATTGAAGGTTGGGCTCCAGGAGTTGTTCGTGGTGCAAAGAAACCAGACACCTGCCTTCTTCTCTTCCTCACATCAGATTCTTCAGGATCCTGAGGCTAAGATGGAACACTACCACTACCACTACCACTACCACTTCCACCTTCAACATCTCCATAATCACCACGAAAATCAGGAAATGAAATTCCACTACCAATTTCAAAACTCAATCTTCCCCTTCTATCTTTCTCAAATTGATGTTCATCAAGCAATGTTTTTATTTGCCACTTCACATCATGACTAACTTTTTTACACGCTTCCACATCTCCTTTAACTCCAGCTAAATTTCTTTTCAATCGGGTGATTCTTCCACCTTTCAAATGCTTGTTACAAAACAAGCAAATGGTATGATTTTTTTGACCGGGAACCACACCAGCGTGAGCCCAAGCTGGATCATTGTATCTTCCTGAACTAGGTTGATTAGGAGTGTTTGAACTTCCTTCCATTTATTTGCACATATTCACAAATAACACATAATTTCAGTACACAATGACAATATACATATCTATCTTATATAATATAAGTCATGTTGTAATAATCACAAAGTTCTATTTCCAACAATTCTCAATCCTAACAATTACAAAACAATCACAATTCAATTTTCATTCATTTCATTTCCAACAATTTCCAATCCTAAAAATTACAAAACAATCACAATTCAATTTTCATTCATTCCATTTCCAACAATTCCCAATCCTAACAATTACAAAACAATCACAATTCAATTTCCATTCATTCCATTTACAACAATTTCCAATCTTAACAATTACAAAACAATCAAATTCAATTTTCATTCATTCCATTTCCAACAATTCCCAATCCTAACAATTACAAAACAATCACAATTCAATTTCCATTCATTCCATTTACAACAATTTCTAATCCTAACAATTACAAAACAATCACAATTCAATTTCCATTCATTCCACTTCCAACAATTCCCAATCCTAACAATTACAAAAACAATAACAATTCAATTTCCATTTATTCCATTTCCAACAATTTCTAATCCTAACAATTACAAAATAATCACAATTCAATTTCCATTCATTCCATTTCCAACAATTCCCAATCCTAACAATTACAAAATAATCACAATTCAATTTCCATTCATTCCATTTCCAACAATTCCTAATCCTAACAATTACAAAACAATCACAATTCAATTTCCATTCATTCCATTTCCAACAATTCCCAATCCTAACAATTACAAAACAATCATAATTCCATTCCATATCCAATTCATTTCCATCAATTCTCAATCCTAACAATTACAAAACAAACATAATTCTATTTCTATTCATTCCATTTACAACAATTCTCAATCCTAACAATTACAAAACAATCATAATTCTATTTCCATTCATTCTATTTACAACAAGTTCCAATTTCCTACAATCACAATACATACATCTTCAATTTCCATTTTGATCAATTTCTAACAATTTCTAATTTCCAACAATCTCAAAACATACATCAACAAATTCTATTTTTCAATTTCCAATTCCACACAATCACAAAACATACATTAACAACTTCCTTTTTATCAAATTTTAACAATTTCTAATTTCACACAATCACAAAACATATATTAACAATTTCATTTTTATCAATTTCTAACAATTTCCCATTTCATACAATCACAAAGCATACATTAACAACTTCCATTTTAATCATCATCAACAATTTCATTTTATTATAAAACCAATATTTAATTTGATAAAAACCATGTGAGAGTACAAAATTATATGTATGTTATTTATAGTATGTCAATTTTCAAATTAAGAGTTATAAAATTTTCAATATAATTATAAAGATCTTAACTCTTAACAATAGCCCTTTTATATTGCCAATCAAGTATCAAACATTCAAACTTCAAACCAATGCAAATTCAATTTCTACATTTGTTGATTTAAAAGGATTTTTCATTATATTCTAATTTTGTGCCTTAAAATTAAATAGTTAAATTACAATTTTTCTTAGGTAAAACGGTAACAATTCATTATGCTATAAATTTATGCCCTTAATTTATAATTTGCAACTTCATTAATATAATCAAATCTAAATTGCAAACCAAAACAAGTAAATAATACAAATGAGTGAATGAGATTTATTTAAGATTCAACATTTCGAAAAATTCCAACCAACACCACCGTGCATAATCCAACCATGAACCAACACCGTGCATCATCCATGAAAATTTCTAAACCCACCAGCACCGATCCAACACTGTCCAACATTTTTACAACACCGATCCAACCAAAATAAATTTCACATTTTAAAAAATCCAACAATCCAATCCAACACAACAACAAACAAGCAAATGGCATGAAAATTTAGAAATCAGAATAGAACCGACTTCGAGTCTCTTGGCGGGTCTTCAAGTTTTGTCACGGGTCAGGGGGCCAAATCGTCTCCGGTGGCTTCGGTTGCGTCTCCAGTGGCTTCCCTTCGGTGTCACGGTGCTGTGGTACGGCGGCGAGGACCGGAGAAGGTGGTGGTGGTGTTGGATCTGTGTGGAGGAACCGACGAATGACGAAGCAAACCCAGTGAGAATCGGAGAAGGAAGCGACCGTCGAGGAGGCAAGCGTCGACGAGGAGGAGATCGATGGTGACGGTGGGAAGAGCAGAGGCAACCGGCGACGGCGGCGAGGAGTGGCACGACAGAGAGATAAGAGAGAGAGGAGGTCGGTTGTATGGGGGGAGAGTTGAGAGATCGAGTTTTGGGGGGCAAAGGAAAATTTTTATGTTAGATTTTTTAAATTTTGCAATTTAATCCCTACATTTTTTCAATTTTACGGTACCGGCCTGAAATTTCTGGGTACTGTTGGTACCAGCTGGTATCGATCAAAAACCACCGGTATCGGTCGGTATTTTAGGCTGGTACTGTGGTTGCGGGTTCCGTTCCGGATCCCAGCCGCAATGGTACGTTCCGGTCGGATCCGTCCGAAATGGAACGGATCCCGTAACAATGGTATCAACCCCTCTATATCATATCAGATCCTTTGTGTGGATGAAAATCAATAAAATAGGGTTGAAATTGATTTACGGTATAAAAGATCTCATTGAATTATTTGACTCTAGCATTTAAAGAAGAGGAAGGAGAAAAAGCTTGGTAGGTTTTCGGTTCGGTCTTGATATCAAAAATCATGTTTACAATTAGCAATAAAATTCTTGATGAGGTGGAAATAGTAAAGGCTTGGTAGAATTGGGATAGGTTTCATGATACAATTGTGGTAAGAGTCTATGAGATGGTGAAGGTCTCACTTCGGGTTAGATTAGAAGGAAGCTCTTTTTGGTATCAGGTTATAAAGTTTGGGTCAAGAATATCATATTTTGTTCAACTTGGGTTGTTGCTAACATTATTTCTTCGAGCCCATTTGGGTTAACCATATTGAGTTTAGCTTGTAATCTCTCTTCAAGCCCATTTACAAATACAATAGTCATGTAACTCTTTTCCATCATCCCAACTGATGCTGCTATCATCTCAAACTGTGCTTAATATTCTGTCATGGTCTTGATTTGGCAATGTTAGGTATGTGAAAGTAGGATAGAAAAACATAAACTGAAAGATAAACTTTTTTACTTTCTGGAAAAACAGATACTCACAATTCTACAAAAAGTTATTCTATTTATAAAACCATAACTAATTGAAAAACATAAAATTAGGAAATGCAACCACTAACTCCTATAGACCAGGGAAACTAACAACAAACTTAAACCAGTAAGTTAGACCCAAAACAAACTCCTATTGACTAGGTTAATAAAGAAATTCAGCAGATATTTCTAACAATTTCTCTCTTAAACTGAAAGTTTTCAAATTTTCAGTTAAGACTTAAAAGTGCATAAACTCCAAACCGTCCCCTTAACTTCTGAAACGTAGGCAACTTCAGTGGCTTAGTTATTATATCAGCTACTTGATCTTCACTTTTGCAGTATATATGATCAATTTTTCCATCCTTTGTGAGATCCCTCAAAAAATGAAACCTTACGTTTATGTGCTTGCTTCTTCCATGTAGAACATGATGTTTAGATAGTTTGATGACAAAACTATTGTCACAATAAATTGTAGTCGCACCCTTTAATGGAAATGTAACTCTTCTGGTAGTTTTCTTAACCATATTGCTTGGCAAGCACAAGCTGTTGCAGCTACAAACTCTGCTTTAATTGTTGACAAAGTGACAAGAGCTTGCTTTTTTAAAGACCATGAAATAGCTTCTGATCCTAACATGAAAACATAACCTGACGTACTATTTCTATCATCCAAATATCCAGCATAGTCACTATCTGTAAAACTAAATAAGTCTAATTTTTCATTTTTCTTGTAAAATAGACCATAATTTGTAGTTCCTTACAAGTAGTGAAAAATTCTTTTTGCAGAATAAAGATGGATCTCTCTTGGGCATTCCATATATCTACTAATAAGATTTACAACATGCATTATGTCAGGTCTTGTTGCAGTCACATACATTAAGCTTCCCACAATCTGCTTGTATAAAGTGACGTCCACCTTTCTTCCATCAGAATCTCTCCTAAACTTCAAACCATACTTAGTTGGTGTGCAAACAAAATTACAGTTCTTCATCTGAAATCTATCCAAAATTTCTTGCATCTATCTCTTCTGAGATATAAATATACCAGCAGAATTTTGTACTACTTCTATACCAAGAAAATAATGCATCAATCTAAGATCATACATACTAAATTCAAGCATCATGGACTGCTTAAAATTTTCAAACATAGCACAATCATTTCCTATGTAAATAAAATCATCAACATATAGGTACATAATAAGCATCTTTCCTCCTCCACCAATCTTAATGAAGAGAGTATTCTCATATGGACATTTTTTAAATCCTTCTTTTAGAAAATAGGTTTCAATTCGACTATACCAAGCACATGGAGCTTGTTTTAGCCCATATAATGCCTTTTTGAGTTTATAAATCTTACTTTCACTTCCAAACTTTACATGACCAGGTGCTTGGTCAATAAATACCTGTTCTTGAAGGTCACCATGCAAAAATGCCGATTTTACATCCAATTGGAAGATTGGCCAGGAGCTTTGTGTAACTAGAGTGATTACCAATCTAATTGTATCATGCATAGCAACTGGGGAGAAAACCTCCTTGTAGTTAATTCTGAATTCTTGTTTGTAGCCTTTATCCACAAATCATACTTTGTACTTATCAACTTCGCCATTCACCTTGAGCTTTGTCTTGTATATCCACTTCACACCAACTGTTTTTGGCCTTTTGGAAGCTCTATCAACTCCCAAGTGTTGTTTTTTTCAATAGCTGAATTGTCATCATCCTTAGCCTTTCTCCATTTTGAGTCTTTGACAACATCATTAAATATAACTAGATCGCAATATAAAAATAGGGCAAAATGTGTTAGTGGGTGCTCAAACTGATCAATCTCAGTTACCTCGTAGTCTTCCATCCATGCAAGTCTTCTTCTAACACATTGAGGTCTTTCTTTTACTCGAACTGTAGAATACTTTGAGTGACAGTTGGTTGTTAATGTCTATTTGTAGGCTACTGCCTTGTTTCTTCATTTTCACCATCAAAATCAACTTGTATTTGCAGTTTAGACTTATTTCCATCACCAGTCCATAATTGTTCTTCAACGAAAAACATGACGCGACTAATGACAATTTTTTTAGTCATCAGATTTTACAATTCGTATGCCTTTGATAGCTCATAAACACCAAGGAAGATGCATTTTTCACCTTTTTCATCAAGTTTACTCCTCTTTTGATCTGGAACATATGTATATGCTATGCAACTAAAAGTTCTAAAACGATCTACACTTGGTTTTCGTCCACTACAAGCTTCTTCGGGTGTCAAATTTTGAATAGCAAGTGTAGGGCTTCTATTCAGTACATGAATGCTCTAGTTGAAAACCTCAGACTAGAAACTTTTCTGAATTTCACTGCCTTTAAATATAGTAAGCACCATGTTCAAGATTGTCCGATTCTTCCTCCCTAAAATGTCATTCTATTGTGGCGTATACGCAACAATAACTTGTTTTTTAATTCCATTCTCCTCATGAAAATTTACAAATTCTTATGAGTTGGATTCTCCACCGTGATCACTACGAAGAATCTTTATAGGCATGCCTGCTTCTTTTTCAACTCTTACCGTGATCACTGCGAAGAATCTTTATAGGCATGCCTGCTTCTTTTTCAACTCTTGCCTTGAAGTTTTTAAATACTGAAAAAGTTTCAGATTTTTCTTGCAAAAAATAAATCCAAACTTTTCGACTATAGTCATCAATGAACGTTATAAAGTAACATTTATCACCATTTGATGTTGGACTTATAGGTCCATATAAATCAAAGTAAACAAGCTCCAACACCTTCTTTGCTCTCTATTATCTTCCTTTTTGAAAATTATCTCTATGTTGTTTCCCAACTACACATTCTTCACAAATTTGAGAAGGGCCTTTGATTTTTGGTAGACTAGTCACCATGTTCTTTTGCTGCAATGATTTTAATCCTCTAAAATTAAGATGACTATAGAAAAAATGCCACAACCAGCCCTCGTCCTTTACTCTTGTAGAGAAGCATGTGTGAGTAGTGTTGTTGAGATACAAAGGGAACATCCCTTTTGTTGTCATTTTGATTTGAGCAATCAAATCCAATGTTTTGTCTTGAATATGAAAAACTCCTTTTTTATAGTAATCTCATATCCCTTCTCCTGGAGTTGTCTAACACTAAGTAAATTGTTTTCAATTTTGGAACAAAATAAGCGTCAAAAATAATCTGAGTAGAGTTCTCCTTGGTGTGGATCTTAACGTTGCCTTTGCCCATGATAGAAACTGTAGATTTGTCACCAAATGTCATAGTATTATGAAATGTTTCATCTAAGTCTGAAAATACAGATTTATCTCCACACATGTGAATACTGCATCCTATATCCAAGTACCACATATGTTGATAAACATCTTCTTTTGTATGACTGTCCATCAAGAGAGAAACTTGTTCTTCTTTCTCCAAAAAATTTGACTTTGCACCTGAATCTTTCTTGAAACCAGTCCTATATTAAAACCTGTAGTGCCCATACTTGTGACAGTGAAAACATTTAATATTGGACTTATCATGACCTCTTTCTCTGATACTGGAGTTAGCTGCAAGATCCTTATCTACTTTAGAGTCAGCTACATGGATCTGGTCTGTTTTTTTTATGAGAATTCTTGTCCTTCCATTTCCCTTTTCATGCTCAAAACCTTTTGGATTAGTTACTACCTTTAGAGCTTGCTCTTTTTTCTCTTACTAGACTTTCTACTCATGAACCAATAAAAAACTTTGTAATTCATCAAATGAAAGCACATCAATATCTTTAGATTCTTCTATTGAACAGACAATCAAATTAAATTTTGGTGTCATTGATCGAAGAATTTTCTCCACAATAGTGACATCCTCAAAATTTTCACCATTGATATGCATCTTTTAGCAATCTTCATCATTCTAGTGAAAAAATTTGTAACGGACTCTCTTGACTTCATGTGTAAAATCTCAAATTCAATTTGTAGTCTTTGAAGCTACACCCTCTTTGCCCTTGCATTTCCTTGATACTTCTTCTTCAAGGAATCCGAGATCTGTTTGGAGGAATCCTAGATCCAAAGAATCGTCTCCAAGATTGCTCGATCAATAGCTTGGAAAAGATAGTTTTTGGCCTTAAGTTCTTTCAGCTTCAATGCATCAAATTCCACTTTTTGCATCTCTAACAACATTGCTCCAGCTACAAGCTTTTCAATTCCAAATTCAACAACATGCCAATACTCCTTAGACCTCAAGAAGTTCTACATCAACATGCTCCAATGGTCATAATGACCATCAAATCATGGAATCACTAGTTGCACAAATGTTGTTTCAGATGTAATTTGCTACTGCAAAACAAAAATGAGGTTAAACAGAAACATAGCTACTATTACACTCTTTCTCACTTATGTCTCCCCTCTGGATTTTTCACTCCCCATATCCAATCTCTGATACCACTGTTAGGTATGTGAAAGTAGGACAGAAAATATAAACTAAAAGATAAACTTTATTGCTTTATGAAAAACAGACACTCACAATTCTACATGAAGTTGTTCTATTTATAAAATCATAAGTAACTGAAAAACATAAAATTAGAAAATGAAGCCACTAACTCCTATAAACCAAGAAAACTAACAACAAACTTAAACTAGTAAGTTAGACCCAAAACAAACTCCTATTGACTGGGTCAACAAAGAAATTCAGCAAATATTTCTAATTGGCAAATGGTGAAAATGATTGAATAATTGACCCCTTATATGGTCTAAAAAACATCTGAAGCATCTACAATTTCAACATCTCCCATGGCGTAAATGGTCTTCCTTTCTTCAAATCTTAACCACGATTGTGCCTCCCCCTCAAAATACAACCATATCGCTTCCAATTTCTCTTATTATGACAGCTTGTTTATTGAAAAGTACCTCTCCTCATAAGAAATCCAAATATCTGGATCCTCACTTTCGAAGATAGGAAGGTCAAGTCTCCTAAGCTTGTAGTCCTTCTCCACATTCCTCTCTGCCAATTACGACATTTTCTCTCTAATGCTATTCTGTCCAGTCCAGTCCAATTAAAAAAAAAACGTTTTCGTTCTATTTAAAGATAATTCCTCACTTTCTTTCTTATTTTATATCACTTCCTTTGCACTACCAACGTAATTTAATTTAATATTGTTTTTATAATTTATAAATTAATTAAAAATTTGATAAATTAATCAATTTTAAAATTTAAAATTTTATCTTAAAATTTAAAATTTTATCTTAAAATTTTATTTTAAAATTAAAATTAAAATAATTTTAAAAATAAAAATGTGTTATAAAGTGAAGCTATCATTTTGTTTTTCATTTTGCTTATAAATGGTAATTTATAAATTATAAAAATTGATTAAAACAAAATAAATGATGAATTTGTTTTTATTTTATTTTTCAATTTAAATTTTTATCTTAAAAATTTTATTAATTTTTTTATTTAATTTATAAATTATAAAAACAAAATAAACGGTAATTTTGTTTATAAATTTGTTTTCCATTTTGTTTATAAAGGGTAATTTATAAATTATAGAAAAATTGATTAAAACAAAATAAATGATAATTTTGCTTTTCATTTTGTTTTCCAATTTAAATTTTATCTTAAAATTATATTAAAAAATATTATAATAATAATAATAATAATAATAATAATAATAATAATAATAATAATAATAATAGATCAAAAATGTGTCACAGGCTTGACACAATTTATTAAAATTGTTTAATTAATTTATAAATTATAGAAAACAAAACAAATGGTAATTTTGTTTATAATTTTGTTTTCATTTTGTTTATAAATGGTAATTTATAAATTATAGAAAAAATTATTGAAACAAAATAAATGGTAATTTTGTTTTCAATTTAAATTTTATCTTAAAATTTTATTTAAAAATAAAATAATAATAATAAGTCAAAATATGTGCCACAGGCATAACACAATTTATTGACAGTAATTTATAAATTAAAAATGATTAAAACAAAATAAATGGTAATTTTGTTTTTCATTTATGTCGCAGACGTGGCACCTAAGTCACTATTGTGACAAAAATTTTGATTTGTATTATTATTTTAATTTTAAATTTTCAAATAAAATTTTATGATAAAAATTTAAATTGAAAACAAAATTAAAACAAAATTATCATTTATTTTGTTTTAATCAATTTTCTATAATTTATAAGTTATCATTTATAAACAAAATGAAAAATGAATTTAAAAAACAAAATGACCCTTCATTTTGTTTATAAATTTATTTTCATTTTTTATTAAAATTGTTTAATTAATGCTTAAATCATAGAAAATAGTAAATTAAATTACATTAGTAGTGCAAATGAAGCAAAAGAAAATAAGAAAGCAAGTGAAGAATGGTCTTTAAATAAAACAATGACGTTTTTGAATTAGACAAAGTTGAACAGGTAGTATTAGATAGAAGCATTTTGTGATTGAAATATTTCTCTTAATTATTTCGATAGGATATTATTCAAAACAATTTTATAACTAAAACATGTTTAATTGGCTTACTTGTTTTGGCCTACTATTTTCAAATAATAGAAATGAAATATTTATATAATTTGAATTTTGGATTTACATGGTGACTTTGCAATGATTGAATCGTATTCTTACACTCCAAGATTGACACTTTGAATTTGTTATAAAATTAAGAATAATGTAAAGTATTTAAAATATTACAATTTTATCATATGATAAATAATAATTATATCAAAATATCAAATAAAAGAACAATAAATATTCTTAACTTTCTAACTATTATAATTTATAACAAAAGTTCGTGATGAAAAAGCAACCGAGTATAAGTGAAACTGAAACAAAATATTTATAATTACATTGCATATATAGAATTTAACATATACATCAAGTATAAATAAAATTAAATGAATAGGAGAAACAAAAACTTGAAACTTCATTCAATCATCTAGGGGGATATCCGTTATAACTGCACTAACCCTAATTATCATTTGGTATAAAATCCTCATCATTAAGAGGAGTCTCGTCATCATCATTATTCAAATTCAATGTACCAAATGACATATCAATGCTTTCCTATACAAGATTATCTTCCAAGTCACTCACATCTACCAAACTTAGTTCCTAAAAAATCCAATATGTCAAAAGATTGATTTTATTAATAAAAATTGGATCAATTGAATTACGTGTTCTATTAAAAGTCATAGTAAGCAATAAATTTTAATTATTAAAAATTATAAAATTATATATAAATTAGTAATGGCAATAACATAGCTTTCCTAAAGATTTAAATTGTAACGAACGAAGACCAAGTCATTTAATCTTTTGTACTTCAATCTATTCCTTTTCTTATAATGGATCAATTCAAATGCATTCCAATTCATTTCACAGCATGTCGTACTCACACATTGACTTAGAATTCAAATTACAAATCTTTTCAATTCTTGAACACCAGTTTTGAATTAGTCACATGAAGAAATTGTTAGTCGTAAGACAATAAAAGTAGCATTATAAACAAAAAGTTGATAATTAATTTTCAATAAGTAACAAAACTAACAAATATATCTAGAGAAAATTTTACTACGTTTTGCTTCTTGTCGAATAATAATTGACATCCCAAAATTCCCAAAAGAATGCTTATAAAGCTTCATTTGTGTGCTCAGAGATCCTGCATCATCTCATAGGCAACAACTGTTGTAATAATTAATAGCACTCTCGTATTAACTTCAGTTTTCTTTGTAAAACTTGATTTGAAATAAACATTAGGATTAAAAAATGCCCCAGTTACAAATAATGAAAAGTAAAGTGGCCTTTCCCATCTGTCATTGATGAATGCAAGATAAGGTGTGTACAAAAAAGACTTATTTTTTAAATTAGCCTTGATTGCTTCCTTTGCCCTCTCTATGCCAAAACAAAAAACTCATCTTCTCATCACCATCATCCAAAAGAAGCACCCTCACCAAAGGTTCACAAACTCAGCTAACAAATAGGCATTAAGACCAAAATTCAGTATCTTCAAGTATAATTCTGGAAACCTCTAATCTAGCATTAGACATAACATTCTGATATGCAATCCATTTATCACTTGTAAATATCTGTCTCAACTTTTTCTTCATTATAACAAGATACTAAAGTGATAAGAAATTTGTTACAAATCTTTTAACAACAGGAAAACACAAATTTCTACAATAGGTAAAATTCTTTCTCATTTAAGTCAAGACTCATGCACAATTATAGATGAACTTGGTCACTCTTTTGGCTTTCTACACAGTCTCATCAATAATAGAAAAATACCTAGCATCCTATATATTTTTTAGCATTAATTCAATGAAATGTGTAACACAAGGAGTAAAAAAAGAATTATACTTGCTTTGTAATCTTCTTCTCGTTGCTTTATAAACAGAATAATTGTTAGTAATGAACTGAACAATATTTTCTGGACCTACTTCATTTACAACTTCATCAAATATTTCAAATGAAGTATCAGTATTCCTAACAAGGCGAAATGCATCACTAAACTTAAAAAATATTGAGCTCTTTACAAAATAAACCAAAAAATTAGTACTAGGCTCATATTTATTATTTATCCAACCATCGCACATGATTGGACACTCATAAGTAGCCTAATCCATTCATCTTTTTTTCAAATAATTTTTAATTTTAAAAACTAAACAACTCAAAAATTTAACTCTGTAGTTATCAATAGAATGAGCTTTGTATCCCGGACTTTAAGAGGCTATAACATCCACCATAGGCTGATAATAATAAGATTGAGAAGCTTTGAATATTGCATCTGTAGCATACCCCGATCTAGCTATTGTCATACTTATATTTTGAACCGCTTCTCTTGATTGCATGATATTACGAATTGAAAGCTAAACTTCAGGAGTTATTCGTGGATAAAACATTCACTTCTTGTTAGAAAGGAACATCACTATTACCACTACCTCCATCAACATTTGTACTATCATTATGAACACCACCAAACAACCTTCCACTGCCAATTTCACAATTCAATCTCTCCCTTCTATCTTTCATGTGTTGATATTCTTTAAGCAAAGTTTTCGTTTGTCACTTCACATTATGACTTACTTTTTTACGGGGTCCTATATCTCATTTAACTCCAACTAAATGCTTCCCTAATCGAGTGACTCCTCTATCTTTCAAATGTTTGTTACAAAATAAGCAAATAGTATAATTCTTCATATAGGGGCCCAATGCAGTATGAGCTTAAGCTGGATCATTGTCTTCCTAAAGCGGTTAAACGTTCAAGAGTGCTTGAACTTCCTTCCATTTATCTATAAAAATAAATGAAGACATATATTAAAATAAAGAACACATAATTTAATTATCAACTATTATCACAAAATATGTATTATTTATCTCAAATGTCTAAATTAACACAAATTACACAATACCCATGTCCGTCTTATATAATATAACTCATTTTGTATGATTACATTATACTCAATTCAATTTCATCCAATACAATTAAATTTTACCCAACACAATTCACCAATAAGTCAAAAACTAATAATTCAAGTATTCAACATACACAATTACACAGTACGCATGCCCATCTTATATAATATAACTTATTTTATATGATTACATCATACACAATTTAATTTTATCCAACATAATTCATCATAAAGAGGGTGAACCATAGAGCAATTGCTAAAGTTACCAGTTTGAGACCATAAGGTCACAGGTTCAAGTTACGGAAACAATCTCTTTGTAAAAATACAAAGGGAAGGCTGCGTATATTATGATCCTCTCTAAACCCACACAAAGTGGGGAGTCTTTTGCATGTTGACTTTTACAATTCACCATAAGTCAAAAACTAACAATTCAAGTATTTAATATGCATCATAACACAATATACTTAATAGTCATAAACTTAAATAAGTTTGAAGACGAATATAAAAAATTACATGTATGAAGTGAATTGAGCTTAATAAATAAAGAAATTTTTTGTTTCATTACGTATGACTTAACTATGACATTAGTTTATATAGATGATATTTTGATATTTTCATCTTTAACGAAGCAACATCTTTAACATATTAAGGCAATCAAATGAGTTGTAATCAAACTAATGATTATTTCACATTTCATGTCAAGTTCTCATCGAAGATTTCTTTATCAGATTTAATTTATGGCTCATGTCATTGTATGCATTCTTAAAAATGTCTAAATTGGGGTTCCTTAATTAATTAATTATCTTCCATTAATCTATGGATGTTCCATATGGAGATAAATGTAAGATAAGTGCTAAGTGGTAACATGATTTTTATAATTAAACTATTTTCTAACAAAATCTCTTTTTCATCAAATTTTGTTATATTATAATCCTAGTATAACACAATATAATATTTTATACAACAATCAATTGTATTTATTAAAATATATGAAAGTAAAATTTTGTCTCCTATTTATTTTTTTGCCTCTACCTCCGGTGTGATATATGAGCTAAAAAAGGAGAATAAAAGATCTAAATAATGGAACTAATTATTTAAATGTCATTAATTTAAAATTTTGTATGTTAAGACTTAAGTCACAAGAAATATGCATACATTTATAAGCTCAAATTTCTCAAATCTCAACTCCAACAATTCCAACCATTCATAATTCTACACATTGAACATAACCATACACTTCAATTCTAGCCATTCACAAATGCAATTCATAATTCAATTCTAATTATTCACAAATACAATTTAGGAGCATAAAAAACAATTTAAAACATACCCCAAAAAATCACAATTTCAATTCGAGTTAGTAGGCTGAGTCGGGTCAAATATCAAAGTTGAAAAATCTAGTTTCATTTCAACAACAATGGTGGTGGACTGGTGGAGGAGAGCAGCTGAGTAGTTGGCGAAGAGGAAGGAGAGGCAACAGCAGCAGGCAAAGAAGGCTCTGGGAAATTGGAGAGGCAGATAGTAGACTAGTCGGTGGGGATGGGTGGTAGAAAGGGAGGTAAACTAGCAGGTGTGGAGGCACAATGGAGATAAGTGGTGACGTCATGGTGGCGGTCGGAGGACATTGGCGATAATGAGAGTAATGAGCGAGAAATAGAACGATGAGAGGGAAAGAGAAAAAACTGACAGCTTGTTTGGAAACCTTCGAATTGAATTCATTAACGAATTGAATTCAATTACATTAATGAGATTGAATTGAATTCAATTTACACTGTTTGGAACAAATCCAGTAATATTAGAATTGAATTCAATTACACTGTTTGGAACAAATCCAATAAGATTATAATTGAATTCAATTATTTCATATGACACCTTTACCCCTGACTAAAAATAATGTTATTAACTAATAAACATTCACACTTACATTAATGCAACTTATAAACATCAATTTCATTATAAGTAATATCATCAAAAAGTTTATTATTAAAATGAAAAGAAAAATTGATTGCGAATAATATCAGGTTAGACCAAATTGTGAAGATAATAGAAAATTATTATAATTTAGAAGCTTAAAAATGTATAAACGAGCAGTAGTTCTTTTGCGTTGATAACTACAAGACACTATCAAAATTTCATATTTCACTCCAAATTACATATAATATCATAACAAGTTTTAACATGTCTTCCTGTGATAAGGACACATAAGATCGTTACATCAAAAAACTAAATAAAAAACATTCATACTTGCATAGAGCAAATTACATCATCCATAAAGTTCCACACTTAAATAGGGCAAGCTATAAAAACCTAACATCAACCCATCTGCGTAGACAACCAACCTAAACGTAGTTCAATTGGACATGCAAAAAACATACCAATAAATTTAGGATGCTTTACAAGCCAAGTAACTGCATCCAAGAGAGCACGCCCTTCCAATCCTAATTCTTTCATTGCATCAAATATTTCCTCATCTTTTCTAACACGAGGGTTTGTGGCTACAATAGCTTGTGCAATTTCTTTCATTGCATTGGACATAACTTGTAATTCTGAAAAAATTTGATCTTCCACTCGTGCTTTTCTTTTCTTACCTGTGTATGATGGTTTTGACACTGAAGGTGTTTATGATGAGGGAGTCTGAGTTGTTGGTATTGTTGGAGTACTCTTGCTCCCAAATGGATCAAAGCTCTCCAAATGAACCTCATTATTTGCTTGCATATTATCAATGTCCTCAATATTCATATCACACTTTTCCTTTTCCCATCTTTGAACTTTCTCTTTTGCACTTTCAGCTTCAGATCTAGTGGCTCTATCTTTCTTATAGATCTCGCGAACAAGGTCCAAATTAGGTAAAGGCTTCCCTCGAATATGCTTCACCTTTTCGTTAACCTATCAATCAAAATACAAGAAACTATGTCAACAAATTTCATGCATAAAAAATAATACAAATAAAAATTTTAACTATATAAGTATTAAATAAAATACCTGTATCAGACTTTGCCACATCTCTGGAACCGCTTCAAATGTCTTGGTAACATCATTCCATCCAATTCCACTTTTGCCATCAAGAAATATTGCCAAATGCATTTCTTCCCTTAAAGTTCTCAATTGATTTACAATTTTGCTCCGATTAATCTTAACCCCAAACTTTTCATTAATTTCCTTTATCACCTCTTTATATGCACCAGCACTAAAATTTCTATCCTCCTTTTGGCCTTTATTTTTTTTTGCTTCCTAAGAACTTGAAGCATGCACTTATCCATTTCATAATTCCACCTAAAATATCCATCAGCTTTTTTTCATCATAATTCATCTCTACATCCATTGTCACCTATTTGTTCCAAACACAATCCAACACAAATCATCTTATTCTATTATTAACTCTTACTTTTCTCAGCAACATAAACAAGCATAAAATTGTGAAAGACAATAACATTGAAAGGACGAACAATCATGTTTACAAGTGGCAGTAACAAAAAGAGAACAAAACATAAACAAAGTTACATAATGTAATGACAAAAAGTTCAACAAATCAATGTTGACAAACGTAATCATTCCACATATGTGCAGCGATAGTATTTCTTATTATTTCTCCTATTCTACCATCTTCATTCCTAGCAATTCCTCCAAAGACATTATCATCATCATGATCACTATTCAATAGATCTCTATCAACTCTTGCAATAAGTTCTTCATCCGGATCATATGGTATCAAAAAGTTATGTAAAATACAACAAGCTAACATAATTTCAGATAATGTGTTCACATCATATCTTGACATCTCAGATAAAATGGGAAATTTACACTTCAAAACACTGAATGCCCTTTCAATTGCATTACGTAATGAAGCATGTCTCAAGTTGAATAACTCTTTTGCATTAGTTGGAGCGTGCCGAGAATACTCTTTTAAATGATATCGAGTGCTTTTATAAGGAGCAATAAATTCGGAACTCAACATATATCCAACATTAACTAAATAGATTTTAACTATAAATAAAAGTAAAACCATTTACTATATGCTTATAGCCAATAACACTTTTTCTATATAATATGGAATTTAATAATCTTTAACTAAAAGATACCTTGAGGAACAATGAGCTTATCTTCTCTAGCTAATGCATTATTTAAAAATCTTGAATCTGAAGCTGAACCTTCCCATCCAGGTAAGACATATGTAAATTTTAAGTCAAAATTGCATGCAACCAAGACATTCATTGTAGGATAACTCTTCCTTCCTCTGTACCTTGATATATTTTCCTTTGAAACTTTAACTTTGATATGTGTTCCATCAAGAGCACCAATACAATTCTAAAAAGTCCATAAAAAGTATTAAAAATTTTTTATTAATAAAAAGTATGTTTTTGTATATAAATTATTTTTAAAAAATACCTAAAAATATGGATAAAATCTTCCATTGCTATTGATTATTTCGGAAGGGACAACAAAACCATTTGGTTGAACCAAAAATTGATCATTGAGGGTAATTATTGCTCTGAGTACTTGGTGGAAGTGACAACTAATTGTTTCAGTAGATCGTCGGAAAAAGAAACTCGAGTGTTAGCTCTACAACTTAAAAGATGTAAAAATGTTCCAACTTGTTCCTTAACCAAACTATATTGGTTATCTCTTAACAGTCCCCTCCTACAAAAAATTGAACATAATCGAATAAATGCATCATAACTCATGCATAAAATGCTACGTGCATTATAACGTGTCTCTATTGCGGTTAGTAATTCTTGACGTACAATTTCTCCATGACCTCTTTTTGGATGAGCTAGTTGTCTATTAGCTCGACACATATATTGATATGTATGTCTCAAGCAAACCAAATAACCCGCATAAGCTACCATAGCAAGTAAAACATTTCTTTCAAATCCTCTTATATCGCCTGCATTAAAATTTTATTTATTTTCACAACACAAGTAGAAAAAATATTGACATATCAGTTCCTACTCCTATGACACGTTCGCATCTTCAAGAAGAAAGAAAGGGAACAGGACAGCTTCAAATTTTCAATGAAACCAAGAATTGCATAAATACATAAGAGAATGGTATTCATCATAATTATCATCTAGAAAGATGGATCACTTCTATAAGTACTGAAAAAGTTTTTGGATAATGCATATTAGGGTGATTTATAAATATATCATAATCTCTATCTTTAGCAATGAAAATGTTATCACCTAAGAATCTGCCCAAAATGAAAGAAGATAAGAGGAATTGATATTAATGTTGTAAAAATCATCAAGACCTAAGCACTTCATAGAGTGGAAGCCAAATAGAATTTTGATTTCTGAACTCTAATTGGATCCACAGATTATATATGTCTTCGTTCTTAGAAATTAAGCACTGTGTGCCAATAATAAATTAGAGAAGCGTTGAATTATATTGAATATTAAGCTTCTTGGGTTCGTTTTGGAACATGAGAACTTGATGTAAAAGAGGCTAGAACTCTACTTGGCAAAGGGTATTGATGATGATAATTGATAGTCAACTTCTTGATTGCTGTAAAAAAAGCTAATTAGAAGAAAAAATGACAATTAAATTGTATGTGTATAGAGATCCCTAACATAACAAAAGTCGAGTTCACGAAATAGATCAAAACTCTCCTAGCTATCAGAGGGTGTTATGATTGATGATATAGCTCGGCGCATTGGTGTGTTTCAGCAATTCTTGATCTTGATTATTCATTTATGTTTTTCAGTTATTTGTTTTGCCATGACATTGAAGTTGTTCAAAATAGAAAATTACACACTCGACTTGAATAATCCTACTTTGTCTTAGGTCATTTAAAATATGAACAGCACACAATAAGACACACTCAAGCACCACCAGAATCAATAATACAAAAGCTGAAGCAAAGAATAATACCTCTAAGATAAAAGTGAGAGATAGGAGAAGGAAGCAGAGGTGGTGTTGCGTGGACGAAAAGGAGGCTGTTGGTGCGTGGGTTTGCTAGTGTTTCGTTTGGTCTGCTGGTTTGTCGTCTGGTCTACTGGTTCGTCGTTTGGTCTGCTCTGCTGGTGCATAGGAGAAGGCGATCGTCTACTGGTGCGTGGGAGAAGGCGGTCCTGTCTACTGGTGCGTGGGAGAAGAGGAGAAGAGGGTCAGTTGCTGTGATAGGGTTGAAGTTGTGGGTATTATTGGGTTTCTAATGTTAAAAACGAAACCAGCAATCTTTAAATTTAAATTCACGTGATTTATCATGTGAATTTAATTTACTAAGGGAGGTGGGTTTAAACCCACACATGAATTGAATTCCTGCCATTCTTTTTGTTCCAAACATATAAATTGAATTCAATTCCTTATATTCCAAACATAGTGGAGAGTTAGAGAATCAGAAGTGAGTGCGATCGGAAGAAGATGGAGTTTGTTACATTTTCTTTTACAATTTAGTCCCTAAATTTATTAAAATTTAGGATACTAACCAATATTTTAAATTTCGGCCAATACTATACCAATTTCTTTTACCGTCCGACATTGAAGTAAGAAATTCTGCTCATTTTCCCGTTTGATATCAATCATTACATGGTAGTATCGGATTTTTGGTTTATTAATAATAATAATAAATAAATAAAATGAGTAGTCCAAATAATTTAACGCATCGTAATCTTGATTGAATCCCCAAGAAGATTCAGACATCCCATTGCAACGTCATCTCTCTTTAATTTTTCTAGCCACGTCACCTATCCGTGTCTCATACTTAATCCAACGGTGGAACACAGTCCCAGTCATCAATCCCGAACAAACGAAACGGACCAGTAGTATCCTAATGTCTTAAGAGTTAAGATATTGCCGACCATAGATTAGGAAAATATACAAGCTTAATCTGACGGTGCAGGAATACCCATGTCACTAATCCGCGGGAAGGCCTGTCGACCAATAAGCTTTTGGTTTACCTTCCAATATATGGACAGCTTCCAGTGCGACTTCTCATCTCATCACTTTCTCTTAGGCACGAAACCTAAATCAGCAGATTCAATCCTTAAGACTCTTGCTCTAGAATCAGATGGCGCCCAAGGCAGAGAAGAAACCAGCGGAAAAGAAGCCAGCGGAGGAGAAGAAGACGGTGGCGGAGAAAGCTCCGGCAGAGAAGAAGCCAAAGGCCGGGAAGAAACTGCCCAAGGAAGGCGGCGCGGCGGCCGGAGACAAAAGGAAGAAAAGAGCGAAGAAGAGCACAGAGACGTACAAGATTTACATTTTTAAGGTGTTGAAACAGGTGCATCCTGACATCGGAATCTCAAGCAAGGCGATGGGGATCATGAACTCCTTTATCAACGATATCTTCGAGAAGCTAGCGCAGGAATCTTCGAGACTGGCAAGGTATAACAAGAAGCCTACAATTACTTCTAGGGAGATCCAGACTGCTGTGAGATTGGTGCTGCCTGGGGAGCTTGCCAAGCACGCGGTTTCTGAAGGGACGAAGGCGGTCACCAAGTTTACTAGTTCATAAGAATTTAGGCTTGTTCTTGTTGGTTAGGGATTTCCCGGTGTGTATGTGATTGGCCTTGTGGATTAGTTAGTAATCGATGGTAAAGGTTAATTGAGTGTTTTGTAAGTGAAGATTCAGATGTTTGTAATGGCAGATTGAAACATAAGGTATCTTGTTTGTTGTTTCAGAAGTGTTGACTTAAGCTTCAGATACGATAACGGGTCGTGAACGATTAAGTTGACTTAGGCTTATTGGAAACGCTACTATAAAGGTATGACTCTGTTGGTTGGATGGTATCTTAGCTTAGATTTTTTAATGCAGCATTGGTGTGTGATGTATATGTGGAACAAATTCATATGAGGGAATCACATGCTTCGAGCAGATCTTTTTATCTTGTTAGGACAAAGGAATATGATTTATTTAGTTAAAATTGTTGTTAAAAAGAATCCAATTGATCAATGGTGAAGTTAGAATACTGTTTCCCCTCGTGACATCTTCAGGGGGCGTCCTTGGGGATATTCCAAGAAAATATTTAGTTAATCCTTGATGCCCCTTTCAATGTAAAGATGATGAACGAGCTGCCCAACACCCAAGTTCAGGTTGTCGAATTTGGACAACATTTTCAGGCATCAAAGAGATGATGATCTACAAGAAGCCACATACTTTAAGAGTTTTGGAAAATAATTTGAAATGCAAGGAACTGAATGAAGAAGTTCAATTCAAATGTCATGAATGGTTACATATTTTTTTCAAGAGATATCATGAATAATCATGTACATTATAAATGGGTGTCTTTTAAGTTTATATAAGGTTGGTTTAACATCCAATTCATGGATAATATACAATCAAATCTTTTCTTCTTCATCTTTATCATATTTATTTTTAATTGAAGTTCATTTTTGGTTCTCTATTGATTGTGCTGTTGTAGAGAACATTAGGCTTGTAGTATCTTAGAAGGAAATTTGTCAAAACCCTGTAACAACTAGCGGGGGCAAATATTTCCTTAAAGAGAGTGATTTTTCATGTCTCCAGACATCCAACTTGAACCCACTTTTCTAACAATTTTAAAGAAATATTTGCAATGGATTCAAAGAGTATCATGAATCAAGATTACATGAAGTTGGATTGTTTTGATGGCACAAATTTCATACGATGGAAGGATAAAATAATGTTTCTCTTGCCGACATTGAAAATTGCATATTGCTTGGATCCGAATTTGCAAGATCTTCCAATCCCACAAATGGATGATAATGAAGCAACAAAAGCTGCACGCAAGAAGCGGGAAGAACATGGGTTGCTATGCCGGGGACATATTCTCAACAATCTTTCTGATCGATTTTATGATTTGGTCACATCAATTACTTCACCAAAAGAAATATGAAAGACTTTGGAGTTCAAGTACAATACCAAAAAGTAAGGTGTAGACAAATTTTTGATTATGAAATATTTTGAGTTTAATATGGTTGATAATATGTTTATAATGGTCCAAGTACATGAATTACAAGTTCTTGTTTCCAAGCTTAAAGACTTAAAGGTGGAAGTTCCTGAGCTATTGCAAGTAGGAGGAATAATTTCCAAACTTTCTCCTAGTTGGAATGATTATAGGAAGAAACTTTTGCATATTATCGAGGACTTCTCTCTTGAGCAAATTCATAAACATTTGCGGACATAAGAAGAAATGAGAAGTTTTGTTAAAAAGCATGTTTCTGAAGTTGCAACAAAATTTAATTATGTTGAAGGGAAGCAAGGTAATAAAAGCGGTGGAAACAAGAGAAAATATTTTGATACAGTGGGTGCTCCAAAACTGAAGGTTGAAAATTCCAAGAAAGGAAAGACATGCTTTAATTGTGGCAAGAAGGGACACTACAAAAAGCATTGTTGGTTTCAAAAGAAACAAAAATAAGATGGTAGTGCCCAAAATACTATTAATGTAAATATGATGGACCTTCGTACTAATGACTTCGTTGCAATGGTTTCGGATTTGCATATTGGTATGATCACTGAACTTCACATAGTCTCTAACAAAGTTACTAATGATTGGTGGTTCGACTCGGGAGCCACGATACATGTTTGCAATAGTAAAGAATTATTTAAGACTTACGAACATGTTGATGAAGGCCAGTAAATTCTTATGAGAATCAACAATGCCGCAAAGGTCTTGGGAAAGGGTAATGTAGAACTGGATTTTACTTCGGAAAAGAAGTTGTTATTGATTAATGTTTTACATTTACCCGAGATTACTAAGAATCTCGTTTTGACCAATTTGGTTTGTAAAAGGGGGTTTGAGGCTGTGTTAGAGGGGGGCAAAGTTATTTTGTCTAAGAATGGATTGTTTGTAGGTAAAGGATATGCTTGTGATGGAATGTTTAAGTTAAGCATTAATAATAATGCAAATGTTTTAGTTTATATGGTTAACTTATCATTATCTTTATGGCATGATAGACTTGCACATGTTAGCAATACAATACTTAAATTTATGTCCAAACATGATTTAATATCGTACAAGCATGATAATGATAAAACTTGTGAAGTGTCCATTCAAGATAAAATGGTTAAGAAACCATTTTCAAAAGTTGAAAGAAAATCTGAAATTTTGGAACTTGTTCATTCCGACATATGTGAATTAAATGGTATGCTAACAAGAGGTGGAAATAGATATTTTATAACTTTCATTGATGATGCATCTAGATATACCTATGTGTATTTGTTAAAGCATAAAGATGAAGCATTTTATATGTTTAAAGTTTATAAGATGGAAGTTGAAAACCAAAAGAGAATGAAATAAAAGTTCTAAGAAGCAATAGAGGTGGTGAATATTTTCCTCAAGAGTTCTTAAATTTTTGTGAGGAAAATGGAATCATACACCAAACAATTGCTCCATATACACCCCAACAAAATGATTTGGTGGAAAGAAAGAATCGAATTTTGGTTGACATGCTTAATGAAATGTTAGTAAATTCGGGTTTGCCAACGAATTTGTAGGGAGAAGCCTTGCTTACGACTTGCCACATTCATAATAGAATTCCCACAAAGAAATTTAAAGTTTCTCCATATGAAGTATGAAAAAAAAGAAAGCCAAATCTAAGTTATCTTAGAGTTTGGGGATGCCTAGCATACTATAGAGTTCCGGATCTGAAAAGGACTAAATTGAGGCCTAGAGCACTCAAAGATGTCTTTATTGGATATGCAGAAAATTCTAAGGCATATAGGATATTGGACCTAGAATCCAATGTAATTGTAGAGTCAAGGAATGCTGAGTTTGTTGAAAACAAGTTTCATAATAAGTCAAGCTCAAATCAAGACTCTACTAGTGAGCATTTGGTTGAACCATAAGTTAAAAAACATTCTAAATCAAATTCTAACATTGAACATGATTCAAGTCCTTCAACCGAAGTTAGAAGGAGTCAACGTGCTAGAAAAGAAAAAGACTTACATTTGGATTTATCCTCACAATCTATTGTCTTCTTAGTTGAAGGGAATAGGACAATGGTACTAAATAAGATACCAATTGTTTTATATGTTGAGGATGATCCAAAGACTTATAAGAAAGCAATGCAATCGAGAGATGCATCATTTTGGAAGGAAGCAATCAATCATGAAATGGATTCTTTATTATCAAATAATACTTGGGTCATCATTGATTAGCCTCCTAGTTCAAAGGCTATTGGATGTAAGTGGATGTTTAGAAGGAAATATAATATGGATGGTTCAATACAAACTTTCAAAGCTAGATTAGTTGCTAAGGTTTTAAGCAAAAAGAGGGAATAGATTACTTTGATACTTATGCACCGGTTGCAAGGATAACATCTATAAGGGTACTATTAGCTTTAGCTTCTATTTATAATTTGTATGTACATCAAATGGATGTTAAAACTGTATTTTTAAATTGTGATTTGGATGAAGAAGCATATATGGAGCAACCGGAGTGTTTTGTTCAACCAGGTAATGAAAACAAACTGTGTAAGTTAATAAGGTCTTTGTATGGATTAAAACAAGCACCTAGGCAATGCTGTGAGAAATTTGATTCCATTATCTTTAAAAATGGTTTCAAGCATAATAGTGCCGATAAGTGTATATATTCTAAGTTTACACAAGAATATGGTGTCACCATATGTTTATATATGGATGATGTGTTGATTATTAGCACTAATATGTTGGGTGTGAATGAAACAAAGAAGTATCTAACCTCATAATTCAAAATGAAAGACTTAAATGAGGTAGATACTATCTTAGGCATTAAGGAATCTAAACATAGTGGGGGTTTTGCTCTTTTCCAATCTCATTATATTGGAAACGTGTTGAATAAATTCAAACACTTGGACATCAAAGAAGAAAATACTCCATATGATGCCTCATGCAAAGTAATAGAAAATACAGGTAGAGTGGTGGCTCAATTGGAATATGCTAGTGCTATTGGTAGTTTAATGTATGCTACACATTGCACTAGACTGGCTATTGCCTTCGCGGTTTGTAAATTATCAAGGTACACTAGTAATCCTGGTGTGGAACATTGGAAAGCAATTGGGAGAGTACTGGGTACTTGAAGAAAACTATAAACTACGGATTGTTTTATAACAAGTTTCCAGTCGTGTTGGAAGGTTACACGGATGCTAGTTGGATAACTAGTGTGAGTGGTAACAAGTCAACATCAGGTTGGGTGCTTATCTTGAGAGGAGGTGCAGTTTCTTGGGCATTAAAGAAACAAACTTGTATAACACATTCAATAATGGAAACCGAATTTATAGCATTAGGGGCTACGGGTAAGGAAGCGAACTGACTGAGAAATTTATTATTGGATATCAAGTTGTGGTCACAATCGATGCAAGCCATATCCTTACATTGTGACAGTCAAGCAATTATGTCTAAAAGCATACAGTAAAATTTATAATGGAAAATCTAGACATATAAGCCTTAGACATGAATATGTAAGACAATTGATTTCAGATGGTATTATTGCCATCGTATATGCCAAATCCTGTGATAACCTAGCGGATCTATTCACAAAGGGTCTCTCTAGAGATTTGATAAAGAGCACATCAATAGGTTTGGGATTGAGACATATGAATTAAATTTATTTGTAATGGAAACCCAACTTTTTCTAGTACATCACTAGTCAAAAGTTCAATGGGTAATAACAAGTTATAAGTAAGGGACTAAGTACTAAGTTTGATCTTAAAATATTCAAACGATTAGTACTAGAGGAGGGTGAGTGTTAAGCACTCTTAATGAAAAGTTAAGAGAGAATAAATTCTTAACGGCCTTCACCTATATGAACATGGAAGAGGTGCCGCTTTAACAAGGAATAGATCTTGTAAATGTTCATGAATTCTAGGAGGTAGCACAAGGTCATAAAATGTGGTTATTAAATGAACTTCTAAGAATAATGAAGGTTTCATGTGTATAGCATTTCCAGTTCTAATACATAGAAATCTAGGTTTAAATATTAACTATAATTACCTCTTAAATGTGTGTTAAATGTACGGGTAGATGTTTCATACAGTCAAAGAAGCTTGGAGGAAAAATCCCTTCTAATTTGCACAAGATAACTGTAATTTTCCTTTCTATTTTTTCCATTTTAACCAACTTTATTTGAGATGATGTTAAGCTTTTGAAAAATAAACTTAGGGCCTGTTTGGTTGAGCTTTTATCAGTAGAGTTTTTATCAGTAGAGCTTTTGTCAGTAGAGCTTTTCTGAGAAGAGCTTTTTTTAAAAGCCAGTTGACTGTTTGGTTGTCAATTAAAAAACAACTTTTTAAAAAGAGCTTCATTCAGTAGACTGTTTGGCAACATAAAAATAAAAAACACTTTTATTAATTTTAACTATATTTTATTTTATAATAAAATTATTTATGCTAAATAATTTTTAAAGTATATTAAACAATATGCCAAGTATTATATTGTAGGAAAATTTTGATAATCATCTTATAAGAAATAATTTAAAGAGATGCCCCATTTTTTTTATAGAAAATGAAATTAATATAAAAACAAATATTAAAACATGTAAAAAAGTTAAATAATATTACAAATTGTTAAGCATTCAACTTTATTACAAATTGTTAAGTAGAATCGATGGAAGAGTCTTGTGGTTTAACAACATCCATGTACTGTTGATGAGTAATTCTAACATTCATCTAATTATGTGTGTTTGTGGACTATTACTCAATTACAAGCTAATTAAAGCAAAAATTGTCAACAAGTTTTTTCGTTCTAAAAAAGAAAGTAAGGAGACAGGTCTAAGGTCTACGTGTTTCTGAACGCAGACGTTCGACTGCGTTAAAAACGCAGACTTCTGCGTCAACAACACAGACGTCGAACGTCTGTGTTCAAAAATACCCAGATGAAGGTCTGCGCGCAGACGTCGACGTCTGCGTGTCGACGCCTGCGTTTTTAATGCAAATGTTCGACGTTTGCGTTGAAGACAAACGTTCGACGTTTGCCTTCAATAGAGAAAATAAAATTTTAGGAGACAAATAAAGATAAAAAGAAGAACCAACATGAGAAGATAAGAGAGTTAGATGAGCAGAAGAAACAAAACAGAATCAACGACTGATTTTGTCAAGAGGAGAACAGACGCTATTTTAAGTTTTATTTACGTAAGTGACGGAAACATTAAACAATTAAAGAATCCATTTTTTATATATTTTCTATTTTTCATTAATAAAAATTTTATTATTTTATTATTAATTATATAAAATTTATTATTAATTATATAAAATGTTATTATCAATTATTTAATAAAATTTATTATATTAAATATTATTCTATTCTATTTAAAAATATTTTATTTCTATAACTTAAAAAACAGCTTCTCGAAAAAGCTGAAATTTGAGCTTTTCTGAAAAGCTCCAAATTTTAGCTTTTGAAAAATCTGTATTTTAGCTTTTTCAAAAGCTATTTCTACTTAAAAAGTGATTTTGAAGTTTCCAGCCAAACACCCATTTTTTTTTTCCTGAAAATAGCTTTTGCGGTGAAAAAAAGTACTTTTAGAGTCTCCAAAAGCTGAACCAAACAGGCACTTAATTCTGTTATCGCTTTCCAAACCTTATTTGGTAGCAACCCCCAAAATGCAATTGAAATTAGCCTTTATGTAGCGCCCCCTTGCCGTAGGGTACGCACGGGACGCCCGTGGGTCGTTCCAACGCATATCCCACAGCAAGGAAGTGCTACTAATCGAAACAATCACTAGATACTCGCATGGCATCAATAAAATAACCCACAACATTTCTTACATTTCACAATATCAATCCAAAATATAGACAAGTCTATCAGTCCCCTACAACTAAATACAATAATCCAAAAAGGGAAAAGCGATAAAACCGCTCATACTAGGTCATCCCAAAATATAGTCCCAAAGAAGTCACCCGGTTGACCGACTGCGATCCATCAACGCTCTTGATCACGAACGAACACTGCAGAAACGTCTGACACGGGAGCTAGAGTCCTACTGACGCTGTCCTGAAAAATATATTGCAATGTTGGGTGAGTTTGCGAACTCAATGAGAAACTATCATCGATGGTTCACCCAACTCATGCATATACATCTAATATATATCTCATAGATATATTTTAACACAATTTATAACACTATAAACACTTTACACAATTTACATAGTTACGCTATCACATATCAATTCACACTATGCACACATCACACGTATTCACAATTTCGCTACTACGACAAATGCATAATGTATGCAATTTCTCATTTTATGATGTTGTTGTGTGAGCGGCAATATTCACATTTTGGCAAGTAGGAGAGCCCTCGGGTATGCACTATCGCCCACTCACTTTAGGAATAGGAGAGCCTCCGGGTATGCACTATTTCCTTTTGGCCCAGCCCATTCAACGATATCGAGCTTAAAGCTCGATCACTAAGCTCCACCACAACCGATTAATTACCACTTATGTTCATGCATAGCATGCACTAACACTTGCACAGCCTCTAACACATTTATCTCACTTCACTCGCTAATCACAATCAAAACACTTACTCACAATTTTATCTGCGATTCTCATTCACTTCACATTTTATCACTCACTTTGACACTTAATTCACACACATTCACAAAGACATTTAATCACATAAAACCGAGGAACCAACTAGGTTACTCACCTGTAACTTCCGAGCTATTGCCGGAAGTACCAAGAATGTCCGTGGTCCGTCGATCCAACGGCGCCTCTATAACAATTCAAATGAATTATCATCACCACTTGCTCAATTAATTCAATTCAGCGATGCACATGTCTTAATTCAAACTATATGATGCATGATCATGATTTCCCAGCACTAAGACCCAAATCGTTATCTCTCGCTTCACAATCACAATTCACAATTCACTAGATCAATAGCATTCCCTTAAATTCAACTTCACTCACTCAAACTCTAATCACACTCCACTAGTTACAACATAACTCTTTGGTCACATTTAAACTATAATGGACTCTCTTCGATAATTGCAATCCGTAAATTAAAATTCAAACTCTCAATCTTTATCACAATTATAGACCTCTTTCTCTAGTTCATAACGAATTAAGTATCACCTTAATTGGAATACCACAGACCAAGATATCATCACAATCTTTGAAACATGTTCAAGTAAAACATCTAGTTCATGTTCCTCCACCAATACCCTTACCTTGATTCAATCAATCATTTCCAATTTAATACTAAAACCATAAATTGTTTGTGAGAGATAAAGAAATGTGTTAGGAATCCAATGCTTCAAGAACCAGGTCATTTGGAGCTCTATAGTTCAAGTTATCCTCAAAACACCGATCTATGCATGCATTGCTTTCCTTCCGTCGATTTTTGCTTCTTTTGGTTTTCGCTTCAATTGATTTTCCTTCACTGATTTTTGCTTCACTGATTTTCCTTCACTGATTTTCGCTTCACCGATTTTTCTTCATTGATTTTCGCTTTGGTGATTTTCCTTCGGTGATTTTCGCTTCAATGATTTTCCTTCACTGATTTTCCTTGGTGATTTTCACTTCATTGATTTTCCTTCACTGATTTTCCGTCGAACATGTCCACTTATATAGATCATATCACCGAACACCAAAAGTTTTCTCAACAACTTATTCAACACTATAACAGAATTTATTTCTCCCCAACTACCGTGATTTATGAACAAACATATGAAATACATTTTCCATGAAGATGATGAAATCTCTCAACTTTATTTCACAAATCCCTAACAAAGAAGGGATTTCTCTAACACTTACATTGAAAACTCAAACAAATCTTCAAGCCCTAAACTCCACACGAAAAGATCAGCTTATGGTTTCTCCTTAGAGTCGAAAACACCAATGGCAGAGAAAGGTTGGTGAAAGAAAGGAAGAACACCAAAGTTCCTTAGAAGATATTTTGGGTGGGAAAGCTCTATGTCTCCAGAGAGAAAAGTTTTAGAAAGAAAGGAATAAAGAAGGCTTGGACAAGACTTAACCCATCAGCCCTCAAGGAATAGTGATCACCTACTCCTAGCTAGAGTACAAAGTCCAAGTACACATGTCACTTTCTTAATGAATAAACTCTAACTTAGTTACTTTTAACTAACTCCATTTAGTTCTCCCTTTCCAATATAACCAAACTATCTCCAAAACTTCATTTAATTTATTTCTTGCTCCCAACTATAAATATATCTTTCAATACACCATAACTTTACCAACATATACAAATACAATAATTCCACCAAAATTCAAAATCGCAAGATTTCACTAACCCAATTATTTCAACATTTTTAATAATCACAATTCACAAAATCATCTCAATTTCACTTTTCCAAACACAATCACTATCAAATGCCGGAACAATCATGAATGCATGTCACTATGTATATGCATGTGCAAAATGATCTATCTCTCTAAAATCAGAGGCCACAAAACACTCGATCACAAATTAAGCACTAACAACTCTACACTCATAACACGATGCTCATCGCATCGGTAACGGGATGCTACACTTTACATAAACACATGACAATCCAACTTTTCATCCCAAATATTTTGTACTTCTTCATGTCCACACACTTGCCAAGTTTGAAATATAACTATCAGGAAACTTTAGACTTTTTAACCATTCATACAAACTTTTCTTTTTTTTTGGTCCAAATTATAACATGTTTTTGGATATTGCGAAGATCTTTACCTAACTCATTCCTTTTACAAAAAAGTTTCAAGTTAGCTCGTGATTTTGCATTGTCCTTTGTCCTCCCTTCAATGCTCGTTATGGTGTTGAATAAATTCTCAAAAATATATTTTTTCAATATGCATCACATCTAGATTATGATATATCAAATTAGTTGTTCAATATGACAAATCCCAAAAGATACTTCGTTTTCTCTAACCAAAGTTTTAACTAATGCTTCTTTTAAGCTTCAAGTAATGTAACTTTCAGCAACTCTAATTTATCAATCTCCTGCAATATCTCTTCACCAGCTTTGTAAGGGCGAGGAGGTATTTGTACCATCTTATTTTTAATGAATATTTGTTTATTGAATTTAAATGGATGATCTAGATAAAGAAATTTTTTGTGGTTGCCAAACTAAGATGTTTTGGCCCCATTAGGTAAAATGCATAAAAATCATTGCCATAGTAAGGACAAGCCATTTTTCTGCTGTGCTCCATCTAGATAGCATAGCATACACAGTGAAATAACTAATAGTTTACATCAAAGTTGTTCTCAACAAAAAATTTTGTTTAAGAGACACATCATATGTCTCAACACCAAATTCCTAAAGATGATGCAATTTAGATACCAATGGTTGTCAGAATACATCAATTTTATGTTTTTGATTCATAAGCCCTGACATAATCACCATCAAGAACATATATGCCCCATTCATACACATCCATGTCGGAAAATTATAAGGGGTAATTATAATTGATCATGATGAATATTGTTGCCCGAATTAATGAAAAGGTCGGAATCCATTTGTCGACAATCCCAACCCAACATTTTGATTTTTGCCTGCAAACTTAGAATGTGTGTTATTGAAATGTTTCCACACAAGTGCATCTGATAGATGACTCATTATTCCATCTTCTTGTTCATGTTCATTATGCCATCACATGAGATGCAATAACATCATAGACATATAGTCTTTGAAGTATTGGAGTTAACGGAAAATAATACATCCACTTTCAAGGTATTAATTTTTGTTTCATAGTATGCTTTCTAGGTCTGAACTTAGATTGACCACAAATTTGCACTTTTGCAATTCCATATCGTCTCCCCAGAACAACATACATCCCAAATTGCAACAATCAATTTTTTTCAACTAGCAAACTAAGACCCTTAATAAATTTCTTCATATTGTAAAAATTATCAACCATTGTATGATAAGGAGGCAATGATTCATTATACCAAGCAAGAATTTTACCCAAACTTCGATCAGAAATATGCCCTTCAGACTTTATGTTCAATATTCAAGCAATTGAAGATAATTGAGTCATGATCTCACAATTTGACCATAATTCTTAGTCAGTTAATTTTAGTAAATCAAAAAAAAAATTCAATTTATATTTGATTTTTCTTCAAGATTTTCTATATTTTCCTAAAAGTTATAACCAGCTACATTATAAACCATTTGAGTGTAAAGATTTTCAATTGTACCCACATTATTTGTTATAAAACTAGTCCCCTTTCAAATCTATCCATATTTATTAATGAGTTTACTTCATTACCCCTTAAGGTGCTACAAATTAATAGCTCCCCACATTGTATCCACTCAAAATAATTTAAAACAAAATCTTTTCTTAACATATGGAGATTCACTTCATTAATAGAAAGAAAATGAATATGTTTGCATTTTTTACATGGGCATCTGATTTTTGGACCATCCATATATGCAGGCTGAGAACATGCATAGTCAATAAAAGCTTGAACTCCCTTAACAAACTTAGGATTAATGAAACCATTAGGTGTTAATCATCTATACATCCAAGATCTATCAATGTTATTCATTTCTGTAGAGTTGTTATTTAAAAAAGTGATTTCATAGTTAGATAAAATAATCGTTGTAGTAGTATCCATATTAATCTTACATAACATTTAATCTTTAGTTTACACATTAACAATAACACAACAAGAAAGCATTTTATTATAGCATATGCTTTGGGATGCTTGATCTTCATCGAGTCCCTGGAGTGATGGCTGGGTATAAATCTTTTCATCATTAGATCTTTCATTTCCCCTAAATTTTTACAGGTCTCTGACCATTCCCTCCAAATTGAAACCAACCAATCCCACCATATGATTTCTCAATTAGAAAGCTAAATCAAAACGAATTCTACCATCAATTCTTTAGAGTATATATATATATAATTAACTCCCCTTTTTTCTCCCAATCTAATTAGTTTAGGGGTAACCTTAATTTATCATCAATAAATACATTCTCGCCATCATCAAATTAAAGACGCTGAAAGTGAAATATTTTCCATTCTCTCAAGAGTTCTGATGTTTTCCCAACAAAACAAGTATTTTTTAGAATAAAATCCTACAACCATTGTATTGTTATAACAATAAAAATTCCAAATTTAGCAGAACAAGCAGTGGGAATGTACGATGACATTTTTGTAACCATCAACTCAAAAAGATCAAAAATTGTAATTAATAAATGCAGACACACTAATATCTAAAACATATGCTACAATATTTGTTCTGGTAAAGGAGCAGTTCTTATGTTGGGAAATAGAACATAGTTAAACGAGAAGATGACTCTTACATGGTTTATACTCTAGAAATGAACACCCAGCACAGAGAGAGACCCAACCAAATAGTCCTTCAGATTTGTGATACTAAGATTTTAACACCTAATGCACCAATTGAAATTGAAAGAAGAAAGACAGTTTAGATTCTGACACCTAGTGCATCAATAACAATAGGCTCATTTCACTGAATAGTAAAGACATCCGTATTGTAATTCATGCATTTGGTTGAAATGAATTTAATATATGTCCATGTCTAAGTTGGTATATGAAATTTGGCATACTCTAAAAGACACATATAAAGAAACTAAGTAAGTTAAGGAGAGAAAAGTTACATGCTTACATATTAATATGTACTCATACAGATAAAGCGTGATCAAAGAATTAAGCATGAGCTTTAAATTCAATGATATTATAAATTCTCTTAAAGGCTTTTCCAAATCTTATATTGAAATTGATATGACAAGAAATTTACTTAGGTCTCTATGTAACGCTTAGAAAACTAAGCTGAGATTATTTAAGAAGACAAGCACTTGAATTTCTTACATTAAGGGAGTTTGTTAAATCTCTCTTCATCTATAAAATGTGCCTAAAGGAGATATGATAGGAGGAGTTGGCTACAAAGATGAATAACTTGGAATTTAAAGATCAAAAGGAATAATCAAGTGATGAAGAAGGACTTTATCAAGTGATGGGAAGGTTATTATCTTTATCACTAGGAAGTTACTGGAAGTTCCTTTACTAGTTTGTATACATTTGGGTTCCTTTCAAACTTTATTAAATAGATTGAATAATGGATTACAATTGTATCTTTTAGCATACTAGTTAATATATCTTTAATAAAGATTATTAAGGTAGGCTTGACATAAGGGGAACCTCTGTACCTTAACTTATTTTCCTTAAATATGGAAGTATTATTAAGACTTATGAAGCGTATAATTAGCTTAGAAATGAACTTTAAGTTCTATGTCAAATGCAAAAATCTAGGAATTTATACTTTGTCATTTGTAAATGATCTTCTCCTTTTTTCTAAGGCTAATTCTTGTTCTATAAGGGGTCTAATGACAATTATTAAAACATTCAAAGAGCTATTTGGATTAGTTATGAACAAGGACTGATAGTTGGTGTAACATAATGCCTATCTTTCTACTAAAAGGATCCAATTGATAAACTTTATATTAAAATCATTGCATATCTAGATCAAATTATATTGTTGTCTTTGATAGTTTAACAAAAGCAATCAAACACTAATCAAAAGCATTGTATAGGCTGGAAACACTAATAATGCTTATATTGCTAAAGTATCAGGGAGAAATGTTTGCTTACCTAGAGATGGAGTGTTTGGAGTTGGAATGGTAAAGTTATAATCATCTAATAGGTTATGGATTTGGAATGCTAAAGTTATAATAATCTAATAGGTTAAGGATTTGAATGCACTACCATTGGAGGAGCTTATTGTATCTCTCCTCAATTATAAGATGAGGCTCAAAGAAACATAAGAAGAAAAGATGACTTTTTGAAAAAAAATTGCCATTCAAGGATTCAAAGTCAAAGTTAAGTGAATAGGGAGACACATCTTTAAGTGGTAATGATGAGAAAGACATTGCATTATGTAATTGACTTTTTTGGAAGCTTTAAACATATATGGAATAAAATGTCAAATATAAATTCAATAGACACTACCAAATTAAGAAAATATATTAAAAAAAAGCTAAATTAAAGGAACTAAAAGATCCCAATAAGAAAAAAATGAGTTTGGGGTTGAATTATAAAATAAGGAAGCTTTTAGCGCCCTATTTTATTTTACCCATTAAGTAATTCCTAAGGATGATTTTTGTAATAGATTTAGGAACTTTTTAAAAGAAAATGAAGTTAGGTATAAGGTAACTAAAATTGGCCTGGATTGGGCAAATAAAATATGTAGCTAAATGCCCATGAATTTGTGATTTTACCTAGGGCTTAAAGTAGAAAAATATTATAGATGCCTAGACCATTTCACAAGGCTTAAAAATAAAGAATAAAATGATAATTTGTGATAAATTTTTATTTGAATAAAAAAACTTAGGTAAAATAACTCCCAACTAAAAATGATTTTAGTGGATTTAAAAGAAAGGTAGAATGTAATGATTTTATATAGACATATATCTTAAATGAAAATAGATATTGGATGAAAAATGGATTTAGGGCTTGAATAAAAATGAACATTTATTAAAGAAAAAGAAACAATTATAGAACACATAAACTAATGAGTTTAAAAGAATGAATTAGAATTAGAATAACCTTGAAATTAAATTGTAAGATTATTAAAAATGGAGAAACTACTCCTTTAAGAAAAGAAATTAAAATATAAAAAGTTTTATTACCATTAAATCTTATTATCAAACTAACATAAAGGATTTAAAGGTCCATTCTCAAACTAAATAAAGAAAATAAAATATCGACATTAATAGGCTTATAGCCTCAATTTGATTTTTACCTCTCTTTTACTTGATTTTGAACGTGGAAAAGAAAAATTGGACTTTTGAAACAACATTTAATTAAACTTTTATTAGGTCCTCTCTCTTTCTCCGTACTTATTCCCTTTATTAGGCCATGAAATCACACATAAGAAAAAACCTTTTACAATTGGTTTTAATTATGACTTTTGAATGTGCATCTCTTGATATAAGCCTATTAACTAATTTAAATTTGAAAAGTAACATCTGAACTATAGTCCTTTTAAGCTAAGTTTTAAGTGGTCATTTTTCTTAACATACATTATAAGATCTATATTAAATTAGCCAAAATAAAATTTTATATAAATATTATAATAAAAATATAAACAATAAAAGAATGAGCTTTTGACGCTGTTGATAAACGTTATGGAGCTTGCACTTAAAATAAGCCAAAATGGTTTAAACCACCGATTGTTTTGGAAGCCCCCAATCCAATTAGAAAATAATAGGATGAAAGAAAAGGTGTTCTAAAGTAGAATGAGCCTACTAAAAAAAGAACTTGGGTTTAAGTTTGAAATGGATAAACATATTGGTCCATATATAATGGGCCTAAAAACACTCTAAACATTTGTAAAGAAAAAAAAAAACACTTGACAAGATTGTGTGAACAAAACTAATGCCAATTGAGAGAGCCATTAAATAGGGCATGCTTCACAAAACACACAAAATAGAGGTTAGGGAAAAAAATGTGATATGCATTCTTAAACAAAATAAACAATCTTGGAGATTATTAAGGTGTCAACATTCATTACGTGAAAGATTAAATTAGTTGTTTCCAACAATAAAAGACAATAATAAACGCAAGCAACATATCATAATATATGATAGAACTTTCATTGAACATGTTGTAGGCATAAGAAATTCATCCCTGACTATTAAAAAAAACATAGGTATGTTCTTCACCAACAGGAACACATTCAGACGCACAATAAACCATTAGCAGCTGAAATAGACACAAATAACACAAACCGTATTAACCAAAACTGACTTAAATAAAAGCTTTCCCAACAACAACAAGAAAAAAAAAAAAAACCAAATGCAAAGAAAGAATAACTAACCACTATATACGATTAACTGGAGATCAAGACCAAAACCGTATTAACCAAATGCAAATTTTGTTGGAACCATTGGCACCTACTTTTAGAACGACTTTCACTATTCTGTCACTTAATTCTATTAGTGATGTTTGGTCTCTTCCTTTAGCAACAAATTTTTTCTGTCACAAATTATCTGTTTTCCCGACAAATTTACCTATAGAAATCAATTTCTTCACTAAGTCACTACGGAATTTTTTCCGTTAGTAATTTTCCGTCAATAATTTCAATTTTCTTGAAGTGAATTTGAAGCTACTAAGGTGGTGGATACAAAAAGGGTGAATGTATAATGTATCTTAAGGGAATTGCAAAATTATGGTGGAGAACATAGGCCTTTATCAAAATCAATGCTATTTGTCCTCATATGGACACATAAGAGAAGATTGAGTAAAATGATCTTTTCCTTCAAACAAAACTTTTTAGCTTATTAGAGATGCCTTGAAGCAATTGAAGCGAGATGGCTCAGTAAGGGGTTACATTAAGCAATTAAGTTATTTAATGCTTGATGTTGAAAATACATTAAATGAGGACAAGGTATTTAACTTCATATCTAAGTTACAACCTTAGCCACAAATGGAGTTGTGACAACAAAACGTCAAGGACGTTGTGGGAACAATTGTGATTGTAGATGATGGTTAGAGCTGCATAATTGATCGTAGGAAGCTAGCGTGAGAATTGTAACAAAATGGTGATATCCCTTCATGATTGACTTGTTTTTAGGCCTTGACTTTCGTAAGTGACGAAAGTGATGTTATAAACATCTTAAAGTTATTATGCTAACGAATGAATAAAAATTTTGTTATATTAATTGTTATAGATACAATAAAATAATGATTCAAACAAAGATAATGGTAGTCTTAATGTAAGGTCATCCTGCCGTTTTCAAAAGTCACAATCTCAATACCATCTGATCTAGCAGATAAAAGATTTTCCCAACACTTTGATAAAACAAATAAAAACTATTTAAGTATATATTTAGTTGAGTTGGCAGAATTTAGGGCTAGGATTCCAAATCTTGATAGATTAGCCAGAAAGATTAGCTCCAAAGAGAAGAGAATTGAAAACCTAACGTTGCTGGAAATTATGAAGTAGAAAGTAAGACATAGGGACAGGTTTAGGAATCACTCAATGAGAGAGCATTCACACCTACTACTTCAAAAATTCAGAGCTCACAAAAAAAATAACCCTGCTAATGCACCATCTAAAGCATAGGTTAACAAATGATGTTATGCATTATCTATAGATATGACCACTCCTGAAACAAAATAACAATAATCTCTTGAGAGCATCTACAGAAGATATTCATTTCCTACTATAATACTACCAAATTCATTTTCACTATTATTCAAGCAACAAAGGAAAATCAAACGTCAAGCAAAACTTAAAATCCATTAGTTACAACTTTAGCAATAGTTTGTTAATGGTTGTTTTCGAGATTGGGAATATCACCTATTCATAGAGTTCTTCTACATGGATGCTCTAAAACAACTATTGCAAAAGCTGCAGCTAATGGATCCCAAGCTTTGCTTTTTTTGCTTGAGGTTTGATCTTCCTTTGTTGTTTGAATAATAATAAAAATGAATTTGATAGTGTTATAGTAGGAAATGAATATCTTCTGTACAGACATTTTGATGCTTCCAAGAAATTATTATTATCTTGTTTCAAGAATGGTCATATCTATGGATAATGCATCACATCATTTGTTAACTTGTTTTTCAAGGATGGAAATATCACCTATTGTTACTCAACAACCTGCAACAGTTTTTTATACTAATGACAAGATCGGTGATAAAGAAGTTTGAATATAGAAAATTGATACGCATAGTTAAATTAAGCAAAAGTTCCAATATCTAGAAAATACCTGAACGTGGGAAAGACAAGAATGCACCTTTTAGTAGATGCAACCACAACAGCTCGCCCTAATGAAGTAGCAGAGGGCTTAGCTGCATCCATGAATGCAAAAAGTTGAGGCTAAGATAAAAAGCTTAGCTATAGGCATGTGATTCCCTTATATGGTCGCATAAGAACTTGTTCGATCACATACGTCAAACACTAGTGCCGCATTAAAAAGTATAAACTAAGATACCAACCAACCAACAGAGACATACCTTTATTGTAGCGTTTCTAATAATCCTAAGTTTGCTTAATCACTCACGACCCATCATCGTATCCGACAATACCGTAAACATGTATGAACAATTCTGAAACAACAAATTAGATATCTTATGTTTCAATCTGCCATTACAAACATCTGAATCTTCACTTACAAAACACTCAATTAACCTTTACCATCGATTAGTAACTAATCCACAAGGCTAATCACATACACACCAGAAAATCCCTAACCAACAAGAACACGCCTAAATTTTTAAGAACTAGTAAACTTGGTGACCGCTTTCGTCCCTTCAGAAACCGCGTGCTTGGCAAGCTCCCCAGGCAACACCAATCTCACAGCGGTCTGGATCTCCCTAGAAGTAATTGTAGGCTTCTTGTTATACCTTGCCAGTCTCGAAGATTCCTGTGCTAGCTTCTCAAAAATATCGTTGATAAAGGAATTCATGATCCCCATGGCCTTGCTCGAGATTCCGATGTCAGGATGCACCTGCTTCAACACCTTAAAAATATAAATCTTGTACGTCTCTGTGCTCTTCTTCACTCTTTTCTTCTTTTTGTCTCCGGCCGCCGCGCCACCTTCCTTGGGCAGTTTCTTCCCGGCCTTTGGCTTCTTCTCTGCCGGAGCTTTCTCGGCCACCGTCTTCTTCTCCTCCGCTGGCTTCTTTTCCGCTGGTTTCTTCTCTGCCTTGGGCGCCATTTGATTCTGGAGCAGGAGGCTTAAGGATTGATTGTGATTTAGGTTTCGTGTCTACAAGAGATTGAAGAGAAAAGAGGAACCTTTGCTTTAACGATGAGAAGCCGAAGTGGAAGCTGTCAATATATTGGAAGCTTAACCAAAAGCTTATTGGTCGACAGGCCTTCTCGTGGATTAGTGACATGGGTATTCTCGTACCGTTAGATTATAATTAAATATTTTTTCAATCTACGGTTGGAAATATCTTAACCTTACTGGTCCGTTTGGTTTGTTCTAGATTGATGACTTGGACTGTGTTCCTCCGTTGGATTAAGTCTTTTACTGGACGGGACACGGATACGTGACGTGGCTAGAAAAGTAAAGAGAGATGACGTTGCATTGGGGCATCTGACTATTCTTGGGGATTTAATCGAGGTTAGGAAGTAGGTTAAGTCTCTGTTTGGATCGAAGGAAAGCAAAGGAAGAGAATTGCATTTCTTTTAATTTCTATTGTTTAGATAAAAATAAAATAAGAAAAAGAAAGAGAATGGAGGAGAAATTTGGTCCAAATATATTTTTCACCAAATTGATAAAAAATGAAGGAAAATGGAAGATAAAGAAGAGAAATGACATTCTCAACCATAATTTACTTCCATAACAAAATAATAATCAAGGACATAAAGGTCTTAAAATTTTTTCTTCCATTCAATTCCCTCATTTGGTAAATTAAGAAAACAAACAAGAGAAAGCAAATCACATTTCTCTTCTATTTTTTTCTCCTCGTTTCTTCTTAATATTTTTTTTCCTTTCCCCTGTACAACTAAGGATCCAAACAAAGGCTAACTGTAACGGTTTAGTATCCTTATGCCTATATTCTTGTATGCTTGCACATCAAGTCTCCAAATATTTATCAATAGCTCATCTAAGCAAAGATTTCATTTATGGAGAGAGTCAGAGCATTTATAAACTTTGTATCTATTTGTTAGTTTATGTCATTGCAGTCAATTTTGATTGTATTAATTTTCCAACACTATTATGAAAAATTATAAAGATTGAAATTTTTGTTAGAGATATTTATGCATCATTCTCTTCCTATTATTGTTCATCTTCTTTTATTGGCTTAGTGAATCACGTTGGTTTGCTTTAGTCTTTATAAGGTTGAGTTAAAAGGTGAAAGTTACTTCAATCATATTTTGTCAAATAAAAAGAAATAAAAAGGAATGGCAAGTAAAAAATAAGGCATATATACATTGAAAAAAATTTCAATTTGATTATTGTTTCTTAATTTGCAAACCCATAAAATTAACTAGATCATAAAAGGTAATTTTGGTATTATTATGAGAAGGGACGACAATATCAATAGATTTAAGAATTGATGGACAATTAAAATTAGATAGGCTGAATCTGTTCGATATTAATATACATATTGTTTTATATTGAAAATTTTCAGCAGATTGGGATGCTAAATTAGCCTAAATAGCATTATCATTATCTTACACCAACCTCATCCTAATATTTAGAAATAAATCGAGAAAATTCCATAAAAAGTTAACTCTTTTGTTATCCTTTATTTTTCCAATGAAACAACATATAGATCTAGGTAATAATGCTAACTGTCATACAAGCGTTGAAAATTTATAGGAACTTAAATTTAATGCTAGTGTTAAAAGGGATTACTTAGCCACAAATTTAAGATAATGACCGATTTTAAATAACTCTAGCCTCCAAAATTGAATATAGTTTACCTTTATTCCTCTTCCATTACTTTCTCTTTTAGCAAGACAAAAACCTGAATGATAACCCATTTGATTCCTTAAAATCACTATATTGTATCAATTATTGGTTAATAGTGTATTTATGATAAATCACTTTCAATCCACTCAAAATAACTCAATACCAAATGAATTTTAACACTAACATTAATAATGACATTGATACGTACCAGACACACTATCAATATCATTTTAGCAATTACAGATACAAAAATTACTCATGGATTAAGAAAATTCAATCACTTACAAAACAGTAAACACCCATCATGACCATCTATTAACTAAATCCTAATGTTAATCACAAATCCAAATGAGACAATGACATATCCCAAAACCAAAGCCCATCGTTTCAGGACTTGATGAACTTTGTAACAGCCTTAATGTCTGTTTGGATGAGTTTATATTAGCAGAGCTTTTGTCAGTAAAGCTTTTATGAGAAGAGCTTTTCTAAGAAACCAGTTGATTATTTAGCTGTCATTTAAAAAAGAGCTTTTTTGAAAGAACTTCATACAATAAATTGTTTAACAATATAAAAACAAATTGTACATTTAATTTTAACTATATTTATTTTGTAATAAAATTATTTATGTATATAATTATTATTTAAAATATATTAAATAATTTGCAAAACACATAATATATTAATTATTATATAATTTTAAATCATATGAAACATAAATGAAAATATATCTAACCAAATTTTTATATAGATTATAACATAAATAAAACTAATATCAAAATAAATATTAAAACATATAAAAGTCAAATAATATCATATAAATATCAAAATAAACGTGAAGATGTGTTTATGGATATTGTGAAAATTATGTGAAAAATATAAGGAAAAAAGAGACTAAAAAATAAGCTCATTAATGGATATAAAGATCTACCTGAAAAGTACTTTTTTAAGAAGCTTCAAATTTGATCTTCTTATAAAGCTGTATTTTAGCTGCCAAAAAAGCTATATCTACTAAAAAGTATTTTTTTCATTTTACAGTCAAACACTTATTTTTCTTTAAAAAGGCTTTTGCAGTGGAAAAAAGTGCTTATTCTTCCTCCAAAAACCCAACCAAACAGGCACTTAGTCCCCTCAGAAATGGCATGCTTAGAAAGCTCCCCACGCAACACCAATCCAGTCTAGATGTCTCAGGAAGTAATAATAGGCTTCTTGTTATACCTAGCTAATCTCGAAGATTTATGTGCTAGCTTTTGGAAGTTATCATTAATAAAAGAATTCATAATCTCTATAGCTTTGCTCGAGATTTCAACGTCAGCATATACCTACTTCAACACCTTAGAAATGTAGATCTTATATATATCTCTGCTTTTCTTCACTCTTTCCTTTTTTCTTATCTTTGATCGTCACACCACCTCCTTTAGGAAGTTTCTTGATAATGGAGAAGATAAAACAAAAACTGATGTATCTGTTGGAGATAAAAACAACAGTAAATGACTCTCAACAAAGGATCAAATGTTATTTAAACAAGCTCACTTGGATGAAGGATTATAAGATAGACTGAATATTCTAGAAGAAAGTATTACAGACATATATGTTATGTTAAATAAAAATGATGTACACAACTATCTTATATTTTGTTAGAGATAGACACCTTACATGTACAAACTTTATTTTAAATACAAGAGTAAATGAAAATAAAAGTAGAGAAACAATTACACAAACAAATCTTCGTCTTATAGAGAGTATCCCTCTCTCAATATGGGATCATTGCTTTCATTGCTTCATATCATTTGGAGCTTTCATTGAAGTTCATCATGCCTCCCAAACCCCAACATGTTGTTGATGATGCTATGGCTTCTCTCCTCGACAAATTAGAATCAATGTAGCTACACTTGGATTCACATCAAACAACTCTATTGGACAATTTTGAACAGCAAAAATCCAATCTTCAAGCCGTCACAACATCATTGTCATCTTTGGTAAATTCCTTTAAGCTTAACCCTCCATTTCACTTGTAAGAGACCGTGTTTCTACTTCAGCATATATTGATCATCATTCATCCATCTCTCCACTTACTCATCCTTATTTTTATTATATTGATTCTCCTAAGCAACTCTCTTCTAGTTCTTCATTTTCACTTAAACCTCCTAAATTGCACATGCCTACTTTTGATGGTACTGATATTTAAATTGGATTTTTTAGGTAGAACAATAATTTGAATTTTATAAAATTCCAATTGAAGATCGTTTAGAATTGATTGGTTTTTACATGTGTGGAAGGCTTTGACCTAGTTGAAACTAATGTTCACCAATAATTAGTTATCTTCTGGGTAGTGGTTTATTATAGCCCTAGAACTCACTTTTGGACCTTTATAATATGATAATCCTCAAGGGACTCTTTTCAAACTATGCAAATGGGTCTATTCATAGTTACCAAATCTCCTTTGCACACCTTTGTGACAGAGTTGTAAGTTTGCCTACTGAATCCATTTTACAATGTTTCCTTTTGGGTTTGAAACCCAAAATCTATAAAGAAATAGTTCTTAATCTAGCTCAAGCAATAGGTATAGCCAAACTCATTGAATCAAAATTTCGAGACCCTAAACATGTGGGCTATACTCCAAAACCATTACCACCTAAAGGACTAGTTACCTGTATATCATACTCTAACTGATCTATAAGCATCTCCTTATCAAATACTTCTCCAACACATATATATGAATGTGAAGATCCATGATCAATTAATGCATACATTTTAGAATCAAAGAGAGAAACAATACCAGTAATGACATCCGGTGCATCCTGATCCTCATGAGCTTTCAGTGTATAAGCTCGAACCGAAGTAATAGGCACAGCTGGTTGATCTACTGTTTCCGATTGGTTACTCTGATTCGGTCTATTTTGCCCAAATCCTCCTCGACCTCTACCACATCCTCTGTTCCCAGCAGATGCATGAAAGACCTCTCGACTGGCTTGTGATGTCTGAGTTTGGTTGAGAGGGCAACTGGATATCTTATGCTCAGTACTACCACAGTGAAAACTGGCTCCTGTAGCCCTTCTACAAATACCCCAATGATGTACAAAACAATCAGGGCATTCTGGGAGTTCAGAACCTTGGCCTCCACATAACCCCCTACCAAAAACAGCCGAAGAGGGAAAGTTTTGTCACCTTCCCCGTGTCACAGATCTCTGAGTATTTTCCAGTGCAGAAGTAGTACCTTCTCGACTCTATTTTCCCGAGGACTGGCCTCCTCTATCAAAACTCCTTCTCTGACTCCTTTCTCTCCTAACCATCTCCTGTCTCTCAATTTTCATTACAGCCTGTACCAGCTAATGGTACGTCACTTGCTGCAACAGAGTAATTGCTACCAGATGCTCCTTGATGGAATCATGCAATCCATCCTTAAACTGATGACATCGAAACTCCTCAGTAAGCACAGATTCAGGGGCATACTTACTGAGACGATTGAACTCCCGATCATACTCAGCAACTGATAAGTTTCTCCGCTTCAAGTTAAGAAATTGCTTCCATTTATCCTTTCTTTAAGCCTCTGTCACATACTTAACTTTAAATTCTTGGACAAGGAAATCCCAAGTCAAAGGTACCGGCAGCTGAGGACTCCTTAGAACAAACTTCCACCATTCATAAGCTGCTCCTTGCAGAAGAGAGACAGTACAATGCACCATTTGCTTAGCTGGACAACTGATCTCATCCAGTATCCTCTTCACCTTCTTAATCCAGAACTCAACCCTTTTAGATTCCTCCTGAGATGTCCTAATAAATTCCTCAGCTCCATATTTTCTTAGTTGAACAATCAGAGCCTTAGGTGTTGTCATCCGATGCAGCAACATCATCATATCCTGGGATAACTTAATCAAAGCCTCTCCCTGAGCTGGAGGAGGAGGTGGAATCCCAGCCTCACCTCGATTGACACCAAAGGGTCCAGATATTACTAGCTAAGTTTGCTCCGGCTGATTGCTCTCAGGAACTTCTTCAACAGTATCACGAGATCCTTCCATCATTAATTCTATAGACAAAACATGGGACACCGCATTAGGCCAAAACACAACTTTTACACTCAATAGAAGCAATAGTTAAGTGTTGGTTAAACCAGAATCGCCTAAACCTTGCTCTGATACTAAAAAGTGTAACACCCACATATACCCCCTGGGAGGATATTATGAGTGCCACACACATAAAACACACTAAACACGAAGCATTTCAAAACATACAAAACACTTTATACATGCATTACCAGAATCTCAACAAACATACATCACATATCATAATTTCGGAAAGCAACCTGAATTAAGGTTATTACAACCCATCAAAATAAAAATTCAGGAGTTATAGACATCAAATACAAGTCCCAAAATAATCTCAAAATACATATAAACAAAACAAAAATCAGACTCCTTTGGCTATTGCGGTTGCCTTGTCCCAGTTCCTACGTCCCTCTTTCAGAACCTACACGGGACAAATCCACCGTGCTAAGCATATAATTTCGTGAGTAATAACTAAACTATCAATCAACAACAGATATAGAAATTCAGAACAACTAAATAACATAATTGTTCAACACAAGAGGTTTTAATCCCTTTAGAAACAGAATACAATTTAGCTTATGTCAAAATCAAATTGATATCAGAGTACAAAATCATAAGACTACTAATCCATTTACAAAAGTGGGTAACGAGACTTATGCAGAAGATACCATAATTGGTAACATATCATAGAAGAGACTTACGTCTTAATAATAAAAGACACCGAAGTGTCAATAATAGAGGATACCGAAGTGTTAGACACCAAAGTGTTAATAACAGAAGACACCGAAGTGTCACAGAAGCAGCTGCAGACCCTTCTAGGCATGTCTATTTGCCCACAACTAGGACTCAACAGTTTTAAAACAAAACAAGGCGTTTTAGAAATTTCATGTGCAAAGCAAGTAATCAATCATATTCATATGCAAGTAGCACTTTCAATAATATAAGCATGCATTAAACGCTTTGAAAAATCATTTTCTGGAATTCAAAACACAATCAACATAAATCAAATTCAACAAGCAGAACAAAGTAAGGTAAATAACACTTCAATATCACATTCATCAATCAATATGTAGCACCCCACTCCTGCAAGACCCGAACATGACATCGATGGTGATATCCGAGTCCGTGCACCGCGAGGATGACGTACTAATGCACTCAATCATTTAAAAGTCAATATAATTTTTTCCTTTTCTTTTGAAATCACAAACACACACATTATGCAGAAGCCAATCATCACATACAGTCAATAATAATTTCAATGGCCACTTGGGCCCTTTCATAAATACAAAACATTTAAGTCAGTTTGACTTTACAAATGACGTAATCATTTGTATAAAAGTTCATAATACACAATTTTATACAGAAATAAGAAAACACTAATGCAGACGCAAACTGATCCCGACTTCTATCCTTCACTTATATGTTGTGGCTATACTCTCGTTGGCCTAATGGAATATTCTTCTAATCCTGAAAATAAGTTGCAAATTTTGGGTGAGTTTTGCGAACTCAATAAGTGATCATCATCGATGGCTCACCCAGTCACATAACACATTATTTCACATACACATAAATTCACATTCCATATTTTATACACTTAATCATTTATTTTATGCATATGCAATGCACATTAGACTCACTTTTCGTTTGTTATTTTGTTATGACCGAGTGCCTAAATTGTCTCATATAGGGCTCATTGATAACTGTCTCATATAGGGCTCATTAAATGTTGAGCCTGAGGCTCTGAATCACTTTTGAGCTCGAGGCTCTTTTTCACACGTTCAGCTTTAAGCTCTGATCGGTGGCTACTCTGGTCACAACAGCCATTATGTTTCATGCATTCATGAAATGAAATGAAATGCATCACTCATATTTGCATGTTTTTATTCAATCATATTCACTTTTCATCGGACCGAAGTCCGGCATTCAACATATAGTTGAGAATTCACACTTTCATTGGTATGTGATTATACATTTTGAAGACACTTAACAATCACTTCAATACATTTAATTCATCCGATTCAACCATCACAATCATCAGACCTTCTGTCCAAAATCCAAACGCAATCAATCACATTCATATACACATTCATCATACAGAGGTCAATGTGTTGGGCTCCGATTTGCATTAAACATGGTTTATTTATTTTGAGGTTTAGACTGATAATTTCTTTTAGTTAGAATAATTTGGAATTTTTAGTGCTTAGTTAATGGTTAATAAATTGAAGGGATTTAGTTAAAATTAGAATTTTGATAAGTTATTAGAAATTAAAAAGAATAAGATGGTGTAAGGTAATTTAGAAAGTTTGCTAATATTTTTAAGGCTTAAGGCTTATGAGATGGGCTTTTAGTCCTTTTAAATGACATTAAATGAAGAAGAAAGGAAATAAATGATGATGTAGCCCTATAACATGAAGGAAACCACACAAATTGCAAGGAAAATAAGTGACTTAATAAAACTACGTAGTTTTGGATGGATTTTAAGTTAAGGAGCAAGTTTTTCCCTAAGACTTTTAAGAAGACTTACGAAAATCACAAAGAGAAAGGAGAGTGGGAGTCTTTCGGCCAAGAGAAGAAGAAGAAGAAGAAGAGGTAGGCTTAGGTAATTTTATGCTTTATAAAGGAGTATTTAAGAGTTTTCTTTAAGAAGCAATAGGAAAGGGAAGGATTTAGTTTCCAATAAAGGCAAGAAGAGCAATTTTGGGGGAGAATTTCGCGGGTCTCTCTTTGAGGTAAGGGAAATGTGAATTTTTTTTAGATTTATGGATGGATTTTGGTGTAAATGGCTTAGGAAATTTATGGGTAAGGTTAGAGAGGATCGAATTTATGTTTTCCTTTCCTTAGAAATTCCAATTTTGCTATCCCTTATGCTTATGGGTTATTTATGCTTAATGAAGGTGAAGTAAGGCAATTGGAATTAGAAGAAGAGCCAATTGACCAACCTCCAAGCCAAAGGATTTAAGGTGGGTGATTCCTTAATAATTGAGTTAATAGGCATATTACCATTTTTATAATAAATGCTAATTAAGGTTTTCCAATAACTTAGATTTTTTGTAGGAATTACTCTTTGTGATGTTTTTGAACTTGTATGTGATGTTCTTTGATTATGAATTTATGTTGAAATGATTTTTTTAATGATTTGTTAAGTGAAAAAGACAAGAATTTGTGATTTCGAAAAAAGATTGCCATTTTGGCAAATTATGTGAAAGTGAATTTGGTAAAGGCCAATTGAGGTTAATGAGTTTAAATTGTGTGAATTATGTGAAATGTATGTTTTCTTTGGATTTGTAGTGGTCCCATAAGAGTCAGGTGCACCTGTCTATCCATAGGCTTCTTCCGCCTGCCCGCTAGTGGCATTGAAGTTCCTCACGGACTCCTATAAGTCACGACTACATATGACCGCTTCGCAGAAATGTGTAATACGTTCCGTTTCAAATCCACCCGAACCACTTTATTTGTGATTTTGTGAAATGTTAGGTTGTTTTGTGAAGTGTTAAATTTGTAAATTTGTTTGATGTGATAAATTCTGTGAAGAGATTTGAGAAAATTGAAAACGCTTTTATCAATGTGATTGTAACGCCCCAAATTAAGGGTTAGAATATTAAAGGAATTTAGTACGAATTATTTAGTTATTTGCTTATTAAATATTTGCTTAAATTGTGCATAAGTATTTTGGTATGCATTCATGACATTTTTCGGGTAAATTGGTTTAATGAAAATTTTGAATTGTTCGGACAATATTAATATAATTTTTGTAATTTCTGTATACTTCAAATATTTTTAGAAATTGTTGGTGAATTAATTTTGAGTTGAAAATTTATTTTACGAGTCATTATTTTATGACAGAATTTTGGTGAATTTTCGGAAGTTGTCTGGAACTTTTGGGTATTTGTTTGTTATAAGAATTCAAAACTATGTATTTGGTTTAAAAAGAATATTTTATTAATAAAAATACTACTAACAGAGACGAAGAGACTTATTAACAATTGACATTTGGCTTCGTTATATCTATACATACGGACTAAGCTTTCCTGAGAAAGGGACACGTACTGTACACGTGAAGGACATGCAAGCTATACCGTAGTCTAATATTCAGTGTTAAGATTTGCGTTGTCACTTGGTTTTTCACCGTTCTTCTTCTCCACCGATGCTCTGTACATTAGGTTTATTAGTTATTGCTGGAAAAAATAGCTTCATTATGTATATTCTTCATACTTCATCGCCTTCACCGAGTAGCAAGTTTATGGAAAGACTATCTAAAACAGTAAGTCACGAGTTTATAGTGTATATCGATATACATGGTTTGTACGGTGATGCTCTTTTCTGTTGTATATGTGGGCTCTGTTTTATGTTAGAAAAACACTGTCTATGGTTATATTGTTAATTTGTTTTGCATGCTTGGTTTAAAAGATTATATAAATCTATGGATATATGGTTTGAGATATGCTCTGTTTTCCTACGTTGTAAAATCATACTCTGTTCTTGCTATAAATATATACATAGGCATGATCTGTGTAAGGAATGATTCGGTGGTGTAATAGTAATGAGTGTAAGAAGTGTTTAAGTTGGGAATAACAAGAGAGAAGGAGTATGAAACTTCTGGAAACGTTATGTTTGAAAGAAACGCAGTAGTGTGAGAAAGTGAATATGTGTTTGTAAATGATGTTTAAAGTTGAAAATTTTATCTGAAGTGGTTGGTGAGCTTTTGATATTGGGATGAGGTACATGAAGTGTAAGAATAAATAAATAAAATGAAAGAAAGTGTAATAATAAGAAATTTGAAAGTTTACCGTAGAGAGAGAGAGAGAGAAAGTTGGAATGTTAAGTTTTGTGATCTTTGGAGTATAAAGTTGTTTATGATGATTCTGATAGGTTAGAAATGCTAAATAGGTTAGTTTTAAAGTGATGAAGTTAAAGAAAAATGGAAGAAAACTTTGTTGTTACGTCTGGTTTGGTGAAGAAGACGATGAACAGTGGTATAAGTCGACTTGTTGTGGTGTATAAGTCAACTTATTGCATGAAAATGTCATCTCTACTCTTCAATAAGTCGAGTTATGCAGTGTAAGTCGACTTGTTGTGGTGTATAAGTCGACTTATTGCATGAAAATGTCATCTCCGCTCTTCAATAAGTCGAGTTATGCAGTGTAAGTCGACTTGTGGTGTTATATAAGTCGACTTGTATAAGTATAAGTCGACTTGTGTGTGTTTTAATGGATAAGTCGACTTGTGTAAGCATAAGTCGACTTGTCGTGTTATGTAAGTCAACTTGTATAAGTATAAGTCGACTTGTGTGTGATAAACTTCACTCTTTTGACCATATCTTTGTCATCCGACCTTCGAATGACCTAATTCTCGAAGCGTTGGATTCGTAAGAAAATTATCTACCTCTTTATGTGAAATTTGTAAATTTTCAGATTTAATTAACAATCAAGGATTTAATAATTTAAGTTAAGAATTTAGGGTTTGGTCCCGAAATTTGTCATGAACATGCATCCTACATATCCATCATACATTGGTAAATTTTTAATCATGCACAATAGTGATTTGTATATGTGTTCCCTATTATAGAGAAACGACCACTGCCGGATATTGCCAGGACTTCGAGGCAATAAACAGTAAGGGCAGTTTTGGTAAGTAATATAAGTCAGTAATTTTAGTACGTAATATAGGTAGAAAATTGCAGTAAGTACTTTAGGTAAGTAATTTGTTTTATGATAAATTTTTTGAGTGCTATTTGCCTACACATGAAATGTCTGAAATGACCTTGTTCTGTTTTAAAATTGTTAAGTCCTAGTTGTGGGTAAATAGGCATGCCTAGAAGGGTCTGCAGCTGCTCCTGTTATTTGACACTTTGGTGTCTTCTGTCATTGAGACATATGTCTCTCTTGTTGATACTAACTATGGTATCTCTTGTATAAGTCCTGTTACCCACTTCTGTTTATGGATTTATAGTTTGATTTGTTTTGGATTCTGATATCTGTTTGATTCTGACATAAACCAAATTATATTCTGATTCTGAAGGATCTCCTGTATTCTACCGCTCGCATTTAGTATAAAAATCGTTACAAATGCATTCTTTCATTTCTTTGAAATCGTTAATATAGATTAGTTATTACTCACTAAGCTATATGCTTAGCACGATGGATTTGCCCGTGTAGGTTCGAGCGAAGAGTTTAAAGGCGGGACAAGTCTCATCTGACCGCCAAAGGAGTCTGTTCATAAAGTTTGAAAATGTATTTTGTTTCCTTTGTTGGACTTGTAAATATTCTTTGGATTTCTGTTCTGAGATTTACGATATGTAATATATGTGTGTGAGTTTGAGTTACTAAATAAAATAAATATCAGTGTGATGTTTGGTTTTGTCTATTCTTTCTTGGGTGACATCCATGTATCCTCTCAGGGGGTATTTGGGTGTTACAGTGATATTGTTTGAAAATAAATGAATGTATAATGGTTTTTGTTTATTTTCTCTTTTATTAAGTGATTACCCACGGAGTCGTCAAGCTCACCCCCCATTTCCCCTCCATAAGTATTGAGCGAGAAACCGAGTCACTGCATCGAGATTGAGGCACTACTCCGATGCATTTTGCTTTTGAAGTCATGTTTTGAGAAAATAAAGCTTTAACTAGCATTTTGGACACTTGGTGTCCTTTTTACTTTGACTTCTGTTATTTCAGATGTAATCGGGCTAAATGCCCTCTAAAACTTTGTATCAACTTGTTTCCATGTAAATATAAGGGTTTTGAAGTTTAAAATGTATCTTGTATATGTTTTCTAATAATGTATGGATGTATGGTTGAAATTGATAAAAGCAAGCATGAGATGGTATTTCTTTAGGTTTTGAAATGGATAGATGCCTAAGAGTGTGTTACTGCTATTGGAGTTTGGGATAATTGGATTAGATTGTGTTGTGGAAGATTGGTTATTGAGTTTTCTTTATGCAGGTAATGACATTTAGATGAGAAACTTGAAGTTTGGCTAGAGCACTTTTAGGGGAAGTGCTGTCCAATTTTTCCTAAAATGGGCAGATACTTCTTTTGAGTTTTAGAACATTTTAGAGTTTGAATTTATGTGAGATGCCTTCTTGAAGATTGTAGTAAAGGTTTAGAGCTTTTCAATGATATATAATTTGTCACATTTGGGCTTAAGATGAAGAAGTTATAAGGGTTGAAAGATTTCAGTTATTGTTATTAAGTGTTATAATTGTGCAGTACCTTTGGAAGGGTTTTTCACCCCCTTAGAGACTGATATGATTTTTGCATCCTTCATAGAAGATGTAAATTATCTTTTTTCCCTTTCTATTGATGTATACTATGAAATTATTGGAGTTGGGAATAAAAAGTTATGAAGTTGAGAAGATTGCAGTTACTGTTCATTTGGGTAAAGTTACTGTTCCATTGGTTTTTATATAGGCAGTAACTTGGAGAGTGTTTTTACCTCTTTAAATGATCGAATTGATTTTTGCTCCCTTCATGAAACTTGTAGAGATTCCTTTTACCTTTCCAACGATACTAAGTTTGCAATTTTTTGATATGGTAGTTAAGAGATATGTTCATTCAAAGTTAGGAAGTTGTGGTGGACGAAATTCCCGAACCTTTAACGTACATGAAGTGAATCTCGGACCCGAAAGAGTGAATTTTGGCAAGATTATGAGTATAGGAGAAGTTATGATAAATTTAGGACCCTTTGGAGGGGTCTTGGAGGGTGAAAAATTGTTTCACCCGAAAGTTACACGGCCTACCCGTGTGAATTTACACGGGTCGTGTAATTTCCAACGCAGGGACACTTTTTCACCTGTAGGTTACACGGCCTGACCATGTGATTTCACACGGTCCGTATGTTTTGGACGTCTTAATGACATATTTTCAAATTTTGGTCTTCATGAAAGTTGTAGTTCTAGATGTCTACTTTCCAACCGTACAAAAACGAAGTCAATCCAACATCTATAATGAGAGTTATGGCGTTTGCACCAAAGTATGTTCAGTAGAAGTCAGGACATGAATATATCGGATTCGTTTGGCCATAACTCCTTCATCCGACCTCCAAATGAGGTGTTTCTTGAGACGTTAAAATCCTAACATTTTTTCTACCTCTACATGAAATTTGATAGAAATTGGAGTTAGAACCCAAAGTTAGGGGTAAAGAAAGTAAGAGGTCGGTTTGGAGAGCTGATCGGACTATGACCAATCTTTGGTTTTTTAAGCATATCTTGAGCTATAGAGATCCGATTGAGGAGATTTTTTATTCTAATTAATCTTCAGACATGACATTTCATTTTTATCTTAGGAATCAAATTCAATTTTGGGCCCTAAGCAGATTAATTTTATTGAGGAAAATTAGAGTAAATTTATCACGATCCATTCGGGAGCACATGAAATAAGTTCGATTTGAGTTTAATTTCGTGGTGAGGAATCCCTCCCTCGTGGGTTACGCATCCAGATGTCACGTAAAACATCGAATACGTGTCTCGCTGGGGAGGGGTTCCAACATTTGTGGAATTTGAGTTTTGTTGGCGGAGAAGTTTTCCAAAAAGGGAAATTGTATTGATTTGTACGAGTTTGAATGAAATGAAAGAGAAAAAAATTTATATCGGTTTTAAGTGGCTTAGATTAAATGTCTAAGGTTTCCAACGCGATAATTTGTCTATAATATTTGTTTTGGATGTCAGAGTTTCATTTTTGTTCCGCTTATGTTTTGTTCATATTCGATTCGACTTCGTATTCATTCACATTCCGTTCTTTCATTTGGATCCAATTTGTTCTACGTTTCGTTTTATAGTCCGCCTTTCGTTTCGCTCGCTTCATGTTTTGATTGGTTCGATTGTCCGATTCGATTTCATTTTGTGCTTCGCTTTCAGATCCGTTTTGATTTCATTTGCTTTCGGCCCATTTTCGTTTCTTTTCCGTTTGTTTCACTTTGTGATTCGTTCCGCCACTTCGTTTTTCTCTTTGTTTTCGTTTCGTTTTCCGGTTGGGGTCCGGTCTCTAGATCGGGTCCCAACACAATGTATACAAAATTCAAATAAAGCAGGCAATGAAGTGAGACAATCTAGGTCTACTCACAATACGCTATAGATTAGCATTTGCTTTCAAATTCTGGGAATGCCTGAATACGAACACTTGACCTGCACAACCCATTTATGCAAGACACACATTGCACACTCATCAATAATTACACACATAAAAATATTCATTTATACACAATTGTAATAATGGATTATGTACAATACATGCTCAATGACAATCCCGGACATATGTTTTAGAACATATTTCATGCTCATTCCTATTTCATAATTCATATGTGTCTAATTTAACTTAACTTTACACTTCATTTGTATATAATCTTTCTAATTTCTCCTTTCAATCTTTACTCTTTGCATGAGTCTAGCTTATTCATAAGCTTACACCTCAAGAACACTTGATTACTTTATATCATAACTTAATTTCTCATCATCTCTTTTCTAACCTCATATGGTCTCAAAATATCCAAATCATCATCCAATAGGAATCTAATTGAAAATCTCATAATGCAAAATACTAAAATTGATTCTAGAATACTTAAACCCAACCTTTTCAAACTCATTGAACTAGAATCCTTCCAAAAATCTAAAAGATTCAAAATGATCTTGCCTTCATTTTTCACCTTCTTGATCTACTCCAAAATCGCTCTTGTAGGTTAGGAAAATTGAAATCCTAATTTGTTGTCTCTTCTTTCTCTCTTTCTCTTCTTCTCTTTGTATTTCTCTCTCTTTTTCATGACATTCTCTCTCTTTTCTCTAGAATTTTCCTTCTTCTCTTCTACTTCCTTCCATTCACATTTTTATACTCCATTTATAGGCAAGACAACACTTTTTCTTCCATTTATGCCCTTAATGACTGAGAATTGTCCTTTTGCCCTTCCATTTATGCCTTATGTCTTTTACACGTAAGTATCTTACCAAAAGTACCATTGCACATTCTAACATAACACTGTCTTCTAGAAGACTCTTCTCTATTGTCTTACGTATCCAATGACATCAAAAGCATTCAATTTGGTTCAGTAGTGTGAAAGTTATACTCCAATATCTCCGGACTGCTTTTATTCCGAGACAGTACCCTATACTAAACTTCCATCCAAAAATTGAAACTTTCAAAGTCTGATTCAAAATTGGATTTCCCCATACGATTTGTATCCCTGTGTTTCTAGTTTACTTCAAATAAAAAATAATCTCATTTGGAACTCTACATATCAAGATATTATCAAAATACTGAAGCAAGTTCAGTATAATAACATCAGTTCATACTCTCTAAGGATACATTCACTGTACTTGTCCCACTCTTTTCACTAAATCTTTCTCAATTAGATTCATAGGACTATTATTTTTGGTAGAGACGTAGATCAATGACTTACGAATCCAATGGTTCAAGAATCAAGTCATTTGGAGGTCTAGAAAAGAAGTTATGGACAAAATAATCCAACATGTTCATATCTTTACTCGTATTGTACATGTCTTGGCGCAATTGCTATAACTCTCACTACAGATGTCGAATTGACTTCGTTTTTAGACTATTAGAAAGAGGACTTCGATATCTACAACTTTTATTAAGATCTTGAAGGCCAATTCTATTTTCTAACTATTGTATCGTCTCACTTTTTGCATCGTCTTATTTTTGCTTTGTCTTACTTTTCCGTCTTACTTTTGCTTCGTCTTACTTTCACTTCATCTTACTTTCACTTCGTCTTACTTTTTCGTCTTACTTTTGCTTCATCTTACTTTCACTTCGTCTTACTTTCACTTTGTTTTACTTTTGCGTCTTACTTTTACGTCTTACTTTTGCGTCTCACTTTTGCGTCTTACTTTTGCGTCTCACTTTTTCCAGAACGTCTCCACTTATAAGGGTCATAACTTTTGACTCCGATGTCCAAAATTTTCATACTATATATTGTTGGAAAGATAAAAGAAAGATATACAACTTTTCAGAAAGTATCTTGGCTAAAATCTCTTTATATCAATCCTAAATTTACCTCTAAAGTCCAAAGACGAATTTTCCTTACACACACCAACTTATTGGACCAACTTCATAACTTCATGAAATTTTTGAGACTTTTCGGAACAGAATTAAAATTTGATGTCTTTATACAAAATGTAGTCATATGTCTCTAGTTTAATTCAAATTAAGAATAATCTCGTTTAGACAACTAAAGAAAACGTCATGGCTAAAAAGCTGAAGCATATTCAGTGAACATTTTCCAAATCACTATCAATTTTGTTTCCAAATCTTTCCTCACCTTCAACTCATACCTAGATCACTCTTTCCACTTCCTCTACTTCTCATTTTCAATAAAATCACATTTAAAAACAATGATGTCCGGAAGTTGTCAATGAATTCATGTACAATTATTTTTGTGCATAGATTCAATATTCATGTGCATATATGCTAACATTATGCATAAGCAAGAAAAATACATTTCCTTAATCTCTCTCTCTGAGCTTACATGCATTGAAATTTCAGGTCCTAACCTGAAAGATGGGGACGGGATGTTACAAATACCTCAAACCTCCATGTCCAGCATCAGTACCCAATTCAATACAAATTCATCAATATCAAATTTAATTCAGTAATAAACAAAACAAATCAAGGTGAGACCATCTTAGGTTACTCACAAAAGCTCCCTATTTGCTTATTGCCTTGAAGTCCCGACAATATCTGGAATCGGTCGCTCTAAGGGTTCCTTTAAAACATTCAATACAAACATATATTACTATTGTGCACAATTATGAATTCAATTATGCACATTCATGTATACTAAATATATATGATGTATGTTCATGTCAAAAATATGGATTTTTTTTATCCTTAATCTTATCACATTATCGATCATGTGAAATCATACTAAATCCCTCAATCTAGATTTATTTCACAATCTACCTTCGAGTTCCCTTTGCTCAATTATTCTCATTAGGAAGGTGAGGTAATTAGGTAATACTTTCTTCTAAAAAGTTTTCCCTCTTTGTCTTAGGTTTTTAATGATACCAAGTTCATCCAATTTGATTTAGTATTCAATGAGTTATGCTCAAAATACCACAGACTGTGTACATTTGAAAATTTGGCTAATGCATGATCATGCCTCCAAGTTGTACACCTCATAACTCTCAATTATACTATCCAAAAATTACACACTTTATACCAATTTAAAGCTAATAGAATAAGCTAAATCTTTGGTGAAGACACCTCAATCTAATTCAACCTACATCAATACAATTTATTCAATAATCACATGATATAATTTCTATCCCTTGTAGTGTTATAGCCTAAGACAAGACTCAATTCCATGCCACTTTTGAAAGTCCTAGAGACAGAATCAAAATTCAACTTCTTCAAGAAAGTTGTAGAACTATGTCTCAGGTTTAATCTGAATTAAGAATCAACTCATTTGGAAATCTAAAGATCAAAATATAAGCAAAATACCAAAGCGTGTTCAATAAAAACAATAACCTTTTAATAGCCTCTAGGCTTTCATCCGAAACTCGCTTCCATTTTTACGCCAAACTCATTTCAATTTTTCTATATCACTTTAGCACAAACACATCACCATTCTATACTCATTCAAAAACCAATTTTTTTTTTATAAAACCATCAAACTCTAATCAATTTTCTTAAACCTCTTCATCTTCATAAAATCAATCATAACCTTATCAATTTTCTAGATTTTTATCTTAAGTAGATTTTGGGTCAGATTTGTATGACCATTTTGACCTAGAATATGGGGTATTTAGGCAATGTCTTCTACTAATAAAATGTTCCTCAATGTTTTAAAAGTTTAATGACACTAATATCATGCATTTTATTTCAGTATCCTGCGAGTTATAATAAAAAATCCACAGATTGTTTCATTCCTTAACAAAACACCAATTTCAAATTCAAGCCAAATTTCTAAACTCTTAAGGGCATATTTTGAATTCAATTATTTCATGAAAAATGTAGTTCTATGTCTCTAGTTTACTATAAATCAAACTACATCCAATTTGGATATTCACATATCAAGTTATGTCCTAAATACAGATGTATGTTCAGTAAAATATTACATATATCATATTCCAATGACTATAATCCTTCATCTTGTTAATCAATCACCGTATTTGCTTCTTCTTTCACCACCCACACATGCATCAACACCATTTACATATGCATCACTCCCCAAGCATGAAAATATACACCATTCATGCATGCATTCAGTTACAAACATTAAAACCTCAACATAAATCATTTACACTATCATAAAACTTAAAGCATTGCTTACTTGGTTTATACTTCAGAAAAATTCCAAGTGGCTCAATGGTAAGAGGCGTGCACTTAAGTGCAACAAAACCTTGAGGTCTTGGGTTCGAGTCGTGGCTCACCCTTGACCAAATAGGACAATACCTGGAGTGATGGCGGTAGAGGCCGGGCTCTACTGCAGCGGTCGCGGGCCTCTTGAGGTTCGCGGGAAACCCACCCAGTACGCAAAGTCTGGGTCGCTACAGTTTAACTTCTCTGGCTAATATAGAAATTGACCCTTCTTCATACGAAAAATCTAGTTGCACTTGAATTTCTTGCATAGGAATCTTATGTGTAGCATCAGAATGATATCTTCTCAATATAGAAACATTAAATACATCATGTAACTTAGCCAATTCTTCAGGAAGAGCTAGTTGATAAGCTACTGGTCCAATTCTTTTCAAAATTTCATAAGAACCAATGTATCGCAGACTAAGCTTGTCTTTCTTCCCAAACTGAAGTATGTGTTTCCATGGTGATACGTTCAAGAATACTTTATCTCCTACCTGATACTCAATATCTCTTCTTTTTAGGTCAGCATAGGATTTCTGTCGATCACTGGCAGCTTTCAACCTTTGCTGAATAATTTGAATATTTTCTTCTGTATCTTTCATAATTCTAGCCTTATCATCTTGTTTTCACTTAACTCAGTCTAACATACCGGAGTTCTATACTTCCTACCATACGATGTTTCATAAGGTGCCATGCCAATGCTTATCTGATAACTGTTATTGTAAGCAAACTCCACCAGAGTCAAATAGTTATCCCAACTCTCGAAAAACTCTAACACACAACCCCGCAACATATCTTCCAATATCTGTATAACTCGTTCAGATTGTCCATCTATTTGGGGATGGAAAGCAGTACTAAACTTAACCTGAGTTCTCATAGCCTTCTGTAAACTTTTCCAGAATCTTGAAGTAAATCGAGGATCACGATCTGAAATGATAGACAATGGTACTCCATACAATCTCACTATCTCATTTACATAAAAATCTGCAAGCTTATCCAAAGAATAGTTAGGACGAATAGGCAGAAAATGAGCAGATTTGATAAACTTATCTACAATCACCCATACAACATTATGCTTCATAAGTGAGAGGAAGTCCAGTGACAAAATCCATGGTAATGTTATCCCATTTCTATTGAGAAATAGAAATAGGATGTAACAAACTAGATCGGACATGATGCTCAGCTTTAATCTGCTAATATGTCAGACATTTTGCTACATAATCCACAACATCCTGTTTCATACCTGATCACCAGTAATAATGCTTCAAATCGTGATTCATCTTGTTTCCACCTGGATGTATAGTAAATATTGTATTATGAGCCTCAAACACCAGCTTCTTCTTCAATTCATCATTAGCTGGCACACACAACCGATCCTTATAATACAATTCACCATCACCTTACATAGAAAAATCAGACTGTTTACCTTCCTAAATAGTAAAGATAAGTTGTTGTAACTTATCATCAGTTATTTGAGCATCTTCCGTAGCCCTTTTGTAAACACCCCAATGATGTACAGAACAATCAGGGCACTCCAGGGGTTCAGAACCTTGGCCTCCAAATGACCCTACTAGAAACAACCGAAGAGGGAAAGTTTTGTCACCTTCCCCGTGTCACAGATCTCTGAGTATTTTTTGGTACAGAAGTAGTACCTTCCCGACTCCGCTTCCCCATGGACTGACCTTCTCTACCAAAACTCCTTCTCTGACTCCTTTCTCTCCTAACCATCTCCTGTCTCTCAATTTTCATTGCAACCTGTACCAGCTGATGGTATGTCACTTGCTGCAACAGAGTAATTGCTGCCAGATGCTCCTTGATGGAATCATGCAATCTATCCTTAAACTGGTGACATCGGAACTCCTCAGTAAGCACAAATTCAGGGGCATACTTACTTAGTTGGTTGAACTCCTGATCATACTCAGCAACTGATAAGTTTCTTTGCTTCAAGTTCAAAAATTGCTTCCATTTATCCTTTCTGTAAGCCTCCGTCACATACTTAACTTTAAATTCTTGGGCAAAGAAATCCCAAGTCAGAGGTACCGGTAGATGAGGATTCCTCAGAACGAACTTCCACCATTCATAAGCTGCTCCCTGTAGAAGGGAGACAGCACATTGCTTCATCTGCTTAGCTAGACAACTGATCTCATCCAATACCCTCTTCACCTTCTCAATCTAGAACTCAACTCTTTCAGATTCCTCCATAGATGTCCTAGTAAATTCCTCGCTCCATATTTCCTCAATTGATCAACCGGAGCCTTAGGTGCTGTCATCCGATGCAACAATGTCATCATATCCTAGGACAGTTTAATCAAAGCCTCTCCCTAAGCTGAAGGAGGAGGTGCCATCCCAACCTCACCTCGATTGATCCCAGAGCGTCCAGATATTACTGATAGAATTTGTTCCAGTTGATTGCTCTCAGGAACTTCTTTAACAGTATCATGAGATCCTTCCATAATTAATTATATAGAAAAAACATGGGACATCATATTAGGCCAAAACACAACTTTTACACTCAATAGAGGCAATAGTTAAACACTGGTTAAACCAGAATCGCCCAAACTATGCTCTGATACCAAAAAGTGTAACACCCACATATACCCCTGGTAGGATATTGCGAGTGCCACAAACACAGAACACACTGAACACGAAGCATTTCGAAACATACAAAACACTTTATACATGTGTTACTAGAATCTTAACAAACATACATCACATATCATAATTTCGAAAAGCAACCTGAATTAAGGTTATTACAACCCATAAAAATAAAAATTCAGGAGTTATAGACATCAAATACAAGTCCCAAAACAATCTCAAAATACATATGAGCAAAACAAAAATCAAACACCTTTAGCCATCGCGGTTGTCTTGTCCCAGTTCCTACGTCCCTCTTTCAGAACCTACATGGGGCAAATCTATCGTGCTAAGCATATAGCTTAGTGAGTAATAACTAAACTATAAGTCAATAACAGATACAAAAATTCAGAACAAAATAGAGTTTTATAAATAATAGAATTGTTCAACACAAGAGGGTATAAACCCTTCATAAACATAATACAATTTAGTTTATATCAAAATCAAACTGATATCAAAGTACAAAATCATAAGACTGCTAAATCCATTTACAGAAGTGGATAACGGAACTTATACAGAAGATACCATAATTGGTAACATATCATAAAAGAGACTTACGTCTCAATAACAAAAGACACTGAAGTGTCAATAATAGAGGACACCGAAGTGTCAGATACCAAAGTGTCAATAACAAAAGACATCGAAGTATCACAGAAGCAGCTACAGATGCTTCTAGGCATGCCTATTTATTCACAACTAGGACCCAACAGTTTTTAAAAAAACAAGGTCATTTCAAACATTTCATGTGTAAAGCAAGTAATCAATCATATTCACATGCAAGTAGCAATCCCAATGATATAAAAATGCATCAAATGCCTCGAAAAATCATTTTCTGGAATTCAGAACACAATCAGCATAAATCAAATTCAATAAGCAAAATCAAGTAAGGTAAGTAGCACTTCAATATCACATTTATCAATCAATACCTCGGACCTTCATGTCCGGAATCAGTACACAATTCAATAAACATTCATCAATATCAAATTCAATTCAGTAATAAACAAAACAAATCAAGGTGAGACCATCTTAGGTTACTCACAAAAGCTCCTTGTTTGCTTATTGCCTCGAAGTCCCGGTAAGATCTGGAATCGATCGCTCTAAGGATTCCTCTAAAACATTCAATACAAACATATATTACTATTGTGCACAATTATGAATTCAATTATGCACATTCATGTATACTGAATATGTATGATGCATGTTTATGTCAAAAATCTAGGTTTCTTATCCTTAATCTTATCACATTATCGATTATGTGAAATCATACTCAATCCCTCAATCTAGATTTATTTCACAATCCACCTTCGGTCCACTTTGCTCAATTATTCTCATCAGGAAGGTGAGGTAATTAGGTAATACTTTCTTCTAGAAAGTTTTTCCTCTTTGTATTAGGTTTCCAATGATACTAAGTTCATCCAATTTGGTTTAGTATTCAATGAATTATGCTCAAAATACCACAGATTGTGTACATTAGAAATTTTGGCTAATGCATGATCATGCCTCTAAGTTGTACACCTCATAACTCTCAATTACAATATCCAAAAATTACAAACTTTATACCAATTTAAAGCTAAGAGAATAAGCTACACTTTGGGGAAGACACCTTAGTCTAATTCAGCCTACATCAATACAGTTTATTTGATAATCACAGGATATGATTTTTGTCCCTTGTAGTGCTACAGCCTAAGATAAGACTCAATTCCATGCCACTTTTGAAAGTCCTAGAGATAGAATCAAAATTCAACTTCTTCAAGAAAGTTGTAGACCTATGTCTTAGGTTTAATCTGAATTAAGAATCAACTCATTTGGAAATCTAAAGATCAAAATATAAGCAAAATATCGAAGCATGTTCAATAAAAACAATAACCTTTTAATAGCCTCTAGGATTTCATCCGAAACTCATTTATATTTTTACACCAAATTCATTTCAATTTTTCTATATCACTTTAGCACAAACACATCACCATTCTATACTCATTCAAAAACCAATTTGTTTTTCATAAAAACATCAAACTCTAATTAATTTTCTTAAACCTCTTCAACTTCATAAAATCAATCATAAACCTATCAATTTTCCATATTTTTATCTTAAGTAGATTTCAGGTCAGATTTGTATGACCGTTTTGAGCTAGACAACGGGGTATTTAGGCAACATCTTCTACTAATAAAATGTTCCTCAATGTTTTAAAAGTCTAATCACACCAATATCATGCATTTTAGTTCAATATCCTCAAGTTATAATCAAAAATCCACAGACTGTTTTCATTCCTTGACATAACACCAATTTCAACTTCAAGCCAAATTTCTAGACTCTTAATGGCATATTTTGAATTTGATTCTTTCATGAAAAATGTAGTTATATGTCTCCATTTTACTATAAATCAAACTCCATACAATTTTGATATTCACAAATCAAGTTATGTCCTAAATACAGATATATGTTCAGTAAAATACTACATATATCATATTCCAATGACTATAATCCTTCATCTTGTTAATCAATCACCGTATTTGCTTCTTCTTTCACCATCCACACATGCATCAATACCATTTACATATGCAGCACTCCCCAAGCATGAAAATATACACCATTCATGCATGCATTCAGTTACAAACATTAAAACCTCAACATAAATCATTTACATTATCATAAAACATAAAGCATTACTTATTTGGTTTATACTTCAAAAAAATTCTGAAAATGGGGAGAGCAAATAAGAAGGAAGATAATGAAGATGATTTCGGTGAAACTAAAGGGAAAGAGCTGCAGAAACATATTTTATTTTATTTTTTAATGCCTAGGTGTTTCATTAGTGCTTTAACACATGTCTCTATTGCATGTCTTCCACTTGTCCACTAGATAAGCTACCATTTGTCTCATAGCTATAGGTCCACATGTCACACATAATTTTATCCATTTGTCACTCCATAATTTATCCATTTGTCAATTAATTTCTAATACAATTATCACACTTCTATTTGTCTCTTATTTCAATAATTTTTAGTCTAAAATACCTCAAAATTTTGATAATTTTTCTAAAATTCACCAAAATTCTGAAATAATAACTATTACCACCAAATAAATTTTGCAACACAATTAATCCAAAATTTACACTCTAATCACATTAAAATCATTTATACTAAAAAAGGTCAATAAATGCATGTACAATTATTTGTATATATCAAAATTCATATTCACATATTAACGAATACTCAATTATGCAAAGCAAATGATGTCTGGAATTACTTAATTTTCTAACCCCTAATATGGGGTGTCACACATGATTTGTTATAGAGATGCTTTAGAAGTTGGATGATCCATATAATGGTGTTAGGATGAGTGTAGAAAATCAATTATGAATGGGTTAATGCATTTTTTTTTTATAATGATCAAATATATATCATGAATTGATTTGTGATTGTTTTGGATTTAAAATGGAGTTGAGAATGAAGAATGTTGGGGTAGAAAAGGTGATCTTGGTATAAGTTATGTTAGGGTAAGATTTGGAAACAAAATTTGGTAGTTGAGTTGGAAAATGATGGAGTAACATGACCTATGAGTATGCTTCAGTGTTTTGACATAACTTGGTATGTAGTTGTTCAATTAAGATGATTCTTAGTTTGGATTAAACTAGAGATATAATGCTACATTTCTTATGAAGAAAATTAATTTAAATTTTGTATTTAAGAGTCTCAAATTTTGACATGAAATTAGTAACTAGGTGCAGCAAAATTTGTGGATGAATGTTTATATTGTGTTATATTTTGAGTGTATGAGAATGTGTTATATTTTGGGTGTTTATGATCAAGTAGGGAATATGAAATGTGTATGGGTGATGTTGAGTTGAAATTGGGTATATTTTAAGAAGTTATCTACTTGAGATGATGAGTCAAATGAGTTAAGAATTGAGACTGAATGAACTCTAATTGATGTTTGAATCGTTATGGAGTGATATTACATTAGAAATGGTGAATTTGGGAAGATTATGAGTGGAAGTGATGTTAGAATGAGTGTAGGTTCCATTGGAGGGGTTTTAAAGAAGGAGAATTGAGTAAACCCGAGGGTTACATGGACAGGCCATGTAAATTCACATTGCCCATGTGTTCCTGACGAAAAAACACAATCAGACCTGAAAGAAACACAAACTGCCCGTGTGATTTTACACGGTTGTGTATTTTGGCAAAATCTCATTTCAGAGTCTTCACAAAAGTTGTAGATCTAGAAGTCCTCTTCAAAACCGTACAAAGATGAAATTAATCCGAGATCTACAACAAAAGTTATGGCATTTTTCCCAAGAGATGTTTGTTTTTGAATGATTGACTTATCCATATTGTACAATGAGATGTTTAGGCTTGTTAGTGATATTAGATGAGCCCAATTGAAGTAGGATTGAATTATTAACATAATCATAGTGTTCTAGGTGTTAGAGAATGATTCAAAGATCTTGATAATTAGTTACGAGTCATTTATTAAGGATATACACCTGGGAATGTCATTGAATATGCATTGTACATATTTAATATACATATATGTGCATCAATAGACATTTATACAATTGTGCTAAATTGTGATGTGTATGTTTTGCATGATATAGAGGATCATATGGCGCACCATCATCCAAATTTCAAGCAAATGCTAATTTGGAGCATACTGTGAGTCAACCTAGATGGTCTCATTTCATTGTTTGTTCTGTTTTGAATTTTTGTATTGATTGACTACTGAATGATCATATGAATATGATTGATTGTGTTGATTTTCGGATAAAAGGTTCGACGATGATGAGATATGAATGAGATATTAAAGTGGTATGTGAATTTGATAAAATACGTGATACATGACTTGATTGTTAAATGTCGGACCTAGTTCTGAAGAAAAATGTGAATATACATGATTAGGGTTGTTCCTATCATTTATAGGCCTGGGGCGAAATAAAAAAATAACCTTAATAAATTGAACAAAATAAAAGAAAGGTCCTAATAGATCGGCGGTATGCTTAAGTTTACATGTTTATATGAAACATAAATGACTCAATTTATAAGTGTACATACTGAACCAAATATTAAATGATCATAATATTTAATTTTCTTCTAGGAACGTGGCATCTTTACAAAATCTATGCAGTTGAAAGAGAATGGGCTAGCATATACTGCGACTTGATTGACCAATATGTTATTGAATGAGTCTCTCACCATGAGAAAGGGATGAGAATGGGCCCATTTTCAGTACTGAATGTGTTAATAGCTCCGAAAGGAAGGACATAATAAATGCATCATTAATGGGCCTACATATTACTCAATTATTGGGTTTGTGTTGTTATCTTGTGGGCAATTTTTTTGGAGCTCAATTTTATGGTTGATTAATATTCTTTTATTTATATCTTTAAAAAAAGTTTTTACCATGAGATTAGGAGCCCCTCCTCATCATGGGGCCCTGGGCAGGTGCCCTGCTGACCCTTGCCCAGGGCCGGCACAGTACATGATAATAAAAAAGTGATACTCAACTTAAATGTTGAATGTTGGACTTAGATCCGATGAAATGTGTAAACTGAAAGAAAGTGACTAATTAAACATATGTGATTGGTGCATTCCATTACATGAGTGCATGAAAGATAAAGGCAGTTGTGACCAGAGTAGCCACCAAAAAAGAGCTTAAAGCTCAGAATGTGAAAAAGAGCCTCAAGCTTAGAAAGTGATTAAGAACCAACGACTCACTATATAAAATGAGCCTGGTATCTCCAATAGATACGGGACAGTTATTAATGAGCCTGATATCTATAATGGATATGGGACAACTATTAATGAGTCAGGTATTCACAATGGATACGGGACAATTATAGACACTAAGTCACAACAAAGTAATAAATAAAAGTGAGTCTCACGTGCATTGCATATAAAATTGATATGTATGTTTCAAATGAACAAAATGAACTGTGTGAATGCTCTGAATGTGAATTGTGAAATAAGTGATCAAAATGATATGTGATGCAAATTGATTATGATTGAATGATGTGAATTAAGTGATTGCATGATCTGTATGTATTTTGTGATCGAGTGAGCCATCGAAAATGGTCGCTCACTGAGTTCGCAAAATTCACTAAAAATTTGTAATTATTTTTTCAGGCTCAGAAAAGTATCCCATTAAGCAAACAGAAGTATACCTACTGCATTTAAATAAGAGGTAAAGGTCATGATTGCGTCTGCATTATATTTCTTTATTTTTGTACCAAATTAAGTCTTCCACAATTACCATATCTTGTGTATTTGAATATATTTGTTGTGTAAAACTTTCCAATTGGAAATGTTTTGCAAAAGAGATTGATCAAAGTGTAATAAATAATTATGATTTCAAGTTTTATGAAATAAAAGTATGGGCCCACATGGCTATTGAAATAATGATAATTGTATTACTGCGATTGAAAATGTTTCTGAATAAAGGTGAGCCTGAATTTTTTATTACTGATTTTTGCGTATGCGTGAAAAAAAATTCTACTGAGTTTCGAGTGTCTGAGTAGCGATATGAGTATGTCAACATGCCACCCTCGTGGAGTACAGACTCGGATATTACTTAAGATATCGGGTACATGTCTTACGAAAGTGGGGTGCTACAAAGACCAAGCAGTAGTTTTAAAAAAGGACGATACATGACATTTTGTGTGAATTTCAGGTTGTTAAATGCTATCACAATTCTAGGTATATTTCCTACACCTACTATTGAGGAGTTAATTAATGAACTCTATGGTGCAAATTTTTTTCTCATGTTGATTTATGTGCAAGTTATCATAAAATTAAAATTGCCACAGAAGATGTCCCTAAAACAACATTTCAAACTACTGATAGCTATTTTGCATTTGGGGTTATGCCTTTTGAGTTACTAAATGGTCCTGCTACAATTCAAAGTGCAATAAACGACTTATTTCAACAATTCTTACGTAAATTCGCTCTGGCTTTTTTTTTTAATAATGATATTCTAGTTTATAGTTCTAACTGGGATGAGCATATGGTACATCTACACACAATTTTACAGTTGTTACTGGATAATCAATGTTTGGTAAGCTTCCTAAGTGTGAATTTGACATCTGTTCTATCAATTACTTAGGGCATGTTATCTCCGAAAAGGGTATTCAAGTAGATGATTATAAGATTAAAGCTATTATGGACTCACCAGAACTTCACAACCTAATTGAACTCTGAGGATTTGTAGGTTTGATAGGTATTACTGTCATTTTGTGCAGCGGTATGCATCTATTGCCAATCCACTCACTAATCTCCTTAAAAGTGACAAATTCTCTTGGAATCCTACAGTACTGTCAGCATTCACACAATTAAAGGAAGCTCTTACATCTACTCCAGTCCTACAACTACCTAATTGTTCCATTCCATTCTTTGTAGAACGTGGCACTTCTGGTTTTGCAGTAGGATCTCAAAATGGTCATCCTATTGCATATTTTAGCAAGAAATTAGTGCTTCATATGTGTAATGCTTCTGCCTATGTTCATGAACTATAATCAGTCACTGAAGCAGTAAAAAAAATGACGTCATGATTTAATAGGCTGCCATTTTATTATTTTTAAATATGAGCAGAGCATTAGAAATATGTTGACTGAACATACAACCACACCAGAACAACAGAAACGGGTATGTAAATTACTGGGATTTGATTACACTATCAAATACAAGCCTGGAAAATTTAACACCGCACTGGATTCTTTATCACTACTCAAGGAGACTCTAGAATCGTCCTTTTTAGTAGTATCAGTTTCTCATTCTTCTTTATTGGAAATTTTACAGGACTTTTATCACCAAAACCCAGCCGGAATTCAACTCCCATAAAAATACAATTCATATACTCATATGCAACAATCTTTTCAGCTTTAAGATAGGTTATTATATATTTAGGTTAAAATTCATATACTTGATAAGAGTGGATTAAGATAAAAATTACTTCATGAATTCCATGGGACTCCTCTTACTGGCCATTCGAGTGTTAAAGCTTTTGTTGCTCGATTGTCAGCTCTTATTCCCTAGCTATGACTCTATGGAGATGTCAAAAAAATTTGTGCGTAATTGCTTAATTTGTCAAGAAAACAAATACTCAACAGAAAAACTATTTGGCCCACTACAACCACTACCCATTGCAGAGCAGGTTTCGGAGGACTTGATAATGGATTTCATCATACATTTGCCTACCTCTCAATCTTATACAGATATCTTGGTCATTGTGGATAAATTATCAAAATACGCTCATTTTATTCCTCTACCAACACACTACACAGCTCCTATCTTAGCCAAAAATTTTCTCTCTCGAATCTGCAAACTTCATGAAGTTCCAAAGTCTATTATCTCAGACCGTTGACCCCCTACTTTTAAGCAAAATTTGGAAAGAACTTTTTCGTCAATTAGGAACTACTTCTCTTATAACACTACCTACCACTCTCAAATTGACGAACAGTTTGAAGTTTTAAATAGATGTTTAGAAACTTACTTGCATTGTTTTACATTTGATAAACCTCATAGATGGTCACAATTTCTGTCCACGACCTAACTCTGGTACAACAACTAGTGGCGGAGCTACAGAATTTTTGCCCCCATTTATTTAACTTATGACAAAAAAAATAAAAAGTATAAATTTATTAAGATATCAAATAAAAATAAAATTTGAGTCCATCTACTTTGTTAAGATTACTATTATTTGGGCCCATGACTTTTTTTAAATAAAAGCCTACAAATAAAAAAATAAAATTTACATATTTAATTGACTTTTTTTTATTCAAACTTTCAACCGTTTTAGCTTCTTTATCATACTATTTTTTTTTGTCTTTTTAACTTCTTCTTTCCTTAATTGTACAAAAACTACTGCACGCGACACACCCAAAGCAAGAGTCCATACGCAGTCACGCAACAACAGTTGGCAAACGCAGAGCAAAGTCCTTGCACGCAGTCGCAGACAACAGACACAAATGCGGAGTTTCTAGTGATAAAGGTGATTGCATCTAAATATCTAATAGTTTATTATTATTATTTTGAATTACATGTAATGATGCAATAGTTTATATACGGTACAAATGCAGAGTTTCTGGTGAATTGGTGATAAAGGTGATTGCATCTAAATATCTAATAGTTTGTTATTATTATTTTGAATGGGACATGTAATCATGTAAATGTAATAGTTTATATACGGTGTTTTCTGGCATCTAAATTCTAATAGTTAATTATTTATAAACAAAGTCATACATGGGGACAAATTAGACAACTTTTTTCTAGTAGATAACTTTCAATTATTATTTATAAAAGAGCACCTAAGAGTTTGTACTTGATGAAAGGTTTTACTTATCCTAAATTTAAATGTGAAGGTAAAAGTCTAATATTAGAATATACATAATTATAAATCATTCCACATATAAAATAATATTTTCCACAAATTATTTTCTTATTTGCATATGTCTAAATGTTTTAAATAGTTTTAATTACTTAATTTTTTGTGAATAGATATTTTTTTTTGTTTTTTTATATTCAATTTGTCCCTAATTACTTAACTTTGATTTCAGTTATGGACAAATTTCTCAAAAGGCCTCTTACAAATAAGGATTCTAGCCCCAACCCTTTAAAGCATCCTCATTTAGAAGTCAATTTAGATGATCTTCAGTCTGATCCAGGATTACGAAATTTTTTTTCAGATTATCATCCTAATGACCGTGATAGAATACGAAGAGCTTATTTGCAAAAGGCATGTCAACCTTTTGAGCATGATTTTCCACAATGAAAATTTGGAAATATTTATCGTAGATTTGCTCCATCTTGGTTTAAAGAATACGCCAATTGGTTGGAGTACAGTGTTACAAAAGATGCAGCTTTTTGCTTATGTTGCTATCTTTTTAGGTCAGATATTGGAAGTCAAGCAAGTAGTGATACTTTTGTTACGGATGGATTTAACAATTGGAAGAAAAAAAGATAGATTTAATATTCATATAGGAGGTCCTAATAGCTCTCACAATATAGCTTGGAAGAAATGTGAAGATTTGATGAATCAGAAACTACATATCCAAGTTGTTTATGCTAATCAATCCAACCAAGCTCAAAAGGACTATCGTATCCAACTCACTGCATCGGTGGATTGTGTTCGATTCCTTTTACATCAAGGATTGGTTTTTCATGGTCATGATGAGTTTGAGAATTCTAGTAATAATGGTAATTTTCTTCAACTTTTACAATTCTTGGCTGACCATAATGAAGCTATCAACAATGTTGTTTTAAGCAATGCCCGTGGAAATCTCAAAGTCATTGCTCCTGACATATCAAAGCCGCTGCAATTGAAACCTCCAATGCCATTATTAATGATCTTCAAGGTGGGTTATTTTCTATCCTTATTGATGAGTCTCGTGATATCTCAATCAAAGAACAATTGGCTATTGTTTTACGTTATGTGAATGCAAAAGGATGTGCGGTTGAGCGATTTATTGGTATTATTCATGTTAGTGATACCACCTCTTTATCACTAAAGTTTGCAATAGATGAATTGTTTTCAAAGCATGGATTGAACATATCATCTTTACGTGGGCAAGGCTACGATGGAGCTAGCAATATGCCAGGAGCAATTAATGGTTTGAAGACTTTGATTTTAAAAGAAAATAATTCAGCTCACTATGTTCGTTGTTTCTCTCACCAATTGCAATTAGCACTTGTAGCAGTGGCCAAGAATCATGTACATGTTGCTTTTTTGTTTAATATAGTCTCAAGCTTATCAAATATAGTTGGAGGTTCTTGTAAAAGAAAAGATCTTCTTCGTGAGAAACAATTTAGTAAGATTGTTGAAGGGCTGAAAAATGGTGAACTTTCAAGTGGTAAAGGCTTACATCAAGAAACTTCTCTTCAAAGACCAGGTGACACATGTTGGGGCACACATTATGGATCATTATCAAGCTTAATCGTGATGTTTGACTCCATAGTTGATGTTCTAGAGATCATTATGGAAGAAGGTACAACTTCAAAGCAAAAAGGTGAAGCATATGCTTTGCTTGATTCTATCCAATCTTATGAATTTGTGTTTAGCTTGCATTTGATGAAAAAAATATTGGGCATCACAAATGAATTATCTCAAGCGTTACAAAGGAAGGATCAAGACATTATCAATGCAATTTCTTTGATTAAAGTTTCTAAACAACGACTACAAATGATGAGGGATGATGGGTGACAATCTTTATTTGATGAAACATCTTCATTTTGTGATAACCATGATATTTCCATTCCAAATATGGATGAAAATTTTGTACATCGGGGAAGGTCAAGGAGAAATGTACAAAAAATGACGAATATGCATCATTATCAAGTGAAATTATTTTACACTGTGATTGATATGCAACTTCAAGAGCTCAACAATCGCTTCAATGAGGTAAATACTAAGTTGCTTATTTGTGTGGCATGCTTGAATCCAAGTGACTCTTTTTTATGCTTTTGATAAGCAAAAGTTGATTCAGCTAGCTTACCATTTTGATTTCTCTAAAGTAGAGCTTATTACTCTTAGTGATCAACTTGATGATTATATTGTTGATATGCAATCTGATGATCGATTTTCGATATTAAATGAGATTAGTGATCTTGCCAAGAAGCTGGTCGAAACAAAAAATGATGTTGTGTACCCTTTAGTGTTTTACTTGTGAGATTAGCTTTGATTTTGCCTATTGCTACTGCATCAGTGGAAAGAGCATTTTCTGCAATGAAGATAGTGAAAAATCACTTGCGCAATCGAATGGGAGATTCTTGGATGAATAACTGTTTGATCACATATATTGAGAAAGATATCTTCAATAATATTGACAATGAGAAAATTTTACAACGATATCAAAATATGAGGACTCGTAAGGAACGATTGTAATAGGTTATATGTAAGAAGTTCAAGACAATGATGTAATTTTTTATTTATCAAATATACAAATGTTTGTATTTTTTAATATTATAAGAGTATTTTAAATATTTTGCCCCCACTCAAAATAATTTCTAGATCTGCCCCTGACAACAACACCTTCCATTGTAATCAACATATCCCCATTTCAAGCACTTTACTGTCGTCCTCCCCCATCTATGCCTCATATCAAACCGCTGAAGACAAAAATTTCAGATCTTCATGATCTTCTGGAACAAAAGAAACATATCTTGGCCACATGCAAAGCCAATCTCGATAGAGCAAAATATTGTATGAAACAAATTGCAGAGACAATTTTTTTCGATTGGAGACTGGGTTTACCTCAAACTTGCGCCTTATAAACATACTTCTCTCCACTGTCTCTCTTTCCAAAAATTGACCAAACATTAGTATGGACCCTTAAAATCATATAACAAACTCGTGCGGTGGTGTATGAGCTGGAACTTCCATCGGTGGCAAAGATCCACCCAGTTTTTCATGTATCGCTCCTAAAGAAATGTAGAGGCATGCCACTGACTCAATCGATTCCACTTCCTCCCTTAACTATCGACAACCAACCCCTTCATGAACCAATGGAGATTTTGGGTACAAGAAGGGTAAAAATCAAAGGACAACCATAAATGCAAATCCTCATCAAGCAGAACTCACAAACAGAACCAGATACGACTTAGGAACCACTTATCCAGTTCAAAGCCAGCCGGAATTCAACTCCATTACTTTAATGCTTAAAGTTTGAATGCTAATTTTATTTATTTTTATAACTTTTTAAAAATTATTTATTAGTAAAATATTTTAAATTAATAATTAAATTATTATATATTGAATTAATCATGAATTCAAGCAATGCTTGTTTGAAATAAATTAACATAATTGATATATGGAATTTTAATTTTACTTTCATGTCTTTTTATAAGTTTTAAATTGTTAAGATACTTTTAGGATATAATTGGCTAAATGAGACAAAATTATATAAATGTTATCTCTTATTTGATAGGTTTATATTCACATATGTAAATTTATCTTTGTGAAGTTTAACTCGGATATACGCTTGTCAGAGTAATAATGACTAATAGATATATTAAATTTTGGCTTGCCAACTATGCCAAACATGTAGACGTTGGGGTCATATACTTTGATACTACACTCATTAGGTGTCACTTTATCCTCACAGAGGATATGACGATGACCTGTTTCTCTAAACTCGTTCTGTAATATTTTTTGTTTATTTTCCTTTTATAATTTTTTTTTGACTTCCAACTTTAGATAGGTATACACTCCAACTTAGTTGCTTTCATCTCAATTTACGACTATCTTTCCGTCTTCCCTAATTTACAAGGGAATTATTATATATGCTCATTTGTCTTTTTTTTCCCTTTCAATTTGCCATCAATTATGTTTGATTCTTCTACTTTTTTGTGATGCATTTCATCTTTACTAGCAATCCATCAATAGTTGCATTGTTAGAATGGATGGCAAGTGAGCCTGGACCAATAAGTCTAAAGTTAACGAGTTAAGTTTGGATTTAGTTTTTTTTTTAATAATTAAGCCTCGGGTAAGGCTTGGCTATCTAAGCCCAGTCCAACTTAAGGCTCGACCCAAAATGATGTTGTTTTGCATTTTAATTTATATTAAAATCTAGTCGGATCGAATTGGGCTTGTGTTCAAGCCCGTTACCTTAGACCCAGGGTCCAACAACGAAGGATCGATTCCTAATTGTTAGTTTGATTAATTATGCCATCACTAATTTATGTGATTTGTTCAGTTATTGTTTATTTGATTTCATTGCTTAAGGCACCTTTATCCTCTATTATTATTTAATTAATCTTTTATAGTTGTTTTTCAATTTATTTGAATGTTATAATAGTTCTAACTTACAAACTTAATTCATTGGATTAGGTTGAATTTAATTTATTTGAATCTTAAGGACTAAAATGTATGTTCTACCTAACTTAGTTTAATCCAAACTTATTAAATACCAAGATCTCGACTTTTATGCATTATTTTGTATATTTTTATTCTTCATAATAATTTCAATACCATGTAAAATTATCTTTTAAATTGCCATAAGACGAATCTTTTAAGCTATCACATACTATAAAATATGACTTCTTTTATTTCTAGAATTAAAATTAAGTAAAAGTGGATTTGCTCCTCCTTTTTAATAATGTTCAAGCATGAAATACAATAACAAATGGACTATGTAAATACAATAATTGAAAATGATATATACAAATGTCAATTGTTTAAACAAAAGATTTACATAATTAAAATGTATCATAAATTTTAAATAAATAACATACTTGTCGATAGCCATAATCATGTGGCAACATATAATATAAATCAAATTAATATTATCAATTAAGCATACGTTAACTTTAAATATTGCTTAAGTAGGTATTATTAATTTGAGTGTTATATTCAATATTTAATTGATTTGTTTTTTTTTGTAAATATGAAGATTATCAATATTTTTTATCTATAGTTAATTGTACTTTGTAAAAATAATTTGCTTAATGCATAAGTGTAGAACATATTTCTTAGTAATAATTTTCCCAAAGATTGATAAAAATTAAAGTAATATATGTAAGTACAAATTCTTTAGGAAAAAGTCACTAATCTTTTATTGACTTAAAAAGGTTAATCTTGGACGATAAATACTAGTATACAATAGCACCAACAACACTCAGTTGAAGTCCCGCAGAGACTTGAAGTTTGAGGAGATTTGATAGTGTGTAATTTTACCCTTACCTAATAGAGAGGTTGTTTCCGATAAACTCACATGCAAATATGATAAATATCAATATAACAATGACGTGAGCTAAACTTCACTTGGCAAGTGCACTAGAATTATAGTATAGCAGTATAGATATCGTTCCCACAAGGATTGATCACTAATACTCAAAATCACACCTTTAACTACTATTCAAGCTGTCGATTATGAAGTTATTGACTAACAATTAATAGTTATCCAAACATACTTAAAGAACCAATTAATTCATTAAAAATGTACCAAAGTTCAACTTCCCCTCACCCTCTCTACCATGAAAAACTCTAAACATACTTTCTTTACATAAATTTGTGTAGTTTTTTCTAGTAAAGTCAGCTACATTTCAAGTTCTAACTAACTATATAGACAAAATTTTGACATTAAACACCTAGTTTTTTAGGTTATGTAATCAATAAAAATCTATCCATTTGCATTAAAAGTCAATGAAACTCATGTAATATTACCACCAAAATTATTTAAGAATCCAATATTTTAGGTTGTCATAATAATCCTAGCTATGCTTTATCAAGATCTAATAATCAATTAATCTAATAATTTTACACATGTATCAATTAAAGGTCCAAGTTTCAGGTTGCTTGAGTGAATAACTTGCATAAAAATAAAAAAAGCATTAAGAATAGAATAAAGCATAAATTCATGTGTTAAAAGATAACAATTAAACATTCAAATCATGGTAGAATAAGGTTCGGTTCAACCTTCCTTTGGCACTAAAAAGATATTAAGCTAACATGTTTATAAACAAAAACATAGCTAGTAATAAATTAAAAAAAGATATGATGGAAATAATATAATGAAAAACCTCAACATTAGGATAATCCCCTCTTCTCAATCTTCTCTCTTGAGTGCAGGTTGTGCTGAGTATGAAATATGATATGTGACAACCCCTTTTAAACTGAAAAATTTGTGATATCCTTTTCCTAATCTAATTAGGATGGTCTTTTCTTGATTTAGAAGATTTTTGTATGCCTATTTTGGAGTCTTTTTACATATAGAATTAGTATGTGACCATATCTCTTCAATCTATCCTATTTTAGCTCCAAAATTTCTAAATTTCAGCAATACTTCTACAACATAGTATAGAACTAATTAAACAACAAATTTGAAGTTTAAATTAACAAAATAGGAAAACTTACTAAATAGTATCGTAGAATTTTTAGGCATCAAACAACAATAAATATGTTAATTTAAATCAGTACAAACCTATATTTTAGCAAACATTTCATAAAGTAGGATTCTGAACTATTATTTTTCTTAGCAATGACTTTAAAAAATTACCCAAGTGATGCTGAAGGGAAAATAACTCACCCAAGGACTAAACTAAATTGTATTCATATGATGCAATAATGTATCAAAGTATTGGGGTCGGGTCAAGTGGCAGAATGATCCGAGAGTCACAAAACCGAAAGCCTAAGGACAATCTCGTCAATTTAGAACGAGCCCTGCGTTTCATTAACCTTCCGTAAAGTCCCAAAACCCTACACTTCTGTCATTCAGCTCATCATCAAAAACAGCCGCCGTTCCTATTCTCAGGTATCTCCTCTGTGTTTCTCCGCTTTTTTATTTGTTCTTGTCGAAACAAATCCTAATTTGTTTGAATCGGACATCTTGTAACTTTTGCGGACGTCTGGATCCAATAATTTCTTTTCTCGACGACGTTTACTTATGAGGCAACCCCTTTACTTGTACGCTAGTGTGGGTTGATTCTTAAGACTTTTCAATTCTAGCTATTAGGAGTTACGTGACATGTAATGTGTTTCTTTTGAATTGAAATCTGTCTCTGATGCACATTGACTTCGTTTGAGACTGTTTTGCCAACTTGTATATGTATGTATGTGTGGTCGTGGTGCATCTCTTTTTGTTTTTGACCTTAGACAATGTATTGAACTACAAGCGATAATTGATAATCTATTCTTGTGGGGTGTTTTGCTTTTTTTTTTTACACGACTGAGAATGCTGACTTGATGTTTGCTGTGACGTCTTTCAGTAGTTTGCATTTTGAAGAATGGTGAGGGTTAGTGTTTTGAATGATGCTCTTAAAAGCATGTATAATGCTGAGAAGAGGGGGAAGCGACAGGTCATGATCAGGCCATCCTCAAAAGTGATCATCAAGTTTCTTTTGGTCATGCAGAAGCATGGTTTGACTTCTACTTCATATGATCATAGCTGAAATCTTTTGGAAACAATTTTGGTTGTTTGCTCACTAGATTGCTTTGCAGGTTATATTGGAGAGTTTGAGTATGTTGATGATCACAGAGCTGGAAAAATCGTTGTGGAATTGAATGGAAGGTTAAACAAGTGTGGCGTTATTAGTCCCCGCTTTGACGTTGGAGTCAAAGATATTGAAGGTTGGACTGCTAGGCTTCTGCCTTCGAGACAGGTTAGTTGTATTTCCAAATTCACTATCTGTTGCTTTTTGATCATGCTAGATAAATTGCAAGGCAGTTGGGAAATAGTCTTAGCAATGGAATTCTCATCCATATATGGTGTGAATAAACACTTGTGATTTTAAAATGTATGACTGACATTCATGTTCTGCGTTAATCTATAAATATACAGATTTTCGTTTGATTCAATGGGATCTTGGTTAGTTGAATTCTATTTGCATGTGGATCTATCTTCAAAAGCTTTTCAACTAAAATAAGTTATTACCCTTTGTATAAGTTGATCAGATGATATTGCTAGAGTTTGTATTCTTGGAAACCTATTTCAGTTTTCATGCTCACTCAATAGCAGTACGTGTTTTCAATTTTTTAAGACCCAAAGTTCACTGATTTCATAATATCTTTCATTCGGCAACGTTGTTATGTTCATTCAAAAGCAATTTCTGTTTTGAATTACAAGAGGACCATCTAATATTGGCTTGAACTCGTGTAGTTTGGCTATATTGTATTGACTACGTCAGCGGGCATTATGGATCATGAAGAAGCTAGGAGAAAGAATGTTGGTGGTAAAGTGTTGGGCTTTTTCTATTGAAGAATGTCTCCGAGACCAAATTTTGTCTTACTCCTGAAAAGTTAATGCACTGCTGAATTTGTCTGTTACGGATTATGCAATCTACTTGTTGGTACTAAGCGGTAAGGCTTTTTTTTTTTTTTGCATTGGGAATGATTTAAGATTATGTACTGTTAAATTGGAGATTATAAGTTTAAAGAATTATCTTTCAAAAGATTAGATCTCTTCTTTGTTTTGATATTAGTAGTTTTGCAATGTATTCTTACTAGAGACGTAAGGATAGAAGGGTCCAAAAAGACTGAATAGGTAGAATGGAAATGCTGATGTGTTATATTTAATTATGCGTGCATGTAAGTAAAACTAATAGGAATAGACAGTCCTCTTTAGGATTGATGAAAATTTACACGTCATATTGAAATTCCAATAACTCGAAAGGAAAATAGTTAATTCATATGAAATAATTACGGGAGTATTTGTATACTACTCATAGTTGCATTTACACTGTATAATTGCTGTAACATTCAATCCCCTTTGCTGTGATGTGTGAAAGTTTTGATTTGGATCAGTAGGATTTGCTTCAAAACTTGAAGAAAGACCATCGGAGAGTCCATTCATTAGTAGCATTGTTTATAAATGTGGAACGGAGTTCACAAGACTTGGATGCAGGCTTGATCCATTTCTAGCTAGCTTACTCGAACAATATTATGTGTACGTGGATTGACTTAATAATTGATGCAATTGCTAATTTTGGTAATACAAAACTCTTCCTGCCCAAGTTTTTATTTATAAGTTAACTGATAGCTAAAAATTTAAGGATTTTAAGATAATTTTATTCTTATTAATTAATATACATAATTTTAATTTTGCTTAAATTTGTTACTGGAGATCATTATACATAGAAGGGAATGTTATATACACGTAGGAGTGGAGTCTAGTCACTACTTGCTACAAGTTTTTTATTTCTTGAATGTTTATTTTAAGTATTTCAAAAATATTAAATTTATCGTTAAATATTTAATATGATTCCACGAGATCTAGTTTCGTTCAAAGAAGGGATTCTATGAAGGGATTTTCTGATCAATTTAGAGGTCATCAAGCAAAACCAATAGTTTCTTGGTCACGATTGGCTAAAGCTAAAGTTTCATTAAAGAGTGCCTCTATCTATTGTAGGTCGAGGACGACTCCTTCAAACTCCGATTCATATTTCTTTTTATTTGCCAAATAAGACGAGCTGTTGGTATTTTTTGAGTATTTTTTGTTATCTTCTTTGAAATAAATATTCTTTTTACGTAATTCTAAATGTGAAGTAAGTTTTCGTATCTTATTAGTGAAATATTAATTAGAATTCTAATTCTATAAAATTGAATAAACCAAAAATAAAAATTTCATTGAGAATTTGACATAATTGCTATGTTTAATATGTGACTCGTTGGTTTTTAAGGATCAATATTAAAAAATTGGAATGACCTTTACTATGAACTAATAAATATAGAACAGACTAATAAATATGGAACTAATAACCAACTCATTTGATTTTACAGGATTTAATCAAACCTATGGGATTTAACGAATAACGAAAGGGAATAAAAAAAGAAGATAATATAATTATAATAATAAAAAGAAAAAAATAAAATAAAAATAAAAATGAAGTAGAAAAGTCCAGATTCCAAATGAACGTCTTTTATTTGTTTTGTTGATCAAGCGACACCCGAATTTGAATGGGGGAAAAAGGATTTGTAGTCCCTGAAACATAAATTACAAATATCTAATTGGATACTTTATATGAATATTTAAATTGGGCAAATAGGATGCTAGGGCTTTGGTTATTTCTATCCGAGCTTTTTCTTTTCTTTTGTCTTCTTCAACCCTAAGATATTATTATAGCAAGGGATGGACAAAAATCTAAAGCTATGATCCAAAATTCTCTTGATTCATTTCCTCATGAGGAAGTACAAAAATATTTGACTCTTTACCCAATCCGAGTAACGATGAGTCGAAGAACGCCATGCATTAATAGGTGGTGGGGACTCATATTAATTATTATAAGGCCTTTTCTTATTCTTATAAAATGTGTTGAAAAGAGGCAGATGTATATAACTTTTTAAAGAGATAGTACTTTTTCAACTCTCTCGTAATAGAATCTATTACAAACATATATGCCATGGTTCCTTACTTTGACAAGGTACAAAAATCCCAATTTGATTTATTTAGACAGCTTTTCAGATAATACTAAGTTGAAGTCTTTTGCACTATTGACCTCTTGCATTTATGTGAAAGGTTTGTACCATTTCTTCTATTGGTTTATGAGATTTTCAGGTACAATTTGCATTCCGTATTGACAAGTGTTCATTCCGTATTGATTTACAAAGGAAAATGGTTAACAGATACTAGTTGAAAGAAAGGGGCATCTTAGAAAGAATAGTGAAAGAAGATGACTAACCAATCTATTGCTCTATATATATATGTAGTCTGGTAAGGAAAAAGAAGGAATTACAAGTGCTTTTAATAGTATAGCTTCAGCAAGAGCTCACAAATAACTAAAACTATTAAGACATAAAGAGAAGAAAGACATGACAAAAGCTTTCCTGTTTTACATGGAACATGTTCTTAATGAGCCATATATAAGCATGTCATTCTAAGTGCGTGCCAAAGGATCCATAGTTGCCCAACCGATGAGTGCAAGTGTATAAGCTCTCAACGCTCGTGAATTGTAAGACGATTCTTCTTCTTCTTCTTCTTCGTCCTCATCCTCCTCATCCTCACAGTTGATCTCGCTGACGTGAGTTTTGTTTCTATATGGAGGCCATGAATGGTTTCTCAAAGAGAGTGAGTGGGGAGGTTGCTGGCAGAGCTTTAAAAGCAATAAAGCTCACCTTTGTGGGAAAGGATCTTCCAAGCATATGCTTCAGCATTAACAAGATGGCCCGTTCTGTTTCTTTAACTCTTTCTTTAGTTGTATTTTTATGATTAATTAATTTATGACAAAAACCAAACTGTGAAATGAAAAACCAGATGATCGCATAGCATGTAAATTAGACACAGAAAAGATAAGACAGACGGTCTTTGTACAATCAAGTGGCTATTGTGCGCAACAACATTCCTGAATGAATTGCACCTCTAAATCATACCTACAGTAACTTTTAACGATCACTGAGCCACTTGAGACAGCAAGGAAGGAAAACTACCCTTACTTGACTCCATCTCTGGTCTGAGAGTTAGGGTTACAAAATTTTGGCTCTATTAAATTAGGTAAAGTCCAGCTCTATTTTTTTAATTATTTGGGTTGTGTTGTAATCTTTTGGTTTAGATAATTAGTGTAAACTAAGATATTATAATATTTAATCTAAACGATATTTAAAGATAGAGAATATGGCTATGAATCTTTACTAAGAGTTATAAATGTTTATAGCATAATTTGAATTATAGGAAGATAACCATGATATGTATGTTGATGAGGAGTTCCAACAATTATAACTCACACGTGAAGGAATTATTAAGTTTGACACTTGGAACAATTATAATAGTAACTTCAACCACTCTCTCCCAATTTTCACTACCCTAGTGTATGTTTCTTGTAGTTTTTTGGATTTTTCCTTTTCTACTTATCACATTTTACATATTTTAAAACCCACAAGATGAGATTTGGTTCGAAGAGTCTTCTAAAATATGGTGGATGTTGAGCAAGTTTTATTTAATGTAAAACCCTCAATATTCTACAAGCATACGAATTGTAACTTGTAGTAATTGAGGTGTCGATCTTACGAGAAATTAGCTAAAAGTAATTGAATCCTAACTTTGTCTAAGATTGTAAAAATGTGATTTAAATGAAAATAACAATAATCAGAAAATTAGACAATCAAGTATGTGTTGAATGAAATTAAAATTCGAAATTAACACAATTAAATCAAATAAATCACTAATCGCAATAAAACAAGATCAATCAATTATTAGAACATAGGATTCATTCTATTGTCATTTTGCTACCTTAACCACTTTTGATTCAATCGGCATCGACTCTAGATTTTTTGAATGGTTGACTATTCTCTTTTAAGATCGAATAATTGAATCCTAATTAATAATCTCTAATTAATTCCGAAATTCCAATTTTGCAATATTTCAATTATCAAAAATAACCTACGTCTTCAATTATTTCCTAAGCTATCTATTAGATAATCGGGTCCTCACACAAGATCTCTCTTCGTCACAACAATATAAAAATGAATATGAGTCTCATACTTATCGCATCCGCATATAATTTGAATTTATTGAATGATTTGCAAAGCTATATGAATGATGTTATATGATTGTGCTATTTAACTGAGAAATGATTTATTTGTGATAGTATCTGATACTTGGCAAGTGGATTTGAACTGTATGATTACATGCTATAATTGATCTTTTTTTATGACATGAGTGAACTATCAAGGATGGTTGCTATGTTGAGTTCGCAAAATTCATCAAAATTGCATCGTTGCTTTTCAGGTTTGAGAGTGAGACGACCTAGCTTCTAAAACTCCGTAGAAGAATATTTTGTGTAATTGTTACAATCAGATTTGGCTCAAAGGTCGGTCAACTAGGATTGAGGACATAGTTGTTTCTTTCATGTTGATAGTATTCGGTGTGTACTGAGTTGTTTGTGCTCATAAGATAATGTTGTGGAACATTGATAATATTGTATTATATGAAACAATGTAAATTAGGTTTTTGGTATAACATGATAACATTTTGGGCTTTAGAAAATGTGTGATTGATGGTTTAGTTTATGATGCTATGTTATATACAGTGAAGATGAGATAGTTAACATGTCATTTCTGTCAAGCATGTACACGTCTATCCGATGGACGCACGTGCATATATCAGATAGGAATGAGGTGTTAAATTTTTGGTATCAGAGTATGGTTTGATACCTATAGGGATATGTGGTGATATTAAGTGTGAAATGTTGTGGAAATGTCGGATGGTAATTGAAGTTATTGTGTATTATAGGTTATCCAACGTAGGTGATCAAAAGGAGCACTCAATTGACCTAAGATTGGAAGGAGCCAGTAGGGAGTTGTTGGTATCTCGACCTGAGTGAGTGCCTCCAAGAATTTTTGAGAGAAGGGAAAGAAGATATGACAAACTGCGAAAGCAAGGAGATGTAGATATCTATGGCAGTACTAATCTTGCAGAAGCTGAGGGATGGTTAAAACGGATAGAACAAGTATTTGATCAGATGGATTATGAGTCGGATGAGACGTTTAACTATGTCATTTCCTTGCTACAAGGCTTAGCTTATCAATGGTGGAAGACTGTTCCCGGTAGTGCTACCAGGCCTTGCACTTTGACTTGGGGAGACTTTCTGAAGACTTTCAGAGAAAATTATATGTCCCAAATTTCTGAGGCCTTGCACAATGAGGTTTTACAAAAGGAGCAAATATAGTTCAACTCCTGGAAAGGAAAAACACCAAAGTGAGAAGCAGACCTTCACTAACTCAACTAGAAAAATATTAAAAGAGGAAGGTAAGCTTAAGCTACATATGCAATGAACGTAGTTAGCCACTTCAGCTGGGGTTTCAACAACTGGATTTTGACTTAGTACTTTCTTTATCAAAATTTTTAGGAGCCACCGTCAATTTTCTAGTCTAACATAAAGTATTAGAAATAGAAGTGAAACCATCGACCAATCCTTTCTCTCCGCATCAATGTTTTGAAATTTAAACCGGACGTTAAATTAGAGGTATTATTAGTCATCGATTCGATCGGTTCGATCGGTGTTCGAAATTCAGACCGGACGTTGAATTGAAGATATTACTGATCACCGATTCGACCGGTTCAATTGGTGTTTGAAATTCGGATCGGACGTCGAATTAAAGGTATTATTGGTCACCGGTTTGACCGATTCGAACATCGGTCAAACCGGTGTGACGTTATAATTATACAATAATTGTATTTAATTATATATAATATTAGTAATATTAAAAAATAAAAAATACCAAATAATATAAATAAATATAAATAACCGGTTGGGTCCTTTGGGTTCTATACTTATGTTAGATTTTTGAAGAAAATGTGGGTTTTATTTTTGGAAAAAATCAAAAAACACATCAGCGTTTTAGAAAGGGAAAAGCAAAACAAAAATTTATTGAACTAGTGGCCAATTGGTTCGACTAGTCTCAATTTAACCGGTCAATTGATCGGTTCTCACCGATTTACACTAGTTTAATTGGAGACTAATTTTTAGGAGTTACCCGGATCAGATAGCCTATCGGTCATCGATCAAATCGGCCAGTCCGGTCTGGATTTCAAAATTATGCTGCGCATTGTATATATGCAACAACTTAGTATAATTTTGAAGAAGCTAGAGTCACCTCTTATATGTTTCAGCTGATTTCTTGCCTTAATACACATAACTTACCAAATCCTTCTCAAAACAAAAGCTACCAAACAATGCTTGTGGGAATTAGCATTTTATAGATGCAGAGAGTAGCTTGTAAAGCTGACAAGTGCCTTGACTGTTATCTATCAAGCATTTGAGGTCTACTTTCTCATCTTTAGCATTTGATTTAAGGTTTATGTTCCATTTCATTCTTTAGGTATGAAATCCACTTTTGATGCTTAATTGGATGAGCCACGTTGGTATCGTAGGTGGGTGAATTGATATCCCTTGCCGTCACATTTGATGAAATTGCCAACTAATCATGTATTTTGTGTTACAAAACGGAAGCAGCATATTTGGTGGAGACAGCTGAGTTTAGCTTGCTTGTCTCCACCCCACACACATGTATGAGATAGCCAATCTGGCAAATTGCAAAAGTAAAACCCCTCTTTTTTAGAAAAGGGCAAAAAGCGACTGATGCTACAAGGACGGACGCAAGGAAAGGAATAAGGGAGAAAGAGACAGAGGGGGGGAGTTAAAAAAATTAGCAAAAATCACCAGACTCGGAGGCTCTATTCGATTCCTCTTTATTAAACACAAATCATCCAAACAGCATTATTCCAAAAGAGAAATCAAATTTCTCCAATGCCCTTTTGCTTCTGATTCTGTTGTTTCTTTGTGGAGAGGAGCCAGTGGTTTTCGTCTCTTTTTCTTGTGTGGTTCACTATGGCTGCTCCACCGGCGAGGGCTCGCGCTGATTACGATTACCTCATAAAACTTCTCCTCATCGGCGATAGTGGTACATTTTATCGTTTTCGATTGTCTTTCTGCTTTTCGATTTAATCTACTTCTCCGGTTCTATTAGATATTGTCTGGCAGAAAGAAAGGTTCTACGAATTGAAGAATTATTTTGTTGTGGCTTGAATCAAGGATGGGCTATTCCTTAAGATAGCTCCTTTGGATTTCTCCATTTTACCCAAGTCTGTTTAATTGACATCCATGCAATTGATAAAAACCCTTTTTTCAATGTGAATGTTATTTGTTCTTAGGTGTGGGCAAGAGTTGCCTTCTGTTACGTTTCTCTGATGGTTCCTTTACCACCAGTTTTATCACCACTATCGGGTACCTATTCGCTTTTTACCTGCTCAAGTTTCAGGTTTCATTGATTTAATTTTGATGATTCATAGACCCTTCTAAGGCTCTTCTTCTGTTTGCAGCATTGATTTTAAGATAAGAACCATTGAACTTGATGGCAAAAGAATTAAGCTTCAAATTTGGGATACAGCTGGTCAAGAGCGGTTCCGAACTATTACAACTGGTTAGTTCTCGTGTCCTTACACTCCTCTTACTTGATTTCATGAGCAGAGATGGTATGTCCATAGTCTGGTCTCCATATTTATTTCTACTTTTGTTTCATGTCTTGTTGCTGTGTTTGTTAAAAGCTATAGACCAAGAAACAAATTATTTAGACAACCCTTCTACAATTAAGATTACTCATGACTGAACTGAATGCCAAGACAGGCATTCAGAAAGTCTGAAATGAATCCTCCTGTTTTTATATAACAAAAAGAGTTATAAAAGCTGGTTGAACACATGCCACTGACTAAAATATCTCGTTTTCACTTTAATTCCTTGAATGGGGTTATTGGTTCATCCCAATATGTGACATGACGAAGTGAATTATCTCCCCCCATTGATTTCTGTTGTTCGTTTTGATAATGATATGGGTGGTTTTTTTCTTCATGTTTTGATTGTTGTTTATCAAATCAGTTTCACTTCACATTTCTGATTTTTGTTCCATTTAGCCTGTTTCTGTTTTGATCCTAGTAATCCATTCTTCTTATGATCACATTTACAGCTTACTATCGTGGAGCCATGGGTATTTTGCTTGTCTATGATGTTACTGATGAGTCATCTTTCAATAGTAAGTTCATACTGTTCATTCATACAGCTGTCAAATTTAGATTATTGCTATACTTCATTTTTTGGTCATTCATTTGTTCATTATTTTGCACTGGTATCAAAATCCCTCCATTTGTGTTTCTTTTGGCTTCCTGCTCTTACCTTATGAATATTGCCTTTCACCTTCTTCAGATATTAGGAATTGGATCCGCAACATTGAGCAACATGCTTCTGACAATGTCAACAAGATATTGGTAGGGAACAAGGCTGACATGGATGAAAGTAAAAGGGTATGTTGCATATATTGTTGTTTGTAATGCATATATTGTCACATTTACAAGAAACTTTCTCATCCCTCCATTTTCATATCTCAAATAATTCTCTGCCTCTTGTCTCAGGCAGTGCCGACGTCAAAGGGCCAAGCACTTGCTGATGAGTATGGGATCAAATTCTTTGAGACTGTGAGTAAACCTTCCCAAGTTTGAACTTGAATAGACATCTATTGGTATTTATATCAAAGACAATGTATTGCAGAGTGCTAAAACGAACCTAAATGTGGAACAAGTTTTCTTTTCAATTGCGAGGGACATAAAGCAAAGGCTGGCAGACACCGATTCAAGGGCTGAGGTACTGAACACTCATGCTTTGCGTACTTTATGTGGGAATTTCATGGAATATATGGAAGCAAAGCAAGAGAAACCCTAGAGGAAAGCGTTTCAATTTTGGATGAGTTTGGGAGTGGGGTTGATAGTGGTTTTGGGTGCATTTGCGACAGTTATCACTTTCCCTACAACATTATTGAATTCGATTTTCTTAAGAACTTTTTGCTCCATTTTATTTGCAGCCTACTTCAATTAAGATCAATCAGGCGGACCAAGCAGGTGGGGCTGCTCGAGTTGCTCAAAAGTCAGCTTGCTGCGGTTAGAGCATCTAGCTTTATTTTCAGTTTTCTCGAGGCTCAACATTGCATGTGTTTGTTTTGATGGCAAGAAGAAGGTTCTTTGTAATTTGTCTTCTCATTCTTGTTTTAGTGTGTTAAAGGTAGTTTATCATTAAATATTGGTGGTTCATTCGTGCTGCAATAAGAAACATATTAGTTCCTGAAGTTGTCAGAATCATATTGGATGTCTAAACTTCTAATTTCTGAATTGAGTGCTCAAAATTAAACATGTTCAATATGGTACTTCTAACTTATATAATTTGACAGAATTATTCAAATGACAATATAACACTGCGGTTGATTACCTGAATTAACAGAACAGGTGTTACATGACTGGTATTTCAGGAAAAGAAAACCTTTATCAATGTGACATTACAGTGCCACACATCATGATAGTAAAGAACATGATTAATTCAAAACGTTGTCTTGTAAATATTTTGATGTTGTAATTGACGAAGCATGTGAATACTGACGAAGCATATGAAGACTGACATTTAGAGGGGCAACTTGATATCTTTTTTCCCGCATGGTTTTTGAGCGTCTAATGAGCGAATATATTTTAATTCGTTATCATTATCATTAATGCCCTTAAAGATCTTGGTAAAACATGTACGGTTATAAAATTTCTTAACCCTGCGTTTGGTTAGTGTCCATAGGGGTGAGGACAGTGGACAAGGACGCTAAAGTCCTGTTTATCATCGTGTTTGGTTAATACCTATGCTTGGTTTTTGTCCTGTCCAACCTAGACATGGACACAAAAGTATTGTCCGATCCAAACCTGTGGTACAGAAAAAACTGTCCAATGGACAGAATTTGGAAATGATGGAACTGCCCCGATTTTTTAACGTTTGAAACCTAAAACGCTGGGTTTCTTCGTCTTCGTCTTCCCTTCCTTCGTGTTGATCGTCTGCGTCTTCATCTGCGGCTTCGTCTTCGCCAACCATCGTCCGTCTCTGTTCGAAGGAGATTCGGTCTTCGCCAACCATCGTCCGTCTCTGTTAGGTTAGACTTCATTTTGAAACATTTCGTTGTTGTTTTTCATTGCTTTGGGTGATGGGATCTGCCCTCTCTGGTTTCGTTCTTCATTGTACTGTGTTGATTATAATGACCTTAATCATTCTCCATTGTTAGTTATTTATACGAAATTACCAAATCATGCTCTTGATTTTGATTAAACTTCTCATTCAATTCCAGTACCAGTTGGTGCTTTCTTATTACATTTGAAATACCATTTGTTTTATCTGTTCTGATTCCAAAGGAGATGTGAGGAGCTACTTCATTTAGCGAGTAAACTGATAAACGACGAAGGACATAAGCATTGACATAGAAGAATATGAAACCAGATCTGTGATTATATTGATTTAGATTAGTTTGAAATAAAAACTGACACAAGTTTGTCAATCTTTCATTTATATTAGCCGTATGTTCACAACTAAATAAGTTAGTTAAGAGTAGTAGCATTTATGAAATTAATAGTTGTCATGAAAAATCTAGTGGTTTACTAATGCAAGTTGCTAAATACTGTGATTGTGTGTAGTCTGCATATATTTCTCTATGCTAATTGTAATGTATAGCAAGAACACAAATAAAACTGCAACAACACAAATCATATGTTGCTAAATATTGTGATTGTGTCTAGTCTGCATATATTTCTCTATGCTAATTGTAATGTATAGCAAGAACACAAATAAATAGCAAGAACAAAAATAAGTCTGCATATACTTCGAACTTGAATGTTTCAAATAAAACTGCAACAACACAAATCATATGTTGAGATAAAAATGTTGTGTAAAAAGATGTTGATTAGGTTCTTTTTCTCAATAAGAGTAGAGCTTCCTTTACCATAGAAACTATACATGCATTTAGTGGTCATGATTTGATGAACATGTTTTGATACTTGGGGTTGTTCACTTGTTTGGGGTAGATAATACTAACAACGACCAGTGAAGAATCGATAACAGTAAAGTCAGTGCAAGACATAATCTGTTTAATAAAATTGAACTGAAAATTAAGAGCTTTTCAAATTGGAATGAAGGATTATTCTCAAGTCTGGATTAGAATCACTGTTGGTTGGGATTGAAGCCTGTGACACACAATTGTCATAAATTTATGAAAAACAAGTACTTACTTCTCACAGGGATGATCAAAACTACTAAGCCTTATCAGGGATGTTCAATAACATTGTCTCATAACTGTTATTTGAAGGAATCTGTGCTTCTTCTGGGTAGCTTTCAACAATAGGTAAAAGATTTTAACTGTAAGCAGCAAAAAAGATATTGGGTTTACTGTTAGTGAAGATATGATGTAGAATTAAAATTGGAAATGAGTAGTAATAACTAGAAGTGGTTGTTTAGTTGAAAGTAGTAAATACATTTGTACGGAACAAGTTAAAATTGTTTCTATATGCCTTCACGATAAGAACTGAAAACCATGCCTAATTGTGAGTTAAACAAATCATGTCAGGCCATAAAATGGTTACTGATTAGAGGTTATAAGAACTCTGACACTGTGTAATGCTCTTTTGCAAGTTAATGAACCTTGTCAAAAAGACTTCAAGTCACCTATATGGTGGTTTGTGAGAAATTCATATAGAATTTGAATGTATGTCATGAAAAACATGCTAATATCTACTTCACAAACTTTAGCTCTATATGAAAATTGAAATGAGATGAAGGAAAAAAAGTTAAATAATTTGCAACCAAAAGAATCGTGGCTTTTAACTTGTTAATTATTTAACAAATACTGCTATAAAATCTGCACAGAAGAATAAAAAGAATGAGGACAAGAACTCACAGACTACAAATAATTCTATATTAAATCATCACGGTGAATGTAAAATATTACAAAACCAACGTTACACACTTCATAAAAATGTGGTAATTAGAAGTCCTTGTATAACAATTGATATTTCGGTATTTTTTCTTGTGGAAAAGGGCAATTTCTGATCAGCTTGCCTTTCATGGATCCTCTAAACATAGTCTGCAATAAAGAGATATTCAACTATCTCAATCCTAAAATCCATCATCTGAAAATAGTTCATAGGTAAGGTATAGAGTAACTTGTCTTTTGCAATAAGAAATGAGATGCAAATACAGCAATAACCAACTGCAATATACCTACATTTCAATACATACTAAATTCTCATATCCTATCTTTCAGCAATTGGATTTGATGTTCCCTTTTTTAAGCTGATAAAACTAATGCATTTTGCAGTTACTGAAGAATTGAAATGTATTTAGAAATTAGTCTACTTCTTTGAAATTTCTTCGATGTTCCCTTCTCACCATTTGACTTGCAAAAGTTTAAATGTCACCTTAGATTCCCTCCATATGGAATGCTTTGCATATTCCAGGGAATTAACCTATCTGCTTCAACTGGACGCTGCATATCTGGTCATTACATGTATGTCTATTAAACAAAAAACAAAAAACAAAAAACAAAAATGTGAGATATGGCCCTTGTCAAGTTGTTGAGTGGCTTAGGCTAATAATTCTAAGCTAAGCCAAGAGGAAGGAATCAACCCAATAAAAAATAGATAAAATTGATGATATCAGACACCTGCAACTATTTTAACAAACGAGAGAGAAACTGTTCAGGAGCTTTGAACTTAGACTATTTTCAAGGACAGACTAACTGATAATACTGTGAAATCACCATCAGAGAACATGCGATGAAATTCTCAAAAAGTTAGGTAGTTTGAGCAGATAAAAAGGACTTCTTTTTTAACAAATATATACATATCCAGTCATGGGAAAAACCAGGTGAGATATACACTTGAGAGCCCTTTGTTTTACCACTTCTTTTCTCACATTCATTTTCCATCACGTAGATATGGCCTAGGAAAAGGAAAAGAATATGGAATAGATATGATAAATTCCATTCATAACCTATCATTCACCTCTGAAAAAATGTCTGTCCAACATTATCTAGAATGTATTTCAACTTATCCAACACAGTGTCTAGGTGAGATGCATGACACTGGAAGTAACGAAGCAACAAATTATACATATGGTCAAAAAGAAATTATTGAGAGCAAAGATAACTGATGAATGCAAGATTTTCAAGATACCAATCCCATTGCTTTTGCTAAACCAAGCCTATTGGTCGGAATTACTATTTAGTAGCTTGTTTATACATCCAATCAGTCTTCTTTCGGACGAAAGTTCTATCATCAACTTTCTGTAGAAGCATACCAAGGCACCTGCAGTGGAAGCACTTATTAATTATCATTTGCATGTGCCAAAGGAATGGTTAAACTTTTTGTATCTCAATCTTTCTTTCAAAGACTCACATAAACCATTTCATTCTGTTGTGACTCTTTCCTCTCATAGCCAGATCATTGAAAGGCTAACTTTTGCACACCCAATTTTGAAGATCTTACTCACATGCAAACAGAAGCATACATTAACAATACTTGCCTACTAAACTGAATTGTTAAGAGAGAGTATTTTAAAATAATGGTGAATTCCATAAATACTACCCGTGTTTATAGAACCAATTACAACAGAAACTAACAAATCTTTGCAATCACCTATAAAAGGCAAACTCAAATATTCTAAAGGAATTCACACAAGAGAAAAGAAAGCAAAATGACCGATCCGCTTATATGTATACACCAAAAAGAATACAAGTAATACAAAATCAATAAACATTATGTTGTATATATTTTAATCTTCCTTGGTCACTTTTCTTTATTATTTTGGGTTGCATGGTTGAGGAAGAATCAATGAACATTCTTTATGAACATTGTTTGAGATTTGCTTTCGTGGCAAGATTTTGACCATGTGATAAAAGTCATCAGGTTTTGTTGTCAGATTCACCATATCTTGTTATGTCTTTCACTTTGAGAAAAATACATAAAGGAAACATCTAATTATTATTTGTTTGACTTCTCAGATTTTACAGATGTTTATAAATGTTGCTATTCAATACATATATAGAAATGCGGTAAATGATCAATAAATTGTTTTCGCTTTGTTGACAGTTTTTTTAAACAAAGTTGGAGGCAATGGATGATGATGATATGTTTAGCTGCTTGGCTTTCTATGAGATTTTGAATCAGCAATTGGATTTGATGAGAATTATTATGTTGTTATGCTTATATGTATACACCAAAAAACGGCGTAGAAGTGAAAATGCTCAAGGAAGCAGGGCTTTAGCAGTACCAAATAGGAAAACCAATATATATTGGATTTTGCATGAGGGAGATAGGAATACCCAGTGGGATTTAAGGATGGACACGAATGCATTTAAATTGTTATGTGAAATGCTTCAGGTCCATGGTGGGTTGATAAATACTGGACATGTGCCCATTGAAGAAAAAGTATTAATCTTCCTAAGAATATTATCACAAAATGAATCCAATAGAGTATTACAAGTTCGGTTTATGAGGTCAGGAGAAACAATAAGTAGGGTCTTTCATAATGTGTTGAAGGCTGTAATCAAGCTTCAACATTTCTTGTTTGTCAAGGCCATACCAATTCCTGAGGATTGCACAGACAATAGATGGAAATGGTTTAAGGTCAGTAAATTTAATAACTTAGCTACAATACGTTGTCTAATTTAACTTTATGCAATTAGTTAACGAGAACTTTTGTATGATGGAATTTGAAACATAGGGTTGCCTTGGTGCTCTAGATGGAACCTATTTAGACATAATAGTTCCTCAAGCAGACAAACCCAGATACAGAGGTAGGAAAGGGAGAATATGCATTAATGTTTAAGGAGTATGTGACAAGGACTTAAACTTTGTCTATGTCCTTGCTGGATGGGAGGGTTCAGCAGCAGATTCAAGGGTTTTGCATGATGCTGTAAGTAGGCCGAATGGACTTCAAGTTCCGAGGGGTATGTAAGAAACGAATTGTTAGAAATTTGCAATTTCTTTTATTAAGGTATGATTGCATATCCAAAGGTAATTGTGTTTGTTGCTTATAGGAAATTACTACTTAGTAGATGCTGGCTATACCAATGGTCCTGATTTTCTTGCACCTTTTAGAGGAACAAGATACCATATTCAAGAGTGGGCAAGAGATGGAAGGGCACCTAGGAATGCAGAAGAGCTTTTTAATAAGAGACACTCGTCTGCCAAAAATGTGATTGAACGTGCATTTGGTTTACTGAAAAAAGATGGAAAATCCTACGAAATCTATCTTTTTATCCTACAGCTACTCATGTGCACATCATTCTTGCATGCTGCCTTCTGTACAATTTTATTAGGTTACATATGAGTGAAGATCCAGCAGAGCAGAGTCCTATTGAAGATGAGGATATGCCAATTGGGGAAGATACACCATTACCAGAATTTGTTGATCATGTTGAGACAAGTAATGAATGGAGTCAATGGAGAGAGGATTTAGCTAACAACATGTTTGATGACTGGAGAATAAACCATTAAATTGTATACTCGTATATTTGGATGGCCTTCATTGTAACTGAATTGAGGCATTGCTTAAAATTTTCTTGATATTGTTGACTCTCTTTGTATTGAATTACATGTTTCATTTAAGTTAATGTTGTCTTCTTTCATATCATGCCCATTTCAAATTACATGTTAATTATTCATTGATGGAAATGATTTGCAATGGTTTGGGGTATGACATTGCATGGTTTAGGTGCAATGTCACGGGTTTGTACAGATGATGAAACAGATGCATTTGTTACCTTCTTGGAGGAGGCGGTGGTTGCTGGACAAAGAACCGATAATGGCCAATTTAAGTCTGGGACTTTCCAACTTCTTGTTAGACAACTGGGTGAGAAGTTTCCTAAGTGTGGCATTGAGAAGAGGCATGTACAAAATAAAGTCAAGAGGTTGAAGGAAAAATATCAGACAGCCTATGACATGCTGAACTGTAGTGGGTTTAGGTGGAATGAAAGCAAACAATGCGTCGAGGTTGACAGCAAGCAAGTGTTGGAGAAATGGATGAGGGTAAGTTGTTAATACACGCATCATGATAATAGTTATTGTTTGACATGCTAACGACAGGGTGCATTTGGTTTACAGAAGCACCTTAACAAGTTCTATACTCCTAGGAAGCCGTTTCCAATGTACCCAAGACTAGAGTTTATCTTTGGGAAAGACAGAGCCACAGGGGCCGCTGCTCAAGACGGGCCCGATGCTGCTTCTCAGTTTGAAGCTGATGACATGGAAGCCGATAGGACAGTAGCTTCACCTGTTCATGCTTCCCCATTGACTGAACCAGGTGTAGCAGACACTCCTGCATCAACTGCAACCGTCCATATAGCTGGTTCTGTCGCTTTTTCTTCCAACACTGACGCAAACTGACCAACTAAAGCGAAAAGGAAGATGAGGGATAGTGAAGTGTTAGAAACCATTGCTGACACACTTGCCCGTGCAACGAACAATAGTGTTAGGAGTGCACAAATTATTGCAGATGCTATGGAGAGGCTGGGACAACAAATTCCCCAGCTAGGTGACGAGCTTGGGAGTTTGGGTTTCTCCACCGAAGACGTTGTTACGATTACAATGATCTTCTCTCAGAATCCTCATGCTAGGAATCTTTTTTGGGGTTTAAATGCAGAACAAAAACAGGCTTATGTGCGGAGGCTCTTACGTCAAGATCTCTGATTTTATGTTTCTTTCGTCAAGATGTCTGTTAATCTCAACTATTATATGGTCATGTCTGATTATAACTAGTGTGTAACTTTATTTATTTGTGGTCCTGCCAAGTGATGTTAACTGATGTGATATACTTTTGACTGTGTTTGTTTACATGTTTATCAATGATGAATGGTTGTTTTATTAAATATTTAATTTATTTCTTTTTTGCACGTTTGTGAATGATTAGAGTATGATTCATTTACAGGTACATCACTATGGGCAGATACAACTTCTATGTCGTATTCGTTGGATGAGAAGTCGGAATTTTCACAAATTGGAATGAAGTTAAATTGGTAACTGAGGGTTATCCTAATGCTAAATTCAAGGGGTTCATGACATTGGTTGACGCAGAAAATGCTTTTACCATCGATCAACATAGGCGCAGTCGCTCAAATGAAGACATTGTTCCTATCGCCAATGACCTCTCATCAATCCCGCATCAATTTCCACAACCAACAATTGAAGAACCAAATGAAGTTGCTACTTTAAAGCAACAAATGGCTATTTTACAAGCATTGTTACTAATTGTCATTGGAGTAATTTTGGGAAACATTATCAACAACATTTTGGACAAATTTTAAAACTTGAATGTAATTAATGTTTATGAATGCTTAGATGTTTAATTAAATTACTATGTATTAGGATTTCTTTCTTGTCTGACTTACTTGAACCTATTATGTAATCAATTATATGAATGCTTAGATGTTTTATTATATTATTTTGCCCTAAATAATGTTCATAATAATAACAATAATGATAATAACAAAAATTAATAATAATAATACTAATAATAATCATTAAATTATTACCATACCAATGATAATGACGATGACATAATTTTACTTAATATTCATATTCATATTAATTTTACTATTTTGTGATTACGAAATTATAATAATAACATAATAATTATTATTAGAGTTGCAAATAAACTTCAAATAAATATTTTACACTTATAAAATAACTAATGAATTATACTAACAACAATTACAAAATTAATATTAATTGTATCAATAATAATTTTATAAAAAATATAATTAATAAGATAATTAATGTTAGTATAGTTGCAAATACACTTAATATAAATATTGACACAATTATGAAATAACCATTGAAATACATCTTTCCAATACATTGTACTGCAGGGGCATTTTTGACATTAAACACTGTTTTTTGTTCTGTCCACTGCAACCAAACACATTTCTGTCCGCAGGACGAAGACAATTTTCTCTGTCCTGTCCACCACAACCAAACATCTCACTGTCTTCAATTCTTGTTCTGCCTTGTCCTGTCCTGTCCTGTCTTGTCCTATCCCTGCATGTTGAAGACGCTAACCAAACAGACTGTAAGTCTTTATCAAAGGTTTGGGAAACAAAGATGAGGATCAGAAGCAAAAGATTTGAGAAGAGCTAATTGGATCACTCTTCACCTATTAGATGTGAATAAATTAATTGGATGAAGAGAAAGTGGATGTAACAAGCAGATGTGTGATTTTTGAAGTTTCTAAAGATGAGAAAAATGAAGATGAGGAGTGGTTAGGTCGGTTGTGCTAGGCCCAGGCCCAGGTCCACGCGTCCATGGCCCATTCGCAGAAACCTCCCATGCCTACGTAAAGACCTAAACCTAGCATCTATTCCATATATAAGGTACTACTTTGCCATGATACAGGTACGACATTAGAACCCTGACATTCTTTATTTACAGCCACCAAAACCCTCACCAAAAGACTAACTTGAGCTTCGGAAGGGCCTGCTGGCTATCAACCCCCGGCGTGCCTTGTGCTGTTTTGCAGGTATTCTCTTGCTAAAAACAACCAATCTTATGGATCCAAACAGTAGCGTCCTGCCTCACCAGAATCAGGCAGAACCAGTTGGCGCCCACCGTGGGGCCCGACATCAGGGCAGCACGTCCAGAAACACTCAGATCAGTCAGACGACAGCAACCAACCCTGATATAGTCGTCGTTGCGGTACTTGCGCTACAACCGATGGGTTTACAGTTACCTGCCACTCTCCCGCCAACACATCATGATTCCCGCACACAATCTTCACACTCGAATGATCAACCACAACCTCAGAACCTAGATCAAGAAGAACAGAGCGTAGCCCTAGAGGACAATGCTGAGACCAATACGCATCCAAATTTTCAGCACCCCTTAGATGCAAATCCTCCTGCACCACAACAAACCTCCCTCACCCGAAAACAGATCGAGGAAGCGGCTGATCTATTGATTCGTCAAATTTTACAGTCTCAGCAGAAACAACAGCAAACACCCGCACGACAGATTGGTATGATGGCCGATCGCCATTTTGCTGAAGCCCTAGAAAAAATAGTGGATGATCGGATCAATGTGACCATGAATTCCCGTCTGGATCATCCATCAGCACAATATAACTCTTCTTTCATCCAGGCAATCTTGGATAGCCTCCCAGTGGCCAGCACCAAAATACCGACACCTAAAAAATATACTGAAAAGACCGATCCCCTAGACTATCTGCAGCACTTCCAGTCGATGATGAACCTACATTGCGTCCCCGACGCCATTCATTGTAAGGCATTTTGCACCGCCTTTCAAGAAGAAGTCCGGCGATGGTTCAATAGTTTACCCCCATGTTGCATTACTTGCTTTGAGGATTTTAAGCTGCTCTTCCTCAATCAATTTGCTACAAGTAAACGACCGCATAAGACCGCCTTGGAAGTGATGCAGTTGACCCAAGGAAGGAACGAAAGTTTGCGGGAGTTCATCACTCAGTTTAATAATGAAACTATCGAAGTCCCTGACCTCACTTGCTCGTCCATGTTGGCGACACTGATGAGCAACACAAGGGATGAAGAGTTTAAAAAGTCACTGGCCCTCGATCAGGCCAAGTCTATTCAAGAGATAAGAAATTGGGCGGACAAGTATATCCAACTCGAGGAAGTGTTGAAAAACACAAAACGTAGAGCAGACGACCGCGGGCCGAGTGGCAGAGCGGATGATTCCCACAAGCGACAGAAGGATCAGTTGAGCTGGAGAAAGCCGACCGATCGACAGGGACATCGACGAGAATTCTTCACCCCGCTCAACAAGCGATATGCGAAAGTATTGGCGGCCATGAGAACAAATGGGGAACCCCTCCGAGAACCCAATAAGTTGAAGACTCCCCTCAAGAAGAGGGACCCTGATTTATATTGCCACTTCCATAGAGACATCGGTCATGACAAGGAGGATCGCTGCGACTTGAAAAAAGAAATCGAACTCCTTATCCAAAGGGGAAGGTTGGGTCGATTTTTGAAGTACGGAAAGAATGCCAATCGAGACAATGAGAATAAGAGCAATCGGTCCGACAACTGGCGACAGTCTTGGAGGCGAAACGATAGGAATGATGGAGGGAGGCAGAATGGGAATACTGACGATCGATGCGAAGTGAGAGGACAGTCCAGGGCAAGAGGCGACAGAAACACCAGACAACAAGATGACCGACTGGTTAGGGTCATTAACATGATCTTTGGGGGTAGTGTAGCAGGCGGGTCCACCGTTAAAGGAAGAAAAAGGTATGCCAGGCAGGTTGGTGAAGACTTGTCGGCCAAGAGAAATAAGTAGAACGATGGGATGATACCATTCGACGAATCTGATCTAGATGGTATTAGTTGTCCTCATGATGACGCGCTCGTAGTAAATCTGAACATGGATGGTAACGAGGTGAAAAGGGTAATGATCGATACGGGCAGCTCGGTTGACCTATTGTATTATGATGCTTTCAAGCATATGAAGATACCAGATGATCGACTACTACCTATAGAAGGACCTATCAAAGGCATAACTGGAGCATCAGCCTACCCATTGGCCCGAGTCTTTTTGAAAGTAAAATTTGGACAAAAGTTGTGTCAGATAGAGAAGGACGTTGAGTTCCTGGTTGTGAAGTTTGTAGGGGCGTACAATGCGATAATCGGACGAGCCACTCAAAACGCTCTCAGAGCAGTTTTCTCCACCTACTACTAAGCAATGAAGTTCCCAACGTCCCATGGAATCGGTGTTGTCAGGGGTCAGCAGAGAATCGTTAGGGAATGCTACTTAGCGGAAACAAGGACACTAGACGGGGCGGTAGTCTTGACAAGCTCTCTTGACATGAGAGTTGACGAAGAAACGGAGAGGATGAACCCCGTAGAAGAAACGCAGTAGGTCATATTGGATGAAGCAGACTGCTCTAAGTTCACAAATCTAGGTTCCGAGCTTCAGAAGGGCCTAGTCAAAGAAATCACGGATTGCTTGGTAGAAAACAGATTGGTTTTCACCTGGTTACCGAGCGATATGCCTGGAATTTCTCGATCGGTCGCATCGCATTCTCTCGGTATCCGAAAAGATTGCAAGCCAGTTAGACAGAAGAAGTGGTGGCAAAGTAAAGAGAGGCAGGAAGTGATTGAGAAAGAAATAGAAAAGCTGCTTAGTACTGGGTTCATTCGGGAAGTCAAATATCCTGAATGGTTGGCAAATGTTGTACTTGTGAAGAAGAAAAACAGAAAGTGGAGAATGTGCATTGACTTCACCAACTTAAACAAAGCGTGCCCAAAGGACAGCTGCCCCTTGCCCAAAATCGATCAGCTGGTAGACTCTACATCAGGGCATGAACTTCTCAGCTTCTTGGATGCTTTCTCGGGCTACCATCAGATTCAAATGAGTCTCGAAGACGAAGAGAAGACATCTTTTATAACTGACCAGGGCACGTATTGCTACCAAGTAATGCCGTTCGGCTTGAAGAATTCAGGGGCCACTTATCAGCGGCTCGTCATGGAATTTTTTAAGAAACAGATTGGTCGATCAGTTGAGGCCTATGTGGATGATATGGTGGTCAAAAGTAAGACGGCCGCTGAGCATGTGGAAGATCTCAAAGAAGTCTTCTAGACCCTTAATAAATTTAAGATGAAGCTGAACTCGAAAAAATGCGTCTTTGGTGTGGCATCTGGAAAATTCCTGGGGTTTATGATTACTCAGTGGGGGATTGAAGCTAATCCAGAAAAGATCGAAGCTATCGTCCAAATGCCCTTGCCGCGGTGCTTGAAAGATGTTCAGATATTGACCGGGTCGATAGTTTCTTTGAGCAGATTCGTCTCCAGGATGGGGGATAAGTGGCTCCCGTTTTTCAAAATTTTGAGGAAAGCGGATGTGATCCAGTTCCAATGGCCGGATGAATGCGAAAGAGCATTTCAACACTTGAAGCAGTATCTGACTAGTCCACCCATTTTGCAAAGCCCCGTTGAGGGGGAGAGTCTAATTATTTATCTGGCAGTCACAGAGGGGGCGATCAACGCAGTTCTAGTCCGATCGGATGGTAGTGAATAATTCCCGATCTACTATGTCAGTAAAGTACTAAATGGACCAGAGACACGGTATGCACCTATTGAAAAGCTGGCCCTTTCATTGATAACCGCAGCGCGGAAACTCAAGCCCTACTTTCAGAGTCACACCATCGAGGTATGGACTGACCAACCCCTCAGACAATGCCTTGAAGCTCGAAACCTCTGGTATTTGGTAAAATGGGCGTAGAAGCTGGGGAGTTTGATATACACTATAAGCCGCGAACGACGATCAAAGCCCAAGTATTGGCGGACTTTGTAGCAGAAATGAGTCAACCTACCTCGAATGAACTACATCCTACTTGGAGCTTATTTGTTGATGGATCCTCTAATGCTGAGGGATGCGGGGAAGGAGTGGTCTTGATCAGCCCACACCAGGAAGAAAAGGTGGAGTACGCTCTCAGATTAGACTTTAAGGCATCCAACAATGAGGCGAAATACGAGGCGCTAATAGCCGGTCTTCAGTTGGCAAGAGAGATGGGGGTGAAACATTTGAAGGTGTATAGCGATAGCCAAATAGTGATGTCATCGATTCTGAGCGACGAGGCCAAAGGGAACAACATGGTCAAATATTTGGAATTGGCGAAGCAAGAGTTCAATAATTTTGAAGACTACTCAGTTAACAGGATAGAAAGGATGCAAAACACTCGGGCAGATGCGCTTTCCAAAATGGTTTCCGATCGAGATGTGAAAAATAACGTTTTGGTTGAGCGACTAGACCGACCTAGCATTCAGAAAGCCAAGGAAGTCCTTGACGCAAATGCCGAGCGATCAAGTTGGATGGAACCAATCAGACAGTATCTCCTCGAGGGAACATAGCCGGAAGAAACCTTGGAGGCCAAGAAACTAAAGGTAAAGGCGGCCGAATATGCGATCGATAATGGTACCTTATACAAGCGATCTTATGACTGGCTACTACTACGATGCTTGAGCGAAGAAGGGGTAGAGCAGGCAATGGCTGGAGTCCACGAAGGAATGTGCAGAAATCACGTAGGAGACAGAATGTTGGCTCATAGATTGATTAGACAGGGGTATTATTGGCCGACAATGAAGAGAGACTGCCAGGAGAAAGTCAACCGGTGTGAAGCTTGCTAGAAAAACAGGAACCTGTCTCACCAGCCGACCGAGAGGATAAAAATCGTGAGTCATCCTATCCCCTTTGCTCAATGGGGAATGAATATACTAGGACCTTTTCTTCTCGGTCTTGGACAGAAGAAGTTTTTGATAGTAGTAGTGGAATACTTCACCAAATGGGTAGAAACGGAAGCGGCCGCTACAATTACTGAGAAGAAGATGGAAAATTTTGTAAGAAGAAACATACTAAGTCGCTTTGGGATGCCTATGGTGTTGGTTACAGACAACGGTTGGCAGTTCGACAACGACAAGTTCAGAGATTTCTGTGAGCGAGTAAAGATAAGGCTCCAATTGACTTCAGTAGCTCACCCTCAAAGCAATGGTCTTGCGGAGAACACTAACAAAAAGATAATGAGTGCCCTCAAGAAGCGCTTAGATGAACGTAAGACTTGGGTAGATGAACTAGATGAAGTATTGTAGGCGTACAGAACTACCCCAAATGGAGCCACAGGAGAAACACCGTTCAGGATGACCTTTGGGGCAGAAGCCCTAGTTCCAGTAGAAGTGGTGTTGCACAACCAAAGAGTGTCGAGTTATGAAGAAGAGCAGAATAATGAAGCCCACGGGCAGAACTCAGGCTTCTCGGTGAAGACGAGGATAGCAAAGCGCGGTCGGTCGAAGCCATCGACAAAAAAGCAACAAGGTTTTACAACGAAAGGGTAAGGCCGAACGATATAAAGATTGGCAGCTATGTTCTAAGAAAGGCCGAGGCGGCTAGGAAACATCCTGGAAAGCTCGAATAGGCGTGGAAAGGACCCTATCAAGTGGTCAAACAAGCTGGACACGACTCTTACATCCTACGCAGCATTGATGGCAAGATTCTACCGAGGCCATGGAACTCTCAAAACCTAAAGACATTTTATCATTAGATAAGCTTTGTTTTATTTATTTCTTTATCTTGTACTGTATTGCTGCTTAGGCATTTGTAGTGGGTACCTTTTTCCTGGCCTTGCCAGTCAGGTTTTTTAACGGCCCACCCCCTTATCATCATCAACAAAGGGTTTCAAGTTTCTCGGCAGACAGAGCCTCACCAAAATAAGCTAGAACGATAAAATAGACTGATTACCGTCCACATTGCTCGACCAGGTTGCCAAGACGAGATCTTTGGAACCAGGCGATGCCGAGAAGATTAATCTCGGATCACTCGACCTCGACCACTCTCAGCCAGGTTGCCAAGACAAGATCCTTGGAACCAGATGATGCCGAGAAGATTAATCTCGGATCGCTCAGCCTTGACCACTCTCGGCCAGGTTGCCAAGACAAGATCTTTAGAACCAGGCGATGCCGAGAAGATTAATCTCGGATTGCTCGGCCTCGACCACTCTCGGCCTGGTTGCCAAGACGAGATCCTTGGAACCAGGCGATGCTGAGAAGATTAATCTCGGACCGCTCAGCCTCGACCACTCTCGGCTAGGTTGCCAAAACAAGATCCTTGGAACCAGGCGATGCCGAGAAGATTAATCTCGGATCGCTCAGCCTCGACCACTCTTGGTCAGGTTGTCAAGACAAGATCCTTGGAACCAGACGATGCCAAGAAGATTAATCTCAGATCGCTCAGCCTCGACCACTCTCGGCCAGGTTGTCAAGATAAGATCTTTGGAACCAGGCGATGCCGAGGAGATTAATCTCGGATCGCTCAGCTGGTTTCTTTCGCATCGATCGGTCGAAGGATCTATCGACACCCCTGCAAAATGAAAAAACAGACCTTTATATGAAACTAATGACAATCTAAGTTACGTTTGCAAAATTGAGAATACAGTGAAAGATAAGAATTAAATTTTTTATTTCTTCATATTTTTCCTGGTCACAAGCCCGACCAGGTAAGCTTTGAGGGTCCTATAGCACAAGTTAGTGGGGATCTTCAGGATGAGAAGCAGCTGGATAGGCAGAAGGGAGGTCGGCAAGCGTACCGAGGCAGACTGAGAACTGCAGGAAGAACCGGAGAGACACCCTCGTAAGATCGCTCGTCCTCCTCATCCGAGCTAAGGTCCAACTCCTCATCCAGAATCGACATTCGTTCTCCCTCGGCTATCTCCCTCACTTCCTCTAGAGAAAGGTCGAGAACGGTGGGAAGCATCGGCTCGGCATAGTTCTCGAATGAAGAACCATCCGACCCGTCAGGGATGCAAACGTTGTGGCAATTCTTCAGGATCGAAAGGGCCAAGTCACGAGCGAACTCTAAGCACTCCTCCTGTAAAAACCGCATTTTCCATCGCTTGATCGCCTCAACTCTCTGCTTTTTGATGGAGCCTTGCAACTCCATTAGTCTATCCTCGACCCTCAGTTTATCCCTCATCGCTTCATGACAATCTTGGAGGAATTTTGATCGAAGATCCTGCTCCGTCTCCATCTTCCTCTTCAAGTCCTTACATTCTTTGGCCAGCTCGTCCTTCGCCGCAATCACCCTACTCTTTTCCTCCTCCCCCGTAGCGAGTTGAGCTTTCAAAACGCTCCTCTCCTCCTACCAAAATTTCTTCTCCTCCTCCAAGGAAGAGAGTTGAGCCCGGAAGACGTCTCTCTCTTCTTTGACCTCTGAAAGCTCGGCCCTCAAAGTGTTCACTTGCTCAAGAAGATCGCGGACTTCCCGGTCCAGTGTTCAGGCAGTCCCGTCGAGCTGTTCAACACGTTGGTGCATCGCGGAGGCGAACGCCAAATCCCTCGCATAGCTACGGACGAGACGGGCCGCCAGCTCCTGATTGCCCAACGAGTCTATAAGCTTCTATTCTGCAGGGGGAACGACCCTCTGAGCAATGTGAAGAGCCACATCGAAGTCCCCAACCGACGCAGCCTTATCCAGACTGATCGCTGGCTCCCACTTCTCGGCGCTCGCCGCTCGCCCTTTTTCCTTGCCTTTATCCGATCGGACAACACGCTCTTCCCCCTTCTCTCTCCCCTTCTCTTTCTTCCTGCCTTGGTCCGATGGGCAGGGCGGTCGGTCGATAACCCGAACGGTCTTTTTCCTCTTAAGAGGTGGCTCAACCTATTCCTCCTCCTCTTCTATGACCACTAGGCCTTCACCAGCCAACCGGGTCATCACTGTTGACTGCTCGGGTAAAGCTGCCAGGGCGAGCGCTGCAGACGGCTCGGGAACAGTAGGACGAGCGACGTCCTGTTAGGAAATAGTAGGCCGAGCGACATCCGCGCTAGCCTCTTCTTTCTTATCCTGCCCCTTTGTCTTTGAAGAAGGCCTGGCAGCTTTGTGCTGGCCTCTGGTAGGGTTGGAGGACCCGGCGAAATCGTTGAGCCTTGCCATGGCTGCACAGCAATAAAAACAGGTTAGAAATCGAAACCAATACTTACAAATATAGTAAATAGTTCAACCACAAGGAGTCAACCAGAGGGGTCAGTTTCTTCTCCTAGCCCGCTAATTCGGGGCGGGGGCGATTAGGAATGAATCAGCTGAGCCGCCCCGCAATATCCCAGAATGAGACGATCGAAGTCATACCGACCGAGCCCTTTAATGCGATCGATTACCTCCCACTCCTCTCTAGTAAGAGACAAGCTCGACGCGTCGTTTCATTGCTCGGCTAGAGGATATCTCCACGGCTGGGACTCAAAGGAAGATCCCGGAGGCCTCACGAAAAAGTACTTCGTCCGCCAAGCTTGAATTTTTGAAGTCGTTCCGGCCGGGCGATATCGAGCATCTCTATTCTGCAGATGAGGGACCCCGACCTCAGCGCTTGAACTCTGGTTCATTCTTAAAAAATGGCGTAGGATGCCGACCGAAGGCGGACAGCCGAACTGATGGCATAGCAAGGCCAAACCGTTAATGAATCTCCATCCATTCGAAGGAATTTGGCTCGGCCTCAATCGGTAGGCGACGCACACCTCGTCAATGATCGGGGCATACGGAAGCTTCCTGCCACCGACCAAGAAGAAGCTATCAGAAACAGCAAAATACTCTCCCAAATTGCTGTGGATCCGTTCATCCTTAAAGGCCAACCTAGGTCCCCAGGACAAAGGGATATTGTTCCTAATAATCAACCGATTCAACTCCCCCGCGGTCATCGTTGATTCGTCTTTCGGTGGCTCCTCAACGACTAGCCTGTCCTTCCTGTCACTCGCTGTGACTCCCTCAATACCTCTCACCCCCGGCACCGGCACTACTTTCGCCACTACTTCAAGCGGCCCGACTAGTTGGGAGGCCCTCTCGGCGGTTTCATCCCTAGGGCTAACCCCACTTCTAGGACTGGTTGACGACATGCTTACAAAGAGGAAAATTTGAAGAAGAAGTGAGGAAAAAGGATGTACCTAGTTGGTGATTGAAGTTGGGAATTTGAACGGCGGTTGAAAGAAAACTCCGGAGACTGTAGGTAAGAAGGTGCAAATGAAAGCAGAATGAAAGTCGGAGAACAAAACAAGCGTGAAGAAAATCTGTAGTCTGTCGATCCTGAGTATTTATAGAAGATCGGTCGAATGGACTTTCCAACCAACGCTTGACACATGGAGAAAATCCGAGCCGAACTCAGACACGTGGCAGAATCTGAGCTGAGGTGAATTAGGGTTATTAGAAATCTGGAATGGCGCAGCTGTTAAAAGAGGCCTTTTGTGACTACGGATCAAAAGGATGTACGTGACAGTCTGGCGCGAACCGTCAGCAATGATTACACCTAGTATTTCATTTAAGCCTTGACATCTAATCGATCGACTCTACCATTACACTCGCTCGATTGACCTCATCATTGCACCCGGTCGACCTGCCATATCGCTATAGTCGATCGATCGGTTCTGTCATTACCCTCGATCGGTCCGCCGTGTCATTACATCTGATCGGTCAATCACATCACGATAATCGATCGATCGGGCCTAGCACGAGCTGCCTTAGAGACACGCTATATGATCCTTATGTACTCCTTCGACCCTTCTCTTCGGTCAGACTCGAGGAGTAGGGGGGCTTATGGTTAGGTTGACTGTGCTAGGCCCAGGCCCAGGTCCACGCGTCTACGACCCATTCGCAGAAACCTCCCATGCATACGTAAAGACCTACGTAAAGACCTAAACCTAGCATATATTCCATATATAAGGTACTACTTTGCCATGATACAGGTATGACATTAGAACCCTGACATTCTTTGTTTACAGCCACCAAAACCCTCACCAAAAGACTAACTTGAGCGTCGGAGGGGCCTGCCGGCTATCAACCCCCAGCGTGCCTTGTGTTGTTTTGCAGGTATTCTCTTGCTAAAGACAATCAATCTCATGGATCCAAACAGTAGCGTCCTGCCTCACCAGAATCGGGCAGAACCAATGAGACTTTTAAAAGTGACAATGATGAGAATGATATAAAGCTCATCACAAAGAAATTTAAGTTGTATTGTCTTTTTATTTATATCAATAAAGAATAGTGAATTACAAAGTGTTAATTTTTTTACTTTAATGTTTAGTTTTTAAAACTTTTAATTATCTAAAATTTTAAATAATCAAATAACTCAAGTCAAAATTTTGTTTCTGTTAACGTTTTGATGACGTGACTAATGGAGCATGTCAAGATTGAAATTTAGAATGGTTATTTGATATCTGCTTTCCTACATGATTTGTGAACATTAAATAACTAAATACATTTCAAATATATAGCTACTACTGCATTTGTCACAAGAGGTTCAAAAATTATATTGACAAAGACCTAGCCTTCCAAAGGTTAGTTTTTACATATACTATTAGCCACATTAGTAAAATGTTAATATAAATAACCTTTTAGACTAAGTTGTTGGATTTTTAAAAGTTTGGGCAATGAAATAAAAAAAATGGTACTTTTTAATTCATTATCCTTATCATTAATGCCCTTAAAGGTCTTAGTAAAACTTTTACTTATCTTAAATTGATGAGCAAATTTCTTAGATCTTTATTAAATTTTTAGGAAGCAAAGATGAAGACTATATATGAAGTAAAAGATTTGAATACCTTACCATTTGAAAAGCTAATTAAATCATTCCTCACCTATAAAATGTGGATGAATTAATTAGATGAAGAGGAAGTGTATCGAACAAGAAAATGTGTAACTTTTAAAGTCTCCAAATATGAGAAAAATAAAGATGAGGATATCTTTAAAAGTGATAGTGATGAGAATGATATAAAGCTCATTACAAAGAAATTAAGAACTTCTTCAAAGAAGAAGAGGGACAAACAATTGCAGAAGAATAATAAGGAGAAAAATTAGGCAGTGCTTGGTTCACGTGAGGCAATTATAATAGGAATGAGAATGAATATGGTAAGGAATGAGAATGGATATAATCATTACAATTATGATGGTTGATTAGGATGAAGAAATGATTATGTAGCGCCCCCTTACCGTAGGGTATGCACCGGAACGCCCGTGGGTCGTTCCGATACATAACCCACGATGAGGGTGCACTACGAACGATCAATTCTATAATCCACATGGCATCAATATAATAAAACTGTAATATCAAAATCACTAGATTTTTAAAACTGAAAGATTTCCATTTCATAACCTCAAAACACAATTTACAAGCTTATCAATTCCACAATCTAAACACATATTCCAAAAAGGAACTGATACAAAACTAACTAAGCCATCCCCAAAAACCATCCCAGCTGACCGACCTGTGAGTCATACTTCTCTTGCCAACGCGCTCAACAAGGCAGGAAAAGTCTCTCGCTAACTGGAGCTAAGAGTCTACAATCACTGTCCTGAAAAATATTTGCAATGTTGGGTGAGTTTGCGAACTCAGCGAGAAACCATCATCGATGGTCCACCCAACTCATGCATAAACAAACAATTCACATAATATCACACAATAACATATTCGGAACATACCGCATGCATCATCATTTCACAATATAAGGCATTTCGCCTTTCACACAGTTCACAATTTATCATTCACATATATAATGCACATGTGACACTTTCCATTTTGTTACGTTGTTGTGACCGTGCGCCTGATTACGGTGGGCTTGAAATCCTGATACGTTGAGCCTATGGCTCTAAAAAATTACGTTGGGCTCGAGGCCCTGATGTGTTGAGCTTAAAGCTCTGAAATACGTTGGCTGCTCCGGTCACAACTGCCATTATCTGATCATGCCTTTATGCATGAATGCACATGTCTCATATCGCATTAAAATCAATTTATTGCCATGTAACACAATTGACACTTCTATATCAAGTTTCAAATATTTCGGACACCTATGGTCCGAAGTCAATCAAAAACAAATACACAAATCCTTCCTTAACTCCACATGGTATAAATGCATAAAATTTAACACATAAAGGTTGAGAAACCAATTAGGTTACTCACCTCTAACTTCCGAGCTACTGCCGGGAAGTCTCAGCTACGTCGGAAGATCGACGCTCCACTTGAGCCTCTAAAACAATCAGAATATACAAACATTACTAATTGCATAATTTCAAATCGATAATGCACATGCAGCGATTGAATTATGTACTATACATGCTTATGACATTCCCGATCTTTCCACTTCAACTCTTTATCTCTCTAAAATAGCAATTCCTAGATTCCATAATTCACTTAACTAATGTCCGAACTCTCTAAAATCACACTTCAATTTAAAAATCACATTCACTATTCAATTACCATCCGATTTCGAGAACTTTCGAAATAAATTTAGAAATTCTATTCTTATAAATTCACAATTCTTAGTCTCTAAATTTAATCACTCCAGAAGCAATTCATTTGGAATTAAACCTAAAAAATAATCCATTAAAACAATCCATTTCATTTTTAGAAAATGGGCGTCCTCGCCGCTTTTCTGCATGGCGAGATCCTCGCCTTCGTCGCGGTGGTTTTTTTTTGCTTTCATTGCTTGGCGTCAAGGCCGCTTCGTCATGGCGTGCGGAAGGGAATTTGCTCGCCGTGGCGTGTTCATCACACATCGTGACGTGCAAACCCAGAAAACGCCCGAAACCCAAATTTCTCAGATATGTCAACTTTTAATCCATCTTTTCTCTCTATAAACACTCCAAAACAACTCAATACACTAAACACAACTCATCTCTAACCTCAATTCCATCTAAAATCAATTATCCCTCAAATTCTCAAATCAAAACAAAATAAACTCAAAAACTCATCATCCGAAACTCATAAATTTCTCAACAATCATTAACTCTAATCAATGATTCAATCAAACTATCTAAAGCATAAAGGAGTAAAAATTTACTTAATTAATCTTATAAACCTTCAAAAATTCTCCAAGATATTCCAACCTTCAAACTCTAACAACACCCACGGTTTCTCTCAACCCATCACCAAAATTCATTTTCTCCAACCTAAGGCTTAAAGCTAGGTTAATGATGAAGAATGGGGCAATTTGCAAGAAGGAATGAAAGGAAGCAAACAAGGTGGAAGATCCACGAAGAAGAAGAGAAGAAGAACCAAGAAGAGGGTCAATTCTCTTTCAAAGGCATGGGAGGATCGTGGGAAACAAATTTGAAAAGGGAAGGGTTATAAACAAGGGATTTCAAACTAAGGGCATGTTTGGCAATTCAATTGCCATATGTCCAATCCTTAGGGTCTACAAATCCAATTCTTATTCTAATCTCTCCCAAATTTTGCAATGGTTATAAATATTACATCCTAAAATCATAACTCTAATTATCTCGTGTCAATTGCCAATCAATTTCAGAACCGGAATTCAATTACTCAGCCTTTAGGTCATTTTTTCGATCCGGACCTATTACTCTGAAAAATTCCAGAAAAAATTCCTAAAAATCCTCAAAAATATGAAACATATGATCATACACTCAAATTTTATTTTCCGAACCTTTAGCATTCAATTTTCACTTCAATTCACTAATCAAAGTACAACCTATACAAAAATTACAGAATCTTCAATTTATACAGTTATGCCGGGAATATGTCATACATGTATGTACATACATATGCTTGTGCAACAATAATCATTTATTACGAAATATAGAGGCTAAAATGCATGCGCCAATTTCAAATTATGAATGCACTCAATCCTAATCCATCCGAATTACCAATATGCCCATCACATCGGTAACGAGATGTTACAGATTATCATTACCATTGATAGTGGTTAGTTTGTTAAAAACTTTGAGAAATAAAAATTTATTTTATATTAAATTTTAATTATATTCTAATTAATTATGTTTAATTTATGCACCTCATTTATAATGAAATAATGTTTAAAATCAAGTATATTGCGATATTTCCATTTCAATAGCTCTTGAAGAAAAAAAATGCTACTGCATTTTCTTGCATCAACATATTGTCAACCACATAATGTTCTCAAAATACAGTTTAATCATCCAAAATATTGTACACTTTATAAACACAACCATAATGTCCACCATTCCATTGCTACAATAACATCAAGTAACATAATTGAACCTATAAATTGTATTCATTTTCTCAAAATGTGCATGAAACAAAGATAAAGAGCATTCAATTCATTGCATCCAATCATGTCCACAAGTTTAATGCAATTTGCATTCTCCTTGATGATGCAAATTATGTTAAATATCACAGCATATACAATACTTCAACCAAAAGCCTTCAAAAGATGCAAAATAACCAAGTTAACACTATAAGCTTTGTTAGCATCACAACTACAAAATTCCCAACTAATACAAAATAATATGGTTAGGTAACATCAATTGCATCCTAAGTTCATAATACTTACAAAAGTATTAATATGCTCCCTCGCATGATTTATAGACTAAAAGATGGATAGAGGAACCCAAGCATAAAGGACCTTTTTAACTGACTTGGCAAAGCAAGCAAAGCCTGAACTTTAGCAGGATCATTATAAAATAATAAAATAGTCTTACCAACATCTATTTGATTTATGCCAATATTAAGAAGTTCACTGATGAGCTCTTACATCTTCTCATTAGTTAGGGAATCAGATTTAGACTCTGCAATCAAAGCATTTGTAACAACAACATACTGTGACATCATTTGTTTGCAAATAGACTCAAACTTAACAGTGAAATTGTCTAATCTTGAGTTAATAGTTTCCTGAAGGGTTACTGACTTTTTTCTTGTAAAAGCTTTCCTTTCTTAGTGAGAGGTTTTTTTTGCTTTTTTGTTACATGGGTGCTTGAAGGAATAGCTGGGAATCCTTGTATATCAGAGACCACAACAAGTTCATCTTCACTGTCTGATGAAGAACACACTGTCATATTCTTTGGGCAGTTAGCCTTAATACTTGCTTCAACTATATCCTCAACTTTGAGCCCCGTGGCTTTATCTTTACTCCACATCGTATCTAGTTTGTGCAAATATGGGAATTTAAAGTTCCACGTTCCAATTGCATTCTTGTGATTCTATAAAAAATAATTTCATGAAACACAAGATAAAAAACTCCATAATAAGAAAACGTTATAACTATGAGAGAAGAAACTACTAAAATAAGAGCCTAATTAACTTTTAAGTTAGATGTCCTTACCAAGCACCATTCATCAAACTATTGTTTCTCACAATTGACTTTGTGCTCAACATCATCCCATTGATAGCCACTTTGCATACACATTTCAGAAATTGGATTGTACTTGTTTCTTAACCATTTAATCTTAGAGTCAATGTGGGGATCGACTTCCTTATCGAAATTGGGAATCTTGCTCCACAACATCTTGCGCATTTCAACCATGTAATTGTTCTTAAATCCTCCATCTACTTTTCATAAAGGATCGCAAGCTAGATCCTGCAAAACGTCAATCAAAGCTTCAACCTCATCATCCTTCCAATATTTCTTGCTCTTTCCCCTCCCACAACTAGCTATAACCATTCTTAATAAAAGTACGAAAATGTAAGAGCCATCAAGAAAATAACATATAACAAAAATAACTTTGCTTAAAATTTTGAATACAATGATGTAATCCAATAACTCACTTACACAGAGTCAACCAAACAAAGATGTTCACCTGGGTGCATTTCAAAAGTAATCCAATAACTCAGTTATATATTACAGATACTAAACAAACATAGATGTTTATCATTCAAGTACATTAATCAAAATCAAAACATTTCAATGTTCTAATAAGCATATGAAACAATCATATCTTAAATTACTAATCTACGTCATTGTCATTGGATCTAATTGTCCATATATTATACATGTTGGTTGCCATATTATTTCTAAATGTCAACCATTCATCAGTTGGACTAATTTGTGTAATGTATTTCATTTCATCATTTTCATCACTCTTATCTTCCTCACTCTCCCCGTCATCTTCAGTGATTGACTCTTATGGATCAAAGCTTATGAACTTGCGAATCAAGTTATGTAGAAGGGAGCCAACCATTATAATTCAAACTTAGGCTTAAATTGAGAAAATTGAAGGGCATGTAAGGATCTACCATCTTCCTTTCAACAATCCAAAACATCTCTCAGCAACATTCCTTGATTTGGATTGTTTCATATTAAAGTATTCCTCTACTATCTCTGGTTGATGGCCATCAAATTCTTTGAGGTTATAGTGTTGCCCTTGATGTGGAGCAAGAAATCCATTTACTTTGCAATATCCAAAGTCAAACCTAGTAATAACAACCTTTATACTTGAACAAAAAGTTATGGATGAGCAACATAACCAAAGAGAAACCAAACTGGATATTGTAACACAAATTTACCTTGAGGGACTCGTAAACAATGAGGCTTTGAGATTCCAGCTCGAAACACACGTCCATCATGCGCAGACCCTCCCAACCAGGCAATACATATATGAATTGCATGTTTAGGCAACAAACACCTAAAACATTTGTTCAAATACATCCTTTTCTTGTGCGATATCGAGGCTTATCTTCACTAGGATGTGTAACTTTAATTATTGTCCCATTTAAGGCTCTTAGGCAACCGTACAAAAAAAAAGATGATGATGATTTAGTACATAAAAGCTTGCATATTAATGTTATAGGTTAATTATAATTTTCAATTACCTTAAATCATTTCCATCTCTCATGTTAACATTCCTAAGTAATAGAGTCCGGCTTCTTGAGCAAAATATGATGCAATCTTATAATTGCATAAAGAACTTGATGGAATTGCCGACTCACGATTTCTTTACTACGGAGAAAAAATAACCTAATTGTCCTACTCTTTTTATGGTGAGCTAAGATGTATATAAACATTGCTACAACCTCTTCTACGGATGTGGTCTTAGTGGGTTTTAAACCCCTTACATCCCTTACCATATCATACAATATCCTAAAGATTGCTCTATCCATACAAAGTTCACTAATGCAGGAATCATCACAATCCATGGTCAATCTAAATATCCATCTCATTCTATCAATCCTTTTTTATTCCTTTTTTTTTAATTTCACGGACCTTATCTCAAAGGTGCAAACAAATGATAACATAATGGATGAAAAATAAGAAAACCACCATATTATCTTTTGTTTGTTGAGGTATCAAAAGTTGCTTTAGTTTGTGCCGTCGTTCGCTAATAGGGGGTGAGCCATTTTGATCTACATTAAAAAAATCTAGAAAGTAAATGTCCAACATAAGGAATTTCTCACAAATGTAAACTGGAATGATGCAGTGATGACTTGGGACAAAGCTAAACTGAAAATAGTTGATAGATTAAATAGCAACAAGTGTTGAGTTATTCACATTTTATGTGCATGCTTTTAAGACCAGTTAAGTACCTTCTCATTTGCACAAGTTCAAATTCCAAAAGTAGTAATTTTTCCTTCATGTACGTTAAAAAAACCCAATTTACTTCCACTGTACAGTTTTGTAGCAGCATAAAGGATTAAACTAACTATTGCTAGTTGTTATTGATGTGTATGTAACAAGAATCGAGCGATAGACCAAAAATAACCCAAAGAATAGTCATTTCCCTATTCGGTGAATTATGAGCAAAACAATAAAATCTGTAAATCAAAGAGAAACATGTTGTAGAATCCAATGCTGTTGGGACCTGATCCGGGAACCGGATCCCAAACGAACGAAGGAAGCGGAATCGGATGGAAACGAAAATTTCGGATCGAAAACAAAATGCGGAAGCCAATAGCGAAAACGAATTAAACGAACAGATTTCGAAAGTCGAATTCGGAATCAATTCGTAACAAAACAAATCGAAGTCGTATAGAACCTAACGAATAGATTTCAAAGCGAAACGAAATCAAGTAGAACAGATCCGACATCCGAGCACAAAAATCAAAGCAAACGATCGAATGAACATAATTGCGTTGGAATTCCTTAGACTAATCCGATGTGAAAATTCGGTATAATTTTTTTTTCTTTTCTTTTCTATTCCATCTCTTATGACCATTTTTACTCAAACCCATACAAAGCAATATTTATCAATTTCATCATCCCACTCAAATTATAACAAATTTCTTTACATTTATACCAATCTCATAAATCCATCTTTCATATATCTAAATCTTATTTTTCTTCATTTTCACTTTATTTTCTAACGAAATTTCGACAGCATAACGACTGCATTTATCCTAACCCAAAACCGCAAAGGTAAATAACCACTTATACTCCCAAACAGATCTCAGAATCATCGGACACTCCCGTCCGGAATCCAAACACCAACAAAACGCAAACCTAAATCTAACACTTCCATAAATCTCAATATACATTCATAACGCAATTTAATATCCAAAACTCATTCACATTTATTCTTATACCAGATACAATGCTTTAATTCAATCTAAACACAACCCAATCATTTATGTACATACACCATACTCATCTTTCACGCAAATCTACTTATCCAAACTTATCTAACTCATATACACATCAACTCACGAATCCAAATGATACAAAATCAAACCAAACGTCTTGACATACTTTCATCCGATCTCCCTTCGAAACACGGAGATGGGGATGAAAGGGAAGTAGCTACTGAATTCGTGGATAACACATTTATAAAGCGATAAATAAGTGAAATCATTTTAATAATCTTTTTGCCAAAAAGGGCGAATTTTTCAAACTTTATAATTTTTTATTTAATTTTTTTCAAACTTTTCATCGTAATCTCACTTTTTCTTATTTTTCAAACATTCTCGAATTTTCATAAATATGAATGCAACATTCAGAAACAAATTTGAAAACACATAACATATCGAATGGTGCAGCTAGGTCCAAGCAGAGCGTCTACACATTCCGCATAAGCGGTCTGTGCGGTAGTGAGCAGAGCGTACTACACTTTCCCGCAAAGCGGTCCAGTGTAGTCGTGAAAGGAGTCCGAAATCGGAGCTCCGTGCCACTAACGGGCAGCCGGGCGAAGGCTATACACATAGAGACAACGCTGACTCACAAAGGACCTTACCAAACCCATATTGCACATAAACGAAAACAGAAGTTCGAATTACCCGAAAGCATTTTTCAAAAAATCTTGCTTTGCCACACAGTCACATAATACACATAATTCAAATAAGTCAATCCATTCAATCAATTCAACAATTTGCATATTTATCAATGCATACACAACAAATGAATTTTCAGAAATTTCTATCGATTTATATATCATTTGAAACAATGAATTTAAACTTGTAATAATTTTTGAAATCATTGAAATCATAATTTCAAACATTAATCATCTTTATTTCAAATATTTACAAAAACAATAATCTATCAAAAATCCAATTTTTGCTCTCTTTATTTTTTTCAAATTGCTTTCTTTAATTTTTCAAAATTCACATATAGCTTACAAATCAAAATATAAATATGCTACCCACCTCGAAATGATGCCAGAAGTTTGTCCAAATCGTCAATTCTCCAAATTCCTTCTTCTTTCCTCAACCTCAAAATTCCCTAAGCCATAAATATCCAAATTCATCATCATAATTTGCATAATTTTCACACTTAACTATAGGAAATTCATAATCTTCATTTTTTCCAAATTTTCTAAACCATCAATTTCTAAAACCTCAAATTCTCAAAATTGGCCTAAACCAACTTATCCAAATTCCATATCATAAATTTCATAATCCTTAACATTTGATATCATAATTCACTAATCCATCACATTCTCTATAATTCTAAGTCAATTATTCACAAAATCCTTAAACATAAACTTAAGCCTAAACCTTAATTAATTTCCATTCAATATTTAAATATTACCTAAGGCAAATACATCACAAGTAGCTTCATATATAACATACCCATGTCATTTTACCTATTTCCAAACCAAAAATTCAAGAAAATTTAAAACTTAAACATTTTTTCTCACCTCTTTTCTCTTCTTTTTCGGATTTTGCAAGTCGAGGAAGCTTTCAAGCTTTTCCACTCTTTTCCTTTGAAACCAAGCAAAACATAAGCTAAAACCTTAAAAATATCAAAACCCTTACTTTTCTCTTCTCCATCGCCATCTCCAAGCTCTCTACACTCTTCTTATTTCTCTTCTTATTTTCTCTAGAATTTTCGTCCACTTTCACTCACCCATACGACTACTCACTTTTATCTTGTCTCTTATATATATATTTGTAACTTTTCAAGATGCCATAGGAAGCTTCCACGTTGGTAGGCTAAAACCATTAAAAGTTACTTAAATCATGACATTTGACTAAGTCAATTTAGCTTCTTTATGCTTATTAACATGATCCACATATATATATATATATATATATATATATATATATATATATATATATATATATATATATATATATATATTCATTAATTAATTCCCAATTAATTAATTATATATATATATATGTATATGATTCTGAAAGGTCAAATGACCATATTACCCCTCCATTCAAAGCTTAAAGTCATGCTTACTTGCGGTTTGATTCGCACTATCGAGTTGAAGGAATTTGTCCAAACTTCCTTCTAGAGAAATGTTCCTCTTAATCATACGAAACCAACTCCACCAAACGCGCTCAATTCGGATCACTACACAGTTCGGGTATATCTATATTCTAACAAATTTTCCATATACGATTTCTTTCGTCCAAATATTCATATTCTTAATCCCAGAATTGAAATTCAATGTCTTCATAACAATTGTAGCCTTATGTCTCTAGTTTAATTCGAATCAAGAATCGTCTCATTTCGATTCCCAGATCAAAAGTTATGCTCAAATTACTCTCAGATGTTCCAAATCCAAAAACTGCACACGAATTTGAAATTCCATTCATAATTTGCGGGTCTTAGGGGCAATATTGACATTTCATTTCTTCATATGACTTGTAGCTCCATGTCTTAACTTTATTTCGCCTTAAGAATCACTTCAATCGGATCTCTACAGATCCCGAAATTCTCAAAATACTAACTATGTTCAGAAAATTTCCGTACTCACTTTGATTAATTTAATCGCCCTTAATCTCATAAAATTCACAAATTGTTCCATAGAATGGAATTCATTGTCTTAGGAATCCAACGTTTTGAGAATTAAGTCAATCGGATATCAAACGAAAAAGTTATAAGCAAAAGAGCGAATTTAGCGACTAGATGTGGGCACGTCTAAGAAACTTAGAGATTAGACATGTAGGAAACTTTCAAAATTTTCAAATCATATCTTTTGCTCCCGACCTCCAAATGGTATCAATAAAAAGCTTAAAGGACTTTCTACAACTTCCATGTAGAACTCCACAACTAATTCAGTCTCTAATGTGATCAAATTTCTAATCAAAGATTTTGCCCATTTAATAAATCCCTAAACAAGGACTCAACTTTGGAAATTTCTATCTTTCAACTCCAAAGTTCAATCATGTCATACTTTATATCGATCCGAAGACCAGAAAGTTGCCTTCAACTTCCATAAAGGACATAAAAATCAATTTGACTCCTAAACGAGTCTATTTTCCGGTCAAAGATTCTGACATCTAATATTCATGCTAAAATCATAACCGAACACTGTAAAAATCATAACTTATTATTCCTTAATCGAAAAATTCTATACTTTATATCAAAATAAAGATCAAAACAAATCCTTCAATTTTCATGAATAACTTCAAAGCTAAATGAACTTCTAATTAGGTCGAATTCTCAGTCAAACTTTCAGCCATAAAAAAAGTCAAAAGTCAACTTTGTCACACATAAACTTTGACCTAGCATAACTTTCACTCCCGATATCGAAATATTACAAACTTTATGGTCACAGAAAGCTCTTAACATCATCTACAAGTTTCATGTAGACCATTTTATCCAATTTTGCCTAAATCAAAAGTCAACTCACAAAGGCCAAAAAGTCAAACTTGTTAAATTCTTCAAATTTTCACACTTTTTCTTTTTACTTCTTGATTTTTAACTCTATTTCAATTAACTCATCCACTTGATCATTCTTATGACTAAGTCAAATTGTCACTCAAGGTTCGGGGTCCAACATTTCTCCCCCTCTTAAAAGAATTTCGTCCTCGAAATTCATACTTACGTAACTCCCAGTAGCACATTTTTACATATAGTTTCTTATCTAAACAAAAATCATCAAACACTTTCTTATCTACTCTCTCATCATACTTATTCTAAAATTATTCTCAATTCCTGAATCACATACCTAAATTTCTTATTACATATGGTTATAATGTTTTTCACCTCTCATACCCAATACCATTTATATCAAAAACAATCACTCTATCTACAAATCAATCTTTCTTAACACATTATCACCAATCAAGGGTCTCATTTCTTAAGGAACCCCCAATACGTACCAATCATCATTTAAAATCGACCTATTTTCAATCTCATTTCATGATTGCATATACAAAATCAAATCACCATAATAAACTTCAAATCCCAATTTCATTAACACAACCTAAAATCAATCAAATTTCTTAACCTCAATCAACAGTCACTTTACTCTTCATATAAGTCATGGGAATACCTTTCCATGTTCATCAAATTCTCACAATTTCAATCTTACTAAACATATTGCCCAAGTATGATCATAATTGGGCTCGACACTATCCAGAAGATTGCCCATGAAACAAACATATCGCCCAAGTTCATAATACTGGGCTCTAATACCATAAATGTTGGGACCCGATCCGGGAACCGGATCCCAACCGAACGAAGGAAGCGGAATCGGATGGAAACGAAAATTTCAGATCGAAAACAAAATCACGAAGCCAATAAGCAACAATTAAGCGAGCAGATTTGAAAGTCGAATTCGGAATCAATTCGTAACAAAACAAATCGAAGTCGTATAGAACCTAACGAATAGATTTCAAAGCGAAACGAAATCAAGTAGAACAGATCCGACATCCGAGCACAAAAATCAAAGCAAACGATCGAATGAACATAATTGCGTTGGAATTCCTTAGACTAATCCGATGCGAAAATTCGGTATAATTTTTTTTTCTTTTCTTTTCTATTCCATCTCTTATGACCATTTTTACTCAAACCCATACAAAGCAATATTTATCAATTTCATCATCCCACTCAAATTATAACAAATTTCTTTACATTTATACCAATCTCATAAATCCATCTTTCATATATCTAAATCTTATTTTTCTTCATTTTCACTTTATTTTCTAACGAAATTTCGACAGCATAACGACTGCATTTATCCTAACCCAAAACCTGCAAAGGTAAATAACCACTTCTATAATCCCAAACAGATCTCAGAATCATCGGACACTCCCGTCCGGAATCCAAACACCAGCAAAACGCAAACCTAAATCTAACACTTCCATAAATCTCAATATACATTCATAACGCAATTTAATATCCAAAACTCATTCACATTTATTCTTATACCAGATATAATGCTTTAATTCAATCTAAACACAACCCAATCATTTATGTACATACACCATACTCATCTTTCTACGCAAATCTACTTATCCAAACTTATCTAACTCATATACACATCAACTCACGAATCCAAATGATACAAAATCAAACCAAACGTCTTGACATACTTTTATCCGATCTCCTGCTCGAAACCTGGAGATGGGGATGAAAGGGGTGAGCTACTGACTCAAGTGGATAACACATTTATAAAGCGATAAATAAGTGAAATCATTTTAATAATCTTTTTGCCAAAAAGGTGAATTTTTCAAACTTTATAATTTTTTATTTAATTTTTTTCAAACTTTTCATCGTAATCTCACTTTTTCTTATTTTTAAACATTCTCAATTTTCATAAATATGAATGCAACATTCGAAACAATTTTGAAAACACATAACATATCGAATGGTGCAGCTGGGTCCAAACAGAGCGTCTTGCACATTCCGCATAGCGGTCTGTCTGTAATTATGAACAAAGCGTACTACACTTTCCTCAAAGCGGTCCGGTGTAGTAGTGAAAGGAGTCGAAATCGACTCCGTGCCACTATGAACGGCAAATGAAGGCTATACACATAGAGACAACGCTGACTCACAAAGGACCTTACCAAACCCATATTGCACATAAACGAAAACAGAAGTTCGAATTACCCGAAAGCATTTTTCAAAAATCTTGCTTTGCCACACAGTCACATAATACACATAATTCAAATAAGTCAATCCATTCAATCAATTCAACAATTTGCATATTTATCAATGCATACACAACAAATGAATTTTCGAAATTTCTATCGATTTATATATCATTTGAAACAATGAATTTAAACTTGTAATAATTTTTGAAATCATTGAAATCATAATTTCAAACATTAATCATCTTTATTTCAAATATTTACAAAACAATAATCTATCAAAATCCAATTTTGCTCTCTTTATTTTTTCAAATTGCTTTCTTTAATTTTTCAAAATTCACATATAGCTTACAAATCAAAATATAAATATGCTACCCACCTCGAAATGATGCGGAAGTTTGTCCAAATCGTCAATTCTCCAAATTCCTTCTTCTTTCCTCAACCCAAAATTCCTAAGCCATAAATATCCAAATTCATCATCATAATTTGCATAATTTTCACACTTAACTATAGGAAATTCATAATCTTCATTTTTCCAAATTTTCTAAACCATCAATTTCTAAAACCTCAAATTCTCAAAATTGGCCTAAACCAACTTATCCAAATTCCATATCATAAATTTCATAATCCTTAACATTTGATATCATAATTCACTAATCCATCACATTCTCTATAATTCTAAGTCAATTATTCACAAAATCCTTAAACATAAACTTAAGCCTAAACCTTAATTGATTTCCATTCAATATTTAAACATTACCTAAGGCAAATACATCACAAGTAGCTTCATATATAACATACCCATGTCATTTTACCTATTTCCAAACCAAAATTCAAGAAAATTTAAAACTTAAACATTTTTTCTCACCTCTTTTCTCTTCTTTTTCGGATTTTGCAAGTCCAAGGAAGCTTTCAAGCTTTTCCGCTCTTTTTCCTTTGAAACCAAGCAAAACATAAGCTAAAACCTTAAAAATATCAAAACCCTTACTTTTCTCTTCTCCATCGCCATCTCCAAGCTCTCTACACTCTTCTTATTTCTCTTCTTATTTTCTCTAGAATTTTCGTCCACTTTCACTCACCCATATGACTACTCACTTTTATCTTGTCTCTTATATATATATTTGTAACTTTTCAAGATGCCATAGGAAGCTTCCACGTTGGTAGGCTAAAACCATTAAAAAGTTACTTAAATCATGACATTTGACTAAGTCAATTTAGCTTCTTTATGCTTATTAACATGATCCACGCACATATATATATATATATATATATATATATATATATATTCATTAATTAATTCCCAATTAATTAATTATATATATATATATGTATATGATTGCTGAAAGGTCAAATGACCATATTACCCCTCCATTCAAAGCTTAAAGTCATGCTTACTTGCGGTTTGATTCGCACTATCGAGTTGAAGGAATTTGTCCAAACTTTCTTCTAGAGAAATGTTCCTCTCAATCATACGAAACCAACGTCACCAACCGCTCTCAATTCGGATCACTACACCAAAAGTTATACACAAAATAGTTCGGGTATATCTATATTCTAACAAATTTTCCATATACGATTTCTTTCGTCCAAATATTCATATTCTTAATCCCAGAATTGAAATTCAATGTCTTTATAACAATTGTAGCCTTATGTATCTAGTTTAATTCGAATCAAGAATCGTCTCATTTCGATTCCCAGATCAAAAGTTATGCTCAAATTACTCTCAGATGTTCCAAATCCAAAAACTGCACACGAATTTGAAATTCCATTCATAATTTGCGGGTCTTAGGGGCAATATTGACATTTCATTTCTTCATATGACTTGTAGCTCCATGTCTTAACTTTATTTCGCCTCAAGAATCACTTCAATCGGATCTCTACAGATCCCGAAATTCTCAAAATACTAACTATGTTCAGAAAATTTTCCGATTCACTTTGATTAATTTAATCGCCCTTAATCTCATAAAATTCACAAATTGTTCCATAGAATGGAATTCATTGTCTTAGGAATCCAACGCTTCGAGAATTATGTCAATCGGATATCAAACGAAAAAGTTATAAGCAAAAGAGCGAATTTAGCGACTAGACGTGGGCACGTCTAAGAAACTTAGAGACTAGACATGTAGGAAACTTTCAAAATTTTCAAATCATATCTTTTGCTCCCGACCTCCAAATGGTATCAATAAAAGCTTAAGGACTTTCTACAACTTCCATGTAGAACTCCACAACTAATTGATCTACAATGTGATCAAATTTCTAATCAAAGATTTTGCCCATTTAATAAATCCTAAACAAGGACTCAACTTTGGAAATTTCTATCTTTCAACTCCAAAGTTCAATCATGTCATACTTTATATCGATGCGAAGACCAGAAAGTTGCCTTCAACTTCCATAAAGGACATAAAAATCAATTTGACTCCTAAATGAGTCTATTTTCCGGTCAAAGATTCTGACCTCTAATATTCATGCTAAAATCATAACCGAACACTGTAAAAATCATAACTTATTATTCTTTAATCGAAAAATTCTATACTTTATATCAAAATAAAGATCAAAACAAATCCTTCAATTTTCTTGAATAACTTCAAAGCTAAATGAACTTCTAATTAGGTCGAATTCTCAGTCAAACTTTCAGCCATAAAAAAAGTCAAAAGTCAACTTTGTCACACATAAACTTTGACCTAGCATAACTTTCACTCCCGATATCGAAATATTACAAACTTTATGGTCACAGAAAGCTCTTAACATCATCTACAAGTTTCATGTAGACCATTTTATCCAATTTTGCCTAAATCAAAAGTCAACTCACAAAGGCCAAAAAGTCAAACTTGCTAAATTCTTCAAATTTTCACACTTTTTCTTTTTACTTCTTGATTTTTAACTATATTTCAATTAACTCATCCACTTGATCATTCTTATGACTAAGTCAAATTGTCACTCAAGATTCGGGGTCCAACAAATGCCAACTGCACTTCAATTATTCAAGATATCGACTTTTACTACAACTGGAGCTTAGGGCCGCCAAGTTCAAACAAAATTTAAAGGCAACAATTTTTACGATGATTGAAACATTATGCTTGAATCTATGCCGCTATAAACCAAATTTGGAATTGTCAGGCATTATGGTTAACCAACAATTTACTAAATCTTGCTACCACAATTAGATTGAAACAAAGTTACATTTAGATACTTACAAGCCAACCCAATTTACCCACACCAATTACATAATAATCAACCCATTCACCTAAACCTCAAAGCCATAACTTTTATGTGAAGAATTCGTGAAAAAGAAAACAAAGATTGTTGTGTACGAAACGACACTTGCATTTACAAGATAAAATGGAGGATCTCATTCTTCTCCATTTCTTCTTCGTGTTCATCAGTATCAAGACAAGACTTGAACCAGAATCTTAAGAGACGTGATGAAAGAGGAGAACAAGAAACAAAAAGAAAAAGAAAACCCAAAATGCATGTCATAGATTAAACCATATTTAGTAAAATCAAAATGTAAAATCTAAGAAAAAACATATTTAGTAAAACCAAATTGTAAATTTTAAGAAAATGAACTTTCTTTCTTCATATTATACCACAACTATAAGCACGCGAATAGTAGAAAATGCAAACCCAAGAACTAAAAGAACTTTCAACTTTTTGTTCTTTTCCTACTCTACTTTACTTGAACTTGAAGGGATTCTAGAGATCAGAAAACAAAGAACATCGCGACAAACGTACACAGAATCAGAATTCAATCCTTCAACCATCATTTGGTCCAACTATCCTACATACAATAACGTGCTAGTCCTGAGCCAAATCAGAATCTATATATAATTATGGTTGTGGCTTTTTTTTATATAAGATAGTTAACTCTAAAGGAATTCTAGACGAACAAGTTACTAGTTTTTTCGAGGAATAGATCAAAGGAAATTGCAATGAAATAAACAAGGATACTAGCAAACAAGCTGATATATTAGCTAGAGAAAGTTTTTGGTCGCAGAACACGAGATATAGCGCGCCATCATATATGTGATGAAGTGGAAGACGATCAGCTATTACCCTCTTGGGCAAGATTATAAAAGAATGAAAAAAAAAACCTCCAGTTACCTTCAAGTGTCCAAAGGATCGATAAGAAAATTAAGATGGCAGCTACACAGGCAAATAAAGAAGCAGAGACTGATCTTAGCAGTTAACCCAAATTTGGGTTTAATGCATCAACTTTAAATGAATACCCCTTTTACATATGTTTGGGCCTCGTAAAATTCTGATACACCCATATTGCAGGGATTTATACTGCCATCTCTATTAATTACTTAACATCAAATTCTTTTCAGTTACAAAATGAACATTGTGTTATTGCACAAAAAGTATTTGCCAGATACAACAATCTAGAGATTCAACAAACCCATTCAAAATTGACCTCCATTATCCATTTCCTTCAATTGATCTAACAACCCAGGTTTGTTAATGATTCTTAAAAGGAAAATAGTGAGAAGAAGATAAAGGAAGCAATAGAAGAATTCCCATCTCCATCAATGTTTCATTTCAACTTGATTGGATAGAAAAACTTGAAACTATGGTAATATTTCTGTTATATCTCTAAATCAACTCAAAACAAGAACTTGGAAGATAATAAAACTTCAAAGTTTGAAAATAAAAAAGAAGACAATCGTATCATCTTCCCCATGACAAAAAAAGCCTGAAATAGGACACGCAAAAGAAGATAATCATATCATCTGCACACACACACATCATATGAATGTATTCCAATAAGGCAGAATATAGTTAGTCGATATTGTAGAACAAATGAAACAAAATCTAGAGAATGAAAACAAAAAGAAAATTTTTGGGCACAAATAATTGAGTTCTACAAGAATAAAAATTCAGAAAAAAAACAATTACTTGAACATGACAAAATGGATAATTTCGATTCAGTAATGCAAAGATAATCCTTACCTTTTACAGGAATCGAGAGTTGGGATGGAGGAGGAAGTCCCTAAATTCTAAACTTGTACAGATTGAAGAAAACCCAAAGAACCCAAAAAGCCCCAAACAAGAAGTGATTGATTAACGAAGAACTGTACCAGAAAATAGGAGACTGTGGGAAAGGAAGGAAGAGTTTGGAGTGTGAGTTAAAAGCCTCTAGTGAGAATTGCACCAAATGTTGAGTTAAAAGCCTCTAATGAGAATTGCATCAAATGTACCGAGTAATGACTTCCATTCCTCTCGATTACGAGGGGTACAGAGTAATGCCCTAAAGATAGGAATGAAATTACTATTCATTCAATCATAATTTCTTAGCATGTAGGTGATTTTCATTCTTTATCGAAATCCCCTTTACATAACCATTAACCAAGCACCACCTTAAGATTACATGGAATGAGATTAATAGCTTAGAGGATCATAAATTAAAAAAAATTTGTAAAAAGTGTATGTTTTATAGTCATTAATGATGAGGCACATTTCTCTTAAATTCTTACTATAATAATGATGATTATAATATTGATATTTCATATAATGAGTTAGATGAATGCTTAGAAGTCATGAAATTGCAAAAAAGGAATTATCTTCTAAGCATAAAAAAACTTTAATGCTCTTAGATGAATGCATGATTGAGAATGAGATATTGAAATGTGATACGCATGACATGGTAAGATTTAAGTCTGGTTGTTTCTAATGATAATGAGCATGATTTATTACATAAAAATGAGGCATCAGATAAAGAGAATAATGACTTAAAGTCCTTTCTTAGATTCCCTATGGATAGTAAAAATTGAATAGCATGTTTGAAGCATAAAAGAGCTTTAATGACAAGTATGAAATTGGTTTAACTTACGAAAGTGCATCATCCAATTATAAGATAATTTTTTTTGGTAGGAAAAGCATTTAAATGATGAAATTATACCTAAATCATCACATAGGCATATACTAATTTTATACTTGAAAAATTTATTGCTTATACATCATCTTCTAGGTCTTGCAAAAAAAAGCATTCATATAGAGTTCACATTCTAAACCTAAAGAGCCTATCATAAAAGGAAAATAGGTATATTTTTAATACAAAGCCACAACAAAAGATCAAGTGACATTTTTTGTTTTTTATATAAGGATCTTTATCATCAAAATGATATAAAATAAGCTCACAATCACTATAGGTCACTATACAAGCATTTAGTCTTGTTCACAACTTTCTTAGCCAATATTTACATTAAAAGAGCATTTTATATGCTAAACTATTTGTTAATCCTTATTATGACACAAGAAGAGCTTCTTATTCCTTTTATATCCAAATTAGACTCCCAATTACCATCACACTCAAAGAAGACCTATAAATGAATATATGTCACATTCTTATATGTCAAACACATAATTTATACACTTCTAAATCATGTTATATGGGATGTCAATTATAGATGTATTAATAAAATTTCTCTTCAAAATAATGCTTTTAAGTAAACTAAAAAAGATATGGGTTGAAAAAGGTTTAAAACCTAACCTTAAAGACCTAATTTTGTGTGGTACCTAGTAAAAGAAAGATATATTAATATTAAACTAGTATAAAAGATTTTTTAAAAAATTTTAAGTACTTGATAATAACTTTGCACAAACTGTTTGCCTATAAGATAGATTTTTTGAAAAAGGGGAGAGGAAAGTTAATTAACCCCTAACCAGTCAAAGTCGGAGAAAATGATAATCTTCCCAACCGGAGAATTCGTGGGTAAGAAAGGTCGAGTTATTATTGGAGGACAGACCCCAATTCAGAACAAAGACACTTTCATTCGTCCAGAGAGGGGCTTTTAGTTACGCAGTGAGAGCGCTGAGTTTGGTTTGCTTTGGTTTAGAGAAAGCGTAACTTTCCTGAAGACTCTGGAAAAGATAACCAAGAACGTAACAACGATTGATTTCGCTCAAATCAAAGAAAAATAGCTACTGACTAGATTGATGAATTCAAAGTTGGAAGAATGGAACTCTCCAATTTCATTTTAGTTCGCAAGTATAGAGAGACAGGTTTGGAGAGGAAAATGTAATTTCAGAGATGGTGCAGGAGAATGCCATTCTTTTTCTTTTTCATCAATTTCTCTATCTTTTTTAATAAGAAGCTTATTTTTGTTTTTCAGAGAAATCACTGAAAAAGAAAGAGAAATCACTTATTTAAAGTCAATATATGATTTTAATGATATTAAAAATATATTGTTATTAATGAATTTATTTTTGGTAATATTAGTAGCTCTATTATAATAAAATTAGGCAATATGTGAAAAATGATTTTTAATAGAGGGAAAAAGTGAGCAAATGAGTCAATTGAATAAATTGAGCTATCAAAGGATGGATAAAATGTGAAAATTGGAGTACATATGTAGCTTAAGAGAGTTTCAAGGAAATTCAAGTGAAGAACAAAGATCAAGGAGGAATCAAGCACATCAAGCCTAAAAAAATCGTTATGGTCCTTCTTCCAACCTTATATTGGACATTTCAATGAATTAGGGGCTCAATTTGCATGATCATTTACTTAAAATGCATAATACATAAATTCTTTCATAATCAAGATGAATTTTTTTAGTCTTTAAATAAACTCTCTTAATCTTCAAAATAAAGCTTAAGGAAGTTTTAAAATGGTTTTAAGTCATATTTTTATCAAAAAGGTGTTATTTATCTTCAAAAAGACTTGGGAATTCTAGTTTTAAATGTTATTTTCTGTTGGGATTTAGTTAGCCTAAGAGTTTGGATAGGTTAGTCGAACAAAATTTTAAAAAGTTATAGAATATGCAATATGTAACTGATTAAATCATAAATAAATGATGGGCCAACTAGTGATCAATCATCTAGCTAAAGGATTTTGATTGGATGGTCTGTAGTGTCTTTCTTAAGTTATTAAAGATTACTTTGTGCCTTACTAGGGGTAACTAGCCGAAAGTGGAGTCTGACTAGCTTATTGTGCCTAAAAACTAACTGTTATAAATATTAGTTGTCTAATAATTATTTAAGTTAGTTTTGGGTATAAGTAGACCATAAATGAGTTTTAAGAGGAACTTTTAGCATACTAGAAGGTTCTTAAGAGCCTTGAGGGGCTAGAAGTGCATTTGAGTACATATAAGCATTGCATAAACCATACTGAATCTTTGTTCATTAACTTGAGTAAGAGAGGGATAACTAAGTTTTATGGTTGTGTAATTATTAAAATTAGTAAAATTTCTTGAGGTGTACTCTGTGAGAGGTATCCTTAACCTTGAATAAGATTTGTAAAGGATTTTTCTTAACTCATAACAAAATAAGATATTTTTAAAGTTTACTCTTTATCCGTGGTAAAAAAAAAATTATATGGAGGGTTTCTCTTCATCCACTGAAGGAAGAAGATAGAGAATTCTCAAGTAGAGATTTAGGAGTGGAAGTAGGCTAAGGGTTGTTTAGTCGAATCTTTATAAATCAAATTTATCTCTCTTTTTTATTTTTATTTTTGTGTTTAATGTATGATTATTTTATATATTTTTAATAATCATTCATTAATGTAGATAATTCATTAATTAGTTTTCAATTAGGCTAATAAGTGACCACATATAATTCATCCGATCTCGTGTGCCATCTAGGGACTAACATAAGTATTATGAGTTTCTTTAATTCATCATCATAATAGTTTAGGCCATTTTTTATAGTGTCAGCACTTGATCATTCATAGTAAACAATGACTCATTCCATTTTTCAATTGATAATTGTTAAATATTGGCAGAGAAGAATAATTTCTTTCTCATATATAACGTTGTCTATACTAAATATAGTAACAGATTCCCTAAGATACTTGGAAATCTGTATCTTATTTTAATCCCTAGAAATTAGGGATTTATATGATAACTATACAATCTTCTAGATAATATTTACACAATCCTACATAATCTAACACTCCCCCTCAAGCTGGTGAGTGGATATCTTCCATCCTTAGCTTGCCAATAATATCTTGAAACATTGTGCTTGTCAGTCCCTTTGTTAGTACGTCTGCCAACTGATCCTTGGTTGACACAAATGGAGTGCATATTAAGCCACTGTCCAATTTTTCCTTGATGAAGAACCTATCAACTTCAATATGCTTTGTTCGATCATGTTGTTCTGGGTTATGTGCAATGCTAATAACTAATTTGTTATCACATTACAACCTCATGGGTCCTTCCCATTTTATTCTCAACTCATCAAGAATTATCTTCAACCAAAGTAATTCACATATCCCCAATGCCATAGATCTAAACTCAGACTCTCCACTTGATCTTGCCACTACATTCTGCTTCTTACTTCTCTATGTTACAAGATTACAACCTAAGAATGTGCATTAACCAGATGTTGATATCCTATCCACCAAAGATCCTATTTAGTCTGCATCGGTATAAGTCTCTAATGTCATACCTGTGATTGATTGACGTTTAAATAGAATTCCTTTTCTTGGGCTGCCTTTCAAGTATTGTAGTATTATGTTTACTGCCTTAAGATGTGATTATTTAAGACTGTGCATAAATTGACTAACTGTGCTCACTGCAAATGCTATATCTGGTCTTGTGTGCCAGATATATCAACTTCCCAATAAGCTTCTAATATGATACTTTATCTACCATGGGATCTTCTGGAGCATCACTTAATCCATGATTGAATTCTATCAGTGTCTCCACTGGTTTACAACCCAATTTTCCTGTTTCTTTCAACAAGTCAAGTACATACTTTTGTTGAGAGATGAAAATCCCTTGCTTTGAATGAGCTACTTCAATACCTAAGAAGTACTTTAACTTTCCTAGTTCATTGATACCAAATTCCTTCAAGAGACATTGCTTCAGATTTTTAATCCCTTTTACATCATTACGCGTCACAATAATATCATCTACATAAACAAGTAATGCTGTGACTTCCCCAGAATTTGAGTGTCTAATGAACAAAAGTATGGTCTCCTTGACTCTGCTTATATCCCAATGAAATCATCACCTTAGTGAACTTCCCAAACCAAGCTCGTGGGGATTATTTGAGCCGATAAAGAGCTTTCTTCAGCTTGCATACCATCCCTTCTTTAGATTCAAATCCGAAAGGAGCTTCCATGTAAATTTTCTCTTCTAGATCACCATGGAGGAAGGCATTCTTAACATCAAATTGTTGTAGATTCCACTCAAAAATAGCAGCTAATGATAACAGTATATGTACCGTGTTCGTCTTAACAACATGGGCAAATGTCTCAAGATAATCGATGCTATATGTTTGAGTGAGCCATTTGGCCACCAATCTTGCCTTATATCATTCCACCGATCCATCAGCCTTGTATTTTACGGTGAAGACCCACCTACACCCAACTAGTTTCTTTCCTCTTGGAAATTCCACTAACTCCCATGTCTTGTTATTCTCAAGGGCCTCTATTTCAGTTTTCATAGCATCCTCCCACTTTTTGTCTCATAATGCCTCAGTTAGATGTCTCGATGTGGGAATTGTATGGAGATTGGTTAGGAAGGCACTATTTTTTTTGGATAGATTCTGATAAGACATGAAAGAAAACAGTGGGTATTTTGTGTAGGTTCTTGTTCCATTCCTAAGTTCAATTGGTAGGTCCTCAGTACTTGTTTCTTTTGGTTCTTCTGCTGGTTCAACTAACTCAACTCTTGGCTCACTATCTGGTGTGATATTATCAGTTGGAAATTGAGCAATAGCACGAATAGGAGACTGAACTTGTGATGGTCGAGAGATTGGTACCTTCCTCCTAGAATAAACTTGCAGTGGTTGTTTGTCAACAGATGTGGCTGACTCAATTGAGGAAGAAGTAGATTTAGGCATGGTAGGAGATTGAACAAAAACTAGGATCTAGGAGAAACATGTCCTTTGCTTTATCTTCACTCAAGATCTCCCCCTGAAGATAGGTGTGTTGAAAAAAAGGTTCATTCTCAACAAAAGTAACATCAACTGAGATTAAAATAAAAATAGAAGGTGGATGAAAACATTTATAACCCTTTTGTGTGGAGGAATATCCATAAAAAATGCATCAAAGAGCTCATGGATCTAATTTTCTCCTATTGTGAGAATGGATATGAACAAATGCAACACAACCAAAAATTTGAGGTATCCGATTGTTTGACACAGAAAAATATGGGAAAATTTTTGTGAGAATGTCAATTGGATTTTTGAACCCAAGGACCTGTATTGGAAGTCTATTAATAAGATGGGCAACAGTTAAAACTGCTTCATCCCAGTATTGTTTTGGAACACTTTTATAAAACAACAGTGCTCTAGTGATCTCTAGAAGATGTCCATTTTTCCTCTCGGCTACCCCGTTTTGTTGTGGGGTAGTAACACATGATGACTCATGAATAAGTCTTATTTTCTGAAGAAAAAAGAAGAAGAAAGGGTTTGATTGAAATAGTCCTTAGCATTGTCTGATCGAAATCTTTTAATTTTGACATCAAAATGAGTATTGATCATGTTGTGGAAACTAGGGAAAATAGTACTAACATCAGATTTATTTTTCAAAAGATAAAGCCATGTGACTCAGGTACAATCATCAATAAATGAAACAAACCACCTAGCACCCGAAAACATTTGAAATAGTAGAAGGTCCCCAAATATCACTATGAATGAGAGAAAAGGATCAAAGGTTTTGTTATTGCTTATTGGAAAGGAAGCACATTTGTGCTTTGCAACTTCACAATCATCACAATGAAAAATTTCAGATGTAAGACCTTTAAACAACAAAGGAAACATCAACTTCATAATTCTAAAAGATGGATGACCTAAACGACGATGATGAAGCCAAATTTTATCTTGGTTTGACATGATAGATTAAGAAAAAAGGGATGTAGATAAGGTTTTTCCAACTTCTAGTTTACTGTGTTGTCTTTCCAGAAAATAGAGACCATCTCTCTAACTAGCACATCCAATCATCTTCTTCGTGCCTAGTTCCTGAAAGACACAATGTGATGGAAAAAAAAGTTATATTGCAATTTGAATATGTGGTTAATTTTTGAATGGAAATAAGGTTTGCAAATAGCTTGGGAACATGGAGGACATTTCTTATTGTAATGTCCTTGTTTATGTATATATCCCCTTGACCAGCTACGATGGTGATAGATCTATCAGCTATTGTAATCTTTTTATGGCTACAGCTAGGGTTATAAGAGATAAAGTATTTAGAGGAACAAGTCATATGATCCATTGCTCCAGAATTAATTACCCACATAGAAGAGAATTTCTTTATGAGGCATTAGGATTAGAAGAAGAAGAAATACCTGAAAACACCAATGAACAAGTATCTGTTGAGGTTGGCTTCTTAAAGGACTCCATAAAAGTTTTCAGTTTCTCCATTTCTTCGGTATTGAACTCAGGAATAGGTTTTTTGGAATTTCCTTCATTAGTTGGCAAAGTGCTCACCATATGTGCTTGACTTCGGTCGTTCCCACTTCGACTAGGCTTGCCATGAAGTTTCCAGCATTTTTTCCTAGTATGTTGATGTTTCTTGCAGTATGTATAGAATAGGGAATCTCGATTAAAAGGTTTGGATGAGTCCACTCTAGTAACAGTTGTAGGATTGTTAGCCTCCTTCAATTCCATGGCCTTGGTAATGAGTGTAGAACCATCTCCTCCTTGTGGTTCAGGCATAACACTTTGACATCCCTCTTCCGCATGTATAATAGCGATCGTCTCATTTAGAGACGGTCGGTAGGTCTTATTTTCCCAAAATCTGCTCCCTTATAGCATCAAATTTCACTTTTAAATATGCCAAAAAAAATCATAAATACGATTATTTTTCACAAAATGCTTCAGAATTGCTGCATCTTCAATACGTCGCATTTGGATACATTGATAATGATCCATCTCTTGTCACAAGCTTTGTAAGAGACTCGAATATTCACTGACAGTCCGAGTCTCCTGTTAGTTGTTGAAACTTTCGTCCTAATCTCTTAAATCTGTGCAACATCATTAACTTTGGAATAAGTCTGCTGAATAGCTTCCTAAATCTCTTTAACAGTTTCGAGGAACATGCATGTGTCACTAATCTCTAGCAGCATTGAGTTCCATAACTAGGACATCACTATGGAGTCTTGTTCATCCCACGCTGCAAATTTTGGATCATCCTATGAGTGCCCATTAAATGGCTCAATTTCCCTCTCCCTTTTAGGAATGAACCAATTGTGACCACTTTAAATAGTTCTTCCCATTCAGTCGGTATGTAACTTGAATATTCTGCAAATCTCCAGGTATAACAGCAGCAATATTTTCGACTGTAGGGCTGATAATTCCAGCATAACCGCTAGGTGATTATGACATGATTAATTAGGTAGGACTAAGGAAAGGAGCAGGAAAAATTGAGTGATAAGGCTAAGACGCTGGGAGGGACAGTGGAGATGAGGCTCTCGGTTAGTATGACTAGAGAAAAATCAGAGTTTTAGGAAAGAACCAACAACTCTAATACCATGTTAAATATTGGCAGAGAAGAATAATTTCATTCTCATATATAATGTAGGTTACAGTCATATGATATAGATATGCAATTGTCTATACTAAATATAGTAATAAATTCCCTAAGATACATGGCAATCTGTATCTTATTCTAATCCCTAGAAATCAAGGATTTATATGATAACTATACAATCTTCTAGATAATATTTACATATTCCTACATAATCGACAATAATAAATGGCTCAATTATAATCCTTAAGTAATTATATACTCCTTTTTAAAATACTCAAATATTTTTATCGTAAGACATACTTAAGAGTTTTGTTCCTGTATGATCCTATAGATGCATAATCTTAATGAACTATATTTTCAATGAAAAGATTAAAATATCCATAACTATATCATGAATAAGATAATTTATTTCATATTGGTTAAGTTTTCTTAAAATATAAGCAATTAATTTACCATTCAACATTGACACTTATAAACTAATTCAAGAGGCATCAAAGATAAGGAAGAGATAAAATTGGCAATCAGACTTTCCTTCAACTTCTAAACATTCTTCTTACAAGTATCATTCTAACCAAACTTGATATTTTGTTTGTAATAATTGTAAAATGTGAAGTAACTTTTTGAAACATTCTAATATATCCATCCATCCATCTATCTATCTATGTATATGTTTCAAAAAGTTACTTATATATATATATACCTTCCTAACTCTTTATCTTTATCACAAAGTTGACTTTGAGCCATTTACTTAACTATATGAATCTTTTAAGTAATTATTAAAAGATTCTAAACAAATCTTTGTAAAATTTTGATTAAAACCTTAATTAATGACCTAAATCTTTTCTTTATATCAACACCGATCTTATAATTAGGTATCATATGATCAATAAGATTAACTAGTTTAACCAAAATTCACAATTTCAAAATTTAACATATAAATGATGTTCACTAAGAATTTGAATGACCAATATCAAGTATTCCATAGTCTCCTCCTTACTATTAGAATATACCAAAACATTATCAATGAAATAATAAAATAATAAAAAGACTTATCATGAAACTTATAAAAATTGTAGGTGTATTTGTCAAACTAAAAGATATTACCAAAATTTATAATGTCTATGTTGAAATTTAAATAATTTCTTAGATATATCTTATTTTCATAACCTAATCCCAAATTATTTCTTAAAATAATCAAATTTTACATGAGAAATAGGCTACTTATTTTTATCGTGACCTTATTAAGTTATTAAGTAATCAATAAATAACCTTCTTTATAAAATCTATCATTACTCTATAAGGTGAAGAAGTTGACTTGATATATGATGAACATTTTTACTACTTAAGTTTTAATAATTCCAAATTAAGGTAAGTGCCCATTCATTTGGTAGTAATACAATGGAGCATAGAGTATCTATCAAACAAGGAAGCTGTAGGAATCAACAAACTCTTTTACTATTACCTAGACATGTAAAATAAAAGGATTGAATAAAACTAAAATTACACCTAGGTAAAGTAAGCAATCACTAAAGAGCGTAATCAAGAGAAAAAATAAAAATAAATATCATCTAGAAAGAAACTCCCCTAGTCATCATCTTCGTATTCATAATTTAATAAATTCAAAAGATTTTATAATATAGATAGGTGAAATTTTCAAAAGTATGCATTTACTCTCTCGAGTTACAAACACTTGTTCTCGAGCTAATATATCTATTCAATTAGAACCCCCCAAGAATGCGTTAAAATTTACCGAAATGCTTGACCCTAACACCAGAAGATTTACATAAGCCCAGTACTCCATGCAACTCCTAATGTCTATGCAATGGTCTACTAATAAGGGACGGATCCTCTATCCCCTACCTTGTTGTATTGAATCTCAGTTATTTATTTGTGTAGATCCTACATATATAGATGACTGAGATTCAATGGGACAGGGTAAGGAACCTGGCATCTACTAATATGCTCCTCTTAAATCATCTATATATAAATTATGATCTAATGTAATAATTAGCTTTAACTAAATCAATATCAAGAATATTCAAAGATATTTCTAAAAAATAAAATATCATTTTATAAATAAACTTGAATCAATCCATATAAAGACACCAGTAATGTTCCTACTATCTAGGCATTTAATAAACCACTCACAATGTTTAAAAATAAAAAATAAAAGAGTTTTAGAGTTGATCACAATATTTCAATGTGACCTCGAGCTATTGGCATGATTTTGATCTTCTCCTTCTTTTAAAACAGATGCTTTGTGCTTCTTTTAAGGTGTTTTTCTCTCTCAGTAGCTAGCCCCAAGTTTAGAACAAAAGAAGTTTTTTGGGGTAATATACGTGATCAATAGAACTTCCTCTGCCCATTGTGAAAGGACACTGAAAGAGAACAAGCAAAGGCTATGACCATTACATCGTGTTTACAAATGTTACTGACGACTACACTGTATAGATACCAAGTACTTATCGGGATACCTTAAGCAATCAGCAAAACCATAGTTGGTACAAGCAACCATTATCCACACATCTCCCTCATGATTAAATAATGTTATAGTCACTTCTTAACCCATCTCCAGGTCCGGCCTTCTGTCAAGTGCTTCCTGCGTCCCTTCATCCGGAAATGCATCTGGATAGGCCGCCAAAATTTTTGCCTTCATATTCCTGGTGGAAAAAAAATGGAGACTGACAAAACAATGGAAGTCGAAACGGAAATAATGTGGAAAAAACTGTAGTAGTAAATCAGAACTTGGACTACATTCATAATCAACAAACATGTCATTTTACTTTCTAGGATTGATGACACCTACAATCAGGAGGCATCCTGAGAGAATACCACACAACTAGTCATCATCTTCCTCCATCAACAAACAATTTGTTTAGGAATATTTTTTACTGCATCAGACCTTCTTTTCAGAAAATGAGAGCAATTCTAAAACTAATCCTACCAATTTTCATGTTTATGGGATTTCACTGCAGTCACTGAAATTAGGTCACAAGTTTCCCGATTAAACATATTGATAAGGTCACTGAAATGTGCAATCTAGTTCAGTCCATTCTTCACTTTCTTGCACTCATCAAGAAGTGGTGGTCCCAAAAGACTTAGTCATCAAATACACAAAAAGTAGGAATATCGGACAAGTTTCATACTATTCTTTACCCATTTGTATTACACACTGATATATAATTAAGAATGAAGCATTCACATGAAATGACAGGCATGGAGAACGGTTCACTTACCTTAGCTTCTGGAAGATGTAATCAAGGTCAGACTTCATAGACTTTAACAGACGAGTATTTCTGGAGAAATCAGGGGAAACCTCTCCAAAGCAATTCTCTGAATATTCATTAAAATGAGATAAGACTGCATTACTGTCCTGCAACCTTCCCAATCTACCTTGTGCACAAAAAGGGAAAAAGGACAGCATAAAAAGAAATCAGTCAAAGATCGCTATTTACCATCCATGAAAAGCAAATGTAGCAAAGAAAGACAGCAATGTGGATCATCAGTTCAAGAGTTGCTGAAAATTCATATTAAAAGTAACAAGTAATGGAGGGTAAGGAACTAAAAATCGCTCCTAGAGTCTAAAAATCACTCCTAGAGGAAAACATCACACCTTTTAATTGAAAACTCAAGTTTATATAAAAGGGTTCACACACACACACACATACACATATATAAAAGTTCTTGGAATCTTTATTCTACTAGTAAAGAAAGCCTAATAAAAATCTAAGATAGAATTGAATCCAACATTAATAAGAATTCTTTGTTCGTATCTCATAAGGAAAACTTAATAGAAAATAAATTTTCATCCCTGATGTCCTCGAGTTAATTCTATCAAATTAAAATTTGTGATTGAGTGAGTTACCCTCTTTTATTTCTTTTGTAAACCATTTAACTCTTTTGTATCATAAAACCTTCGTGCTAATGAAGCACTGCTTCTTCTTCTCGCAACACTAATTCTTAAGAATTCCACTTATTGGTTATTTTAGTCTATTCATGTTAGTTTTGCAACCCCACTTGTTGGACTAAATTAAAATCCTAACCCATAGTTTTGACGATAACAAAACTTATTGTTTATTAATGAATTTAATTTTGGTAATATTAGTAGCTTCCATTGTAACAAAATTAAACAAGATATGAAAAATAAAGTTTAATAGAAGGGTAAAATAAGCAAATGAGCTAATTAAAAAATTAAGCAAGCAAAAGATGGAGAAGATGAGTGAAGTGGAGCATAGATACAAACTAAAGGGGTTGCAAGGAAATTCAAGAGAAGAATCAAAAGAAAGTAAGAATCAAACACATCAAGATTTAACAAATGATTATAATTCCTCTTGTAACTTTCTCTTGGTCATCTTCATGTAAACACGTCATCCATAGAATTTTTTCAATTCTTATCGCTAAGTGTCTCATAAAGTGTTTGCGGTATGAGAATTGAATTTATTTTGGTAAGAAGCATTTATGGCTTGAGGAGCATTTTTCAAGGAAATAAAATGTGTAATTGAGCGTCTGTTGCATGTTTGTATTCCCTTCCTAATAGCTATAGAAATACTTGAGTCATCATATTCAAGCTTTTGGATTTTAGTACCTGATTCTGGATTAAATTATTCGGCATGAGTAAGGTATGAACTACATTCCTTCACAAGTTGACCAAGAATGGCTTGTTATTAGTAGATGTTGGTTCAAGAGAAACGAGATCTTCTAAGGTGTTAGGTCAGACAGTGCTTGGCTCAACTTGGGCAACTTTTTCCATAGTTTATAGGAAAGAGAAATCAAGCAAAATATACTTATCTTCCTTACAACGGTCTCTCACCCCCTAAACATAAATAGTAATAAAGAAAGGCTCATACTCAATAAAGGACACATCCCTGGAAATGAAAATTTTATGTGAGGAAGGATGATAGCACTTATACCCCTTTTATATAAGAGAGTAGCAGACGAAGATGCGCTTTAGGGCCCCTGGGTCAAGTTTTCGAATATGAACAAAAATGACACACCCAAACACTTTTGGAGGTAGGATGTTCTTTATGTTTAAGGTAGGAAAAAGCTATAAAGAGCTTCCAATGGTTTTTTAAACTCCAAAGGTCCGAAAGGTGATCTGTTTATTAAATGGTCCCCCATTAGTTTTAGGAACATTCACTTGATACAATAAGGGTCTAGTCACTTCAAGTAAATGTTGATTCTTACATTCAACTACCCCATTTTGTGGAGGGGTGTCAACACAGGATGAATAATGACCAACTTCCTTCTGAAAGAATGAAGGTAAGGTTTGATTGAAGTATCCCAAGCATTATTGCTCCTTACGCCTTTTATGCTCACCCCAAACTAGTCTTTTATCATTTGGAAAAAATTAAAGAAGATTTGACTGACTTCATAATTGTTTTACATGAGAAAGATCCTGTTACCCTAGTGCAATTAACAATAAAACTAACAAATCACTTAGCCCCTCACACATCAATTATCCTTGATGGTCTCTATATATCATAATGACTTAAAATCAAAGATAATCAAGAATTATTGTCACTTAGAGGTGACAAATTTTTGAGTAAATAGGCTTAATTCCTTTTCCTTGATGATCCTCTCTATAAATAAGAATTTCTGTACAATCTATTTTTGGCCATAATCTATAGACAGCTAATTACTCTAATATAAAGCTAATGCACTAATTACTGATGTTCTATTCTAGGTAAGAATATATACACAGATCTTAGGCATAATTTCTACCATAATCTTTGCACAATTCTACCATAATCTTTGCCATTAATATCCCCCCTCCAATGGATGTTGAGTGATCAACTAGCATCAATTTGTCAACAAGAAAGTGATGTCGATGTTTGGAAAGAGCTTTAATAAATATATTAGCTGTTTGGAGATCAGTAGTGATATGTGGAAGAGAGATGACAAGAGCGTCATATGCGTCACGAATAGAGTAACAATCCACTTCAATGGGTTTGGTTTGCTCATGAAACACTAAGTTAATAGCAATTTGAATAGCACTAATGTTATTTGCATGGAGTGGAGTAGGCTCAGTTTGAGGAAACCCAAGCTATCCTAACAATCCACAAAGCCGAACAATTTCAGAACATGCAGAGGACATAGCACGATACTTAAAACTCGGTAGAAGACCTAGACACCTGATCTTCCTTCTTGCTTTTCCAAGAAACAAGAGAGTTACCAAGAAACGTGCACCAACCAATAACAGAACATCTAGTATCAGCACAAGCAGCCCAATCAGCATCGTTGTATGCAACCAGACAAATAGGAGAGTCTGCTGAAAAGAAAAGACACCAGGCACACTTGCCTTTTAAATAGCAAATAATGCAATGAATAGCTGCCAGGTGAAGGTGCCAAGGTGCTTGCTTAAATTGACTAACTTGTTGAACAACAAATGAATATTAGGCTGAGTAATGATCAGATAGTTTAGGCCGCCCAACAGTGTCAATATAAAGAGGGATTAGAAAGAAAATCACCCTCATCATAACGATATTTAACATGTAATTCTAAGGGAGTATCAACTGATCGACCATCTTGAAGACTAGCCAAAGCAATTAACTCCTGAATGTATTTATGCTGGTTTAAGAAAATGCCAGTAGAAGTGGAGCACCTCAAGACCTAAAAAATACTATAGAGGACCCAAGTCTTTCATATGAAAAGAATTTTGAAGGTGGTCTTGAAGTTGAGAAATCAATTTAGAATCAATCCTTATAATAACAATATCATCAACATATACTAGAGGCATGACAATTCCTTTAGATATCTTGCAAAGGAACAAAGAGGAATCATACCAACTTTAGACGAATGATAAATTAATAAGTGTAGAACGAAACTTATCAAACGAAGTACATGGAGTCTGTTTCAAACCATAGAGATATTGGTTCAGTTTACAAACATCAGATGAAGGTGTAGAAAATAACCCTAATAGTAGTCATATAAATTTCTTCTTTAAGATCTCCATGTAACAAGGCATTCTTAACATCCATTTGCCTTAACGACCAACCATTAGAAGCAACAATAGCTAAAACAAGTCGCACCATTGTCATCTTTGGTACAGGTGCACATGTCTCATAGTTACTCCATATTCCTGTCTACTGCTGAGTGCCAACAACCTTGCTTTATATCTATCAAGGGAGCCATTAGACCATAGCATAATGGAATAGACCCATTTACAACCAATGGCTTAACAACACTTGAACAGGGAACAATGTCGCAAGTAGGATTCTCCTATAGAGCCTGAAGTTCTTCCATAGTATTGACCAAACATGCATGTTTAGTTGCTTGCGAATAAGAGGTAGGAACTACAGTATTAGCTAAAGTGGCAAAGAAACCATACCTATCAGGAGGTTGACTAATATGAGAATATCTTCAAAGAACCACTAGAGTAGGCACTAGATTAGGGTTGGGAATCGGTGACAATGGGGCCTCGTCATTGATAGACAATGTAGGATTTAAAGCACTTAATTGGTGGAGAGATATCATCAAAGCTAGGAAGGAGAACAGTATTGGAAGGGAAAACATGATGATGAAAATAGTACTCATGCTAAAAAAAATTACATTTCTAGAAATACGCAAACAATTAGCAACATCATAACATAAAAATCTCCTGACTGGTGCTATAACCCATAAAAGCTCATCGAACTGACTGAGCTATAAGCTTATGACACTTATGAGGTGGCAAATAAACAAAACAAACACAGCCAAATATGTGTAGCATGTGATAATCAGGATGCACACCAGAAGGACGATAATAAAGATGATCAAAACCCAGTTGTTGAAAAGGCAGACGATTAGTTAAGTACATTGCAGTGGACAAAGCTTCAACCCATAATTTAGATGGCACTGAAGATTGTAAGAGTGATGTTCTTCTATTGAGCAGTATAAGGACATGATTACTGAGATATAATGCCTTTATGTTGCAAGAAGGCTTGAAAATAATGTGACACATATATGCCGCCATTATCATACTACAAAATCTTAATATAGGCAGAAATTTGTCTCAATGTAAGCCACACAAGTTTGAAAAACAGTAAACATATTATCTTTGGTGCAAAAAAAAAAAATTGAAGATTTTCTTATTCACTTTCTCATAATTTACAAGGTGTATACATAAGAATATATAGGAGAAACTATCCTAATTATACAAGGAATAAGGAATCCTAATTATACAAGGAATAAGGAATCCTAATCATCAACAATATCTATTCCTAATCTGTCAACACTCCCCTCAAGTTGGTGCAAAGATATTACACATGCCCAACTTGCAAATCAAAGTATGAAAGGTCCGACTGTTGAGCCCTTTTGTAAACACGTCAGCTAGCTGTCTTTCAGAAGTCACATGAAGTAAGCTCAAGACACCATCAGTTAACTTTTCTTTAATAAAGTGTCGATCAATTTCAATGTGCTTTGTCCTATCATGTTGAACAGGATTATGAGCAATACTGATTGCAGCCTTGTTATCACAATACAAGGATAACTCGTCTCTCCCAGCCAACCTCAACTCCACCATTAATTTCTGTAGCCATAAAAGTTCACAGACACCTTGAGCCATAGCTCTGTATTCTGCTTCTGCACTTGATCTAGCAACTACACTCTGCTTCTTGCTCCTCCAAGTAACTAAGTTCCCTCCTACGAGGGTGCAATAACCAGTAGTGGATCTTCTATCATCTAGAGACCCAGCCCAATCGGCATCTGTAAAGGCTTCAACCGAAGATGGTCATGTTTAGAGAAAGAAGACCTTTCCCGGAGTGACTTTAAATAGCGCAAAATACGAAAGACGACCTCCATATGAGACTCTCTAGGTCATGCATAAATTGACTCACCACATCTTGTTGCATAAGCAATGTACAGTGCGTGTGAGAGAGATAAATAAGCCTTCCAACCAATCTTTGATATCGCCTTTATCAAGCTGGAGCTTGAGCCCGACTTGTAACTTATGATTGCTTTCAATGGGTGATTCTGTTGGTTTACATCCTAGCATACCGGTTTCACCCAAAAGATCCGAATGTACTTCCTTTGAGAAATGAAGATTCCCTTTTTTGATCTCGCAACCTCAATTCCCAAGAAATACTGTAATCTTCCAAGCTCCTTGATCTCAAATTCCTGAGCCAAAAGTTCCTTCAAACGAGTCATTTCTTCTTTATCATCTCCTGTCATCACTATATCATCAACATAAACAATGAGAAGAGTAATCTTACCCTTATAGTGTCTCATAAAGAGGGTATGATCAGCATTGCTTTGTTGATATCCAAAGGAAATCATGGCTTTCTTGAACTGTCAAACCAAGCTCTGGAGATTGTTTCAATCCATACAAAGCCTTTTTGACCGCACACCTTTCCTTGAGTTCTTTCATCGTCAAAACCGGAGGAATCTCCATATAAACTTCTTCTTCCAGTCTCCATGTAGGAATGCATTTTTACATCAAATTGTTGCAAATCCCAATCCAAATTAGTGCACAAGATAACAAAATTCTGATGGTATTCATTTTAGCAGCAGTGCAAAAGTCTCCGATAATCAACTCCATAAGTTTGAGTGAATCCTTTTGCCACCAATCTAGCTTTGAACCTCTCTCTAGAGCCATCACTTTGTGTTTTATTGTGAACACCCACTTCTGACCAACTAGCTTCTTATCTGGAGCATCAACTAGTTCCCAAGTTTCATTTTTGACGAGAGCTTTCATTTCTTCTATCATAGCTTCTTTCCACTTTGGATCTGTAATAGCTTTCCTCCAATCTGTGGAATAGACATAGAAGAAAGAGACAAGGCAAAGGCTCTATAGGAAGGAGATAGGGAATCATAGGAAACAAAGTTAGATATAGAGTGTTTTGTACATGCCCGACCCTTTTCTTTGAGCAATAGGTAAGTTTAAATCGAATCGGAAGATAACTCACCGGAGGATTCTGCGATGTAGAAGACATGATGGCTTCTTCGGACTGCTTTTCCTTGAATATCTCAATAAATCGGGTCTATCTAACCGTCCAACAATATTTGGAACAACAGTCTCCTCATTCTCCTCCTGAACAACATTTGGAACAAGATCACTAAGAACCACAGACATCACCTCTCCTTCACTACTCTCCCCCTGAAGAGGTGATTGGGTAGTGCCAAAGTAAGGTTCAGACTCTCGAAAGGTAACATCCATACTAACATAAAACTTCCTAGATGGAGGGTGATAACATTTATAGCCCTTTTGGGTTGGAGAATACCCAATGAACACACATTTCAGGGCCCGTGGATCAAGTTTGCCAATATTCCTGGTATGGACAAAGCATACACAGCCAAAAACCTTTGGTCGAACAGTATAGCCATTCTTGCCAGTTAAGACTTCCAAAGGAGCCCTAAAATTGAGTGTTTTAAGAGGCATTCTATTAATAAGATAGGCTGCAACCAGAACAGCATCCCCCCAGTATGGTTTTGGAACATTCATCGTGAACATAAGGGATCTAGCAACCTCCAATAAATGTCTATTTTTCCTTTCAGCTACCCCATTCTGAGCACTAGTATAAGGACAACTAGTTTGATGAATAATCCCATGAGATTCCAAATAAGTACCAAATCTACTATCCATGTATTCTGTCCCATTATCAGTTCTCAATACTTTTATCTTAGCATCAAATTGAGTTTGCACCATTCGATGAAACGATTGAAAGCATAAGAAAACATCACTTTTGCTTTAATCAAATACACCCAAGTCATCCTAGTGCAACAATCAATAAAAGTAACAAACCAACGATGTCGAGATAGAGGCGATCGAGTAGGTCCCCAAACATCGAATGAACAAGCGTAAAAGGAACGATGAGTTTTATTATCACTCAAAGGATAAGAGTTAGAGTATGTTTAGCATACTCACAAGCATCACAAGATAAAGAATCAAATCGAGTCCTAGAAAACAACTGGGGATGTAATCTTTCTAAGACAAAAAAGGAAGGATGCCCTAACCGCCTATGCAACTGTATTATCTCCTGATTGACATCCTTACAATCTCCAAAAAAGGCTACACCTTGACCATCTTCCATCATGTATAAGCCATCATGTTCTCTACCACTGCCAATCCTCTTCCGGTTGAAGGTCTGAAAAATACGAGAATCAGGAAAAATTTGACCTTACAGTTTAGAGCTTTGGTGATAGCACTAACAGATAAAAGATTGACAGGAAATTGAGGAACATGAAGAACCGAAGACAGTTTAAGATTTGGAGTACAGACAATGGAACCTGTCCCAGAAATAGAAGCTAATGACCCATCAGCTATCCTGACACAATCCTTTTTTAGACAAGGAGAATAGTTAAGAAAGCCTTTAGAAGTGCTGTCATATGTCTATTCATTTTTGAATCAATAATCCATGTATTAAGATTAGCACGGATTACTGATTTAACAAAATTGGATGTAGCTTTGAGGAGGAATTGAATTGAGATAGAAGTTGCCGAAATCTTGGATTTCATCGAGAGAGATTTGCAATCAAGCTGTCTCCTTGGAAGAGTCTCTGTTTCTACCACATTTGCTCGAGCCTTTGTTGAATTAGCTCGTTTTCCACGACCCTAGCAGTCTCCCATGCAATTTCAAGAAGTTTCCTTGGAATGTCTTGGCTTTCCACAATAATCACAGATTAAGCGATCTTTATCGAAGCATTACTCTTTATACGCTCATGAGTAATATGTGCGATTAAACTGATTTCTCAAGCTGTGCGATGTAAAGCATGGCACTTCTTCTAGTCTCTTCTGCTGAATATAAGAATGTGCCTCCTCGAGGATGGAAAAGGAGATCTGCCAATAACTTGAACTCTCAATTGATCAAATTCAGAATTCAAACCAGCCAAAAAATCATACACCCTCTCCTTTTCAATCATATTTTGTATCGATCGCATCATCAAGACATTGAGCCTGAAATCTCGATAATAATCTAGCTCCGCCATAAACTACTCAACTCGAGAAATATTCAAATGTAAAGCTCACCTTGTTTTGTGCCATGAATTTTATTACGGAGTTCAAAAATCCGAGCATCGTTTCCCACTCGAGAATAGGTATTTTTTGCAGCTTTCCATATTTTTTCCGCAGTATCAAGCAGTAAATACTGCCTAGAGATTTTAGGATCCATAGAATTAATAAGCCAAGACATAACCAAAGAATTATCAGAATCCCATTGACTAAAATATGGATCAGTAACAGTTGGTGGCTTCTTATCTCCATTAATGTATCCTTGCATTCTTCTAGCCTTAATAAACGATAAACATGATCTAGACCAAGCCAAATAAGTACCACGACCATCTAGTTTAATAGGGCTAATATGAATATAGGGATTGTCATTAAAGGCGTGGGGTTTATCTACTTGATCCTTTCTTAAGGTCGACATGATGATAGAATGATGAAGGATTTTGATCGGTAAGAAATTGTAACATTAGAAGATCCAAAAACACGTCGTCGGAAATGACCGGAGAAGGGCCGATCGAGTCGCAGAGGGCCGGAGAACGATCGGGCAAAAACCCGCGTTGGACGGTGGCGGAGATGGTGACACGCCCACGCCACGGCGCGAGTGAACGGTGTTGTTTGAGCTTGGTGGCGCGTGACACCACGCGACGTCGGATGGCCGTGAAATTTTATGGTGGCGAACTTGACCTTGCCGATCTTACGGTGTGGGAGGTGTTGAGAGAGGAGGAGAAACTCAACCCTTAGTTGGATGAAACGAAAATCGTAGATGCAGAGAGAGAATAACTCAATCTAGAAATAGGCATCAAGCTCGATACCATGAAGATTTTCTTATTCACTTTCTCATAATTTACAAGGTGTATACATAAGAATATATAGGAGAAACTATCCTAATTATACAAGGAATAAGGAATCCTAATTATACAAGGAATAAGGAATCCTAATCTGTCAACAATATCTATTCCTAATCTGTCAACAAAAATCCATGTGAAGCGACTATAATCATCAATGAATGTCACAAAATATTTATACTGTGCACGTGAAATGACAGGAGTAATGCCCCAAACATCACCTTGTATAATGTAACGAACTTGGACTTTTGTCAATGAATAGTGCAACACTTGATTGTTATTCTACTCAACCAAGTCAATCATTCTCAAAAATGCTAGGTACAAGAATAGCATAATTGGAAAATAACTCAAGAGATTAAAAGAGAGCTTGGAGAATGCTTGTAAAGAAAGCGTCTTCTTGAAATTTAGGATGTAGGATGCTTACAAATGAAGTCTCTAAAGCTATTTATAGCCTTTCATCCCCTAAATGAATGGCTATGATTTATTTGATTTAATGACCTACATTGATTCTCTCAAATATTCTATACTATTCTACATACATTAGGTACATCATGTACTTCGTTACAAGATTTTACATTCTTCCATATTGTTACACAATATTTCACAATGTTCCATAAGCTTACATAAGATTCCACCACATTCTAGAAGCTTCCAAGGTCTTCCATAAGACTCTACATGATTATAGAAGTTTCTAGAATCTTCTTTCCTCTTCTAGAATTTTGAGGAGAATTCTAGAAGACATTGTGGCATAATCTCTTCATGTGGGCTTTGAAACATGCAGAACGTGACATTTTCCCCCCACTCAATATGGTGTCATCCTCAACACGTCCTTGTAAGTCTTGATCTTATCTTTGTGGTTTCACAATTTGAGCTCATGCTCCCAACTTGCTTCGCCGTTAGCTTTCATTTAACAAAGTAATCAACATAACTTGGATAGGTACCTCTTATTGGTATAACACAATGCGTCGATATCTCGTCAACTTCATTTTTGAGCATCACAATGATGGCAGTAAGGGCTCTCTTTGATTCACCCTTGCTAGGCTCGTCTTTATCTTCATAGTATGGTTTAAGAAGGCTCGCGTGAAATACAAGGTGCATCTCTAAATGAGAGGGCAATGTTAAATGGTAGGCAAGTTTACCAATTTCCTTTTTTATAGGAAAGGTCCCTCGTAGCACCTCACTAGCCCTTTATACACCTTAAAAAATCAACTTTGGTGAGGGAGAAATTTCACCAAAACCAAGTCTCCTTAATCAAACTCTACATGTCTCCACTTAGCATCAACCCACTTCTTCATGCTCTTCGCAGCCTTTTCTAAGTACGCTCGTGTCATATCGGTCTTCTCGTGCCAATATTTGGCAAATTTGAATGCGACATGACTTGGACCATTATATGTGACGGCAAGAGTGTGTGGTCATTAGTTGTTGGACAATTGCAATTTCAAATGGGCCAGCTCCTGTCGACTCACTCTTTTGCAAATTTTATGAAAATTAGGTAACATCGGGCAACTTTTCCCAATCACTTTGATGGATACTCACATAGTGCCTCAGGTACAACTCCAATAGTGCACTTGGGAGGTGAAAATTGGTGGAGAAGTTAAGTTTGGACACCATTAACTTGAATAGCTCCATCCACTCTTTGTGAAGCGAACATCTCAGTCACTCACAATTGTCTTTGGAATACCCTAATACTTCACTACATGCTTGAACAATAAGAGTTCAACATCCTCGAATGTGAATTTCACTGATATAGGGATGAAAATACCATATTTGCTAAATCGGCTTACCACTACCATGATGTTACCACATCCTTCAGACTTTGGTAGACATGTAATGAAATTCATAAAGATACTCTTCCATGGCTTATTTGGAATATGTAATGGCTCTAATAAACCCGCTGATTGGTGTTGATCCGTCTTGTCTTGTTGGCATACAAGACATGTCTTTAAATACAGCTCAATATCATCGCGCATTTAGGGTCAATAATATGTGCACCCCATCAGAGCCAATGTGTGAGTTACTCTAGGATATCCTGCCCACTTAGAGTCAAAACACTTCTTAATGATTTCCTTTCGCAACCCTTACCATTTGGGCACAAAAATTCTGTCATCTCTAATGATAAGCCTACCATCTTGAAACCAAAATTGTCGTGCCTCCCCATGTCTAGCTAACTCCACTAAGCTGTTAGCTTGAGAGTCTTGCTCAAGTCCCTCCTTTATTCGATCAACTAGAGGAAAACTTAGACATGTGATAAAAGGCTAACTCTCCTTTTATACTAAGGACGTCGACAACCAAGTTAGCCTTTCTGGATTTGTACCCTATCAAAAAGTCAAACTCCACCAAGAATGCTTGCCATCTAACTTGTTTTAGTGTCAGCTTCTTTTGTGTGAGGAAATAGTTAGTGGCAAAATTATCCGTCTTCAACATGAACTTAGACCCTAACAAGTAATCTCTCCAATTTCGCAAACAATGCACCATTGCATTCATCTCCTTCTTTTGGAAGGTGTAATGACGCTCGACATGATTTAGCTTACAACTCTTGTAAGCAATTAGAAGTTCATCTTGCATCAAAACACCACCAAGTGCAAAATTGTAGGCATTGATATGTATCTCATATGGCTTAGTGAAATCAGGAAGGGTCAGCACAAGTTCCTCCGTCACCTTTTTCTTTAGAGCCTCAAATGCCTTCTCGCACCTTCCATCCCAACTATATACTTTTTCAATAGACCGATAAGTGGAGAAGGAAGGGATGAATAACCTTTGATGAACTTTTGATAACAATTGAAGAGACCAAAAAAGGAACACGATTCAGATACCTTTTTTGTGGTTCTCAATCATATATAACTTGCACCTTAGACTTGTCCATTCGTAGCTTGACCCCTCCAACAATGTGCTCCAAAAACATGACTTTGTATTGTGCAAAAGAACATTTCTCCTTCTTCATGTACAACTTATTTTCTCTTAAAACTTAGAAAACTTGTCGTAAGTACATAACATGCTCTTCTAATTTTGCTATACAACACAATATCCTCCAAGTACATCACAACAAATTTATCCAAAAAAAATTGTAACACTTGATTCATGAGTGTGCAAAATATGGCAGGTGTATTACTAGTCATTTGGATAGTTGGCCCTTACCACTCATAAACTCTTTAAGATTTTCATGTTTAGGCAATATGTGATAATCTAAACTTTATCCTTCTAGTTCAAAGTGAATATTGAGGCTGACGAACACGATTGGACATTTGATAATCTAGTAATGTTATTCTCACTCTCTTCTAGAATTTATTATGTCATTCTATGATGAATATTTTGGGATTAATGTATGAATGTTTTAAACACTTCAAGTAGATTATTTATATATGAACCTATTCTCAAAATATAGATTGCAATATGTAATCGTTGTACATTTGATTCACTTTTAGTAAACTAATGGTCAAAAATCACTAAGGATAATATAGCATAGGTTAAATGATCCGAGCCTATGTGGTTTTTTCCTAGATTAACATATTTTCTTATTACGTAATGCAGTTGTCACACTAAATTTAGAGAACTTATTATAGGTTGTCTAATAATTAGACTTAGTTAAAAAGCTTATTTTAATTAGATACAACATAAGAAAAAAATAGGGTTAATAGAGCTTGTTGTTAATCTACGATTAATAGTTTCAAAAAGGTATGAGAACAATATGACGATTGACTGTGCTTATTCATGTGAAGGTTGAAATCAAACTACGGACTGGATTTGAAACCCATTGGTTAATTTTATCACTTTTGTACTCTTTAATTTTATTGAACTTCAATGGTTTGGCTTTTCTTTAGTTTATTAATTGAAATCAACCACACCCCTTAAAATCCTAAACATTGGTTTATTATTACAAAAGTTAAACACACACTCTCTGTAGATACAATCCTTACTTACCTCTATTACAAATTTACTTGTGCATAGTTAGGTTTTTATTTTTGACATGTTTGACGCATATCAGGAATTTTTACACTGTTGTCGGAAAGTAAAGTAATTTAGTTTTTTGTGTTTGATACTAATTGGTGTTTTGTATACATTGTCGGTGGGATATTATGACTAATATTCCTCTCAAGATGCTATACAACTATAACTAGATTATATTGAGATATAGATAGGTTGTATATAGTTAATATAGAATAAGTTCGAAATCCCTTAATTTAAGGGATTAGATTAGGTTAGATAGATCTGGATAACTTTCCAGATTTAAGCTTCTACTTGTAATAGCCTATACATGGCTGTATACTTTCTATTCAAGAGATTAATTCCCCACTTTGTTCATGGTATCAGAACTATAGCAGAACACTTGGGAATGATTTCGTTTGGGTCAATCAAAGCCATGCAGGTCAACTCGGAGGAGGTCTCTGTCGTTGGCTCGTCTGGTGTGGCTCCACCAACATCGAACCCATCGTCTCTCCAGAACAGTGTTGATAACTCCCAAACCAGCATAGTCAGTCATAGACTAAATGGGAATAATTATCTACCATGGTCCCACTCGGTGCTCATGCTCATAAGAGCGAGAGGGAAAGAAAATTACTAAAGCACAGCGCCACTTGTTGCGTCCGACCGGTCAGACCCAAAATACCATACTTGGATGGCTGAAAACAACCTTATTATGAGCTGGTTGATCAACTCAATGACCCTGGAAGTCAGCGAGCAGTTCGTCTTAGCCACATTTGCGAAAGAAATTTGGGAAAACGCCAAACAAACTTATTCTACTATCGAAAATACTGCTGCTTTGTTCCAAATTAAGGGTCTTTTGAGAGAGACCAAGCAAGGAGAGAAGACAATGACTCAATATTACACAGCATTGGTGAAGCTATAGCAACAATTAGATCTTTATGATCCTCGCCAATGGATGTGCAATGAAGATTTGACTTGCTACAGAAGGATTGTGGAACAGGAACGAGTGTATGAGTTTCTACTGGGCTTAAACTCAATATATAAGTATTGGGAACGCTTCAAGAAGTTATGTGTCAATTGACCTCATCACAATATCACGAACAATTCCTTATCTAGTACTTTTGCAAATGACTATTGCCTATGGATAGGAGCCTAGTTGATGCATTAAATGGTGAAGCACCATGTGAAAAGACCTTCATGAAGGTCAGAACTTTAATCAAACACATGGAGGCAAACACTTGATAATTTGGCATTCGCAATAATGTTCGTAATGTAAACAGTTCATCCGTAAAATATCATTTAGATGAACTAACATATTTTGTTAAACAAATTGTTGTAGGGCAGGCACGAGTTAAAACTTGCGGTATATGTGTTAATATGAACCATTCAACATATGGGTATCTAACATTGCAAGATGGGAAAATACAGTATGTCAATGCTACAAGGAGCAATTACCCAAACCTGAGTTATGGAGGGAAAAGATAGCAAAACTACTTCCCAAATAGGCCACAAGGTGCGTAACAGTTCTAACCTATACCACAAGCCTCTTCTTCCAACTCAAGTACATCTCTAGAAGATATATTTAAGTCTCTTGTCACTAATAGTTTGTAATTCCAACAAAAAGTAAAGCAATTTTAACAAGAGACAAGATCTCAATTTCAAGATACAAAATCTAGCATCCAAAATTTAGATAGCCAGATAAGTTAGATGATGGTGGTTATCAAGTGCTTAGAAGCACAAAGCAGAAGGAAGTTGCTATCTCAACCCGAGGTAAATCCTAATAATGTTAGTGCAATTTCCTTAAGGAGTAGTAGGGAGCTTGAGGATTGTGATATTATAATGAAATGACTATAATATGGCAGAAGTTGGATCTGTTTGAGGAACAAAGTGGAAAGATCCAGAAGATGCAGCCCAATATAGAGAGAAAGTTGACAGGGGATGAGTGTTTGAATTTCTTGCTAGCTTGAAGGCAGAATTGGATGAAGTCAGGGGGCATATTTTGGGACGTAGGTCACTACCCCCAATACGAGAAGTTTTCTCTGAAGTCAGAAAAGAGGAAGCTCAAAAGAGTGTCATGTTGGGAAAAAATGGCACCATGGACTTCCAGAATGAAGCTCGGCATTTGTCTCAAAGAATAGTGACAGTGAGGGTGAGAAAGGTAGAAACAAGCAAAAACCTTGTTGTGATTTTTGCAAAAAACTATGGCATACAAAAGATACCTGCTAGAAGATAAATGGCAAACCAGCAAACTGGAAGAAAAAATAGGCTAGTGGAGCAGGAGACAGGAAAGCTTTGCAAGCTGGGAACAATCCTATAAAATTGGTAACACTGTAATTAAGATAGCTATGCTAGATTTAAGAGCATTAATCAACGATATGTCTCGCTCTATCTATGCTTCCTTAAACTTGAGTCCTTTAAAAAAAACCAGTGTTATCATACAATTAGCTAACCATACTAATGCTTACTTTAATAGAGAGATTGAGGATATTTTACTGCAAATGAATAAGTTAGTGTTTCATGCAGATTTTTATGTGGTAGATAAAAATGATGAAACCTCGTATAATCACATACTTATCTTACTAGGGAGACCGTTCTTAACATGGCTCCAACTGAGATATATGTTTGTTACGACACCCTTACAATGAAATTCGATAGGGAAATAATTCATTTCAATATTTTTGATGCTATGAAACATCCTCAAAATAATTATTCTATTTTCCCTATTGATGTGATTGACCCCTTAGTGCAAGAAATGTTTTAAGTTGAATTGCAGAGATCAACTAGAAGCAGTTTTGACTGAGCATCTAGAGTTGGAAGCCACTGATAATGTTGAGTTGGGAGATGAGCTAATTGAGATGACAGTTACCTTACATTCTTTGGAAAACTCTCTTACAAGATCGTACAAAATATGAACTTGTCGTCATGAAGTTACCGAAATCTTACCAGACACTATTACCTTCTAATGTATAGGTACTTGATATGGAGTTGAAACCACTACCCACCCACTTAAAGTATGCATATGTAAGAGATAATTAGCCTCTTATTATATCTGCAATTTTGACTTTTGATCAAGAAGCTAAACCGGTTTGTGTGTTAAGAGAGCACAAAAAGGCCATTGGATAGACAATTGCAGATATTTGAAGAATAAGCTCTTTTATATGCATGCTTGGCATTTTGCTTTAGGAGAATGCAAGTCCACTAGACAAGCAAAATGTAAGTTGGATCCTCCAATAATGGAGTTGTGAAGAAGGAAGTATTGAAGCTTCTTAACACTTAAGTTATTTATCCTATAAGTTGTGAAGAAGGAAGTTTTGAAGCTTCTTAACACTTAAGTTATTTATCCTATCTCTGACGGTAAGTGGGTAAGCCCGGTGTAGGTGATTCTGTGACTAATCAAGGTGAGTTGGTTCTCACCTGCGTTGAAAACGGGTGAAAAGTATGTACTGGCTATAGAAAGTTGAATTTTGCAACTGGTAAATACCATTTCTCCCTTTCATTGATTGATAAATACTTGAAAGACTAGTTGGATATGAACATTATTGTTTTGTACATGGATTTTTCGATTATCTTCAGAGCCCATTGCACTAGAAGACCAAGAAAAGATAATCTTCAAATGCCCATTTGGTACATTTACTTACCAAAGGATGTTGTTTGATTCGTGCAATGCACCTGCCACTTTTTAAAGATGCATAGTGAACATTTTCTCTGACTATGTTGAAAAGATCATATTAGTATTTATAGACGATTTTAGTGTTTATGGTTCTTTTGATGATTGCTTAGAGAATCTTGCATTTATTTTAGAAACATGTATCAAAAATAATCTTGTACTTAATCGGAAAAAAGTCATTTTATGGTAGAAATTATAGTTATAGGGCATGTTGTATCTTTTTGGGGTACAGGGGTGAATAAGTCTAAAATTGATCTCATTTTTGTTTTATCTTTAACTCTCAAATGTGCGGGAAGTTCGTTCTTTTCTTGGGCATGCAGGTTTTCACTGCAGGTTCATCAAAGATTTCTTGAATATGGCCTCTCCTTATGCAAGCTATTACAACAAAATGTCTCTTTTGAGTTCGATGATAAGTGGAAGGATGCATTTGACAAACTTAAGGAGCTCTTGATGTCTCCACTAGTGATTCAGGCTTCAAACTAGAGCCTTCCCTTTACAATCATATGTGATGCAAGTGATTACGTAATAAAGGCGATTCTAAAACAAAACGTGGGCAAAACTACACATGCCATCTACTACACTTTGGAAACTTTCGAGTCCAACCCAGTTGAATTATTCCACTATCGAAAAAAAGCTTTTATCTATTGTGTTTGCTTTAGAAAAATTTCATACTTGTTGAGCACTAAAGTTATTGTTTACTCTATTCATGTAGCTTTGAAGTACTTGCTTACCAAGAAGGGAGCAAAGCCAAGATTAATCACATGAATTCTCCTCCTCCAAGAGTTGATTTGAAAATAAGAGATAAGAAGGGGTAGAGAACGTGGTTTACTGATCACCTTAACTGCTTGATAAAAATAATGATATTCCTTTTGGAGAAACATTTCTAGATGAACATTTGTTTCCACCAATTTGACATCTCCAAGGTATAAAAATATCGTGAATTTTTCAGGGACTAATATTACTTGTACGTTTGTTAAAGGCTTAAAGGGACAAGTTGATGAGTGAAGCCAAATACCATGTGTAGGATGACATTTGTCACATTCCGCATGTTTCAAAACCCACAAGAAGAGGTTTGACTCAAAGAGTCTCCTAGAATTCTCCTCAAAATTCTAGAAGAGAGAAGACTCTAGAAACTTCTAGAATCTTGTGGAGTCATACGAAAGATTATAGAAGCTTCTAGAACATGGTGGAAGCTTATGGAAGCTCATAGAGCCTTAAGGAAGAATGAAAAATGTCGTAAATAATGTAGATATATGTAGCATAGTATAAAATATTATAGAGAATCAATGCAAGTCATTAGATCAAATAGATTGTAACCTTAAAGGCTTCATTTGTAATCATCTCATATCGTACATCATACATCCAACATTAAAGAAGAAGATTTCTTTAGAAATACTCTCCAAGCTTTCTTTTAGTCTCTCAAGTTATTTTCTAATTGTGATAGCCTTATACCTAGCATTTTCAATTAGGGCTAACTTGGTGTAGTAAAATAACACTAAAGTACCACAAGGTTCATTGGTAAGAAGTCCAAGTCCATAACAATTGGTATTAGGGTGCTAGGTTGAAGATGGCAGGAGTACAACATCAGATCATCGATGTTAAAGGTTCCAAGCAATCAACGAAAAAGAGGTCAATGTCTAGAAAAATCATGGATGACATGAATGCAAGGCTTGCTAAGGTAGAGCTTGCAATAGTCGAGGGATAAGAGAAGTTCGAGGAAATAAACCAATGCATCAAGGAACTCGAGAATGGGAATGAGGAGTGTCTTGTTGAGATAGAAGGTGCCTTGAACGTAGCCACATCTAAATGTCATAACCATGTGAAGGTATTAGAAGAGACTCTCCAACTCGAGATTGCAAATCTTAAGGGAGAGCCTGCAAAGGTTGTTGTAGAGCTCAAAGAAACAAAGGAGGAGTTGGTCCTTTGTAAAAAGACCATTGCTCAAGGTGGAAACAATGTTGTGCCTATGGTGGTCTCCACTTTTTCTAGGGTAGACATTCCTAAACCAAAGATGTACTGTGAGTCGAAGAATGCGAAGGAGATGGACAATTTCATAGAGAGCTTGGAGCAATATTTCAAAGTTCTTAGCATAGAAGAGGATGCCGATGAGATTAGCAATGCTACTCTCTATCCTGAAGATGTTGCATTGGTATGGTGGAGGAGGCGACATAATGACATTGAAAGGGGCATTGCAACATTGAGATGTGGAGTGAGTTCAAGAAGAACTCAAGCGCCAATTCTATCTTGAGAATGCTACAAAAGAGGCAAGAGCTAAGTTAAAGCATCTCCAACAAAAAGGAAGCATTCAAGAGTACGTGAAAGAGTTTTCTGAGATACTTTTGAAAATTCCCGACTATTCGGATAAAGAAGCTTTATTTGCATTTAAGGATGGCTTACAAAATTGGGTAAAGATGGAGATTCAAACACATGGTGCCTAGGATCTTGCTACTGTTATCTCCACTGTCGACTCCTTGACTAAGTTCAAGAAGTCTAAGAAGCCCAAATCCTACAAGGACAAAAGTAACAAGGGGAGAGTGGGGGAGATAGCCACCAAAGTAAAGAAAGTCTTCGTAAATTTGGTAAGTCCGAATTTAAGAACTCCAAAGATGATAAAAATAAGTCTACTCTCAAATGTTTCTTTTGTGAGGGACCACATAAGGCAAGAGATTGCCCAAAAAAAGCAAAGTTCTCCGCCGACAAAAGGGAGGTATAAGAGAAACAAAGAGAGGACGCAAAGACGGGTTCTTTAAATATCCTTAGCGCCATTAAAGCAAAGGTTTAAGTGCTTAAAATAGACAAGAAGGGACATTTATATGTCGAGGTGAAGGTTGGAGGCCAAATAACAAAAGTCTATTGGTAGATACCATAGCTTCCAGCAACTTCATACAAGTAGAAGAAACAAATCGGTTAAACATCAACTATAGCAAGAAGTAAGGGTGGCTCAAAGCCATAAATTCAGAGCCAAAAGCTACTTTTGGAGTTTCTAAGAATGTCAAGGTATGTCTTGGAGAATGGTGTGGTTTAATAGATTTCTCTATAGTTCCTATGGATGATTATCCTATAGTGCTTGGTATGAAATTCATGGACCGCATTAATGTTGGACCTATTCCTTTTTCCAATACCATATGTACTTTGGAGGAAGGAAATACATGTACAATACCTTTATTGTGTGAAAGTAGTTTATCCACCAAGCAACTATCCGCCATGCAACTATCCGCCATGCAATTCTCTAAAGGTGTAAAGAAGAAGCAACCCACATATTTGGTGGCGTTAAAGAAAGAAGGATGGGAATCTTTAGAACTATCAATAGAAGAAGAGATTCCAAAGGAGGTCAATATCTTATGGTTTTTGGTTTCAAGTAGAAAGAGTCTTCTTTTTTTAGGAACCACCATTGGCAATGAAGGCCAAATAATTATCAAGAAAAAGAATAAGAATCCAGGAGCTAAAAACCCTAAAGCTCTGATAACATGAAAAAAGGAATAATATTCTCTCATTTTTATACAGCTAATACAACCAAATACATATACATGTTCTACCCTTTAGTTAGAGATTTAACTCTATCAAAATTGCTAAATTTAAGGATAGAGTGATATGAAATATTCCTTATTTATAACCAAGATACAATTTTTGCTTAATTATAGCCTTGATTTTCATCAACCAACACTTGAAATCACATATTAGAAAACCATTCAAGTGAAAGAGAGAAAGTGAGCATTTTGTGTATCAATATAAATTGTTTCATATGCAGCATGATGACTCAATATCTAACATAAATGCTCACTTCATTAAAATTATTAATTCTCTTCAAGGTCTTAATAAGACTTGCAAAATCTTGAATAGGTCAGAAAATTACCTGAGTCTTTACAAATGACTCAAGGGTACATGGATGAAACTGCTAGTTCGAAGAGTGAGAACTATGAAATAGGGTGGCAATGTGCTTCATGGTCATTAACAGTGAGGTACCCTCTTGCTCAAATTCTTGTCATAGTCATCCCAAAAGAACATGTAACATCATTCTCATTCATGACTCTTTATTATCAAAATGACATGAAACAAGCTCACAATCATTATAGGTCTCATTATAAGCATGAAGGCATGATACATGCTCCAATTCAATATAGGCCATATTTATACAAATAATAATGGCATTTACAATTTCATACGATTGATCTTTTTATCAAACAACAAGAACAACTCATAAACCCTCACATATCCAAAAGAAAGCATTATATCACCCACAACAGTCATCGAGACCTAAAAATGTATATAATTCATAATCTTATAGGTCTTTTTCACATGGCACAAACACTCTCAATTTTCATCATGTGAACTATCATTTTGGTGTTGAATATGGATATGTACATTTTGAAACAATATTTATTGAGTAGATCCAAAAAGAATATGGGAAAAAGTTTAAGTACTACACTCTAATGACTCGATTTATAATTTAACTCCAAAAGAATATGAGGATTTAACTCCAAATGAATATAAGGATTTATCTCGATTTCTTCCTAACAAAATCATATTCTTCCTTCAATTTCAAAATTTAGTCTGATATTAAAGAAGATTTTTGCACATTTCTAATATCCATATAATACATATGTACGTATAAAAAAGTCAATTTGAAATTTTCTTATAAATGAAAAATGGGCCTAAACAATAGTCTACTCCAAACCTATAGAAATGATAATATTTCAATAAATCAAAATGGGTGTAAACCGAATAAAAAACCTAGTTAACCATTAAAATATAAAAGTTTATTCAAGGTTCAGGCTCATAAACACCTTTTTATTTGCATGGGATATCGTAACTGGATGGAAAGTTCCACGCTGCATCATACTCAAAATGAAAGGGTTGGACTTTCTGACGATTTACATTCGATTCAATTACTGTTTTGTTTTATTATTCAATTATTTCCTTCCTATAACACTTAAATGCAACTCAATGGGTTTCCCTAGACCGTAAAGTTTTCACTATTACCTTTCCATGAATTAAACAATAGTAATAAAAATCCATGCAATTAGTTGTTAGGAGAAAGAAAATTTTAAACTTTAGGAGCAGAGAAAGCATTTATGATATGCTATAATTGCTTGAGAGTCTTCAAATTGGGGTCTTTGAGACGGGTTTGAACTCTCGAGACACCTCTTTTGAAGCATTTCTAGTGGCTTTCTTCTCTTATTGGTCCATCCCTAAGCACTTGATCAAAGGAGACAAACACGCAAGAAATTTGAAGGAAATCTACATTCGGGCTTCTATCTGACTGGGCATTGAATAAATTTTTTTATTGAAGATGTTAAGCTCAACAAATAACAACATCTATAGAAATGCCTTAAGACTTGGACTTTGTTTAAATTTTAAACACTTCCTTGAATGCCTATAAGCATTTTTATTACAACTTTCTTAAAATAACAAGAGAGACCACGACAATTATTTTTTAAATAGATATTAAGTAAACCCTCCTCAAATATATGGAATATAATTCCTTAAAAATTATACAATTTTGTTAAGGAAAATACCCTCGAATCAAATATCGGTTGAATTTAATAGCCCTAAAAATAGTAAAAAAAATAAATATAGGTAAAACAAAATGGGACAGAATACAAAGATTTACGTGGTTCAGTCAATGTGACCTACATCCACGGCCGGAGGGTGAGCAATTTTATTAATATGTGGAAATTTACAAAACGTACAAAGAGGTTTAATAAATTTATCTAAAAGAGAAATGAAAGAAGAAAGAAGGAATGTTGGTTTTGTGTTTTTGGTGCACTATCTGAAGCCTCAGCATTTCCTCTATTTATAACAACATTTTAGAGCATCCGTCCAAGCTCAATTCTATCAAATTTTCAAACTCTCCGTGATCTTCGCGCAGGAAAAATCCATGCTAAAGCATGCTTGAAGACTTTTGGCCAAGCATGGCCAAACGAGTCTTCCTTGGTTGGCCAGCCAACAATTGTTGCATGCCTTGGCTCCTCAAGAGTCAAAAATTGTTGGCCAAGGAAGACTCGTTTGGCCAAACAAATGTTGGCCTCTCAAAAGTCAAAAATTGTGGGCCAAGGAAGACTCTTTTGGCCATGCTTGGCCAAAAGTCTTGAAGCATGCTTTGGCATGGATTTTTCCTGCGCAAAGATCATGGAGAGTTAGAAAATTTGACAGAATTGAGCTTGGACGGATGCTCTAAAATATTGCTATAAATAGAGGAAATGCTGAGGCTTCAGATAGTGCACCAAAAACACAAAACCAACGTTCCTTCTTTCTTCTTTCATTTCTCTTTTAGAGAAATTTATTAAACCTCTTTGAACGTTTTTGTAAATTTTCACATATTAGTAAAATTGCTCACCCTCTAGTCGTGGACTTAGGTAACATTGATCGAACCACGTAAATCTTTGTGCTCTGTCCCATTTTGTTTTGCCTATATTTATTTTTGTTACTATTTGTCGAGCTATTAAATTCAACCGATATCTGATTCGAGGGCATTTTTCCTTAACAACTCTTGAAGGGCTAAGGCATGCAACAAATTTAGTATGATATTAAAGAAGATTTTACAAATTTCTAATATCCACATAACACATATATATGTATAGAAAATTCAATTTAAAATTTTCTTATAAATGACACGTGGCCCTAAACTAAATAGCAAACCCAATTAAACATTAAACTCTAAAAGTTCGTTCAAGGTTTAGGCTCATATACACCTTTCACTTTGCGTATGATATCGTAATTGGATGGAGAGTTTCATCCTCCATCACATGCCAAATGAAAGGGTTTAGGGATCTGATAATTTGCATTTGGTTCAACTAACATTTTGTTTTATTGTTCAATTACTTCCTTCCTATAGCATTTCAATGCAATTCAACAGGTTTTCCTCGACTATGAAGTTTTTTGTTACCATTCAATGAATCGGACAATAGTAATAAACATCTATTCCAAGATAATTACCAATGCAATTAGTTCTTAAGAGAGAGAAAAATTGAAACTTTGGGGGTGGAGAGAGCGTACATGGTATGCTGTAATTGCTTGAGAGTCTCCAAATCGCTATCTTTGACGAGGGTTTTGAACTCTTGAGACACTTCTTTTGAAGCATCTCTAATGGCTTCCTTCTTCAATTGCTCCATCCTCAAACAATCGATCAAAGCAAACCGGCACACGGGTGATTCTAAGGAAATCTACATTCAGGCATCTATGTAACTGAGCATTGGATAAATATTTTTATTGAAAATATTGAACTCAAACAAATAACAGCAACTACAGAAACGCCTTCCGACCCAACGTCTTGGTATTTGCTAGAGTTTAAACACTTCCTTGAACGCCTATAAACGTTTTCATTACAATTTTTTTCAATTAAACAGAGAAGATAGTCCGTAACCATTATTTTTTAAATAGATACCAGGTAAACCGTCCTTAAAAATATATAGTCATAAATGGGCCAGCCCCAGTCAAGAGCTGGCCGGCCTGTAACTCGACAAGTTAGAGCTGGCCGACCCTTGATCGAATAGGCCACAAATGGGTTGAGCCGGTCGGACCCATTTAGTTATATTTTTATAAAAATTTAAAAACGACATCGTTTTATTTTTGAAATTTTGTGGCCCAAAAACTCATGCCAAAATCGGGTCGGGCTAAAATTGACATCCTTATATAGTCATCTTTCAATTTCAAATTTTAGTATGATATTACAGCAGATTTTGCAAATTTCTGTTATCCTCATAATACATATCATCATCATCATCATCATCCTCACCCAGTCTGAAATCCCGCAATAAAGTAGGGTCTGGGGAGGTCCAATAGTACGCAGCCTTACCCCTACATAGTAGAGAGGCTATTTCCGGTGGACCCACATGCAAATGAGATAATAGAATAATGATGCAGGTAACAGAAACAATTCAAAACACATAAAAATAAATAAAAATACAAGTAATGGGGAAAAAAGTACTAAATAGAAAAATAATAAAAATACTCAAATCGGAAGATATAGCTAAAATAAATACAAATAACACTAATAATACTAACACTAATACTACTAATCACAAATAATCGTAATACTAGTACTACTACTACTAATAATAATAATAATAAGGGCAAAACTCAAAGGGGCTAATAATATGAAAAAACTAGTGCACAGTGATAAAAGTAAAGAAAAAGGTGAGGGTCTAAAAAAATACGCAGAGACACCCAAGTATTGGGACGAGAACTCCCTCCACAGCAGGAAGTATGAAAGGGGCAGAGAAGGATGGAAGGCTTATAAGAGTCTTAGGTTAAAAATAAAACTAAGAGAAAGAAGTGTTGTATTAATATATGTTTAAAATTTTCTTAACCCATAGAATTGATATATTTCACTAAATTAAAAAGGGGCCTAAACTAAACAAGAAACCTAGTTAACTATTAACTTCTGAACCTAAGACATTTTGATTCAACGTTCATAAAGCACATACTTTTCAATCAATTTTTAAGAAATCAAACAAGACTAATATTTCCATGATGAGATAGAAACTCTTTCTTCTCTCTAGGCATCCTCCTGCTTTTTGAATGGCTTTTGCTCTTCACCGTCTGATTTGCTTGCCCTCCCAACTTTTTTCCTTTCTCTTTTGCTTTTGCCCACCTTCATCATTCCTGGCTCTCCCCTATTTGGATCCGCCGAGCTGACTTTTGCTTTTTCCCTTACTATCATCTCATTTTCCAGATCCTTTGCTTTTCCCTTACTCTCTCTATTGCCCATCAAGCCTTAAAATTCTACTACTATGCTGCACTCAGACTTCCATTTCTTAATGGATTAAGATTCCCCCGCCCCCTCCCTTTACCTTCATCTTCCATCTCATCCCCTTCTCCTACTTCATCAAAACCAAATCTCAAAAATCCTAAAAACCATAACATAACAATCGATGCTCACTCCCCTTCCTTTTCAACAAACCAGCCTTCTCAAACTCCTACCCTCTCAACACATTCTCTCCATCTAGCAAACTAGCACTCCACATCCATAGCACCCACCCATTCAAACCAAGCAACAAATCAGAACAAAACTCATGTTGAAACTAAGCAAACCTAGAAGCAGTGGTGGGGACAACTAGAACTCTTCTCTCTGCTCTATAGTCCCCCTTTTGAACTTAATGGAAAACTAATGGTGGCCCCTACCATCGACATACTAAAGGAAGGTGTAGAAACTTGGGATGCGGTAATTATCAACTTCTTCATGGAAAAACATCCTGCTTTCCTTGTGATTCAAGCATGTATTCAAAGAAATTATAAAGGTTGAGGCATAAAAGAAGTGATGTTAACTAAGAATGACAACATTATACTTACTTTCAATTCAAAATATGAGGCTCAAAAGGTAATAGAAGAAGGCCCTATCACATCTCACAGCTCCCATTATTCATCCAGACTTGGCAACCTGGTATGGAATTAGAAAAAATCATATTAAAAAGCATTCCTTTATGGGTGAACATACATAATATTCCCTTAGAATATTAGACAACAAAAGGTTTAAGCATGCTAACAACCCATTCAGGGAAGCCAATATGCATGAATAAAAATACAACTATGAGAAAACATGTTGGCTATGCTAGATTATGTGTGAATATGAACATTTCTAAAGACATGAAAGGTAGTATCCCTATAATGAGGTTGGCAGATGAACAATCTCTTAAAGAAGACAAGGTAATGGTTATTTATCAATGGAAACCATGTAACATCTTGTTTTCATAATAAGGGTTAGGACCCTAGATTTCTGTAAATGAGAAATATCAATGAATGATTAAAAAAATGCATTTCATATTCATGCATAATGTTAGCATACACACACATGAACTTAAATTTTGCACACATTACAATGATTTGTTCATGCACTCATTTGGCATTTTTTGGGGGGTATAAATGATTGTTTTAATGTGATTATAATGTGAATTGTAGATTATGTGTCTAAAAAAAAATTAGTTGGTGTGTATAAGTAGTGATTTAGAATTTTTGGTAAAATTTGAGAATTTTCTAGAATTATGGGTATTTTTGGATTAGGAAAAATGCTAAGTGGCAAAACAATTGATAAATGACAGTAGAATTAAGTGTCAAATGGCAATAGAAAATTTTGATAAATAACATTAAGATTTAATGACAAGTGTCATAGAAAATTGGGAGACAACTGGATTAAAATTGGGGAACAAATGGGCTGATTATTAAATGACTTTGGGTACCATGATTAGAAGATATTTACTTGGTTATTTATGTGGTAAGTGTCATGACACTTACCAAGCAATTAAACCCACGACACCCGTGTGAAAGACCATCTTTCATCTTAATCTTTCATTTTTCGTGCTACTTGCTTTGTTCTTCTCTTCTTCTCTCACTCACGGTATTCTCCCGACCTAACCATCAACGATGAGCTTTGCTAACAACCTTCATCTAGCCACTTCAAATAATTACTTGTCTTCACTTTGGTGATGAAAGCCCAACCTTTTCCTCCTTAAAATGAGATGATCGTATGATGTGGGAGGCTAGGCTTTCATGTTGATTTTTGAAGAAGCTTTGAGCTAATCAAATAAATGTATTATTATTGATCTTCATGGCTTTATTAATGAAGCATATATGATGATAGTGCATGCTTGGCCAACCAAAGAAGACTCTTTTGGCCATGCTTGGCCAAAAGTCTTCAAGCATGCTTTGGCATGGATTTTTCCTGCGCGAAGATCACGGAGAGTTTGAAATTTGACAGAATTAAGCTTGGACGGATGCTCTAAATAGAGGAAATGATGAGGCTTCAGACAGTGCACCGAAAACACAAAACCAGCATTCCTTCTTTCTTCTTTCATTTCTCTTTTAGAGAAATTTATTAAACCTCTTTGTACGTTTTGTAAATTTCTACATATTAGTAAAATTGCTCACCCTCTAGCTGTAGACGTAGGTCACATTGACCAAACCACGTAAATCTTTGTATTCTGTCCCATTTTGTTTTGCCTATATTTATTTTCGTTACTATTTTTCGGGCTATTAAATTCAATCGATATCTTATTCGAGGGCATTTTCCTTAACAACTCATGAGGGACCAAGGCATGCAACAAATTTTGTATGATATTAAAGAAGATTTTACAAATTTCTAATATCCACATAACACATATATGTATAGAAAATTCAATTTAAAATTTTCTTATAAATGACACGTGGCCTAAACTGAATAGCAAACCCAATTAAACATTAAACTCTGAAAGTTCGTTCAAGGTTTAGGCTCAGATACACCTTTCACTTTGCGTATGATATTGTAATTGGATGGAGAGTTTCATCCTCCAGCACATGCCAAATGAAAGGGTTTGGGGTTTTGATAATTTGCAGTTGGTTCAACTAACATTTTGTTTTATTGTTCAATTACTTCCTTCCTATAGCATTTCAATGCAATTCAACGGGTTTTCCTCGACTATGAAGTTTTCTTTATTACCATTCAATGAATCGGACAACAGTAATAAACATCTATTCCAAGATAATTACCAATGCAATTAGTTCTTAAGAAAGAGAAAAACTGAAACTTTGGGGGTGGAGAGAGCGTACATGGTATGCTGTAATTGCTTGAGAGTCTCCAAATCACTATCTTTGACGAGGGTTTTGAACTCTAGAGACACCTCTTCCTAAGCATCTCTAATGGCTTCCTTCTTCAATTGCTCCATCCCCAAACAATCGATCAAAGTAGACCGGCACACGAGGGATTCTAAAGAAATCTATGTTCAAGCATCTATGTAACTGAGCATTGGATAAATTTTTTTTTTGAAAATATTGAACTCAAACAAATAACAGCAACTACAGAAACGCCTTCTGACCCAACATCTTGGCATTTGCTGGAGTTTAAACACTTCCTTGAACGCCTATAAACGTTTTCATTACAATTTTTCAATTAAACGGAAAAGAGAGTCCGTAACCATTATTTTTTAAATAGATATCAGGTAAACCGTCCTTAAAAAAATAGTCATAAATGGGTCGGCCCAGGCAAGGGTTGGTTGGCCTGTAACCGACGAGTTAGAACTGGCCGACCCTTGATCGAATGGGCCACGGATGGGCTGAGCCGGTCAGACCCATTTGGTTATATTTTTTATAAAAATTTAAAAACGGCGTCTTTTTGTCTTTGAAGTTTTGTGGCCCAAAAAACTCATGCCAAAATCGGTTCAGGCTAAACTTGACATCCCTAGATAGTCTTCTTTAATATCATACTAAAATTTGAAATTGAAAGATGACTATATAAGGATGTCAATTTTAGCTCGACCCGATTTTGGCATGAGTTTTTTGGGCCACAAAATTTCAAAAATAAAACGATGTTTTTAAATTTTTATAAAAAAATAACTAAATGGGTTCGGCCAACTCAGCCCATCTGTGGCCTATTCGATCAAGGGTCGGCCAGCTCTAACTCGTTGGGTTACAAGCCAGCCGGCCCTTGACTGGGGCTGGCCCATTTATGACTATATATTTTTAAGAACGATTTACCTGGTATCTATTTAAAAACTAATGGTTACAGACTATTTTCTCCGTTTAATTGAAAAAAATTGTAATAAAAACATTTATAGGTGTTCAAGGAAGTGTTTAAACTCCAGCAAATACCAAGACATAGGGTCGAAAGGTGTTTCTGTAGTTGTTATTTGTTTGAGTTCAATATTTTCAATAAAAAAATTTATCCAATGCCCAGTTTCATAGATGCCTAAACGTAGATTTCCTTAGAATCACCCGCGTGCCGATCTGCTTTGATCGATTGTTTGGGGATGGAGCAATTGAAGAAGGAATCCATTAGAGATCCTTCGGAAGAGGTGTCTCAAGAATTCAAAACCCTCGTCAAAGATAGCGATTTGGAGACTCTCAAGCAATTACAGCATACCATGTACGCTCTCTCCACCCCCAAAGTTTCAGTTTTTCTCTCTCTTAAGAACTAATTGCATTGGTAATTATCTTGGAATAGATGTTTCTTACTATTGTCCGATTCATTGAATGGTAACAGAAAACTTCATAGTCGAGGAAAACCCGTTGAATTGCATTGAAGTGCTATAGGAAGGAAGTAATTGAACAATAAAACAAAATGTTAGTTGAACCAAATGCAAATTATCAGATCCCTAAACCCTTTCATTTGGCTTGTGATGGAGGATGAAACTCTCCATCCAATTACGATATCATACGCAAAGTGAAAGTTGTATATGAGCCTAAACCTTGAACGAACTTTCAGAGTTTAATGTTTAATTGGGTTTGCTATTCAATTTAGGGCCACGTGTCATTTATAAGAAAATTTTAAATTGAATTTTCTATACATATATATGTGTTATGTGGATATTAGAAATTTGTAAAATCTTCTTTAATATCATACTAAATTTGTTGCATGCCCATAATAACCATCTCTAGATAGTACCTGAAATATTAACTTCTAATATCTGCTCAAACTTGGAAACTGATTAACTGTATTCAAATACGAGCACACAGCTCAATGAGAACTAAAAAATATATCACCAAACAAAGATATTTAATGATCTTCAATAACTAGCATAAGACAAATTTCCAGTCATGAAGAATTGCATCAGCTATTTTACTTCAAGCGTAATTGCAAGCTCTGGTATAAGGCATAAGTTGGGGATATGACTCCAAATTTCAATTCAACCAAATCGTTTGTGATGCAAATAATGACTGACAGACTACTCCAAAGAATTCGTAATGAGATCAAATGGCACTTCCCGTATGCAACTTACAGCAGTAGCTTAATTAAACTTTAATGCCCCCAAACATTACTCTTTGTCGGTGGTGAAAACAACAAAATAACGACGATATGAAATTCAACAAAACACTTTCCCCTCCTTAAAACCACAAGTCTACTAAGTGAGTTCTGATTCAGTCAGTAAGCAACTTTTTCCAAGAATCCTATTAATCTTTAAAGATGGGAGAAAAAGTACGCACATTTGAACTCAGAATCACACTAACCACATGAGAAAAGGAAAAATATAAGGAATTAATTCAATGTAGAACGTACCATTATGATTCTCCAAGGCTTTCACTTTGCTTTTTTTAAAGAAATTGCACTTCTGATCTCCTCCGACCTACATTAAGAAAAGTTACTATCTTGGAAGAACAGAAAGTTAATTAATTAACTACACACTTTCAACTTTACACTAAACTTAACCCCAAACTCAAACAAACCACCAAAATTGTACCCATAAAACACACATTTCCATCGATCAAGAACTAATTTCGACATAAATAAGGAGCTAATTTCGAGATTATGCAACTTAAGCGATTATGATGTGGCAACTGGCAGAAATATGGAAAGTTGGCGTTTCAAACCTAGAATGGAGGCTCAAAACGCAAAGCTGAGTTGACCATACACTTGACGTTTCCCCGAACCCTAACCTGATAGACAAACGCCGGCCAAATAATAGTGGGAAGTGCCGCCGGCGGGGAAAATTTAGAAAAAAATCGTGGAAAAGATCGTAGTTGATACTGTGTGTGTGAGATGTACTCGAATTTTGCTTAATGGGCAGGCTATAATCTTAATGAGAGTACGAGGCTGAAGAGTTTTCAGCCGTTGACGAGCAGATCTGAGACGGGTGGTCGTAAGATAGAGAGTACATCAGAACACGTGGGTGAACAGTAGTGGTGGATGAAAGTGTTCTTTTTTAATATATCTGAATAATAATAATTTATTTTTATATAAATGTATTGAAGTACTTTTTGTTGCGCTGACGTTACGACCAAAAAAAATTTTTTAATGGGTGCAAAATTTGGTTAAAATTTTAATAGAAATAAAATTTTGTTAAAATTTTAAATAAAAGCAAAATTTTATTTTTTTATAAGATCAAAAAATTAAAATAATAAATTTTTTATATAAAACTTTTTAGAATCAGTGGAGTCAAATAGGGGCACTTGCCCTCGTTGTGCCTCCGTCCTTGGTTGACATCATGTGTTTAACAAAGTTCTACCTTGTTTGGTGAGTTGATAAGAAACTTTCCTGGTTTAATTGAAGTTGCGGGTTTAAACTACCCTCATGTATGCAACTGTTTAAAATTTGGGACTAGAATTTTACCTTCTATAAGAGATCTATCCAATTCAAACGGGGATTAATCTGAGAATGAATGACTTAAAAGCATCTTTCCATAATTGAAACTCTCCTAAGATATCTCGAAAAAAAACCAAAAATAAAATCTATCGTTGAGTAGTAACGTTCCTAGTCTTTGGATTTAATTTTAATAGCATTTATATTTTAATAATCCTCGTATAAAGAATTAAGTGTAAAAGATATAAACCTCTTCTTTAGTTTAAAATTGTTAAATTTTTCAAAAATCTTTTAATTTTCAATTTTAAAAAATTAGTTAAAAATAATAATGAAACACGTATATTATAAATGTCAAATATGATTAATCAAATATTATTTATATGATAGTTTAATTCAAACTTTTAATTTCAAAGTGAACTAATTAATTGAATTTAATTATTTTAAAATATTAATTTGAGTCATGTTTAATTAATTCAAGTCGAGTTTTAAAATTGAATTAGATTATTATATTAATAATATTTGATTAGTTTACATCTCAAATTTATACTCTATGAAAATTATCTTTTGAAAAAAGAAAGATGAAGCATTTTATAGTTATTAAATTGAAGTTAGTATTAAAATTTTGAGTAAAGTTAGGAAAAATGTTTTTGTAAGTATCTTATTTTCTTTTTTTTTTGGAAACTGAGTCGGAATCTGATCGCAATCGCAACGGAATAATAACTAAATTTTTTCATAGTTTTTGATTTCCAGAAAATTAAGATCTATTTAATTTTATAAAATAATTAACACAAACATAATAAAGTGAAAATTTAATTAAATACCTTATTCTAAAATTTGATCTTTATGTTATTGTTCTATGTATTTTTTTATTAGCAGAAAAATTATCTCTTGAAAAAAAATGAAAAATGAAGCATTTTATAGTTATTAAATTGAAGTTAGTATTGAAAAATTGAATAAAATTAGGAAAATGTTTTTGTAAGTATCCTATTTTCTTTATGTCCCAGCCATTTGTCTCGATCATCTTTCCAATGAAGCTGAGCTTTTGGGCAAATGCAAATTCACCATTCAATTTCCTATATACTTTTTCAGTCTTTTTTACATTATAATTGAGTGTGCCCTTTGTTAAAAAATAAATTGATTATAACAGAGTGTTGCAAGATGGCGAGTAAGATGGGCATAGCAAACTTGTGAACGGTCTATAGAAATGTATGCATTTAAAGACGGACTTTATAATAGAAAATACCAACTAGTTAAGTTGCGTCAAGAGACCGTGAATGCGGAAAGTATTTCAAAATTCATGTTGTGTGTTCTTAAATAAGGATGAGATCAACTCCAGAGTGTAGGTGAGTTAGTAAGGCGTTCTTCTAATTTAAGTGAGATCACGGGTTCAAATCGCCCTCATATATGCAGTCGTTTAAAACTTGAGACTAGAGCTTTGCTTCCCACAAGGAACCTACCTGATTCAAGCGGGGATTAGTCTGAAAAAGGATGGCTTAAAGATGCCTTTCTATAATTGAAATCCTCTCAGAACACCTCATGGAAACAAAAAAAAAAAGGATGAGATCCAAGTCATCCAACATCCAAATAATACTCATTTATTAGAAACATTACTCTACTTTTTTAAAAGAAAAAGATACAGAAAAACTTAAAAATTAAGGGTCATAATTACAAAAAATTAAATATTGAATTGAATTATAACATAAAATTGTTAATCATCCTAGTTTGCTTACCTTGAATTTTGTTTTTTTATAAATTTAAGATTTTAAAAAATAAATTGAGTGTGAAATAAATAGAATATATTGAATACAACAATATTCAATGAGAGTCATATTAAAATACTGGATTTAGAGAGGTCTCATTATACACAACCTTACCCTTACATGATAGAGAAGTTGTTTCTTATAAAATAAAATAGAATGAATAAAAAAATTATGGTTGAATACTTAAGAGTTTTTTAGTTTACTTAAATAAAACATTTAAATATGCTTAGAATATGTTAAATGGCTTTGAATGCAATAGTTTTGAATTTTAATTTGATGTAAATTTAATTTATGGAAGTACAATTTGAACAAAAAATCTTTAAGAGAAAAGGAAATAATATAAATTATTTTAAAGGATAAAAGAATCCTCAAAAGAAATTATTATATTTTAAGTTATATTTGGTTTAAATTATTTTAAAAAATCAATAATGTTTAAAGTTTTCTTATAAGAAAAGCTAATTCACAATTATTGTATATGATACATATATTAAATATTTATACTAAAATTGTTTAAGGGGGCCTAATGAATAGTACAATAAAGTGGCTTAAAGTTATAGATACCTATTGTAACATCTCGTTTCCATCCAAATGGTTACAACCCTAAAGATTTGGCACATGTGTAATCAACTAAAGAAATTAGGAAAATACATCTCATGCTCATGCATTACATAAGGTGCACATGCACATTAATAGTGAATCCTTGCATATAACAATAATCGTACATGCATTCATTGACATTCCGGGTATAATTGTTAATAAATATGATTGTTATTGAGAATTGAGATTTTTTATATTGAAAATCAATTTGGAGAGTGTAATAGTTGATTTAGAATTGTTGGAGAATTTTGGATTTTTTTTTGAAAAATTCAGGGTAATTTCTGGACTAGAAAAAATGTCGAGTAATAAGACAATTGTAAACTGGTAGTAGAAATTACTGTCCAATGGCAATGAAATTTTTTATAAATGACCTTAGAATTTATTGACAAATGTTATTGAAAATTAGGAGACAATTGGATTAAAAGTTGGAGACTAACTAGACTAGTTATTTTAATGGGCCAAGTGGAGCAATAAGAAAGTGACATGTGGCAAGTGACACATCACTTCTTATAAAGTGAAAGACCCCCTTTTTATTGTTCTCCACGATGCTTCTCTTTTTAAAGGGGTTTTGGTGCTTCATTTTGGCTTTCCTCCATCTTTTTCATAGCTCTCTTCTCCCTCTCTTCTTCTTGATTTTGTTTGATTATCTTTCATGCTCCTATTTCATCTTGCTTTCTCTTCCATTTTCACCAAAAACCCAAACCTTTCAAGCTCACAATGAAGATGATCGTGGGTTGTTGGTGAAATTTGGAGATTTTTTAGTTTCTTGAAAATGTTGAAGAATTGAGAGCTAAATGAAGTAAGTATTTTGTCAAATATCATGGGTTGTAGTTAAATGAAGCTTTTGTGTTGATATTTAGAGGTTAATCTCATGAAATGGTGCTTTGTGATTTATAGGGAAATTTTAAGGGTTGAATGATCATGATAGGGATTTTTGTATATGCTAGAAAGTTGGTGAAGAAATGAACAGACATAGATATAGGTTGATGTTTTGTTGCACGTAGATGCTAAATAATGGGTTAGAAGTTGTTTATGGATGATTGGTTGTGATGAGTTATGTTATACATGTCTCTAAGGAGAAGTGGTTGTGAAAGGGATATTTCAATGGCAATTGATATATGAACTTGTCTTGTTTTTGGGTTAATGATCATTCTAGATCATGATTTGTTTGTGATTGTTGTATTAAGTGGAATTGGGTAGATGATGATGAGGAAATGTAATGGAAGAGTTAAAATGGGTAGAAGATGAATTAGATGTAACATATTGGAAGTTTGAAAATCTGGAAATTTTCTTTGAGTATGCTTCAATGTATTAGCCATAACTCCCTCTATAGTTGTGCAATTGAGATGATTTTTAGTTTAGATGAAACTAGAGGTGTTTGGCTACTTTTCTTGTGAAGAGATTGACTTTTAACTTTGTTTTTAAGACTTCCAAATTTGGACATGACTTGAGGAGATTGAGTGCAGTAAAAGTCATGGATGAATGTTATATTGTGTTATGTATTGTGTGTGTGGTAATGCATTATATTGGAGTGTTTATGATCAAGTGGATAAGAAGAGATATGCATGGAAGATGTTGAGTTGAAATTGGGTATAATTGAGGGAGTTATCCATAGAGATGATGGTTGAAATGAGTTAAGATTTGGAAGTGAATGCATTTTGATTTGTGTTTAAATGGGTATGGAGTGATAATTGCTTAAGAATAAGTGAATTTGGGATGCTTAAGAGTGTATGGAAGGTTAGAATGGGTTTAGGACCTTTTGGAGGAGTTTTGGAGGTGAAAATTTCGTGTAACCCGAAGGTTACACGGTCTGCCCGTGTAAATTCACACAGGCAGTGTTTTTTTGGGTCGCAGGAACACATTTCACCTGAAGGTTACACGGTCTGTGTATTTTGACCCTGAAAACGACAAAATTTTAATTTGTGATCTTCATGAAAGTTGTAGCCCTAGATGTCTTCTTTCTAACCGTCCAAAAACAAAAGCATTCCGACACCTATGGTGAAAGTTATGGCAATCGAGCCAACAAAGGTTCATTAAGAGGGAAAACATGAACATGGTTGATTCTTTTGATCATAACTACATCATCCGACCTCCAAATGAGGTGATTCTTGAACAAAAATATTTCTAAGACATTGTGCTACCTCTCCATAAAATTTTGTAGCATTCTGAATTAAATTGAAAAAGAAGTGATCAAAGGAAATTGTGGTATTCTGTTGGAACAGTGTCAATGGGATTAGTTTTATTAAGCATACTTCAATGTTTTGATTGTATCTGGATCTATAGGACTCCAAATGAGGTGATTTTCAAATTGGAGTAACCTAGTGTTATAGGTCTACAAAGTATATGAAAAAGTCAAATTTTGATTCTTTCTCTAAGATATTCAAAATTCTGGATGGAAAATGTGCATAATGCATTGTTTTTGTATATGAGCAGTCCGAAAATGCTTGAGGTATATTTTCCTATTTACTAAACCAAATTGAGTAATTTTGGTGTCAATAGATTCATAAGGCATAGGAGAACACTTTTCTAGAAGAGAGTGTGACCAAATTACTTCAGTTTTACTTTTTAATTGAACGTGAATAGTAAACTCGAAAGTGCGTTTTGGAAAATTTTGAAAGTGAGTCATTAAGAAAAGAATGGAGATTTTAATGGTTTTATTAAGGCTTCAACCTACGTATAAGTTATACTTAGATGAGTTTTGATCTGAGAATGATTATGTGATGAAATTGATGGAAAAATACTCGATATTGTCATAAACATACATTGTACATATTCTATATACACATGTGTGCATTACATGAATGGTTATAATTGTGCAAGTATTAATATAAGTGTAATGTATGTACGACATAATGTTGATGTGCAGGATAAGCGCTCATATTAAGGAGTTTCCAGATCTTGTAAACAATTGCTAATCTGGAGTGTACTGTAAGTAGACCGAGATGATCTCATTTTATTGTTTGTTTTATTTGGATTTTTGTATTGATTGACTACTATTGACTGGTTATATGAATGTGTTTGCTTATGTTGGTTTCCGGACAGAAGGTCCGATGATGTGATGTTTGATTAGGATATTGAAGTGCTCATTGAATGTGAATTGGATGAACTAAGTGTACTTAATGTAATTGTTAAATGTGATCTGAATGTGCATTGCATATAAATGAAAATGTGAATTCTCAACTCTAAAGTTGAATGCCGGACTAAGGTTCGATGATATAGGAATGAATGGGTTTATGCAAATGTGAGTGATGCATTTCATTTCATGAATGCATATCATATAATGACTGTTGTGACCAGAGTAGCCAACGATAGAGCTTAAAGCTCAACAAGTGAAAATGAACTTCGAACTTAAAAGTGATTCAGAGCCTTAGACTCAATGATTAATGGGCCCTATATGAGACAAGTTATTAATGAGCCCTACATGGGACAATTTAAGCCCTCGATCACAACAAAATAACAAATAAAAGTGAGTCTCATGTGCACTGCATATGCATAAAATAAGTGATTAAATTGTATTGAATGAGAAGTGTAAAATGTGTGCTGATGTGATATGTGTTATGGGATTGGGTGAGCCATCGATGATAGTCACTCACTGAATTCGCAAAACTCACCCAAAATTTACAAACACATAAATTTTTGGGTAGTTGTTACATGGATGAACTAAAATGAGTCTAAAGCTAATGAAAGGAAGTAATGTGGTGTCTTAAAATGGGAAGAATTAAGGTGACAGTTAGAAGTGAAATGAATATGAGATTAGAGTTGAGCATGTGCAAAAAGTTGATGATGAGTATATATATGGGTGTGTGTGTGTGTGTGTTCTATTTTTGGTGATATGATCAAACATAGAATATGATTTGTTTGTGATTGATACTGAGCTGAAATGAAGTAGAAAAGAAAATCTATGCATAAGATGGTTTGAATGTAACATGTAGGAGTTAAAAATCTAGAAATTTTGAAAAAGAATGGCTGGAATATGTTAGATGGAGTATTTTCACTGAATATGCATCTATATTTTGGCCATATCTTGATCTATAGATATCCAAATGAGATGGTTTTTGATTAAGACTAAACTAGAGACATATGGATACAATTTTTATAAAAGAATCGAATTTTAATTCTGTCTCTAAGAGTTTCAAAATTTGGCTTGAAGTTGAGTACAATATGTTGTCACGGTTTGGGAATAGTCTGTAGTATTTTAGATATATCTTGCAGAATAATGAACCAAACTACATGAAATTAGTGTCATTAGAAACTTAAGACATAAAGGAATAATTGTTTAGAATAATTTATTGCCTAAATACTTTATTTTCCTTGTCAAAATGATCATGTAAAATGGACCCAAAATTTGGTTTTGGAGAAAAGCTAGAATGATGCTTGAATAATGGAATTATTAGGTAGTGCACGATTGTGCACAAGCATGATCATGACAGAGAGGAACATTAGGGAGTTGCATGATTGTGCATGACAAAGAAGGATTGTCAATCGGTTGCAAGATCGTAAGGTGCATTGTTGTTTGACAATTTTCAACACCCTTCACTCTTTTGACCATAACTCCTTCTCCAGACCTTCAATTGACTTGAAATTTGAACCACAAAATCCACACACATGTCCTTCCTGTCCACCAAATTTTATATTCATATAAATTTACTAGGAAAGGATTGGTAAATGGTTGATTGACGAACTTAGGAAAATCAAGTTTCACAAGATATGATATATGAATTTATCTCAATTTGAAAGTTATGAGTTGTTAATGATATAAAAGTGTTCTTAGAAATGCTAATATAATTGTAAGGAGATGAGTGATGTGTATCAAGTAAAAATGAAGGAGAGTCTGGATATTGTGTGATCATATAATGTTATAATAACATCAGTGAATGATTGATTGATGATATTATAATAATCAAGTGTATTGAGTTATGAACCTTAGTGTATGATTGAGTGATGAACTTGGAATAACCAAGTGTTCTTGAGGTATAAACCTAAGAATAAGCTAGGCACATACAAATGATAAGGTTCGATTGATCAAGAGACGTGATTAAGGAAACATACCTGGAATAGTCAAATTGAGCATGCATTATATATTACACCTATACATATGTGTACAATTGAATGTTTATGTGTTTGTGCAATTAATAATGTGTGTGCAATATGTGTAATGCATAATGTTGACATACAGGATAGAACGTCAACATCTAGATATTTCCGGATCATGGAAGCAATTGCTAATTTGGATCACATTGTAAGTAACCTAGATGGTCTCACTTGATTAATTGTTTGTTTTAAATTCTATATTTAATTATTATGTGAATGTGATTGTGTTGATTCCAGACATTGACTGCCCGAGGCATTTGATTAATGAATAACATATTGGAAGTGCTCATTGAATGTGAATTTGGTGAAATAAGTGATTCTCAACTTATATGTTGAATGCTAGACTAAGGTCCGATGATAAATGTGAATGAGATTGTGATCATGAATATGAATGTGTAACATTGAGCACATTTGATTGACTGAATACATGTGATGTATTTCATTATATGAATGCATGAACAGATAAAGGTTGTTGTGACCACAATAACCATCGAAAAAGAGCTTAAAGCTTAGAAAGTGAAAAAGAGCTTAAAGCTCGAAAAGTGATTAAGAACCAAAGGCTCACTATGTATAATGAGTCATATATCCCCAACGAATATGGATACTTGAACAGTTACAGGCACTCGGTCACAACAATAACAATTGAAAGTGAGTCTCATGAGCATTGCATATGCATATGATATGTATGATTTAAATGGTTGAAATAAATAGTTTGAATGATTTTTTAACGTCAAATATGATTTAAGTGAATATGAAATGTATGCAACTCAACATGTTGAATTGATGAATTGATATGTTATGTGATTGAGTGAGCCATGAAGAATAATCCACTCATTGAATTCGCAAAACTCAACTCAAAATTTGCAACAATTTTCAAGCTTTGTGAAGATCTCCAGTTAGACAAATTGGAGTTTAACCACTACATTCGAGTAAGAAATAGAGATTGAGATCAGTTTACATCTGCATAGATATTTCATTATTTTGTATTAAAGAATGTATTCCGCAATTATTATGTCATGTGTATCTGAATAATTCTGTTTTTTAATGACTTTCCAAATTAGAAATGTTTGTAAATGAGATTGATCAATGAGTATAATAATAATTGTGATGTTTTATGGAAAAAAAAAGTGGGCCCAATTTGATTAGTGGTTTTCTGAAATATGAGTATAATGTGTGAAAAGTTTTTAATGGTTATGATTGATTGACTATTCTAGTATACCACCCTCGTAGGGCATGTTCTCGAATATCATCGGTATGTTCGGAGATACGCACTATAAGAGTGGGGTGCTACAAACCATTCCTATAAGCACAAGGTAAAAGCTGGCTAACAATAGGGAAAGTATTTGCGAGGAGAGACTATTGTGAGTTGCTAGGGCTCGACATAGTCTCCACTGAAGGTACCAAAGAGCTGATCAGAACTGCACCTATGAAAGGGACTTCGAAGGATTAAGGGAACTTAGATATAGTGGATAGAATCCCAACTGATGACAACAGGAGTAAACAACATGAACCCATAATCTATCCCACACAATCATTAGAAGACTACCAGCATATGTGGCTGGAAGTAGGAAACTTGGCAATGAACTAGAGGATTGAAGAAGATTTGATGAAACAGATTGAAGTTTTAAAGCAAAATACAACCCAACAATAAGTAAAAATGCCACAGCAGTTGGTAGACCAACAAAAAGAGGAAGTTCAAATGGAAAATTTTGAAAAACTTATATCGAGAAAGCGTAACCGAAGTAGTAGGAAAGACTCCAAAGTTAAAAGCATTACTACATGACTGTTTTAGTATGGAATGTACAAGGAATAACAACCCTTTGAAGCCCCAAGCTTTAAGGGATTTTGTTCAGTATGAGAAGCCTAGATTAGTTTGCTTATTGGAAACAAAAATCAGAGTAGGAAATTTGAATAAATTAAGTTGTTTTGATAGTAATTGTAAGATATTAACTAATCATTAATATCATAGTTATGGTAGAATCATTATTGTGTACAATGAGGAACAAATGGAAGTGAAAGCATTGGAAGCTAGTGAATAGTTAATTCACACAAAATTGATATTCAAATTGGAGAATTCAATAGTTTTAGCTACTTTTGTTTATAGTTTTAATAGTGCTGTCCAGAGATCTGATTTATGGAACTCACTGAGAAGACTAAAATGGTCAGCTAAAGGACCATGGATTATTAATGGTGATTTAAATTCCACTGTTTTATCGATCTGAAGCTGAAGGAAATTGTAATTTGTTCAACTACAATTTAGATCTATTTAATTGTACCAAGGATGTGGAACTTTTGAATTTAAAATCTAAAGGTCCTCGATTCACATAGAGCAACAAAAAAAGTTCTAAATGGTTCATTCGGAAAAGTTGAATAGGGTCTTGGTGAATGTTGATTGGTTAACAAATTTTTCAGAAAGCAAAGCTATATTTTTAGATCCAGGGTTCTCAGTTCACACCCCTATCAAGGTGGATAACTTTTTTAAAAATGTTAGTATTAAATATCCCTCCAAGTTTAATAACTTTCTTACTAATGTGGAGGGCTTTAAAGAAGCCATTTCTAAGAGTTTAGAGTTTGAGGTCTATGGTACAAAACAATTTATTTGTATACCAAAACAAAAGGTGATTATTAGGAATTGAAGAGTTTAAATGCATGTAAGGGGCAAAACATAAAAATGAGATAGAAGATGCTAGAATATGACTCTCATTCACCAGAAATTGCTAGCAAATAACAGACTGATGAGAATATTGCTAATGAGGAGAAGGGTTTGCTAGAATACTACATGCAAACAGTGGACAACCATTGTTCATTGTTAAGACAAAGATCCATAATTAATTGGATTAAGGAGGAGACCGCTGCACCATATTTTTCTTCAATATAGTATCATCAAGAAGGAATATCAACATGATCACATCCATTAAAGCTGATTCAGGGGAGTTCATCTATGAGTAAGCTGCGATTGCTAAGGATGACATGGTTTAGGTTTTCTATAATTCATAGTGAACTCATGACCTTGTTTCTACTAAGATTCCTGAAGATGCAAGTCATAACCTCACCAGGCTTGTTTCTGATTAAGAAATAGAGGAAGCAGTTTTTAAAATGAATGGCTCAAAGGCTCTAGGACCAGACAGTCTGAATTTTTCTATAAAAAAACTTGGGATAAAATAGGAAAATATATTAAAGAAGTTGTGTAGGAGTTCTTCAAAAATGGCATTTTACTAAAAGAGATTAATAAGAACTTTCTGTGTTTGATTCCCAAAATCCATAACCCTACAATGTAGACTAATTTCATATATATTCCTGTACCAACTTCCTTTACAAGATCATTGCTAAAATCCTAGCGAATAGCTTAAATCTGTATTGCATTTCCTCATTAGCGAGAATCAAGGAGCTTTCTTGAGTAAAAGGAATATTGGTGATAATATTCTAATTTTCCAGGAGCTTTTGAAAGGGTATACAAGAGGAAATGCTTCACAAAATTGCACCGTTAAAGTAGATTTTTAGAAGGCTTTTGACAGTGTTAACTGGAGATTTATATTGCAGATTATGGAAGTTATGAATTTTTCTCAGGTGTTTATCAAATGGATTCAAAAGTGCATCACTACAGCCTCCTTCAGAATTCTAATGAATGGGAGTCCTACAGAGATCTCCACGGGCAAAAGAGGACTTAGGCAAGGGGATCTTTTTTCCCCTTACCTATTTCTCATCTGTATGGGAGTTCTTACCCTAATGCTAAAGCACAAAATCTCTTCATCCCCTTAGTTCAAGTACCACTCCAAGTGTAAGATGCTTTCACTAACAAATTTATGTTTTGCAGATGATCTCATGTTGCTAAGCAAGGCTGATATTCACTTAGTTTCTTTACTGATAGATACCTTACAAATCTTTAAGGAGATTTTGGGTTTGATCATTAATTTTCAGAAAAGCTTCTTTATCTTGTCAAAAAGTGCAGCACATGTTACTCATAATTTGTTCCTTATTACTAGAATGGCAAATCAAGATCCTCCTATGAACTCCTATCTTATACTTGCGAATTCCTATAGCCTCGAGAAGACTATAATTTAGAGAATGTCTTCCCCTTATTGAAAAGATACAAAAAGACTAGGATATAGGAATTTGCAACCTAGACCTAAATTCCAACCCTCTTAAACCTACATTCTAGCCATCTCAAACCTATATTCCAACCATATTAAACCCTAAAATCCTAAGCCTAAAATTCCAACAGTTAAACCTTAAATTCTGAACTTTACAAAATTTGAAATTTCTACATTCCTTGTCAAAATTCAACCTTGAATCCTAATATTTCAGGAGCCTAATATCATCCACTCTTCCTAATTTTATGCTTTTAACTACTAATTTATAATTCTTCTATTTTTTCTACATCAGAGCCTATCAGCAGAAGAAATAGATGCCTAATGTTGAAAAGATTATCGAGAATTTAGGTGAAAAAGAATCTATGTGCATCAAGTGGATATATAGCTACATCCTTAGGGGTGGAAGTTTGCGGGCAATTACACCTAAAGATGGTCATTCTTGGTTCTTTAAACAAATCCTTAGATTGGGGGAAGAAATTCAACAACAGATCATATGTAGACTGGGAGCTGGAGATAAAATCTCACTATAGTATGACAACTGGATAAGTCGTGGGGCATTAATCCAATGGCTAGGGTTATCCTAGATAGATTCTAAAAAAAAGCCAAGGTTGAAGAGATAATTGCAAATGGCAATTGGTCTCTGTCCTTATAGGAGATTAGAATTTTGTCAATCCGACAGTATAGGTACTATGGTGTTAAGGATACCTATCTATGGAATGGTATATCAATTTTGTAAATAACCAATCGAAAGGCAAAAGAAGTAATGTATGGGATAAACACAAAATTGGGATGGAGTAAGCTCGTCTGGAATAAAATCCTCAAACCAAACTCTAGTTTTCTGCTCTGGCTAGCCCTATTGAATAAACTTAGCACCATGACAAGATTAAGTTTCTATCTATTTCTAAGCAATGTGTCTTATTGAATTTGGAGGAAGAGGATAGAGATCATCTGTTCTTCAGGTGCGAATTTTCTAAAAAGGTTTGGCAGAGCATATCTTCTTTATGCACACTACACTGCAATCAAAATAACCTGAATGACATCTTACAAGAGATAATTGCAAATTAATCATTCCAAACATGATAAGGAAGTCTACATGGTTGCAATAGCACTTTTGGAAGGAGAGAAATAACAAGAGATTTGCAGGCAGAATCTGAAGCTTAACTTCTCTTACTAAACTCGCAATTGCACATATAAGAGCGCAGCTGATAATAACTAAGATGGAGAAGAAATCTAGTATGAGGCTAGTGGTTTCTTGGAGACTTCAATAAGACACCAAAAATCCCAGATAAGGCGCATAGGTGCACAGTCCTGATTAGGGTTCCCTATTCTAGGGTACCCAAAAACAGAAAGAGGAACATCAACAAGAGAGTACTCCTAAACTTGTAGCAATCACTACTGATGAAGAATACAAAATGCTTGAAATTCACTAGAGGGCAGTCAATCAAAATTCTTATAAGAGGTAGAAACTGTGGAATCTGGTGAACATTCAACCGAAATATGGGAATGTGGAGAAATTATTAAACACTGATGTGGCGTTCAACAAGCTGGAAATAGAGAGAAGGCAGAGAAAATCGATTCTTTTCTTCAACTCCATTGACAAATTTCCTTGCCCTCGTCCCTTTATTGTGTAGAAATTTTACGTCTTTTGCCATAATGAATTTATTCAATAAATTCGGTATAATTAGTGCAGTAAAGAAGACAAACTGCTTTCCTCTTTAATGAATGATATTTAAATCAAAACAATTTTCCAGCAAAGCAAAAACCATCAATGGCTTTTGTAATGAAAATAGACGGAATTAGCTTAAAACCGTTTACATTGAAATATATGAAAATTGCAAAGCATTACAAAGTCCACTTTGAGCAAAACGTACCACTTTACTCTTAGGCCCCTAAGCAATCCTCCAAATACACTTCGTTCCTGTGGTTATAAATTATACTCGACCCAGTATCCATATACCATTCCCCTTCACAATATCAAGTTTTTACATGATTAGCAAGTAATACAGTCACATCAAATTAACCAAGAAGAAACACTAGGTTTGTCTACATACCCGTCCTACAGAATATACATTGCAAAACATACACATTTACAGATTCAACTCTTCCTTTCCATAAATACGTTGAAGCTCGCGAGTTGCCGCTTGATATGACTCTGATAAGAGAAGGGCATAATTAATAAGATTATGATATATGGAATATTATAGTTAATATACGAAGAACTGTGAAGTTTGAAACTTGTCTCAACTGCCACAAACAACCGGTCCACCTTTTGCCAGCAAGCATCGAAGAATTTGGATAAATAAAATACACAAGGCTTAAAAACCATGGGAAGGTTTATGATTTCACACAAGTTTTAAAGCTATGAGTGAGTCTAGACTTACTCCCACATTCTTAGAATGATAGTTAATTCTTGTTAGAGTTCGTATATGTATTTGTAAACCCCACAAATGACAGCGTTTAACCAAAACAAACTCATATAAATCAAAATACGGTCTCCAAATAGATCAATTCTCCTTACCTTTCCAAATACGGAAGGATTTCTGATTAATTGGTGCACCAAACACAGTTTGGATAACATCAAACAACATGCTTTCAGGAGTGCTCCTTAATTCTTGAACTATCTGGTAGATAGTCTTTCCATTCTCGAAGTATATATGATTGTTTGGGTGTTTAGTTTTGCAACCAGCATGACGCTCGAACTCATATGCATTGAGCACCTTACATGCAAATAACAAAAGGGAGATTAAGTTGATATGAGGAAACTACCCTAAAACAAATAGGAAGTAGTAAACGACTTACCTTTGAATAGTTACACGAGTGACAGCCGCAAAGATAGCCCGAACCTTTAATAGTCCCACGTAATTCCTTATTGCATGCAGAGAATGTCACTAACCAGCAAATCCAACAAATAAATCAACGCCTAACAATGTAAGAGATTTACCTCCCGTGACAAGGAGACATACTTCACAGGGACACCATCAAGCATACCAGTTGATATCAAGCTTCTAACATTAGAGGGGAAGCTGTTTGGAGCTTCTTTCTTGGTAGTTTTGATCTCCAGTTTGTTCTTGTAAACAGATTCGGGTTTCAGTTTAGCTGTCCCGCCATTGTTAAAAACTGCATTGGCATTTGAATGTTTTCCAGAAGCAAGTTCTGGTGTTAGAACTGAAGGCTGACCGTATGACTGTTCGTAAGTGCTGATGGGCCTGCCAACAGGTATAATATCATGTGCATCAGGAAATCCTGCAAAAGATATCATGTTCCCATCTTCTTTAGCATAGGCATCATTCATTGTAATAGCATTATCATTGCCTTTTATATATGCAGGACTTGCAGATCGAACATGTGTATCTCCATCATACATGTGACACATTAATGGCACATTGTCATTCTCCTTAATATAAGCATTTCCCATTGAATCAAAACTACTTTCACTTTCCCTATTAAAAGCATGTGCTGGGGAAAGGTTAGTGGCACTTTCAGCACCAAAACTGTGCCCTTTTGGAATATGCATACCATCTTCAGAGTCCTTGATCTGATTGACTTTGACTTTTCTAAAACCACCGTAGTTGATACAGGCTTCAAGATCTTCCACAGTATCAGATATAGACTGACTAACAGAAGAATTTGAGTTGGCAGTTCCAGTGTCACATACATTCCTCTCCATGAAATTGACAGGTTTTGATGTTTCAGATCCAAATAATCTGTGAATAAACTGGTTTGCAACTGGCTGAAAACTTGAGGTGTTATCCCAAGAAGCTACATCTGTATTTGATATTCCTAAAGATGAACTATTTGGAGTTTGTGCAGCTTGCTTCTTGTTGGGGAACAACTCAGGCTCAGTAGAATCCAAAAACCACTGATTTGATCTTTTCAATTCAATTCTAGAAGAATTATCAAATACTGGATCACCATCAGCACCCTTAGCCACCCAAAAACTCTTGCTCTGGAAAGATTGAAAGAGATAAACTCAGAAATGAAGGTTTCCGAAATACATATGTTGTTGTCTGTGCAAAGAAAAAAACAACTCCGGTAATCAAAAACAAAAGAAAGAAAAGGAAAAGTAAGAAGACAGCAGATGGTGTAAAAGTTTTTCTGTGAGGTACACAATTCCTTACTCCGCACAACATTCTTTTACCCCATAATAACCATCTCTAGATAGCACCTGAAATATTAACTTCTAATATCTGCTCAAACTTGGAAACTGATTAACTGTATTCAAATACGAGCACACAGCTCAATGAGAACTAAAAAATATATCACCAAACAAAGATATTTAATGATCTTCAACAACTAGCATAAGACAAAAATTTCCAGTCATGAAGAATTGCATCAACTATTTTACTTCAAGCGTAATTGCAAGCTCTGGTATAAGGCATAAGCTGGGGATATGACTCCAAATTTCAATTCAACCAAATCGTTTGTGATGCAAATAATGACTGACAGACTACTCCAAAGAATTCGTAATGAGATCAAATGGCACTTCCCGTATGCAACTTAGAGCACTAGCTTAATTAAACTTTAATGCCCCCAAACATTACTCTTTGTCAGTGGTGAAAACAACAAAATAACGACGATATGAAATTCAACAAAACACTTTCCCCTCCTTAAAACCACAAGTCTACTAAGTGAGTTCTGATTCAGTCAGTAAACAACTTTTTCCAAGAATCCTATTAATCTTTAAAGATGGGAGAAAAAGTACGCACATTTGAACTCAGAATCACACTAACCACATGAGAAAAGGAAAAATATAAGGAATTAATTCAATGTAGAACGTACCATTATGATTCTCCAAGGCTTTCACTTTGCTTTTTTGAAAGAAATTGCACTTCTGATCTCCTCCGACCTATATTAAGAAAAGTTACTATCTTGGAAGAACAGAAAGTTAATTAATTAACAACAAATTTTCAAGTTTACACTAAACTTAACCCCAAACTCAAACAAACCACCAAAATTGTACCCATAAAACGCACATTTCCATCGATCAAGAACTAATTTCGACAGAAATAAGGATCTAATTTCGAGATTATGCAACTTAAGCGATTATGATGTGGCGATTAACAGAAAAATGGAAAGTTGGCGTTTCAAACCTAGAATGGAGGCTCGAAACACAAAGCTCAGTTGACCGTACACTTGACGTTTCCCCGAACCCTAACCCGATAGACAAACGCCGGCCGAATAATAGTGGGAAGTGCCGCCGGCGGTGAAAATTTAGAGAAGATCGGAGTTGATATTGTGTGTGTGAGATGTACTCGAATTTTGCTCAATGGGCAGGCTATAATCTTAATGAGAGCACGAGGCTGAAGAGTTTTCAGCCGTTGATGAGCAGATCTGAGACGGGTGGTCGTAAGATAGAGAGTACATGAGAACACGTGGGTGGACAGTAGTGGTGGATGAAAGTGTTCTTTTTTAATATATCTGAACAATAATAATTTCTTTTTATATAAATGTATTGAAGTAGCTTTTTTGTTGCGCTGACATAATGTGTTTAAAAAAGTTGTTATTAAATTCGATCGTTGAATAGTAACGTTCCTAGTCTTTAGATTTAATTTTAATAATATTTATATTTTAATATTGTTCGTATAAAGAATTAAGTATAAAAGATATAAACCTCTTTTATTTTAAAATTGTTAAATTTTTCAAAAACATTTTAATTTTCAATTTTAAAAAATAGTTAAAAATAATGATGAAATATATATATTATAATGTCAAATATTATTAATCAAATATTATTTATATGACAATTTAATTCAAATTGAATTAATTATTTTAAATTATTAACTTGAGTCAATTTTAATTTATTCAAGTTGAGTTTCAAAATTAAATTAAATTATCATATTAATAATATTTGATTAGTTTACATCTCAAATTTATACTCTGTGTATTTTTATATTAATAGAAAATTATCTTTTGAATAAAGGAAAGATAAAGCATTTTATAGTTATTAAATTGAAGTTAGTATTGAAAACTTGAGTAAAGTTAGGAAAATATTTTTGTAAGTATCCTATTTTCTTTTGTTGGAAAACTAGGTCAGGATCTGATCGCAACGGAATAATCTCGAAATTTTTTCGTGACTTTTGATTTCTTGAAAATTAAGATCTATTTAATTCTATAAAATAATTAACACAAACATAATAAAGCGAAAATTTAATTCGTACCTTATTCTAAAGCTTGATCTTTATCTTGTTGTTCTGTGTATTTTTATATTAATGGGAAAATTACCTTTTGAAAAAATGAAAGATGAAGCATTTTATAGCTATTAAATTGAAGTTGATATTGAAAAATTGAATAAAATTAGGAAAATGTTTTTGTAAGTATCCTATTTTCTTTATGTCCCAGTCATTTGTCTTGATCATCTTTCCTATGAAGCTGAGCTTTTGTGCAAATGCATATTCATCGTTCAATTTCCTGTATACTTTTTTAGTCTTTTTTCAATTATAATTGAGTGTGCCTTTTAAAAAAAATAAATTGATTATAATAAAGTGTTGAGGACGATATTGTCCTGATAGATGAGACCAAGGAGGGGGTTAATGCCAAGTTAGAACGTTAGAAAGCCATGCTAGAATCAAAGGGTTTTAGAATGAGCAGGTCTAAGATGGAGTATTTGGAATGCAACATTTTGGGTAGCTAGCGGGCACAAGGGGCGGCGATCACGATTGGAACTGACATCATACCACAGAAATCGAGTTTTAAATACCTCGGTTCCATCGTGTAGGGAGATGGCAACATAGATGTCGATATCTTACACCGTATTAGATTTGCGTGGGCCAAATGGCGGGATGCTTCAGGTGTTTTATGTGATAAAAAAGTCCTGTAAAACTTAAAGGAAAGTTTTATAAAATGGTTATTCGACCAACCATGTTATATGGGGCAGAGTGTTGGCCTATTAGACGTAACCATACGCGTCAGTTGTTGGTAACAGAAATGCGTATGCTTAGGTGGATGTGTGACATTATCCTAAGGGCTAGGGTCCGGAACCAGGTAGTGCAGGCCCGACTCCAGGTAGTGCGGGCCCGACTCCAGGTTGCTAGCATTGCGGACAAGTTGCGTGAGCAAAGACTTAGGTGGTTCGGGCATGTGCGCAGGATGTCTTTTGATGCGCCGGTTAGGCGCAGTGACCTAATCAACCTTTGTAGCTACAAGAGGAGGAGAGGAAGACCTTACAAGACATGGAGGGAATTGATCAGGAACGATATGTCTGAGTTAGCTCTCACTGAGGCAGTTGCTAGCTTTAGGAAAGTCTGGCGTGATAGGATTAGAGCAAACGATACTCATTAGGATCCTTGCGTCTTGTACTTAACCGTTTAGGGCATCCGACCCCATGCTCTTTACACCTTTGCGACTAGTTCGTTGTGGTCTAGACTTCCGATCTGGAGTAGTTAAGGGCGGTTGAAAGTACCTAAAATCGTAGGAGTTGTCAGGGTAGGTACGGGGAGACTTCGAGTGTGTATAACGTCACCAAGAACCGATCTTTACACAGGGTGGGGTAATGGCTGATCTGGCCATCTAGCAAGTATGTTTTTTCTATCTGATAGTTTTTCTATTTGATAGAAGGTATGTTTTGCCAGTTCTTTTGTTCTTGCTTCTATTTTCCTGCATCATTATTTTGCTTGTCGCATCTGCATCTGGGCAACCGCTCTACTATGTAGGGGTAAGGCTGCGTACTATAAAACCTCCCCAGACTCTGCCTCACTGCGGGACCTTAGACTGGGTGGATGATGATGATGATGTTGCGAGACGTCGAGTACGATGGGCATGGCAAACTTGTGAACGGTCTATAGAAACGTATGCATTTAAAGACGGACTTTATAATAGAAAATACCAATTAGTTAAGTTGTGTAAAGAGACTGTGAATGCGGAAAGTATTTCAAAATTCATGTTGTGTGTTCTTAAATAAGGATGAGATCAACTCCAGGGTGTAGGTGAGTTGGTAAGGAGTTCTCCTAATTTAAGTGAGATCGTGGGTTCGAACTACCCTTATATATGCAATCGTTTAAAACTTAGGGCTAGAGCTTTGCTTCTCACAAGAGACCTATCTGGTTCGAGCAGGGATTAGTTTGAAAGAGGATGACTTAAAGGTGCCTTTCCATAATTGAAACCCTTCTAGGACACCTCTTGAAACAAAAAAAAAAGATGAGATCCAAAATCCAAATAATACTCATTTATTAAAAACATTACTTTACTTTTTTAGAGAAAAGATAAAGAAAAACTTAAAAATTAAGGGTCATAATTACAAAAATTAAATATTGAATTGAATTATAACATAAAATTGTTAATCATCCTAGTTTGCTTACCTTGAAATTTGGTTTTTATAAATTTAAGATTTTTAAAAAATAAAGTGAGTGTGAAATAAATAGAATATATTGAATACAACAATATTCAGTGAGAGTCATATTAAAATACGGGTTTGGAGAGGTCTCATTATACACAACCTTACTCTTACATGATAGAGAGATTATTTTGATAAAATAAAATAGACTTAATAAAAAATTATGGTTGTACTTAAGAGTTTTGAGTTTACTTAAATAAAACGTTTAAATATGCTTAGACTATGTTAAATGGCTTTGAATGCAATAGTTTTGAATTTTTAATTTGAAAAGTGTATGGAATTTCAATTTGAAAAAAATGTTTGAGAGAAAAGAAAATAATATAAATTATTTTAAAGGATAATCCTTATAAAGAAATTATTATATTTTAAGTTATATTTGGTTTAAATTATTTTTAAAATCAATAATGTTTAGAGTTTTCTTATAAGAAAAGCTAATTCACAATTATTGTATATGATACATATATCAAATATTTATACTAAAATTGTTTAAGGGACCTAATAAATAGTACAATAAAGTGGCTTAAAGGTATAGATACCTATTAATTTGAGACAATACTGATTTGTGTTGGATGTCGCGGTATAACCCGCAAACACACACTGGGTGGGAAATGCTAGTCCAGGTGTGGAGTCCAACATTAAAGTTGGCTCAATGGTAAGAGGCGTGCTTGTAAAAGCAACAAAACCTTGAGGTTGGGTGTTCGATTCCCACCAAAGAGGACAATATTGATTTGTGTTGGATGCCGCGATATAACCCGCAAACACACGCTGGGTGGGAAATGCTAGCCCAGGTGTGGGATCCAACAAATTGTATTAAGCTTCAAAAGGTATTAAGAAGGTTTGCCAATATGATCCATTAGTATTAGACTTAGGTGACCATTAGCTTTCACGCCAAAAACAAAAGTAAAGCAAGATAGGATAATGAAATAGTGCAGTTCTCACTTTTCAATACACAACTCACTAAATTGACATTTGTCTTTGTAAATATATAAGTGGAGTTTTATCCTTCTTAAAAGGTTTGTGATAAACAGTTCTTCATCTTAAAGGTTGATCTTTGAAATTCCTTGTTTTTCTCCTCTCATACGCTCGCTGCTAGATAAGAAAGAGAGTTGCAGAATATCTATATCTTGTTAAGTGCTTGGATCGCTACACTGCCTCAGCCACGTCCTCCTCCACGCCTTATGGACTTTTCTAGAGCTACGGTGATAGGAAATATAGCAGAGAAATATTGCAAGGCAATATACTGTTTTGAATAAATTTAGAAATCTACCTTTGTTCATAATTCACTAGCCTTTAAACAGGCGTATACCAAATAGTTCTAATTCAACCAAATAACATAATAAATATTTAACTAAATAACAACTCCTACGTCTAATAGGCAGAGATAATTAGGTTTAACTAAATAATAACTCTTACTCTATAAAAAAATAACAACTCTTAACACAGTAGAACACACCTAATAGGTAGAGATAACCGGGATAGATTTGGTATACATAACATATCCGCCCCTTAAAAAACTCCATGACCTCAAGGAGTAGGAAAATCAGGAAATTGCTGACTGAAAGAGACCTGATGTGTCCAACTAGCTTCAGATTCAGGTTCACCCTGCCAATGAATCAAAAAATCTTGGTTCTTTCCACGACCGCATTTGTTTAAAATAGCAAGAGGCTGTCTCACATTTCCCATCTCAACATACTCAGGCAAATCAGCAAATGTAGCCTTTGAATCCCCAATATTTACTGAGATATGGAAGACGAGATGTACCTTACTAGAAGGATATGCATTACTAGAAGAAGGCAAATCCAACCTATAAGCAACCTTCCCAATCCGATCAAGCACTTGGAATGGTCCATATAATAAGGCCGCTAGTTTTTGTTGCATGCGATTTCTAATCAAAAATTGACGATATGGCTACAACTTGACATACACCAACCTCCTATCTCAAACTCCTCCTTATGTCTTTTGTCATAAACTTGTTTCATTCGATTATGAGCTTGTGAAAGTCTTTGACGCAGCTCTGTAACAATCCTATCCCTTTCCATGAGAACATCCTCTACCATTTGCACTTTTGTCGTTTCGAGTATATAAGATAGAAGTGAAGGCGTTAGCCTACCATAAACTACTTCAAATGGCGTACACCAAAGGGTAGAATGCTAACTCGTGTTGTAACAGTATTCAGCTCAAGCTACCTATTTTGTCCAATCCTTAGCATTTGAACTAGTGAAACATCATAAGTACATCTCAAATGTTCTATTAATTACCTCTATCTGATCATCTGTCTGTGGATGATAAGCAGAGCTAAAATTAAAATGGGTTCCTTGCAACTTGAATAGTTATTTCCAAAAAGAACTTGTGAATGCTACATCTCTATCACATATAATATATTGAGGCATCCCATGCAACTTGAAGATATTATTAAAAAATATTTGTGCAACCCCAAACGCAGTATAAGGATGAGATAGCGAAACAAAGTGGGCATATTTAGATAGTATATCAATTACCACAAAGAGGACTATTTTTCCTTTTGATAATGGAAGCCCATCAATAAAATCCATCGAAATGTTGACCCAAATTTGAGAAGGAATTGGCAGAGGTTGGAGTAACCCAGATGGCTTTTAAAGATCAACCTTATGAATTTGACAAACCTCACATTCCCGAGTGAATTTTTTAGCATCCTCTTTCATCTTCTTCCAGTAAAAAGAAATTTTGATACGATGTAGGGTTTTGTGATACCCTTCATGACCAGCTCCATGTATTTCTTTAATTATGAATGGAATTAATTGAGAATCTAAAGGAAGATAATTCTAGATTTTAAAGAAAAGGATGACTTTACTTACTTGTCATGGTCCCACTACTTCGTCTTGTAGCACGAGCTCATGCAATCATTGTAACTTAGGGTGATTCTTATTTTCAGCCATCACAAGATCTAGTCACTTTGAAATGTTAGAGAAGTGCTCTAAAGGCAATCACCTTTAGGATTTATTGTACAAATCCTTTTATAATTAATAAAGGACTTTTTTATTATTTAGATGTTCATATATTTATGGATTTGATGTTGATCTTAAATTGATTTAATGAAGACCTTGATACAAAACATAGAATGGAGAAAATCATGATAATGAGATTCCTATCATATGTAATTATGTTAGTATCTAAACTTTCCCTAGTTATAGGATTAATGAGATGGGATATCCTTAATCTGGATAGGCTAGCACATGTTATACTCCTTAATTGGATCAAGCAGTAGATTTTATAAGTTTTAGACATAAGTTGTTTAAAGTTAACATATGGATGCTTACTAAGGGTAGTAAGTACATTGGATTAACCTACTATGAAACAATCATATAGATATTCTATTCGAGTGTTAATGATAGTCTCATCATAGCAATGGTGCAAGTATCCTTTGACTTGAGATGCTCAACGATATCTCGAATACTTACCCCGTGCTTTGACTCCATTCATTAGTTTCTTTCAGGGGTTACTCATAGGGTGGTGATTGGGTATAACTTGAGGTATTCGGAGGTAACTGAGTAACCAATAAAGAATTCACCACTCCTGATAGAAGGAGATGATACCCATGACCTCTTATCGGGGTTATTACTCGGGAGTCTCTGGCCAGAGTAAATATGTGTCATAAAGAGAGTCTTCAATAATACATAAAGTAATGAGATCCTCAGGATAAGATCTAATATCACTTAGACTAGATGTGACATAGTCAGTCTGGTAAGTGTTGACACTTTGACCATACTCTAAACCAAGTGAAGTATAGATGGTGAAAGGATGAATTGCATGGTAACATTGCATATGGAAGGGTTCGCAGTCAAACCATTGACTTATCGGTCAATTAGGGGTCATGACATGTTACTAGATACTACTCTTAACTTACTTGAATTACGTGTTAATTTAAGTGGCCAACATAACTAGGAACCTAATGGGTTTCACATATAGGATATCCGAAGGATGAGTAAAAAGGTATTGAATGGTGATTCAATATATGAGAGAGTGTTTCTGGATTGTGTCGTGAAGTAATCGTGGTAGAAAACGTTGCATGGAATGGATTAGAAACAAGTGTTGTTGGCTGCCAATTTGGCCATTAACTTCCCAAACTTCCATTAATGCATGTTGTTCATGACCATTAACTTCCCATAACTCTCCATTAGTGATGGGGGCTATAGAAGGCCAAATGATGCAAAAAATAGAGATGATTTTCGTACATCTTGTGTTAGACACAAATGAAAGAACTGGTTCTTTCTTACATACACAATCTTTTCTCTCTAACTCTCACAAAGGTTCTTGTCTTTGCTAGCATAAAGAAAGAATTTTAGTCATCTCCTAGTGAGGTTTCATCCTTCTATCTTTGTGTGGACTTTTATTAGAGATGATCTACATTGATCGTTGTAGTTTACGACAACCCAAAGCGGAGAAGATTAAAGAATGAAGGAGATCGTCGGAAAGGTATGTAAACATCCTATATTTCATGTTTTATTTTTTGTTGCGTATATTTGATATATATTATGTATGAGATGCACGATCGGAACCTTATACGAAATAGGTATCGAGATTGCATGTATCCCACTATGTTCTCTTCGAGACAGAGCATTAGCAACTGAATTATTTTTCCCTTGCTTATAATCATTGCTGAAATCATAACCCATTAATTTTATAATCCATCATTGTTAAGCTTCCGTAGCTACCTTCTTTTCTAATAAATAGTTGAGGCTTTTTTGATTGGTTTGAATAAGAAACTGGTTATCCCATAAATATGGTCACCATTTATGCACTACTAAAGCAAGAGCCATCAATTCCTTTTCGTATGTTGATAAAGACATATTTTTTTCTTAGAGCTTAGTGCTGAAATGTGCAATTGGTTTTTGTTCTTGCATAATGATAGCCCCCAATTCAGTCCCAAATGGATCACAATCCACTACAAAAGGGATAGAAAAATTTGGAAGTGCCAATAACGGAGCTTGAGTTATAGCTTTTTTAAGTAGTTGAAAAGCCTCCTCTACTTTTAGACTCCACACAAAAGCTCCCTTCTTAAGACTCCACACAAAAGCTCCCTTCTTAAGAAAATTAGTGAACGGTCTTACTATCATCCTGTAATCTTTAACAAACTGACGGTAGTATTTAGTGAGCCTAAAAAACTCTCAATTCGTTGACATTCCCAGGCTTGGGCCAAGAGGTCATCGCCTTAATCTTCTCTGGATCAGCTTTCACCCCCTCATGGGTAATAATTTGTCCTAAATATGGTATTTCTTTTCTAGCAAACTCACATTTTTTTCTTTTACAATAAGTTGATTTTCTCTCAAATTTGAAAAAACAAGCTTTATATGGTATAAATGTTCCTCCCAACTCTTACTATAAATTAGTATATCATAAAAAAAAACTAAAATGAATTTACAAAAATATAACTTGAATACATCATTCATTAAAGCTTGAAAGGTAGAAGGTGCATTAGAGAGGCCAACAGGCATTACCAGGTATTCGTAGTGGTTGTTGTGAGTTTTGAATGCTATTTTGGTGATATCTCCTTCCTCTATGAACTTGATGATATCCAAAAAGTAAATCCAATTTGGTGAACCAGATTGCCCCATAAAGCTTGTCTAATAATTCCTCAATTGTTGGTATGGGAAATTTATCTTTTACAGTAATTTTGTTCAATGTTCGATAGTCTACTCAAAACCTCCAGGAGTTGTCATGTTTCTTTACCAACAGTACATGTGACGAGAATGGACTATTATTGGATCGAATGATTTCTTGACTAAGCATCTCTCCTACCAATTCTCAATCTTCCTCTTCTGAAAATAGGGATATCAAAAAAGGCAGAGACAAACTAGTTGAGTCCCTTCTTTAAGAGGAATTCGGTGGTCATATAGTCACTGTGGTGGTAAATCGACAAATTCTCCAAATAACTCCAAAAATCCCTTTTTAATTTCAAGCCATTCCTTTTGCTTTTCTCTCTTTAATTAACTAGGATTATTGTCAGGATCCATAGAAACTCGCAGCAAAAAACATTTGCCATTTTGCTTTACTGTTTTTGCCATTGTTTTTCCCCTTGCTGATTTTGCCTCATTGTCAATTATCCATTGCAATGTAATCAATGCATTCCTAGCTCTAAACTTCATCTCCATATTACTAAAATTCCATATAATCGAACCTAATTCTTGGAGCCATTGTGCACCCAATACAACATTACACCCCATCCAACTCAATCAATAAAAAATTTGTGAAAATTTTAACATTTTGAATTTCAGTGCTGACCTTTTGGCAGAAATCCCTACAATTAAGTTTCTCTCTATTGACAATAATGACACTCATGGGTGGTCCTGATTCTGTAGTCAATGCTGCTGATTTGGCCACTCGATGATATATGAAACTGTGAGTGCTATATGGGTCAATGAGTATAGTTACCTCTAACCCATTTATCTTTGATTTAATTCTCATCGTTTGTGGCATTAGAACCCCCGAAATGACATGAAGAGAGATCGACAGCTGGTCTAGTGTTACTGAGTATTCTTCCTCCTCGTCAACAACTAAGGTTTCGTCTACCTTATCGACTGTTTGCTCCACTTTGATGAAGAACAACTTACGACAAAGGTGTCCAAGAGAAATCGCTCATCACAGTGGTAACATAGGCCCTCTTGTCATTGTTGCTCGAGTTCTGCCGAAGAGAAGCATCGCACTGCTGGGGCTCCGTTTCCTCCTTGCGCATTCGTACTTAGTTGAGAAGATGGAAGGTTTGAGCCAAAATTCGAATTGGAATTTGCTAACCAGTTTTGGATATTTGACCCATTTGTTGAAGGCCCAGTTCAGGTTTATTGGCCCATTTGTATTTTACTTTCAAAAATTATTGCTAGCCTAATTGCTTCATTAAGATTTGGTGGTTTCTGCGCTTATACATCTACTCACAATCCATCTTTTAATCCACTGATAAAAGTCCCCACCTCCTGTTCATTTGTCAGTATCCCAGCATGTACCAAAAGTCGCTCAAACTGTATTTGGTATTCACGAAATGAGCTCGTTTGCCTTAATTTGCTAAGATCTGCAAAAGGATTTGCATATGTTGAGATCCTAAACCGCTTCACTAATCCTTCTTTTATATCTAACCATGTCAAGTTATTGTGAAGGGCCCTCTGACGCTACACCCATAACTGCACATTGCCATCCATGTGATAGATGGCCAATTGAGTTTGTTCATTGCCAACGATATTTTGAAAATAAAAAAATTATTCTACTCGTATAATCCATATCATAGGATCCTTCATATCATCATATTGTGGAAATTCCAATCGAGTCACCTTTGGAGCAATGCCCTTTTGGAAAGTAATTCCACCATTTCCAGTGTTAAAATTCCTCTCCTCTCGAGTTCCTCCTCGTCAGACGAGCCGTTGAGGCTTCTCCTCGATTTTGAAGTTCAAGGAGCACTTCGGCCATTTGGCAATTTAAGCTCTGACTCATATTTTCCATCTGTTATTCTAAGTGTTGAAGACATTGGTCTGCATCTTCAGCCAAACCTGACTTTGATACAAACTTTTTAAGCTCTGGATTGCTTCATGGGCTTGGCCACATCCTCGTCCATGCCTTGTGGACTTTCTTAGAGCTATGGTAATAGGCAATATAGCAGAGAAATATTGCAAGGCAATATACTATTTTTAATAAATTTAAAATTTTGCCTTTATTCATAATTCACAAGCCCTTAAATAGGCGTACACCAAATAGTCTTAATTTAACCAAATAACATAATAAATGTTTAACTAAATAACAACTCCTACAGTCCTACTCCCAATAGGCAGAGATAATTAGGTTTAGCTAAATAACAACTCCTACTCTATCAGAAAATAACAACTCCTAACACAGTAGAACACTCCTAACAGGTGAAGATAATCGGGATAGATTTAGGATACGTATCATATCTCCTTCCATCTTGTGCTTGGTTTTGTTGCACCATACTATGATCTCGGTCTATGCTGCAAGCAAATTAACTAGGTTGTATAGTTATAGTATCATTCTCCAAACCTTGTTAAAGAAAGCGAACCTAGACAGGAGGTGATTTAGAGATTCTTTATCAGACTTACAAAGAAAGCACTTGCTTGAAATTAACATAAACTTGGCCACTTTATCTAGTGTAGGGAACTTTCTTATTACTGTTAATCATAATACGTAGGAAGCTCAAGGTGGTGCATGTTTAACCTAGACTATATTGAACCTCTCAACCTTGACATTGTTGGGATAAGAATCTTTTTTTAAGAAGCATTATTGAACTTACAAAAAGTATTATCATTCCATACAATCTCATCTTCCTAATAGGGGTTAAGGTGAAATTTTTCAGAAAAGATACTAGATTGGAAGCTGGCAAAGCTTTTATTTATGAAGTATGATTTGATAGAGCCTGAGATACTGCAGCATTATGATGAATTATAGGTTTGAGAGGAGCTAACTCATTCAGGCTTTCCAATACTCCATAAGGAGTCCAATTGTTAATCGAAAATATTGAACCTTTCCCATCATCAATTCTGTAGGAGTGATAACTTTTGATCCTGTCCCTTAGCTGAACCAGAACATGTAATGAAGAGTGATCATTTAAATTATTATACAAAGAAGTTATGTTTCCTCTTCTTTTTTAAGTCCAAATTTGCAAAAATAAAATTCCTTTGACTTGCTAAGAGTTCTGCATGCTGAAAAAGGGTGAAAAAAGAGACAACTAACATTGTTTTTGTGGCTGTATGAATTATACATTTTACATTAAAAATCTAGATGACATTCCTAAGGTAAATTAACTAATTTCCTAAAATTTTGTGTGAGAATAGCAATTATGTAAACATGATAATAAAGTATTGTTGGCTTAAACTCTAATGCGATAATAGTCAATTCGAGTAGTACCCTACTTGAATTTAGAGCACTTGTTTGTATATCAATATCACTTAGTTTCCCAACTTTAGCAGAGCAAAACTAATGTACTATTTAATATAAAAAGAACTATATCTATTTTATTTTAAAAATGGAATTAGGAAATATAGTAGAAATACTTTATGTGGTTTAAAATAAAATTATTTCTTAACGTAACATTATATTTAATTATCTATAAAATATAATAACAATAAACGTAATAAAACTAAAGTGTTTTAATTTATTTTCTTAGGTTTTGCTTCATAACTTATTTTTAAAACATTTTCTTTCTATTAGAAACTAAAAAAAGTTCAAGAAATTTGAAGAGAATAGAAATGAAAAGGACAATAGAGAATTTTTTCTTATAGCAAACAAGTTTAAATTACTTTAGACTTGTACAAACTAAAATAGGATATATTTTTAGTATGATAGTCCTTTCCGGTTCTTATGATAACCTATATATATATATATATATAGCTTAACTCCTTGTGTATATTGTGTAAATAAATTGAACCTATTCTTTTGTGATAATCATACTTTTGGAAGAGTATTATTGATGAAGAAAAAGTGAAAAGGAGTTAGATTTTAACAATCAATGGAAAAGATTTTAATTGTAGTCTTCTGTCAAATTTTAAATTACAATGAAGTTCTTATATTTTGATTTCAAATATAGATTTATATTATCAATAAATTAAAAAAGATGAAGGGAAACATAGAAAATAAAAGAGGATTTAAATAAGTATCCACACTTAAGAACTAAAAGTTTTAAATAAAAGACTTAGCTTGACAACTGTACACAATTATATATTAACCTAAGAGTTAGCCTGATATATTAGATTTTAACGTGGTTAGTCATTATATATTTTTATAAAGTAATTGATATAAGTAATTAAATTGCTAAACTTCCCTTTCTTATGTTAAAATTGAGAGCTTCTTTTTATGCAAAATGTTGATCTTAGTAAAATTGTTAAAATTAATTTATTACACATAGTTAATTATATAAACAATTTTATTATTTTTATTCATATAAAAGTAAAATTAATGTTTTAAAAACTAGACTAAACATCAAATTGATAAGAGAAGAGATTTAAAATTTAATTGATACTAGACTATTATAAAATCAATATATATTAAATAATAAGAAGATCGAATGGTCCTTAGGACAATAATAACTAAAAGTTACAAGAATACACAAAATATTTTATAAAAGCAAAATATTGTATTAAAATAAAATAAAATAATGTATAATTGACTAATGGAAAATTTAATAATTGTAACTAAAATTCAATTTAACATAAAATTCTAAACAATCATAATAATTAAAATTCTGTTTATAAAGCGTGTTCATATCTCATCATTGTCAAAAAATTCAAAATTTATAACACTATTTAAAGAGTCATAAACTATGTTTTTATCCAAAGTATTTACATCAATATCTTCCACTTGCATTTTAAATAAAATATAAGTTGATAATGTATGAAATTATTTTCTAAATTATTTTCTATTTTAACATATTATATATTAAAATTTTAAATATATCAAAAATAAGAAATCAATTGACTATCAATGAATGTTATTGATTCATTTGTCATGACAAAAGAGTTTTATTTATAAATTGCCTTTCTAAGTTCATTATAATCAAGATCAAGCAATGACCTTTCTTCTTTAATCTAAAAATTGGTATTCTCAATACAATCAATATCAACTAGATTATATATTCTCTTTTTACTAAGTACTCTGAATATATAATAGAAAAAATAAAATTAACAATAAAAATTATAATTACTGGTGGTTCTGTCGGATTCTGGTGGGGCTGGGCATTGCCACTTGGATATATGAGATTGGTTTGCTCTGGTTCAGAAATACCTGCAAAACAATAAAGACATGCCAGGGGTTGATTTCCGGTAGGCCCCTCCGACGCTCAAGTCAGTATATTTTGTGAGAGTCTTGGTGGCTAGTGAATAATGAAAAAATAGGGTTATTGGAATTCGTACCTTTTCATGATGAGGTAACGAATTTATATGATTATTACTTATGAGAATTAGGTCAATCCCCAAGGGATGGGTCGATCAGCCCGTGTGCCGTTCTGCGTCTGGGCTTGGGTCTAGCAGGACCGACCCAATCATAAGCCCCTTACTCCTCGAGTCTGACCAAGAAGAAGGGTCGAAGGAGTACATGAGGATCGTGCAGCTTGTCTTGTAAGACAGCTCGTGATAGGCCCGATCGGTCGAACATCAATTCATAATGCATGACAGCTCGTGCTGGGATCGGTCGGTTGAATGTCCCGATCGGTCGAGATTGATGTTTAGTGTATGATAGCTCGCGCCAGGATCGGTCAGTTATATGTCGACGCCGAGCGCGTGAAGACACTTGGTTTAATCATTACTAACGGCACGTGCCCTCTGACAGGTTTTCAAAATTTGAAACGAGGTGTCTTTTAACTTGCCGCGTAGCTGTCATGGGCGTCTTTTCAGCTGTTGTGCCGTTATGGGTCATCAGGAATTCGAAACGAGACGTCTTTTTAATTGCGGCGCAGCTGTCATGGGCGTCTTTTCAGCTGTTGCGCCGTTATGGGTCATCAGGTAACCCTAATTTGGACGGCCCAGATTTCACCGCGCGTTCAAGTCCCATCTGTACGCCCGCTCAGTATCTTGTTATAAATGCTCAGAATTGATACCTCTTCACTTTCTGCGTGTTTGATTCTTCGATCTTTGCCTTTTCTCTTCATCTCCCTATTTGCAGCCATTGGGGTTTCCTTTTTCACCGTCGTCCCAAATCTTAATTTCAGTCACTAAACTAGGTACGTCCTTCTTCTTTTCCTCGCCTGTAAGTGTGATTTTCAGTGACTATGTCGTCAACTAGCTCTAGGAACGGATCTGGCTCCCCCTCTCCTTCTCGGTCGCCTGCTCGCCAGTCTTCGCTACCGGCATCCCCGAGTCCTAGTGGGGAAGTAATTATAGTTCTGAGGGAGCTACATCAGGAGCTAGTCTCCGAAAGAGCTTTACAGGTTGTTGGGCCGCTGGAGATAGCGGCGAAAACGGTGGAGGCACCGAAAGCCGGCAGAAATGAGGCGTCGGAGTTAAGGGAGAATGAAAAGGTCGGAGCGAGTGCTCGAAAGGATGGGTAAATTGTTGAGAAACCACCGAGCGACCCTTCGACGATGACCGAAAGGGAGTTGAATCGGTCGGTTATTAAGCATAATATCCCCTTATCTTGGGGGCCTAGGCTGGCTGGCCAGAATGAAAGGATTTATAGCAGTGTGTGCGGCTACTTTGCTATGACAGAGAGCTTTTTCTCAGTCGGTGATATGAGGATTTCGTACGCCCCGATCATAGATAAAGTATGACGCGCCTACCACTTAGGGCCGAGCCAGATTCCCCCGAATGGCTAGAGGTTCATCAACGATCTGACTTTGTTGTGCCATAATTTCGGATGTCCTCTATCGGTCAGTGTTCTGCGGTACTTTTTAAGAATGAATCAGAGCTCGAGCATCATGGCCAGGATTCCTCACCTCCAGTATAGGGATGCGAGGTATCGTCCCGCTGGAACAGCAGGATCGATCAAAGCGTGGAAAACGAAATATTTTTTCGTGAGACCTCCAGGATCCACTTTTGAGTCCCGGTCGTGGAGGTATCTCCTAGCCGAGCAATGAAATGACATTGCCGACCTACATCTATCCAGGGAGGAGTGGGAGGTGATCGGTAGGATCAAGACACTCGGTCGGTATTCTTTCGATCGTCTCATTTTGGGATATCGTGGGGGGGCATCAGCCGATGCCTTTTTGATTGATTTCCCTCCTCAAATTAGAGGGCTAGAAGAGGAGACCACCCCTCTTGGTTAACTCCTCGTAGTTTATTTATCTGTTGTATTCACAAGTATTAATTTCGATTTCTAACCTGCTTCTATAATTGTGCAGCCATGGTGAAGGTCAAGGAGTTCGTCGGGTCCTCCCGTCTCCCTAAATCCAAAAGGCAGGCCAAGGTGAAGAAGCAGAGGAAGGAGGCAGAGGCTAGCAAAGACGCCGCTCAGCCAATGGAGTTAGACTAACCTACAGCGTTGTTGGCCCTTTCGTCCACTGAGGACCGTCCTGGCGTGTCAGCGTCATTGCCGGTCCAGCTGATGAGTGCAGACCGAGTGGATTCGGAGGAGGAAGAGATGGAGCCGCCACTCAAAAGGAAGAGGACCGCTCGGAGTGCTGGTCGATCGTCCAGTCAGCTGGAGAGAGAGATGGGAGAAAAGCAAGCACCTCGATTGGATAAGGGAAAGGGGAAAGAGCGAGCTTCCAGTGGTGGAAAATGGGAGCCCACGATCAGTCTTGATAAGACTGTATCACTTAGGGACGTCAACGTCGCTCTGCATATTGCCCAAAAGACTGTTCCTGCTGCGGACGAGAGGTTTTTGGATACGCTGAACAATAAAGAACTGATGGCTAGTCTCGTCCGCGACTGTGCCAGGGATATGGCGTTCGCTTTTGTGATGTATCAACGTCTTGATCAGCTCGATGAAGTGAGGAAAACAGTGGATCGGGAGGTTCAGGACCTTCTTGAGCAAGTTAATACTCTAAGAGTTGAACTTGCAGAGGCGAAGGAGGGACAGGACGTCTTACGAGCTCAACTCTCTTCACTGGAGGCGGAGAAGAGCATTTTGGAGGAGGAGAAGAGTATTTTGAAGGCTCAACTCACTTTGGGGGAGGAGGAGAGGGGTAGAATGCTTGCTTCCAGGGTCGAGCTGGAGAGTGAATACCGAGTGTCGCAGCTCCGCATTGAGAACCTAAGGAAAAAGGTGCTCGATGCTACTTCAAGGGTGCGACTTGAGGAGGAGCTTCGTTTGAAAGCCTTCCGAGAGTGTCACGAGGCGGTGACAAAGAAGATAGAGGTCGAGAAGAAAATGCTGGAGCTGCAAGGCTTCGTCAAGGACCAGAGGATTGAGGCAATCAAGCGATGGAAAGAGCGGTATTTACAGGAGGAGTGTCTGGAGTTTGCCTGTGACTTGGCTCTTTCCATCTTGAGGAGTTGTCACAACGTTTGCGTCCCTGACGGGTCAGAGGGTCCTTAATTTGAGGACTATGCCGAGCTGATGCTTCCCTCCGAGCTTGGCCTTTCACTCGAAGAGATGAGAGAGATAGCCAAAAAGGAAAGAGAGGTCTTGGCGGATGAGATGTTGGACCTGAGTTCAGATGAGGAAGAGGATGTCTCTCCATTGTTTTCTCTTGCCGATCCAACTGCTGGCCCTTCCTCTGTCGATCCAACTGCTGGCCATTCCTCTCCCCCCGAAAGATCAAACTAATTTTTTTTTGCTCATCTGGTCGGGCTTGTGATTAGAACATAAATTCAAGAAAATAGAATTCTTTTGTTCTTTATCACTTTCATCTGTCGTGATAAGATTGGACGATCTTTCCCAATAGCAGGTAGTGAACGAACGCACTCGATGTGCGTCAATCAGTTGTAGGGTCTGAGAGAATCATGGTAGATCGAGGCAGTAGAACTTGACCGAACAATTGTGAGGCCGAGCGATCCAAGATTTTGGCTCTTGGCATCGCTTGTTTCCAAGATCCCATCTTGGCAACCTGGCTGAGCGATGTAAAGGCTGAACGATCCAAGATTTTGGCTCTTAGCATCGCCTGGTTCCAAGATCCCGTCTTGGCAACCTGGCCGAGCGATGTAGAGACCGAGCGATTCAAGATTTTGGCTCTTGGCATCACTTGATTCCAAAGTCCCGTCTTGGCAACCGGGTCGAGCGAGGTAGAGGCCGAGCGATCCAAGATTTTGGCTCTTGGCATCGCCTGGTTCCAAGATCCTGTCTTGGCAACCTGGCCGAGCGATTGCGAGGCTAAACGATCAGTTGGTGGAATTTTCTCTTTGCCAAATTTAACGAGATTTTTCTTGCCAAGAAATCCGAAACCCCTTTATTGACGATGACAAGGGCGTGGGCCGTTAAAAAACTTGACTGGCAGGGCTAGGAAAAAGGTACCCACAAGTTGCGTGTACAATAAACAATAATAAACAAAGAAATGAGAACTAAAATAAGGCTTATCTATTGGTAGAACGCCTTCAGGTTTTGAGAGTTCCAGGGCCTCGGTAGAATCTTCCCGCTCGTATCGTACAAGATGTAAGAGCCATGTCCGGCTTGCTTGACCACTTGGTCGGGTCCTTCCTATGTCTGATCGAGCTTCCCAGGATGCTTTCCAGCCGCCTCGACCATTCGCAGGATGTACCCACCGATCTTTATATCGCTTGACTTTACCCTTCTATTGTAGATCTTCGTGGCTTTTTGCCTGACGACTTCTGAACGAGTGGCTGCCCTATCTCTGTCTTCGCTGAGAAGTACCAGTTTCGCTCTGTGGGCTTCATCATTCCTCGCTTCTTCGTAACTCAAAACCTGTTGGTTATGCAACACTACTTCTACTGGGACTAAGGTCTCTGCCCCAAAGGTCATTCTGAAAGGTGTCTCACCAGTGGCCTCGTTTGGGGTTGTTCTGTACGCCCACAACACTTCATCTATTTCGTCTACCCAGGTCTTGCGTCTGTTTAAACGCTTCTTAAGAGCACTCATTATCTTCTTGTTAGTATTCTCCGCTAGACCATTACTTTGAGGGTGAGCTACTGAAGTCAACTGGAGCCTTATCCCCAGTCGTTCGTAGAAATCTTTAACTTGTCGTTATCAAACTGCCACCCGTTGTCTGTCACCAAAATCATAGACATCCCAAAACGGCTAAGTATATTTTTTAGTATGAAGTTTTCGATTTTCTGCTCAGTGATGGTGGCGACCGCTTCCGCTTCTACCCACTTAGTGAAGTATTCGACCGCTACTATCAAAAATTTCTTCTGTCCCAGACCAAGAGGAAAAGTGCCTAGTATGTCCATTCCCCATTGAGCAAAGGGAATGGGATGACTCACAATTTTCAACTGCTCGGTCGGATGGTGAGACAAGTTGCTGTTCTTCTGGCAGGCCTCGCATTCGTTAACTTTCCCTTGACAATCCTTCTTCATTGTCGGCCAGTAATACCCCTGTCTGATCAATCTATGAGCCAACATTCTGCCTCCTCAATGATTTCCGCACATTCCTTCATGAACCTCAGCCATTGCTTGTTCTGCCTCCTCTTTATTCAAGCAACGTAATAGCGGCCAGTCGTAAGAACGCTTCTACAGAATGTCATTGATGATCGCATATTCGGTCACCTTTATCCTTAGTTTCCTGGCCTCTAAAGCTTCCGCCGGCTGTATTCCCTTGAGAAGGTACTGCTTGATCGGCTCCATCCAGCTTGCCCGATCATCTGCTTGAAGGACTTCAGTGGCCTTCTGGATGCTGGGTTAGTTGAGCAAAGGGAATGGGATGGCTCACAATTGTCAACTGCTCGGTCGGCTGGTGAGACAAGTTGTTGTTCATATAAGAGCCTTCCTCGCTAGGGCGATACATCGCCCTAGCGAGAGAGCTTCCGAATTTTTTTTAAATATATATATATATATATATAATTATTCACATAATTACATATATATATATATTCGGATTTTTCAAAAATCGTAGCTCTTGATTTCGAATTCCAAATTTGAAAAATAAATGGCTCAATGGTAAGAAGCGTGCTGCTAGATAGCAACAAAACCTTGAGGTCAGGAGTTAGAATCCTGACCAAAGAGGACAATACCAATTTGTGTTGGATGCCGCAGTATCACCCGCAAACACACGCCGCAGTATAACCTGCAAACACCTACGGGTGGGGTGTGGGGTCCAACACAGTGGTAAGAGGCGTGCTGCTAGATAGCAACAAAACCTTGAGTTCAGGGGTTCGAATCCTGACCAAAGAGGACAATACTGATTTGTGTTAGATGCCGCAGTATAACCCGCAAACACACGCCTCAGTATAACCTGCAAACACCTACTAGTGAGGTGTGGGGTCCAACACTACCGCTCCTTCGAGGGCTCTTATTTATGCCAAGTAGCATTCTCAAACGATTCTTTGTTGACTCCTGACAATGCCAATGCCATGGGGTGTTGGGAATTTCATCGCCTGATAATAAGTTGAGACGACAGCTCTGAGGGCATTTTGTATGGCTCTTCCAATTATTGCATTATAGGCTCCTGCAAACTTCACCACTAAGAATTCAACATTCCTCACTACTTAGAGCGACTTTTGTCCGAACTTTACGTTCAACAAGACTCGAGCGAATGGATAGGAGGACGCTCCTGTTACCCCTTTGATTGGCCCTTCTATCGGTAGTAGCCGTTCTTCCGAAACCTCCATTTGCTTAAAAGCATCATAGTATAGTAGGTCGACTGAGCTGTCTGTGTCGATCTTTACACGTTTCACCTCACTACCGTCCATATTCAAAGTAACTATAAGTGCGTCATCGTGAGGACAGCTGACGCCAGCCAGGTCGGACTCGTCAAATGAGATTGCCTCATTAACTTGCAGCTTTTTCGCTACTGACTGACCCTCAGCGATCTGCCTGACATACCGCTTCCTCCCTTTGCCGGTGGACCCCCTGCTGCGCTACCGCAAAAAATCATATTGATGACCCTAACTGGTTGGTCGTCTTGCTGCCCGGTATTTCTATCATCTCTATCCCTGGACTGTCCCCTCGTGTCGCGTCGGTCGTCCATATTCGTGGTCTGCCTTCCTCCATCATTCATGTTTTGTCTCCAGGGTCTTCACCAATTGTCAGACCGATCGTTTCTGCCCTCATTACCTCGATCGACATTTCTACCATACTTAAAAAATCTACCCAGTCTTCCCCTCTGGATGAGGAGTTCGATTTCCTTCTTCAGGTCCCAGCAATCCTCCGTATCATGACCGACATCTCTGTGAAAGCGGCAGTATAAAGAAGAATCCCTTTTTTTTAGAGGATTTTTCAATTTATTGGGTTCTCGGAGGGATTCCCTTTCTGCTCTCATGATCTCCAATACTTCCGCATATCGCCTGTTGAGTGGAGTGAAGGACTCTCGCCTCTGGTCTTTTTGATCAATCGGCTTCCTTCCGCTAGACCGATCCTTCTGCCGTTTATGTGAGTCATCGGCCCTACTACTCGGCCAGTGGTCATCCGCTCTGCGCTTTGTGTTTTTCAACACTTCCTCCAGCTAGATGTATTTGTCAGTCCAATTTCTTATCTCTTGGATGGACCTGGGCTGATCAAGAGCCAGCGACTTCTTGAACTCTTCATCCCTCGTATTACTCATCAAAGCAACCAACATGGACGAGCAAGTAAGGTCAGGAACTTCGACAGCTTCATTGTTAAATAGGGTGATGAACTCCTGCAAACTCTCGTTCCTTCCTTGGGTTAGCTGCATTACTTCTAAGGCAGTCTTCTGTGGCCGTTTACTTGTAGCGAATTGGTTGAGGAATAGCAGTTTAAAATCCTCAAAACTGGTTATACAGTGTGGGGGCAAGCTGTTGAACCATTTTCGGGCCCCCTCTTGAAAGGCTGTGCAGAAAGCCTTGCATTGAATGAAGTCTGGAACGCAATGCAGGTTCATCATCAATTGAAAATGCTGCAGATAGTCTAGAGGATCGATCTTTTCATTATACTTTTCTGGCGTCGGTATCTTAGTGCCGACCGCTGGGAGGCTATCCAAGATCTCCGGAATGAAAGGAGAGGTGTACTGTGCAGATGGATGACTGGGACGGGAATTCATGGCCACATTGATTCATTGGTCTACGATTTTTTCTAGGGCTTCCGCAGAGTGCCGATTGGCCATCACACCAACCTGCCGAGCGGGTGTTTGCTGCTGTTCCGGTTGAGATTGTAAGATTTGGCGGATCAATAGATCGGTCGCTTCTTCTATTTGTCTTTGCGTGAGGAAGGTTAGCTGTGGTGTAGGAGGGTTCGTGTGGAGGGGATATTGAGTGTGAGAATGCGAATAGGTTCTAGCGTCATCCTCTAGGGCCATGCTTTGCACTTCTTGGTCTTGGTTTTGGGATTGTTGTGGTTGATCATGTTGGTGTGAGTGTTAAGGGGGCAACTCATTTAGGCTAGGGTTTTAGTGTAAGGGCGGAGGGTGTGTCTGGTGATTAGAGAGCGGTGATGGAAGGGCGGCGGGTAGCCGCAAACCCATTCGCTGCAATGCAAGTGCCGTAATAGCGGCTACATCGGGATTCGTCGTCGCCGCCTGGCTGATCTGAGTGTTTCTGGACGTGGTACCTTGATGTCCGGCCCCACGGTGACCGCCAATTGGTTCTGTCGGATTCTGGTGGGGCTAGGCACTGCCACTTGGATCCATGAGATTGGTTAGTTCTGGTTCAGAAATACCTGCAAAACAATAAAGACACGCCGGGGGTTAATTTCCGGTAGGCCCCTCCGACACTCAAGTCAGTATATTTTGTGAGAGTCTTGGTGGCTAGTGAATAATGAAAAAATAGGGTTCTTGGAATTCGTACCTTTTCATGATGAGGTAACGAATTTATATGATTATTATCTGTGGGAATTAAGTCAATCCCCAAGGGATGGGCCGATCGGCCCGTGCGCCGTTCTGCGCTGAGCTTGGACCTAGCAGGACCGACCCAACCAACTGGAAAAATAAAATACAATAAAAAACTTACCTATTCTTTGTCCTTAGATTACAACGTAAATACTGTCATTGATTCTTTGTTGTTTCAAACAATTTCATTTCTTCATTATATGTTCAAGACACTTCATATGTGCACAACTTTATGTAAAAACTGTTTTATTGAGCAATCTATTAAGGTTTTTTAAAGTTAGCATTTTCACCAAACAATCTCCACTACTCATCAATATTTAACTTAAGAGTTATAATAAAATCATAAAATATATCATTAATAAGTAAAGAATGAAACAAATTATAAAATATATTAAGTTGTATCTTTTCATCATAAGTTCTTTCTTTATAGATGGTTCAACAAAACTCCCTGAATCTTCATAATACAATCTAATACCATTTGTTATCTTTGATTGCTCTTCATTAAAAAATACCTTCACATTCGATCACATTAAAAGAATGCCCATAATATCAACATCTATAAATACATTTTATTATTTAAGCAATAAGGATTGCGAAAGTAACTATTAAGTGGATCTTTTAAGTAAGATGTTTACCCCATCACTGATAAATTTGTGCAATTTTTGCTTTTCTTTAAAAATATTTGTAATTGTCTTGTGAATTATGTACATAACATCAAATATATAACAAAATATGGCTTGCATCTTTATAATAATCAAGCAAGCATCCCAAGATTTATTGTCTAAAATAATAGTATAATTTTTTTCTTTCACTCCTTTTAATAACTTGAAAAGTGTTTATTTGTCATTAGATTTTGAAGTACTTGTTTATGATCATAAACACTTTTTAGAGTTATAAATGTCGTTGCAAACCTGGTAGCGACAGGACCATAATATCAATCCAATTTTCTTACTCTCTTAACCAAGACAAAACTATAAGATAATTGCATATAAGAATTGTGATATTAGATGCATGTGAAGTAAGAACAAAAATATGGTCCATAAAAACAACATCTTTTAAAATGAGAATTATACATTGAGGAGCACATAGAGACCAACAAATAAGCTTATACTTTGATTATAAAGTATGTAATTAATATATAATTAAACACATTATTTATAACAAAATGGACAACATATTTTGTACATCCCATTCGAAAATTAAAAATTATTTCAAATGAAGTATGAGAACTTTTACCATATTAGAAGTATGAACAATCTTGATAAAAGTTATTCCAACATTTTTTTTGGTAAACAAAGTTATTCCAACATTATAATAAACTAAAAAGTAACCAATGTTTTTGGTCTTTGATCACCAACTCATATGTCATAACAATGCAAACTTTTATCCACTAATTAGATTTAAATGTATCGATAATTAATTGATATTATTTTTAAAATATTGAAGTAAAGAAACATGGATCTCATAATAAGTTGATTCTAATTTACTTCATTAATTTTGAAAATAAAGACTTAATTTTCACTATGATACCTATATATATATAATAATAATAATAATAATAATAATAATAATAAGGGCAAAACTCAAAGGGCTAATAATATGAAAAAACTAGTAGTAGTAGTAGTATTACGATTATTTGTGATTAGTATTATTAGTGTTAGTATTATTAGTGTTATTTGTATTTATTTTTGCTATATTTTGCGATTTGAGTATTTTTATTATTTTTTCTATTTAGTACTTTTTTCCCCATTACTTGTATTTTCATTTATTTTTATGTGTTTTGAATTGTTTCTGTTACCTGCATCATTATTCTATTGTCTCATTTGCATGTAGGTCCACCGGAAACAGCCTCTCTACTATGTAGGGGTAAGGTTGCGTACTATCGGACCTCCCCAGACCCTACTTTACTGCGGGATTTCGGACTGGGTGATGATGATGATGATGATATATATATATATATATAGACAGTCAAAAGAGTTAGAAATGGATTCTTTTTAAACAATTCCAGTATCACAACAAAAAAGAGAATTTTTTTTTGGATAAGTGAGCATTAAATAAATTCACTATGGTAGCTTCAAATTAAATAAAAATGTTGCAGTTTAAAAGCGGTGTTAGACTTAATTAAATAACTGAAAATATTCATGACAAGATGTTTACTCTAGTATGAAAAGGTTATATGCATTTTCAAATAAAATTTTAATTGCTCTTGTGTATTATTTTAGAGTTAATGTTTTTTTAATTAATTAGCGTTATGAAAATATTTGAAAGTTGAAGCATCTTTCTCATGTATGTTTACTTTATGCATTACATTAAAATTTGTGGATTGAGTTAAAGTTCAAAGGATTGAGGGGTGAATTGAATTGATTTATGACTTAAACCAAGTAGCTAAATATTTAACAATTTGATGGAATTTACAGTTGAATGAATAATGAAGAATCTTGATTGAATGTAATTAATTTGTTAATTTTCTTCCTATACTTACTACCTATTTATATTAAGAGTGATGAAATTGATTTACTTGAGAACAAGAAAATGATTAAGTATGGTGAAATTTTATAAGTGCTAATTAGATTATATTTTTCGTATGATTTTAGGAGTATTTGGCTTATATTTAGATTATTTCTATAAGATTGGGTACTTAATATGGCTTATATTTTATTTATAGACCTTGTTTTAGCTCTCCAATAAAGAAAGAATGAATAAGGGAATTTAGATCCAAGTTGGAGAAGTTTTGACATAATTTTAATGGAACATAAGTTGAATATGGACTCATGTTCAAGACATAGGACAAATACAATTTCGTATTTTACATCACGTATGCAACTGGATCATTATGCTTCTTAGGAAAATTTGCCACATAAAGAATAAATGTCAAATAGGGATCCATGTTCCAAAATATGGCTTAAACATGAACTTGTTTTCATGCATTCAAGAACCATGTTCATAAGATGAATCCTTAAATGCACGATATAGTCCTAATTTATGTAAAAGAAAATGCCAATATAGGTTAACAACACAAAGAAATTTTTTTTTGATTTTTTTGAGATAAAAGAAAAGGGACACAAAGGACAAAAAAGTCTTTGGAAAGACTTGAGAGCAGTCAATAAGGGTTGAATTGGAGATTCATAACACAAGGACAAAGTAATCTTGGATTAAAAAAAGAAATTCCATCAAGATTCAATCAAGAATATCAAGATTCAAGATCCATGCTAATAAGCTCTTTTGTTTTGTTTTTTTCTTGTTCATTTTTTATTTTCTTTTTTTTAAGGATGATTTAAATTGAAGTATAGATCTTAAACGAATGAATCTTAGAGCTATTGTTTTGGATGGATAAGAATAAGCTCATGGCTTTTAAATATTGACCCTTCTTGATTGATCTTAATGTAGTCATGCTTTCCTTTAAGATTGTTTTGTCTTTAATGTGCTCTTGAGTCTCTTTGGCCTCGAGTTTGCTTTTTGGTCCTCCCATATGTCTCTCCTTTCTTTCTTCTCTTTTTCGTCATTTTATTTCATGAACACAGGTCTAATATGATCTCACATTAGTCCTGCGTTGCTTTCACTGAAAACAAAATGAAACAAAACGAAATAACATAGTACACTAGATGTACAAACCCCCAGTTGGGTCCCTTATTGGTGCCATATTATGATTCCTTCCTCTAAAATATCTCAAAATCATTCTAAATCAACTAAAGCTTGCATGAATTCATTCATTTTTTATGGGAGAGCTAAAAAAGGGTATGTGAATAAAATATAAACAAAATTAGGTACCAAATCTCATATAAATCAGTAAAATACAAGTTAACTGCTCTCAAATCATGCTAAGGGCATGATAGTAATCAACACCTATCAATAGGAACATATAAATCTTTTGTGTTAGAGTCAAAATCTATCATGAAAATTTATAAACAAGCTACTGTGTTCATAGCAGTTTTGATTAAAAAGATATTTCAGTTAATTAAATTAAGGATAGACATTGTATGCCTTGAGAAAGAATATAGTTGGAACTTTAGAGTTTTTAATAGTTCACTAACATATAGCAACAACAATCCAAAAGAAGTTTCGCTAAAATGTGAGGTTTGAAGAGGTCTAAAAGTACACAATCTTATCCTTAACTAGTAAAGAGACTATTTTTGATAAATCTATATAAAAACTCCATAAATAATAAAATAAAATAATATAAAAATTTAATAAACTATACACATTAAAATAATAAATTAATAAAAATAAAAATAGACATAAAAGAAAATGATAATAAAATAAAACTATAATTAATTATTGAACTAAGATAAATTTAAGTATAAAAAGGTTTTAAAGGGTATAGATCTTGTTTATTTATTGGTTTTATCCATCTTTTCATTGCTTCATTTGATACTTCATATTAGTTTAGTTAATTCCTTTTCATCTAATTTAATCATTTGTTTTATTAAATTAGATAATAAAGATATGATTAGTACTAGTAATTATAATTCTCATAGACTCAACACTTGTATTAACCTAAGCTATACTATAAAAATGATGACATACTTGTCTAGTGATCTTTAGTACAATTTTGATAGGATACACACATCAACAATGGTTGTAAATTCAAATCGATTAGGTTGAAGATTGTGAATCTTCTTGTTATCAAATTTGCAACTATTTATAACTTTGAAAAGTGTTCATGATCGTAAATAAGTATTTCAAAATTTAATGAAAATAAATATTTTTAAGTCATAAGTTATCAAAGGATGTGAAAGGAGAAGAAGTTTATACCATTATTTTAGTTAAAAAATTGGGATGCTTGCTTAATTATTGTGAAGATTGTGGCTCTACTTATGAGATTATTAAGAAGATTAAAAGCCATATTTGGATATATATATATATATATATATATATATATAATATTTGTATGTATAGAGGTCATAAGATAATTGTGAATATTTTTAAAGGAAAGGAAAAATTATACAAGGCATAAACATATATTTTGTTTAACAATAAGATAAACATCTTATTCAAAGGATCCACTTAGTAGCTTACCTTTTCAATTTTATTATTTATATATTGATGCATATTGGGTGGTATTTTAATGTGATCAAATGCAAAGGTATCTTTTCTTATTAATAACATATTTTACATTTTATTATACTTCTTAATTTAAAACACAGATGAGTGGTTAAGATTATTTAGTATAAGTGTTTCAATATTTAAAAAACTTAATACTAAATTACTCAGTCAAGCAACTTTTACATCATGTTGTGAACATAATCAAGTATCTTTAAACTCATTCATATGACAAAATGAAATTGTTTTGATTATTAAAGACTTAATGATCTGTTTAATGTACTTATAATTTGAGGATGAAGAATAGGTATTTATTAATTAAATTCTATTTTCTAGTAATTATACTCTTTATTATTAATTTTATTATATATTTATAACGTTTAGTAAGAAGAGAATATATAATCCAATTGATATTGATTGTATTGAGGATACTAATTTTAGATCATAAAGAACTATCTCTTGATCTTGATTATCATAAACATGATAATACAATTTATGAAAATTTTTTTTGTTATAAATGAATTAAGAATATTTATTGATAACCAGTTGATACGTTATTTTGGAAATATTAAAGATTAAAACTGTAATGTGTTATAATTAAAATAATTTTATTCATTAATTATAGTTTATTTAAATCCATCAGAAAGCCTTGATGCAGATATTTGGATGAAAACTTAGTCTATAACTCTTTAGATAATGTTAAAAATTTAAAAGTGAAACACAACTTCCTTTAAAAATATAATTTTAGTAGTTATTTTATTTAAAAATTTTATATTATATTCAATTTGACCTAGAATTATTAAAATTGCTATTAATTGATTTTATTTTAATAAAATATTTTATTTCTATATTATAATTTTGCGTACTTCTTCATTATATATCGATTTCATGTGTTGAATTTTCTTAAACTTCTCCTTACCGGTTTGAGTTTTAGTATGTTGCTTATATCTTTACTTGCTCCAGGGAGTACCTCATATTTGGTTTCCAAGCTGCACCAAGGATCAAGTCGGCAACCAAGGAGGAGGGGAACATACTACTGTACTGGAGTAAGGCTAACCAATAGTCTTCAAACACTAACAAAGGCTTATTGAATAGGTCACCTCTTGTTCCGTTTAAGCAGATTATGAAGTAGATACACTCGTTAAGGACCTAGTTATTGTTTCTACAACCAACATCAATAAGGGCAGGATCTGGGGAGTCAAAAGGCTTCTCTTCATTATAGCCATGCATCATTAAGCCTCTAAATAGCTAAGTAAAGATGTAAATTTCCTGTTTTTGTGGGAAGAGGATACAATTGACGTACAAGATACCATAGATTCATCCCAAAAGAGAAAATTAAGAAAACCAGGGAAGCACAGAGTAATCACTTCTGGAGTCAACAAAGTGCTTCCATAATCTAAGCATTTGTTTTGGTCTCAAGCCAAAGTTTAGTAAGTCTGGAATTCCACTGGCAATTTTATGCGGGTCGTATTCAAATTAAACTCTCAATTAATTACTTCAACTTTGCAAATGTTAAAACACATCTCACCAGGTTTTGTAAGCTTTTACTCCATGTCTTCTAGAGTAATCCCAGCAATATGCCTGTTGAGCAAATCGTTTACAACTTAGAGTCAAGACAAACAGAAAGTAACTGGTACCTTTATGACCCTTCTGCGATGCAAATACAATTTACCAGTTATGCTAAGCAGTTTGGTGAAGATTGAGCCTTTAGAAACCCAAGTGTTCATGGTGGCAATCTGCCAGACAAGTAGCGAGACAGCTTATCTCTTAGAGACACACCGTTCATGTCACTAGATCCACAAATCTGTTGCTTGTAGCCTGGGTCATGATCATGAATTGACGACATCTGATCCTGTTCCTCATCTTCCAAGTCAATAACAATGTTATGAAGCAAGCAGCAGACAAGAATAATCCTCGGCAACCTATGTCTGTCAGGTCTCCACATAACCCCTTTAATGATTTTCCATGTTTCCTTCAACCGTGCAAATGCTCTCTGGGCTACCATCTGAGCTGTAGAAAGCCGTTTATTGAACTCGGTCCTAGACTCTGGGAGTTCTGTACCATCATAGGGAACGATGAGGTAGGGAAGAAGAGGAAATGCTGCATCTCCAATTATGTATTCCCTTATTTCAGATCCTTCGGAAAGTTGAAATGTTCTTCCATTTAACCTCTCCCCTTTCTCACACAGTTTGCAGAAGTTCGAACTTTGAAATACCACCGAGTCCTCCAATTTTCCAGGCCATCCAGTGACAATGTCCCGGAATCTCATTTGAGCATCTACAATAGCCTGCAAGACCATGCTATGGTTTTTCTCTTTATCTAGCCATGCATTACTTGCAGGGTCTGATGATGACAATAGCATTGTGATGTGAGTGGTATCAAGCAGGCCACAGCAATTTGGAAGTCCTAGTATTTTCTCAAACTTGGATTTTATTTCCAATATTTCTGATTCACCAGATGGCCACCGTAAGTGGTGAAGCCCCCTTTCTTCCATGGACTCCACAAAACGCCAGGTCACTTGTGACACTGTTGAGTGATTCAGCCCAAAGGAATCTGCAATTGTGACTAATGAATCACCAGAAGCCAGCCTTCTCAAAGCTACTGCAACTTGGTCATGCAATGATAAAGGCTTGCCATTTAGAAAAATAAATTCCCTTGACTTGGACGTCATATCTTCCTCCACAAGTGAGCATACGTAGTTGAAGGTTCTCCTTGAAATGTTGAAGATATACTTGAACTTGTCCAAACACTTAGGTGGAGAGTGAAGACCTGCAGGTACAACAATCAGCAGAAAATATTGCGATTAAGCTCTATGGGTACTTGAACATTTTCTTAGAATTTGTATGATGTCCATAATCTCATTCTTCCATGTCCATATATAGACATCAATCAGATGATCTTTTGAACCCACCATCTCATATGAAGAATATCAGAAAGGAAGATGTCCTGGAACTTTACAGAAGCAAAAGCTAAATAGTGGTATCAGGAACCTATAATAGACCTTCATATATGCATAGGCTTATGCATCTGTATACGTCTATTCATATAGAGGACATACATCAGGTGCAGGAGGTCAAGAAGAAACCTACAGCAGCACATTATAACTAGATAAGACAACATTTCAGATACATCTTCCGGAACAGTCTCAAATGCTTGTGTTCATGCCCAGTTGAATCAAGTGTTGTTTACAAGGGGGATCTCTTTAAACAAAATATATGAATCTAGCATCAACCTAGTCAGTATGTTGGAGAATGTTAGGGTAGCTTAGCTCATATGTGCTTCTCTAACTTGGAAGGACTGAGATTTTCTTAAAATTATATTGTTAAATAGGACGCGTTGGGGCCCACCTCTGAGTCACTGTACGTGCTACTTCATGCGTCATCGCCAATGCAATATGATCCGTGGCAAAAAGCACTGTCAGTTTCACATCTCTTTTTCTTATGATACTCGAAAATAAAAAATGATTAAATCATCAAGAAGTAGTCTTTCAATTCCACTCTAAGACTAGACATTTCTCTACACTATACTTATTATATGGTTGCAAATTTACATTATGTATTTTGGGAATCGTTTTTGCTTTATTTGCAAGATTTCACTACTGGATGAGTAAAATCTTTGGATGGACACACCCTGAAACTTCACTTGGGAACTTCCTACTCCAGCTGTTCCAAGAGCCTCTGCTAGTTAAACTCCATCCAGTAGACTCCCTGTTTTGCTAATCTCCTTTGTCAGCAGTTTGATCAGGATACTATTACCTATGTTCTGACTGAAGAGTTTGGAAATTTCTTTATGTGCAATATCTCGAGAGATGTGTCAACTATTCAATCAAACGATATCGAGCACGAACCTAAAGCTTCAAGCTCCATAGTAGTCATGGAACATGTGGTCCACCATGGCTTTTCAAGAGGATTATTTATGTAAGAATGAAGTTCTAGCTCATAAAGCTAACATCGGAACTTAGTTGAGATGCATTGAATGGAAACTTAGAAGCCTACCCCTTTCTTTTTTTCCCCCCTTTTTTTGTTATCTTCCAACCCCTCAGAATATAGTAGTTAATTGATTGACAAAATCCAGATTAAGAGCAAAGTCATTCCACCTGTATTAATATTGATCCGTTGATGGTTGACTAAAGTGAACCATTGGAACTAGAAATCCATTTTTAAAAGCTTTTATTTACAACCTCATAAGTAAATGAACCAGAGTTTAAAGTTATTTTGACCTCAACCAAGAAACTGGAACTGCATCTGTTGCAGAGGAGGCTCTTTTAACCATTTGCTCATTGAAAAGATTAGAAACATCAGCCATTGGCCATATAGTTCAAACTTTTTCTACTTGACTTTGGTACAAGCAGTTCACCTCTTTCTCTAGTCAACAGATTTCTTATTCCAGGATGGGAAAAAATGGATATGAAACACCAAACATGAGTTTCTAGAGAACTCAGCTTATAAGACAAACTTACTGCTATCCAATCCTGGACAAGGTTTTTGGCCTTTCAAAGAATAAAAATGAACCATATTAGCAGTTCTCATATAATGGAGTAGCTAAACATCTAGATCGCTACATATAAGAGGAGTACGGATACCAGTTTTACTGATATATTATATAGCTATAGCAATAGGGTTCTCATATTTCAACGAAGCTAATCATTTCAAATACGTGATCAGGAAAAAGTAACACTGGTAACTTTTTTTCTTCTTTCGTATTCAATAAGAGATCACCAGAAAGTTAGGTAACAAGGAAGACTGAAGTATCAGATTAGGGATCTCCTTTTGCAATGCATTAACTAAGACCTTGAACATTTGCTGAAACTTAAAGCCAATCAAATTAAAGAGTTAAATTTAAATCGTGAACTAAATTCAGCCGGACATGGATGATAAACTGCATATTCCATCATGAAACGAGTGATCAACACAGCATTTTGAACAAAAACATCTAACAGAAGACGAGAAAACAAGCAAATTTAAAATGAAAATACAGACAGCAAAGAAGTAAAATTTTATGAGAACAACATACCATTAATCCGTTTAGAGAAATCATCCCACCACTCCACAGACGCTTCCTTCTCAGTGGACCCAGAACCAGAAGCGTTTTCTTCAATCCTTTTTTCAGTTCTTTTTCTTTTCTTCTGACCTCTTATAGGACCCATGGTGCTTCAAAAGACTAGTATCAATCCAGCTGAAAGACCCATAACACAAAGCAACCACAATCAATTAGAATCCACATGACAACCAATACCCATTATCGAAGACGCAAAAATACTTACCACAGGCACAGAAAGATCAAAACGTTATGACGAAAGCACTAGTGGGTCGTACAAGTAACATGCAGGGGAATTATGAACAGAACAAAAAGCAAGTCGCAGTGTGAGCGTTTGTGGTGTGAGAATGTGGTTTGTGAGCATGCAAATAACTCTTTAACCAAAAAAAGAGAAAAAGAAAAAGAAAGAAAGAAAGGCTTTGACGAAGTAGAAGGATAGAGAAGCTAAACCTATGAGCTATAACATGTGGGAGAAGTCGTTGGTTTTAAGACAATGTGGCAAGAGAAGGAAAGTGTATAACAAAGACTGGCAACAGTAACTCTTCCCTTCCCTGTAAGGCCCGCTCTTCCTCAAGTGAACTAAACTAAAATATCACAGTTAGCTTAATGCTATTTTTATTTTACACGCATTAATCAAAGTTCCCATTTGTCTTTCGAAATACATGTAATGTAAAGGGCATTACGTGACTTAGCTCTTTCTTTTATTAAAAGACGGCGTCCGCTTTTAATGTTGTTCATTCGCATATCTTTTGAGAGAGAGAGCAATAAATGTATAGACTGGCTCGCTGTTCAAGTCGATCTGAATAATATTGGAGTCACTTATTTTAATGAATAATATTGGAGTCACTTATTTTGATGTACCACTTTTAAAATGTCATAGACTCTTCGTTAAGAATATGTCGGAAATCTATTTTTTCCTACTCATTTAGTTTCATTGTTCTCTTTTCTCTTTATGTGTATATATTAAAAAAAAGACGGCGTCCGCTCCGCTCGTCAACAAGCAAGAGGCCTCGAGGAAACTGGATTTGTGGGGAATTACTTAAAGAGCATTTGTAGATTACCCCCAAAATTAATAAATGGGTCCGATATTGATTATGACATTATGTTTATATGATTAAATCAGGGGGCGTTTGGTTTGAGAGTTTGGAAATGAAGGAATGGAATAATAGTAAAAAATAGTGTTTGCTTTGGGGTTTTCAATTACAAGGGAATGGATTTATTCCATTAAGTTTGGGAATCTACTAAACCCTCCAAATGAGGTGGGTATCAAGTTTTCATTCCATTCTAGTGGTTCTTATTTATACCCTCCCAACATAAGTAATTTTATTTTTAATTATATTACTCATCACTCATCATCATCATCTTTATTATTATTATTATTATTATTATTATTATTATTATTATTATTATTATTATTGCTATTATTATTATTATTATTATTATTATAAATTATAAATTATAAATTATAAACTTTTAATAATAATAATAATAATATTATTATTAATTATTATTATTATTATTAATTATTATAAATTTTAAACTTATTATTATTATTATTACCCTTATTATTCTTATTCTTATTATTATTATTATTATTATTATTATTATTATTATTATTATTCTTATTATCTGAAATTAATTATCTTATTATTATTATTATTATTATTTATTATTATTATTAATGTTATTATATGAAATTAATTATCTTATTATTATTATTATTAATTTTATTATACTGAAATTAATTATCTTATTATTATTATTATTAATTATTATTTTTATTATTTATAAGTTTTAAACTTATTATTATTATTAATTATTGTTGTTGTTGTTGTTGTTTAATAATAATAATAATAATAATAATAATAATAATAATAATAATAATATTCCCATACAATTGGGAATTAATTTCGAAGGAGATTCAGAAATTGAATATTATTATTATTATTATTATTATTATTATTAATAATTATTGTTCTTATTATTATTATTATTTATTATAAATTTTAAACTTATTATTATCCTTATTATTATTCTTATTATTATTATAATATGAAATTAATTATCTTATTATTATTTATTTATTTATTAATTAATATTATTATATGAAATTAATTATCTTATTATTATTATTAATTATTATTATTATTAATTTTATTATATGAAATTAATTATCTTATTATTATTATTATTATAAATTTTGTAATAATAATAATAAATATGATATGAAAAATGGTATTATATTATCTTTCATTCCCATTAATGCAACAAACCAAACAACATTATTGGTATTAATCTGAAACCCAAGTTATAAACCAAACATCATTTTTTATTTTTCATACCCATTCTTATTCCCTTCTACTATTATACCCATATCCATACCCAATTCCGTGCTCAAACCAAACGCTTAGTCAATTTTTTAACAGCTTAGGACTACATGCTATAAATGTCTTTCCTTTTTGGTAACATTAGCTTAATAGTAACGCAGAACATTGAAAATGTGTCAAAGTAAAAATATGTGGCCTTAGATGGTGTTTGTTTCATTTTTATTTTTAGTTTTGTTCTTAATTTTAATAAAAATTGTTTGTTTGAATTTTAGTTTCTATTTTGGTTTTAATTTCTTTCAATTTTCAAAAATTAAGAAAATTATAAAAGTGGTTTTGTTTCTTGTTTAATTTTTTTAATAATTTGACTATCATTTAATATATTATTTAATTATTTAAATTTTGATAAAATTATGAATAATTTAATTCAAAATTATATATTTAATAAATTAAAATGAATTATCAATAAAATTATGAATAATTTAATTTAGTTTAATTATATAATTAAATTAATATGTAATTAAATTTTAATAACTATTAATAAATATAATTAAAATTAAAATATATAAATATTCAAATAAAATTGAATTAATAATTAAAATATATTTCAAATAAATTTTAATTTATAAATTATTTATTTTATTAAAATAACATAATTTTATTAATAATTTGTTAATAAATATTATACAAAAATTAAATAAACTTATTTAATAAAATAATTTATCTTTAAGTTTTATCTAATATGTAATTATTATTAATGATAAAAATAACTTTATTAACATTAACAATCAAACATATTTTTGTTTTTAATTTGAAAGAAAAAAAACACTAAAACAAAAACTGAAAATTACAATAGAAAATAGAAATAAAACCAAATGACCCTTAACTTAAGATTTAAATAAAATAAATTTATATAAGATGTGAAATGATTAGAATATGGATTCGAAGTTGAAGAGAATTGGAATTTACAAGTTGAAAATCAAGAAAATTTGAATTGAACATTAGCAAGTGAATTAATCTTATAAGCAATTTCATAACTACAAGTCATTAAGCACTTAAAGGAGAAAATTTAATGGAACTTATAGCCTGATACTTATTCACATAATATATTATATGATTTAGAAAGGAATAAAAGTGACTATACTTTTATTCATAAAATTTTAAATAATTAAGTGATTAGGTAAATCGATCATGTCACTCTTTCCACAAATTAACACATCCCTTCATAATGTTTGATAGTTATTTATAATTTTGGTGATATTTGCAAATAATTGACAAATAACAAAATTTCTATATTTATATTATTATTTCAAATAAATTATATTATCATCAAATCATAAATAATATCTATGAATTTCTACTTAATTTTTTTTGACTACGAATGATATACAAATTTTGAAAGGACACAAGAGCAATATTATAATATAACATATGGCGCACTCATCCATGTGAGCAAAGCCAAATGAATGTAATTAACAAAAAATAAATATTTTAACTAAAAGTATATTAAATTTAAGGAAGCTTTTAAATTTATAATTAAAATTGTTTTCATATGATTATCATATTGAAAATTCATATGAACATGATATTGTACTAATTGTGTTATATAGTGTAATATCCCGTCTCCATATTAAGAGTTAGAATTTAGATTTCAATAATGGATAAAATAGCAATGTGAGCGTTAGAAAAAAAATAAAAAAAAATAAAAAATTTGTATTTCATGCTCAGCATAATGTTAGCATATATGTATATGAATTTGAATTTTTGCATACATGAAAATAATTGTACATGTACTCACTGACATTCCGGGTATATGGGATATGTTGAGAATTGTGGTTATAGTGAATGAGCTAAATGAAATGGAGTAGAAGGATTAGAAATAAAAATTGAAGTGTTGGATTATAGTGAATAGAAGTCATCTGAGAAGTTACTGGAAATGAATAGTTAAGGGAGTTAAATTTGATATGAAACTTCCATGAATAAACTGTACTGATCTGGATGGATTTTGATAAAATTGTCTTCATGGAAGCTGTAGAATTTTCTTTTAGCTTTCCATTGATATAACATTTGCAATTTTTGGATATCGGAGTTAAAAGTTATGGTCCTTATAAGTGAAGATGCTCAGGAGTATAGGATGTATTGTCTGGTGATGATGTATTGTCTGGTGAGGACGTATTGTTTGGTGAAGACGCTTCATCTGGCGAAGACGTATCGTCTGGCGAAGACGTATCGTCTGGTGATGACGTATCGTCTGGTGATGACGTATTGTATGGTGATGACGTTTCGTCTAGTGAGGACGTATCGTCTAGTGAGGCCATATCGTCTGATGATGTCATATTGTCTGGTGATGACGTCATATCGTCTGGTGCACTATTCATCTAATTCTATCATTTGGTCCCATTTTTTGACCCTGTAGATGATTGAATTTGTCTTCGAAGTCTCCAAGAATGACCTTGATCTGATATCTCTACAACAAGTTATGCCATTTGTCCCAAACAGGTTCAATATGATGGAGGACGAAATCTTGACCTCTAAACGAAGTGATCCTTGAGACAATAGATCCCTCACACATTGTTCTATCTCTCTACAAAAATTGGCAGCATTCTGAATTGGTTGAAAAATGGTTTTGATTAAAGGAAAGTAAAGGAAGATGTTGGAATAGTATGAATTGATGTTATTTTACTAAACATGCTTCGGCATTTTGAATATATCTGGATCTGTAGGGTTTCAACTGAGATGATTTCTGATGTGAAGTAATCTAGAGACGTAGGTTTACAAATTATATGAAGAGGTCGAATTCTAATTCAACCTCTAAGATGTTCAATTTTTGGATAGAAATTGTGCTTAATATACTGTTTTGGACAAGAGTAGTTCGAAATTGTTTGAAGCATATCTTTCAAATCACTGAACCAAATTGGATGATTTTTATATCAATGGAAACATAAGACATAGGGGAACATGTTTCTAGAAGAAAGTGTTACAAAATGACTTCATTATTGGGGTCAAAAAGAACATGTAAAATTGACCTGAAATGATGTTTTTAAGGGAAAAATCTGAAAGTGAGTAAGGGGTTATGACTTGTGATTACAGTGGTTTTATTAAGCCATAAACTTAAGTATAAATCATACTTAAGTGAGTTTTAATAAAGAAAAGTGGATAAGTGGTTAAGAAATGGATAGGTGTCTAAGCTTTAAAGTTAAGTTTTAATAACCTTAAAAGACAAGATACTGTCCTTGTCTTTATCCTTCTTGAAGCTTCTTTCCCTAGTTTTTCTTAAATACAGAGTTTCTCATCAAATCTACACTATAATGAAATCTTGGATTTTCCTATCCATTACCACTCATACGTTATTATTTCTTTCTTCTACCCTAAAAAAAACCGAACCCTCTATCAACTTTCAAGTTGACGTACGTGGTTGCATGAGGGATTAGGGTTACATAATTTTATAGATATTGGAGCTTCAAACAAGTAAGCTTGTTATGATTATGTATTTTTGTATGAAATGAAGCATGCATTGTTAGTTCATTGCTAAATGGTTAAGAACAATGATATTCTTATTTTCTAGAAAATGAGTGAGAAGATCTAGTTTATCGTACATAGTGATTTTCTTTGGATTTGATGACTGAAATGTTATGGGATAGTGTTAAACTAGTTTTTGAATTTGAAAGATCAATGAAAATGTGTATGTGATGAGAGCAGAAAAATTTGGAAACATGAATATGTAATGCTCTATTATGTTGATGTTTTTCTTGTTATATATATATATATATATATATATATATATATATATATATATTTGTTTATGTAAGTTTTGGAGTGTTTTTAGAGATGATAAAAAATGAATTTAAAGTTAAGAGATAGGTGTCTGGTGATGTCTGGAAATGTGAAAGAACAATTAAAATGATAGTTAGAGGAATAAATGAAGAAAATACAAAAGTTAGAAATGCAAAAAAATTAGTGGATGAGTTATTGACATCGAATTACCAAAGGATTAAGTGTATGATTCAAAGAAATGATGAGTGATTAAGTTATGAAGTTGATTAGGTACCTGGGATTGTCACTGAACATACATTGTACATAGTCCTTATACACAGTTATGCATGAATAAATGCTTATAATTGTGCCATTATTAATTAGTGTGCAATGTGTGTTTTGCATAAATGGGTTGTGCAGGTTAAGTGTCTGCATTCAAGCATTTCCAAAATTTGGAAGCAAATGCTAATCTGGAGCATATTGTGAGTAGACCGAGATGGTCTCACTTCATTGTTTGTTTTCTTTGAATTTTGTATTAATTGACTATTGGATGATGTTATGAATGTGATTGATTGTGTTGGTTTTCGGACAGAAGGTCTGATGAATGTGATGTTGGAATGAAATATTGAAGTTTTCCTTGTATGTGAATTGGATGAAATATGTGATACATGACTTAGTTGTTAAGTGCCGGACTTAGTTTCGAAGGAAAGTGTGATCATGCATGTAAGTGAAAAAGTGATACTCAACTCTAATGTTGAATGCTGGACTGCGGTATGATGATATGTGAATGTGAGTGAATGAGAATATGCAAAAGTGATTGAGGCATTCCATTTCAGGAATGCATGAAACATAATGACAGTTGTGACCAGAGTAGCCACTGATTAGAGCTTAAAGCTCAAAGTGTGAAAAAGAGCCTTAAGCTCAAAAGTGATTAAGAGCCTAAGGCACATTATGTAAAATGAGCCCTGTATCCTCCAAGCAGATACGGGACAGTTTAGGCACTCAGTCACAACAAAGCAATAAATTGAAAGTGGGTCTCATGTGCACTGCATATGCATAATACGAATGATTAAAGTGTATTGAGTGTGAAATTTGAAATGAAGTGAATGTGAATTATGTGTTATATGACTGGGTGAGCCATCGATGATGGTCACTCATTGAGTTCGCAAAATTCACCCAAAATTTGCAAATATTTTTTAGGATTCAGAAGAATACCTCGTTAGGCAAATGAGAGTATACTTACTATATGCAAGGGAAAGATAGAGGTCGGGATCAGTTCGCATTTACATTAGTGTTTTCCTATTTATGTATAAATTTGTATTCCGCAATTTTTGTAAAAGAATGTATTCTGAAATTTTTTTTATAATGTGTCTACAAAGGTTTTTATGGTGGAATGTAAAGACATTATGACTAAAGTGTTTTGTATTTGTAATGGGCCCCAATTGGCTATTGAAATTCTATTGATTATGTTGTGTTGATTGAAAATATTTATGAATGAAAGTAGGTTCGAATTGGTTATTATTTCTGCCAATGTTTGTTGTTAATTCAAAAAAAGAAAATATGTACTGAGTTTTGACTGATTGAGTGTTCTAGTACGCCATCTTTGTGAGGCATGAACTCGGATATTACCCATAGATGTCGGGTACGTGTCTGGCAGGAGTGGGGTGCTACATATAGCTTTTCATAAAGATAATTTTATTTAATTCATAGTTGAACAAATAAATTTTTATTATAAATATAATTTTAATGTAGTTTATAGAACTTAAATTGAGATTAAATTATGAATATACTATTTCTCAAGTCAAAGGACTATACTCAACAGCTGTGATGAGAACCACTTATGAAACTTATATAACAATCCTTGAAGTGTTCTCGTAGCAGGTCAATCTAATTGCATGTTCTACAACATGAACCCATATGATTAACTTAATATCTCCATATTAATGACCCTTGTAACATGTGTAGGAAAATCCCGGTGTGCGCATCACATGCTCACGGTGCGGAAAACAAAAATTTTTGTTCCGGGATCTTCCCGAAAGCCAGGATCCATGTGACTATATAACAAAGTCAAACCAAAACGACCAAAGGAGACCGTCTCCAACGGTATCTACGCAGAGATCGGAGAACCTAACCGGGACAAACCCTTTGACCCGGGAATAACTAGAACAAATTAAAGAGTACTAGCTCTTACCTTTGTCATTGGAGAGCTTGAGAAACGATGGAGAAGAGATGAAGAAGCTTGAAGAGGAGAGGAAGATCGTTGGTTTCCTTTGAAAGAAACTTGAAAAACACTTTTCAATTAGCCTTCCTTACAAAAGCAACGACCACCATCCTCTTTCTTCATCTTCATTTTGTCTTTTGTCATTTAATGTAAACATGACAAGGCAAAAGAAGAAGCTTCCTTTTGCCATCCACGTTGGCCATTATATATATATATAATAAAGCCATGTCTTCTCCTCCTTCATCCACGTAAATGAAATATATATATATATATATATATATATATTAATTAATTCTTTAATTAATTAATATGATATATATATGTATATTAATGCTGAGGTGGTCCAGTCACACTGGGGTCGGTCCTACCGGGCCTCGGTATGGAAAAACCATCGAAAACCTTTTTCAGCAATATCGACGTCGCGATCTCATCGGGACATATCTCGATCTCATCGGGATCCATTTAATCCGATTGCTCTCCATATATTGGAACTCTGTCCAAAACTATTTTACGAATTCTCCGAGACACTCTTATGCGTGTGACCCATTAGGTTCCCGGTTATGTTGGCCACTTATATTAACACTTAATCTGAGCAAGTCATGAGCGGTATCTAGCAACACATCATGACCCCCAATTGACAGGAAAGTAATTGGTTTGACGAATGAATCTATATTCATCATGAACCATATCACGAACCTTTCCATAGACAATTACCGTGCAATTCGTCCTTTCACCATGCTATACCCCACTTGGTTATGAGTATGGGCAAAGTGTCAACTCTTACTAGGCGATTACGTCAAATCTAGTCCAGTGATTTCAGTTCTTGTCCTGGGACTCATTACTTAATATGTCAATGAAGACACTCTTCATGACATATGTACTCTGATCAGAGATTTCCAAGTAATGACCCTGACAAGAGGCCATGGGAATCATCTTCTGCTATCACAGAAGTGGTGAATCCTCTATTGGCTACTCAATTACCTTCGAATACCTCAAACTGTACCCAATCGCCACCCTATGAGCGACCTCTGTAAGGCAACAAGGAATGGAGTCAAAGCACATAATCAGTATCCAAGATATCCTTGAGTACCTCAAGTCTAAGGATACTTGCACCATTGCTATGATGAGATTATCACTGACATTAGAATAGGACATCCATGTGATGATCTCATATCAGGTCATCCAATGTACTTACTACCTCTAGTAAGCATCCACATATCAACTCTAAACATCTCATATTTATAGTTTCTGAGATCCATTGCTTGATCAAATCAAGGAGCTTGAAATGTGCTAGTCTTTCCGGATTACTGATGTCCAGTTTCAGTAATCCTACGACTAGGGATAATTTAGATACTGACATAATTGCACATGATAGGAATCTCAGCAGTATGATCACATCATAATTTCCTTCATGATATGTCATATATCATGGACTTCATTAATTTGCTTATTGATCAATATCAATTCATAAATGATGAATATCAAATTAATGAAATATGCCTTTCTTTATTTATTCATAAAGTATGTACACAACTTTGTACAAAACGCGCTAAAGGCGATTGCCTTTAGGGCACTACTCTAACAAAATCTCCCACTTGACCTAAAGCCAATCGCCTTGGTATCTAATACCATAGGCGAGTACATGAGAATCAAAACTCTTTTGTGACAATGGCTTTGTCAACGGATCAACAATATTTTGCTCTGTGGGAATTCTCTCTATTTGAACATCACCTCGACCGATGATCTCCCTAATCAGATGATATCTACGGAGTACGTGTTTAGATCGTTGATGAGACCTTGGTTCCTTCGCCTGCGCAATAGCCCCATTGTTGTCACAATAAAACTGTATGGGCCCATCACAGCTAGGAACCACACAAAGTTCATTAATGAACTTTCTGATCCAAACTGCTTCCTTTGCTGCGTCTGAAGTGGCAATGTACTCTACCTCGGTTGTTGAATCGACAGTTGTCTCTTGTTTGGAACTCTTCCAACTGACTGCCCCGCCGTTCAGTGTGAATATGTAACCTGATTGGGATTTGGAATCATCCTTATCAGATTGAAAACTGGCATCTGTATACCCGCTCACTTTGAGATCTCCATCTCCATATATCAAGAAAACATCCTTAGTCCTTCGCAAGTACTTGAGGATATTCTTGACACCACCCAAATGACCCTCACCAGGATCGATTGGTATCGCGTTCGAAACTTAGAGCATATGATACATCGGGTCTCGTACATAGCATTGCATACATGATAGATCCTACCGCAGATGCATACGGGATTATATTCATGCGCATCCTCTCATCTTGTGTCTTAGGACACATAGATTTCGAGAGTGTTATCCCATGAGTCACGGGAAGGTACCCTCTCTTCGATTGCTCCATACTAAACCTCTTCAGCATCTTGTCTATGTACGTTGATTGTGAAAGACCAAGCAATCTTTTTGATCTATCTCTATAGATTCTTATCCCAAGGATATAAATTGCTTCACCAAGGTCTTTCATGAAAAATTGTTTGGACAACCAAATCTTCACAGCTTGTAGCATAGAGACATCGTTTCCTAGTAATAATATGTCATCCACATATAGCACAAGGAATACGATTGCAGTCCCATTAACCTTCTTATACACACAGTATTCATTCGGATTTTGTGAGAAACCAAACTCTTTGATTACCTCATCAAAATGGATATTCCAACTCCGGGATGCTTGCTTCAATCCATAGATGGATTTCTGAAGCTTGCATACCTTTTCGCCATCATAGGAGATGATGTTGGATCCCGTTATCGGAGTCCAACTCTTGAACCGTAAAATATGAAACTTGATCATCTTGCCTTGTAGGGTTTATTTCATTTAACCCTAATTTCAAATTTGATTTCTCTTGTAAATCATAGCCTTATGACTCTTGTTTAATTTAAGACAAGGATCGCTTCAATCGGAGTTCTATAACTCAAGATATCGACAAAATACCAACATGTGATCATATCTCGATCACGCTCTCTCGACTGACCCTTTACTTGATTTCATGCCAACTCTTTCAATTTAACTCCAAATGACACAAATTCTTATGGGTAGGTACCTACATGTCTCATGAGTCCATGACTCAAAAATCACTTCATTTGGAGGTCTGATGAGGAAGTTATGATCAAAACAATCCTTCATATTCATATCCCGATGTATATTTGACATACCTTGGTAAAAACGCCATAACTCTTGCTACAGATGTCGGATTGATGTCATCTTTATACCAATCAATATGTACACATCCTGATCTACAACTCATATTAGAGGCCTAAAAATGAAATTCGCACTCTAACTGGGTCGCGCCCATGATTTACTTCGTCATACCATGAGGAAGAGACGAACAGAAAGTTGAGGCTCCTCTGATTTTCTATGGTCGCGCCCGCGATTTACTTCTGTCACGCCTGCGAGGAAGAGACGAACAGAAAGTTGAGGCTCCTCTGATTCTCTATGGTCGCGCCCGCGAGGTATGGAGTTTGTGCCCGCGAGGAAGAAGTGACCAGAATGATGAGATTTTTCCCTAAAGCCTCTTAAACCTTCACCCATGCTTTCTAACTTATTCCTAACACCAAATACACTCGTAATCTTGCAAGATTCACTTACTCTACTACTAAATACTTCATAACAACTCCAAACATCCAAATTATTTTATCATTCTATCAATTCTTGATTGATTTGTCCATCAAACCCTAGATTCCTATGCAACCATCAAAGCTATCCTCATAAACAAGACTTATGCATCCTGCTAACTTTCAACCATCGTAACTCTCAACTTCCAACTTCTATTGTCTAACCAATTTAACAAATCTACAAGACTTTGCACAATTAACCTCACACAAGCCTCATTCTCACCTTCATTACACATGCATGACCATCAATCCCAACCTCATAACATTTACCTATCTATATGATATTCATGACATCTCATGCATCATCTCAAAAGATCAAAGGTCAAACAGTCAAGCATTATACATTAGGGTTTAAAATTTACTTTTGAATCATAACTCATTCATTCCATCTCCATCAAATCATGTCATATTTCATACAATGCTTTAGTGGGCATTTTAAGTCCAATTACATGAAACTTCAAAGTGCAATATCATTCTCAAAATGCAACTAAAGCATTGTTTTACAAAAATCATTTCAATCACAAAACCAAAAGAAAACTCTTGGAGTAAATGCCTTTAAGCTTGCTCCTCGGGATCCTGCTCATTTCCTGGAGAATGGAGGGGGGTGAGCTTTCGCTCCGCGGGTAACACATTTATATTTATATAACAAGCATGTCTATTTAGTTATTCACACATTAAGCAATCTTTCAATGAAATCATAATACATGCATCATGCAATTTTCATCAATACATAAACATAATTTCTCACAATTCGAACATTCATAATTCTTGCAATTTCATGTAATCATATATGAAACACATCAAATGGCTCGGTAAGTCCATATTCATGGCAACCATATAGTCTCATTTCATGAGCTTATATGGGAAAATCTTGAGGAGTCCAAATAATGGATCATCCTATGCCACAATCGGGCAGGCGGGCAAAGCCTTTTCATGGTCGACGTGCACGTGACGGTTCTTGGGACTATACCTTACCCACATAACATAACAATCATGCATAACAATAAAATTGGACTGTTCTTGTCCAATTCACTGTTTTTTTGAAAATCTTATCTTTCATGCATATTTCATATTGTACATTTCATGCATAAGTCATATTATGCATTCATACTCATTTAAGCTACTTCATTCAATACTAACTCAACCATCATCAAATCATCAACATGTATTATTTTCATTTACACATAACTCATGATTAATGTCATCTAACCACAACTAACACAAGCATTTATAGCAATCATTTATACTCACTTACAAGTAACAAACATTCATTAGTGTCATTTATCAACTTGCATTAATTGCTTATAAATATAAAGATAAATATGGAACCCACCTTTAAGACTTGCTAAATCCTTGGTTTCCTTGCTACAACTCTTGTTCCTCTTCTCTTCCTTCTCTCTCTTCATTAAAAACCAAAAACCCATGTAAATCTCACTTCAATTGAGAAACCTTGTTACGCCTTTCATGAAATCAACTTGGAAATCACTATACCCATTCCATTCTTAGTGTTTCTAACCAAAAACTCAACTAAAATCTCACACTTAAACAAAAGGCTTACCTTAAATCTTCAACAACACTAAGAGTTTCTTGGTTCAAGATGAAGCTCTAGCCTTCCTCTTCACTTTTAACTCTTGGACTTTCTTCCAACTCCCTCTTGATCTCTTGGAAATCACCACCCTAACAAGCTTCTTTTCTTCTTCTTCTTCTTCCTCCACTTCCACGAACTCCTTCTCTTCTCCCTCTAATTTTCGTAAATCCTCCTCTCCTCTTCTACTAACTTACTTCTTTCATTCTCTTTTTATACTACTTACTTAATAACTTAAGCCCATAGGCCCTAAAGCCCATCTACTATTCTCTTCTTCTTCTTATTCTCCCACTAACACAACTCACACTACTCAAGCCCACTTCTTCATTTAAGCCCATTTCATATATATCCTCTCTTCTTTCTTATTTCATCTTGGCCCATTTCATTTTTTTTCATTTCATTTGGGCCCAAGGCCCAACTAGCACATTAAACTACATCTAACTCATTTACGTCAACTAATACATTTACTAACATTAATTCTTAACACCTAACTCATTTAATGTCGTATGCTAATTCATGCTAACTTTATTAAATACTATATTAATTTACCCCATTAATCTAACCATGCTTGATTTATCATAAAAGAAAAATTTTTTTTTGGGGGTAACATTTCTCCCCCACTTAAGAAATTTCGTCCTCGAAATTCTTACCTGGTTCACTGAAGAGGTGTGGGTACTGCTCCTACATTGCATCCTGAGGCTCCCACGTCGCCTCTTCAACTGCATGATTCCTCCACAGGACCTTGACTAGCTTGATTATCTTGTTCCTGAGGACCTTATTCTTGTTGTCCAGAATTGCCACAGGCATTTCTTCATAACTCAGATCATCCATCAGCTGAACTTCTGAGGTCTGAATGATGTGAGAAGGATCTGATCTGTACCTTCTCATCATGGAAACATGGAATACATCATGAAGCTGCGACAATTCTGGAGGCAATGCCAACCTGTAGGCCAACGGCCTAATCCTCTCTAAAACTTCATACGGACCCACATACCTAGGGCTTAACTTCCCCTTCTTGCCGAATCTCATAACTCCCTTCCATGGAGACGTCTTGAGGAACACCTTGTCACCCACTGCATATTCCATTTCTTTTCTGTTAGCATCGGCATAACTCTTCATTCTATCCTGGGCTGCCTTAAGCTGCTGTTTGATTACATCCACTTTCTCAACTGTCATCTGGACCAACTCTGGTCCCACTAATTTCCTCTCACCTTCTTCATCCCAACATATCAGAGTCCTGCATCTTCTTCCATAAAGGGCTTCATAAGGAGCCATCTGTATGCTCGAATGGTACGAATTGTTATTGTAGGTGTAAGTCGACTTGTACCATCTGTAAGTCGACTTATGCTTGCTCGGTACTGATAAGTCGCCTTGTTCACCAGTGTAAGTCGACTTATGTATGTCCAGTACCATAAGATTGTTAGAGTAGTGCCTAAAGGCAATCCCTTTAGCACATTTTGTTCATAGTCATGTATGGACTTTATGAATAAATAAAGCAAGGCATATTTCATTTATTTGATGTTCATTTTGTTATGAATTGATGTTGATCTTTAATCAAATTAATGAAGTCCATGATATATGACATAGCATGAAGGAAATTATGATGTGATCATACTACTGAGATTCCTATCATGTGCAATTATGTCAGTATCTAAATTATCCCTAGTCATAGGATTAACGAGACTGGACATTGTTAATCCGGATATACTAGCACATGTCATATTCCTTGATTGGATCAAGCAGTGGATCTCAGAAACTGTAAATATTGAGCTATTTAGATTTGACATGTGGATGCTTACTAGAGGTAGTAATTACATTGGATGACCTGCCATGAGATCATCACATGGGTATTCTATTATAATGTCAGTGATAATCTCATCATAACAATGGTGCAAGTATCCTTAGACTTGAGGTACTCAAGGATATCTTGGATACTGATTCTGTGCTTTGACTCCATTCCTTGTTGCCTTTCAGAGGTCGCTCATAGGGTGGTGCTTGGGTACAGTTTGAGGTATTCGAAGGTAATTGAGTAGCCAATAAAGGATTCACCACTTCTGGAATAGCAGAATAGATACCCATAGCTTCTTGTCAGGATCATTACTTGGAAGTCTCTGGCCGAGCACACCGTGTCATGAAGAGGGTCTTCATGGACATATACAGTAATGAGTCCGGACGAGACCCGATATCACTTGGGCTAGACTCAGTCTAGTGAGAGTTGACACTTTGACCATACTCATAACCAAGTAGGGTATAGGATGGTGAAAGGATGAATTGCACGGTAATTGTCTATAGAAAGGTTCGTGATCTGGTTCCTGATGAGCTCGGGTTCATTAGTCAAACCAATTACTTTCCGGTCAATTGGGGGTCATGATGTGTTGCTAGACGTCGCTCATGACTTGCTTAGATTAAGTGTTAATCTAAGTGGCCAACATAACCGGGAACCTAATGGGTCACACGCATAAGAGTGACTCGGAAATCTGTAAAATAGTTTTGGATAGTGATCCAATATCTGGAGAGCAATAGGATTAAATGGATCCCGATGAGATTGGGATATGTCCCGATGTGATCGTGACATCGACATTGCTGAAAAGGGTCTCCGCCGATTTTTCGGTACCGGGACCCGCCAGGCTGGTAGGACCGACCCCAGTGTGACTGAACCGCTTCAGTAACTATATATATCAATTAATTAATTAGATTAATTAATTAATATATATGGACATGTGTCATTACCTAATGGGAGGAGATGAAGTTTGAAAAGTCAAACTTCATCATTAAACCATTTCTTTAATGGCTTTATCACCCACTTACGTGGGGCTCTCCCATTCAAGCCTTTTATATGCCCTTTAATGAGTTAAAGGAACATATGAGAAGCCTTAAGGTTGAAGGAATTCGTTGGATTGCTTATGGGAGAAGATAAAGTGATGACTAAGTCACTTTTGACTAAGTCAAAGATGCTGATTAACTTCATTTATTAATGGGTTAATAGCCATCCACGTGAACTCCTCCCATCCAAGCCTTTTGATGGTCTTTAATTAATTATAAGACATGGAAAATAAGGCTAAGCAAGAGAAGGTCGTGACTTTTGGAGAGGAAGAACCGAAACTTCATGGTTTAGGGTTTGGAAAATTTGATTTTCAAGGTTCCTCTTCATCTCTCTCTCATCTCCAAGCTTGTTCCTCAAGGTTTGATCACTTGCTATCCAAGGCTAAGGTAAGATCTAGCAGTCTTTTCCTTAGTCTAGCTATTCCCGGGTCAAAGGATTTGTCCCGGTTAGGTTTCTGACCTCTGCGTGGATACCGTTAGAGACGGTCTCCTTTGGTCGTTATGGTTTGACTATTTATACATACACTTGGATCCTGGCTTTCGGGAACTTCTCGGAAAATTTTTTTTTTTTTTCGCATTGTGTCCATGTGATGGACACCCCGGGATTTTCCTACAGTGGTATCAGAGCCACTTGTGTTGTATAAACAGTTAAAATGATAACTAGGTCGGAGTTCCTTTGTGAATTGAGCTGTGTAGCATGCTGCCTGTGTTAATTTCGAATTCTGTCCAGAATTAGGGTTTTCGAAATTTTCTTGCATAGACCTGCTCATGAGATGTTGCTTAATGTTTCCATAAAAGGAAAAAATTTATCAATGTCGTTTGATATGGTTTTGCTAATTTAATTCCCTAAGTTTCGGATGCTGTCCTGTTGAACATTTCTGAAACAGGTATACTTGTAAATTCGAGAATAAATTCTAGAAAAATTTTTTTTTGGATGGGTTTTCACCAACACGTCCCTAAGATGTTTGTGAATGTCTCTGTGGATGGAAAAATGTTTTCAAGGTGATTTACTATTTATTTCCGAATTTATTGTATGCTTCTGGGAATGTCTGTGTTGAAAAACACAGATTCTGTTTCGGCTAGATTGCTGAGGTTGGATAAGTTTTTGAGGGAAATAAATCCTGGAAAAATTCATGGAATATTTTGGGAACATGTTATAACCTCTGTAATTTTCTCAGTATTTATTGAAATTGTTTCAATGATTATTTGGAGCAAAAGGCAGAGCTTGGCAATTTTGAGAAAGTTGCTGGGGCTGTTTTGTTTGAAATGATTGGTTGTGTATTTCTGAATTCCAATGCCTTGAATCATTTTTAATGTGATTAAAAATGTGTTATATTGATCTGGTATGCATTCTAAAATGAGATTCTTGAAATTTGGTTTCCAATAATTTTTGGATGTCGAATAGGTCACTTTAGCGTCTCGTTAGATTATTCTGTTATCTTGGTTATTTTGGCCGTCGCAATTTTTGTGACAAGTGCCGGAGTAATCTTGATAACGTGTAGCCTACCTAGACATACTTAGCATGATAATTTGATATTCTTAAAATTATGTGGAAATCTAGTGATTAATAGTGATTAATCGGTTTCAAGTTTTTCCTATATAGTTTGACTATATGGCATGCATGATTTGATGAAAATGTTTCATTAGCACATTAATATAAAGGTTTATATACTTGTTATATTGGTATTGTGAATTGGGAATGCTTGGATTGAGAATTAGCCGACTAGATAGCAATTTTCCTTGTGTAAGGCGACTTACATGTGCAAGAGTCGTATAAGGCGACTTGTATATTGATACAAGGCGACTTGTACATGCGCAGCAGCATAAGTCGACTTGCATTGGATAAGTCGACTTATATCATGCCTTGGCGGGATGATGGATGATTTTCGGTATAAATTCAATGTGATTGATGCAATGCCCTAAATTACTCTATATAGTCATGGTGACTATAATCCCATAGCTTGGATGAGACCGAATTGGAAATCCTCCTCGTAATATGAAAACTAACGCCTTCCATTAATATGGTAAGAACCGAGTTCTTCTAGGTTGAGTTGTTGAGCTAACCTCAAGCTCACTCTATACTGAATATGTTGAACCATGAAAATAAGGTTTTCGGATTAATGGGTCGGTTTTCCTAGAAGCGTTGATTTGTTGAGCTAACCTCGCGTCAACGTGGATGAGGCGAAGTTGGGTAGTGTACATCGGATGTACGCGCATTAAGTGTTGATAACCCAATGGTTGTGCACACATCAACCGTTGATAGCACTGATCGATAGTTGTGTCTAAGATGTAAATGGTATGTCTGATACCTCCCAAGACATAAGGTGGCTTGTTGAACTAACCTCAAGGTCATTCTTAATGTCGGTTATCGATGATGCAATTGGTATGGTGATACCTACCGATTGACCTAAGAAGTGGCTTGTTGGGCAAACCCAAGGTCATTCTTAGCAATGTGGGATATCGACCCACTAGGACATTTTGTCACTTTGTTTCTTGGATTCATAATGAGGGTTATGGATTCTATGAAACTAGTGGGGCTATGATGCATGTCATTTAAGTCCTTATGATCATGCATTTAACTTAAATCTGCATTTAAGTCTATTCTAATGATCTTTCTCTCTCTATGGTTAGGTTGTTTGAAGATGTCTTCCAAAGGTGAACTTGCGCTCACTAATGGACTCGAACAAATTATCTGGACTTAATTTTCTTGATTGGTGAATGATCGAGAATTGTTCTCAAATCGAGGAACTAGGCAATGTTCCACTTCTGATCCACTTGTTGCTGATGTTTCGATAGAGATCGAGAAAGTAGGAAGAACGACCAAAAGAAAACCAAAGGTACCGCCCCAAAAGGAACTCGCTTCCATTGTGGCAAGACCGCCACCTGAGGCTAAACCAGAAGTCTATCCGAGTCCACGAAGCGAAGAAGGCATCGATGCCTCGACTTCTTGAGATATGTTTGTCATTGAGGTTAATCTTGTTTCGATCACAACATATGGGTATTAGATACGGTTGTGGCTCACACATATGTAATGATATGCGAGGGCCTCGGGATGATGGGTAGCTCATTAAGGAGATATGGACCTACGTGTTGGTAATGGAGCAAAAGTTGCTGCATTAGCCGTAGGGACTTATGTTTGACACTCCCAATGGGCTTGTATTCAATTTGGATGATTGTTATTTTGTACGGTTTTAACAAAGAACATATTATCATTTCTTGTTTAAATAAATTTGGTTTCCATGTAACTTTTGGGAGCAATGGTTGTTCTATTAGTTTAAATGGAATGCTCTATGGTACTGGTACATTATGCAATGGAATTTACATATTAGATATGTCACATCCAATTTTGAATGTCAATGACAAGAAAAGACATAAAGAGATAATTTAAAATCAACTTACTTATGACATTGTCGCTTGGCCACATAAATGAGAGACGATCGCTAAGCTCCATAAGAGTGGATGTTTAGGGTCATTTGATTATGAATCATATGACACATGTGAATCTTGTTTGTTAGGCAAGATGACTAAGTTACCCTTTAAAGGAAAGGGTGAGCGAGAGATCGGATTATTAGACCTAATACATTCGGATGTATGTGGTCCGATGTCCATCCATGCGAAGTGGTTGTCGTTACTTCATTACCTTTATCGATGATTATTCTCGATATGGGTATCAGATGTCGATGAGATACAAATCAAGCGTTTGAAAAGTTCAAACAATTGAAATAAAATAGAAAAACAACTTGGGAAAAGTATTAAGACATTACGATCGATCGTGGTGGCGAATACTTAGACCAAGAGTTTTGGATTATCTCGAGATAATGGGATTTTATCTCGGTGGACTCCACCTTACACACCACAAAGACAATGGTGTGGCAGAAGGAGAAATCGAACCTTCTTTGGACATGGTTCGATCTATGATGGCTTTGCACGATTACCAAAATCCTTTTGGGGTATCTTTCGAGACAAATTGTTTACTTGTTAAGCGAGTTCCATCAAAGCGATTGATGTTACTCCATATGAGATGTGGACTAACAAGAAACCTTATCTTTCTTATTTGAAAGTTTGGGGTTGTCCGCTATGTGAAGCGGACAAAGTCGATAACCTTGAAGCAAAGTCCGACGGTGTTCATTCGTAGGATATCCTAAAGAAACAAGAGGATATCAATTCTACCTTCTTTGAGGAACAAAGGTGTTTGTTTGATGCATGCTGTCTTTAGAGAAAGAGTTTCTTTTACAAGAAGGCGGTGGGAGCAAAATTGAGCTTGAAGAAGTTCAAGATGCTCGGACGACGCAGATCAATTGCACGAACTCAAAGCGTAACTCATACGGATGAGGTAGCAGTTCAACCTTCTACTACACACGTAATTCGTAGGTCAAGTAGGATATGCCTGCTCCCAAGAGATATGGATTTCGTGAGTGAAGCAGAATGACGATTGCTCATAGAGGATGATGAGCCTACCACCTATGAAGAGGTTACGAAGAGTTGAGAGTTCGAAAAATGGCTTCGTGCCATGAAATCGAAATGGATTCCATGTACGAAAACCAAGTATGGAGTTTGGTTGATGCACGAAGGATAAAACCTATAGGGTGCAAATGGGTTTTCAAGAAGAAAACCGACATGGATGGTAATGTGATTACCTATAAAGCAAGGCTTGTGGCTAAAGGCTTTCGTCAAAGACAAGGAGTTGACTATGACGAGACCTTGATCGAGAGCAATGCTTAAATCCATTAGGATACTCCTAGCCATTGCCGCTCATTATGATTATGAGATATGGAAAATAGATGTGAAGATGACTTTCCGAATGGAAATCGGCGAGGATGTATATGACACAACCCGAGGGCTTCATCTCTATGATGGCGAAAAAGTATGCAAGTTTCGTAAATCCATTTATGGATTAAAGCAAGCATCCAGAGTTGGAATATCCGTTTTGATGAGACAATCAAAGAGTTTGGTTTCTCACAAAATCCGGATGAACATTGTGTGTATAAGAAGGTTAATGGAACGCAATCGTATTCCTTGTGTTATATGTAGATGACATATTGTTACTAGGAAGCGATGTCTCAATGCCGCAATCAAGTAAAAATTTGGTTGTCAAACAATTTGCCATGAAAGACCTTGAGAAGCAACTTATATCCTTGGGATAAAGATTTATAGAGATAGATCGAAGAGGTTGCTTGGTCTTTCACGGTCAGCGACATAGACAAGATGCTAAAGAGGTTTAGCATGGAGCAATCCAAGAGAGGTATCTTCCCATGTCTTATGGGATATCGCTCGAAGTCTATGTGTCTAGGACACAGATGAGAGGATGCGCATGAATATGATCCGTATGCATCTGCAGTAGGATCTATCATGTACGATACTATGTACGAGACCCGATGTATCATATGCTCTAAGTGTTACGGCAGATACCAATCGGATCCGGTGAGGGTCTTTGGGTGGTGTCAAGAATATCCTAAAGTACTTGCGAAGAACTAATGATGTTTTCTTGATATATGGAGATGGAAATCTCCAGTGGCGGCATCTGATGCGAGTTTTCAATCGATAAGGGCGACTCAGTCACAATCGAGTTACGTTTTCACACCGAATGGAGGAGCGATCGGTTGGAAGAGTTCAAGCAAGAGACGATCACGATTCAACGATCGAGGCGAGTACATCAAAGATCGGATGCAAAGAAAGGAAGTCGTTTGGATCGAAGTTCATTCTTGAACTTGGTGTAGTTCCCGGTGTGATGGGCCCATCTGATTGTATTGTGACAACAATGGAGCTATTGTGCAGCGAAAGAACCAAGGTCACATCAACGATCCAAACACGTACTCTACCGATACCATCGATTCGGAGATCATTGCAGGTGATGTCCCGATAGAGAGAATTTCACGAGTAAAACATTGCGATCCGTTGACAAAGCCATTGTCACGGAAGAATTTTGATTCTCATGTACTCGCTATGGTATTAGATACCAAGGCGATTGACTTTAGGTCAAGTGGGAGATTTGTAGGTGTAAGTCGACTTGTACCATCGTAAGTCGACTTATGCTTGTTTCGATCTTGATAAGTCGCCTTGTTCACCAAATGTAAGTCGACTTATGTATGTCGATACCATAAGATTGTTAGAGTAGTGCCCTAAAGGCAATCCCTTTAGCACATTTTGTTCATAGTCATGTATGGACTTTATGAATAAATAAAGCAAGGCATATTTCATTTATTTGATGTTCATTTTGTTATGAATTGATGTTGATCTTTAATCAAATTAATGAAGTCCATGATATATGACATAGCATGAAGGAAATTATGATGTGATCATACTATCGAGATTCCTATCATGTGCAATTATGTCGATATCTAAATTATCCCTAGTCATAGGATTAATGAGGCTGGACATTGTTAATCCGGATAGACTAACACATGTCATATTCCTTGATTGGATCAAGCGGTGGATCTCGAAGCGTAAATATTGAGATATTTAGATTTGACATGTGGATGCTTACTAGAGGTAGTAATTACATTGGATGACCGCCGTGAGATCATCACATGGGTATTCTATTATAATGTCGTTGATAATCTCATCATAGCAATGGTGCAAGTATCCTTAGACTTGAGGTACTCAAGGATATCTTGAATCTTGATTACGTGCTTTGACTCCATTCCTTGTTGCCTTTCGAGGTCATTTCATAGCGTGGTGCTTGGGTACAATTTGAGGTATTGAAGGTAATTGAGTAGCCAATAAAGGATTCACCACTACGGAATAGCGAATAGATACCCATAGCTTCTTGTCGGGATCATTACTTAGAAGTCTCGCGCCGAGCACACCGTGTCATGAAGAGGGTCTTCATGGACATATCTGATAATGAGTCCGGACGAGACCCGATATCACAGGCTAGACTCGATCTAGTGAGAGTTGACACTTTGACCATACTCATAACCAAGTAGGGTATAGGATGGTGAAAGGACGAATTGCACGGTAATTGTCTATGGAAAGGCTCGTGATCTGGTTCCTGATGAGCTCGGGTTCATTAGTCAAACCAATTACTTACGGTCGATTGGGGTCGTGATGTGTTGCTAGACGTCATCATGACTTGCTTAGATTAAGTGTTAATCTAAGTGGCCAACATAACGGAACTTAATGGGTCACACGCATAAGAGTGACTCGGAAATCTGTAAAATAGTTTTGGATAGTGATCCAATATCTGGAGAGCAATAGGATTAAATGGATCCCGATGAGATTGAGATATGTCCCGATGTGATCGTAACATCGACATTGCTGAAAAGGGTCTCCGCCGATTTTTGGTCTTAGGGGCCCGCCAGGCGGTAGGACCAACCCAAGTGTGATCGATCGCTTCAGCAACTATATATATTAATTAATTAATTATATTAATTAATTAATATATATGGACATGTGTCATTACCTAATGGGAGGAGATGAAGTTTGAAAAGTCAAACTTCATCATTAAACCATTTCTTTAATGGCTTTATCACCCACTTACGTGGGGCTCTCCCATTCAAGCCTTTTATATGCCCTTTAATGAGTTAAAGGAACATATGAGAAGCCTTAAGATTGAAGGAATTCGTTGGATTGCTTATGGGAGAAGATAAAGTGATGACTAAGTCACTTTTGACTAAGTCAAAGATGCCTTGATTAACTTCATTTATTAATGGGTTAATAGCCATCCACGTGAACTCCTCCCATCCAAGCCTTTTGATGGTCTTTAATTAATTATAAGACATGGAAAATAAGGCTAAGCAAGAGAAGGCCGTGGCTTTTGGAGAGGAAGAACCAAACTTCATGGTTTAGGGTTTGGAAAATTTGATTTTCAAGGTTCCTCTTCATCTCTCTCATCTCAAGCTTGTTCCTCAAGGTTTGATCACTTGCTATCCAAGGCTAAGGTAAGATCTAGCAGTCTTTTCCTTAGTCTAGCTATTCCGGTCAAAGGGTTTGTCGGTTAGGTTTCAAACCTCTGCGTGGATACCGTTAGAGGCGGTCTCCTTTGGTCGTTATGGTTTGACTATTTATACATACACTTGGATCCGGCTTTCGGGAACTTCCGGAAAAAAATTTTGTTTTCGCATTGTGTCCATGTGATGGACACCGGGATTTTCCTACGCTTATAAGCAAATTCGACCAACGGCAAATGATCATCCCATGCTCCTCCGAAGTCCATGACACATGCTCTAAGCATCCCTCAGAGTCTGGATTGTCCTCTCGGATGACCATCCGTCTCGAGGATGAAGCGTCGTCTTGAAATTCAAATTAGTTCCTAATGCTTCTGCAAACTTCCCCAAAATCTCGATGTGAATCGAGGATTCTGTCGGATACTATGGAATCCGGAACTCCATGCAACCTTACCACTTCATCAATATACTTCTGGTTAAGACTTGTAATGAATGCTTTTTGATTGCGGAAAATGGGTGACTTGGTCAACCGATCAACAATAACCCAAATGGCATCATGCTTCTTGCTGGTCCTAGGCAAGCCCATCTAAAAATCCATCGTGATCCTTTGCCACTTCCATTCAGGAATGGACAATGGCCTTAGCATGCCTGAAAGTGCCTAGTGTTCAGCCTTGACTTGCTGACACACTAGACATCCGCCACATATTCAGCTACATCCTCTTCATGCCTTTCCACGAAATGTTCCTTCAAATTTCGTACATTCAGTGTTGCTGGGTGCATGGAATAAGGCGCATTGTGTGCCTCATCCATGATCTCATCCTTAACTGCCTTATCATTCGGAACACATAACCTGTTTCCGACTACCATTAGCCCATTATCCCTTACTTGCACTTCTGACTGCTTACCATGTTGAATTTCATCTCTCATCTTACTTAATTCTGTATCCTGCTCCTGCAACTCCTTGACCTTCTCTCTAAGGATAGGTCTCACCTTGAATTGAGCAAAAACACCATCTGATTCATCCTGCTTTAAAATGATCTTCAACTTGGGCATCTGTTCCAACAGAGGCAAGTAAACTGATTGCACGTAAGATATGGATGACTTCGCTCAAAGCATACGCCACTACATTCGCTTTGCTGGATGATACTCTATCATCAGGTCATAGTCCTTGAGCAACTCCAACCATCGTCTCTGCCTTAAATTCAACTCTTTCTGACTCATAATGTACTTAAGACTTTTGTGGTCCGTGAAGATCCTAGTCTGAACCCCATATAGGTAGTGTCTCCAAATCTTTAGGGCAAAAATTACCGCTGCTAACTCCAAGTCATGAGTCGGATAATTTAACTCATACTGCTTCAACTGCCGTGAAGCATAGGCTATTACCCTGTCATCCTGCATCAGCACACATCCTAAACCCTTCCTCGAAGCATCACTGTACACCGTATACCCCTGATCTCTATTGGGCAAAACCAATACTGGAGCACTTGTCAATCTGTTCTTGAGCTCCTCAAAGCTCTTCTGACATTCCTCACTCCATATGAACTGCTGATTCTTTCTTAACATCTTAGTCATAGGGGCAGCTATCATTGAGAATCCTTCCACGAATCTCCTATAATAACCTGCCAAACCTAGGAAGCTTCTTACCTCTTTCACTGTCTTAGGCTCTTGCCAATTCACTCATCGCTTTACTTTTTGGGATCAACATGGATCCCTTTCTCTGGAAATCACATGTCGAGGAAAACTACTTCATGTAGCCAAAATTCACACTTGCTGAATTTGGCATATAGCTCCTGCTCTCTCAATCTTTGTAACACTATCCTGAGATGCTGTTCATGCTCTCCTTCATCCTTAGAATAGACCAGAATGTCATCAATGAACACAATGACAAACTGATCTAAGAATTCATTAAACACCCTATTCATCAGATCCATGAAGGCAGCTGGAGCATTGGTCAATCCGAAGGGCATGACCCTGAATTCATAGTGCCCGTAACGGGTCCTGAAAGCTGTCTTGTTTACATCAGACTCCCTAATTCGGAGTTGATAATAACCTGATCTTAGGTCAATCTTCGAAAAGACCCTTGCTCCCTGCAGCTGATCAAATAAATCATCTATCCGTGGCAACGGATACTTGTTCTGAATCGTCATCTTGTTAAGCTTCCTGTAGTCTATACACATCCTCCACGTTCCATCCTTCTTCCTAACAAACAGGACCGGAGCTCCCCAAGGTGAAGAACTCGGCCTGATGAACTGCTTCTCCAACAATTTCTGCAATTGCTCCTTGAGTTCTCTCAACTCAACTGGAGCCATTCTGTAGGGTGGTATGGAGATTGACGCGGTTCCGGGAATCAAGTCAATTTCGAACTCAATTTCTCTCACCGGCGGCAACCCTGGTAATTCTTCTGGAAATACATCAGGAAACTCCCTCATAACCTGAAAATCTTCTAATCTGCCCACATTCACTTCTGGATCCACTATATGCGCCAAGAAGGTCTCACACCCTTGGCTCATCATATTGTTAGCTAACATAGCCGAAATGATCCTCGGTACTGACAGTTTCCTGTCCCCCTTGAAAACTATCTTCTGATCATCTCCCAGATCAAATTCTACTTCCTTCAAACTACAATCTAGCTTCGCCTTGTATTTCTCCATAACATCCATCCCCAAAATGACATCCAACCCTTGAAGGTCTAGAGGTAGTAAGTCTACTACCAGTCTAGCACCGTCTATGTTGAGCTCACAGTTCTTGTAGATCAAACTGATCACCACCTTACTCCCTAAAGGAGTACTAACTACCAGAAAGTTATCCATAATCTCAGGACATGTAGCATGCATATTCATACTTGCAAATACAAATGAATGGGTGGAGCAGATCAATCAACACATAAACCGGTAAATCAAATAGCATAGCCATACCGTCACTACTTAGGGATTGCGGCTTCTTCCTCGGTCATGGCAAAGACCAGCTGGTGCTGACCACATCCTCTAGGTCTCCTGCGGATATGCCTTCCTTGTAGTTCTGAAGCGCCCACATCATGTCTTGGCCGAGATGCCCTTGTTTACGCTCTTCTTGGGGCCTGAGATCGAGACCCTTCTGCCTGTTGCTGGGACAATCCTTGATTACATGCCCCTTTGGCCCTGACAAAACATGCTCCTATCTTTAGCATACATTCCCTGTGAAATCTCCCACGGTGATCCTGCTGGGATTTTCTACTGTCCATCCAGGCTTGCTACACTTGAAGCTTGCCCCGACATAGCCCTAGGCTGCTTGCTCGAGTGGGGCCACTGCTGCCCACCTCACTGTGTATCTTTGAGTTACGTGCTCCTTGCAGTCTTTGGAGCACTCATGCCCTTCTTGGAGCGCGCTCTGTTCTTTCTCTTCTTAGTCACTTCACTACGATGTTCTCTAACTTCTGCTTGAAGAGCGGCATCAACCATTCTTTGGTAATCACGGAAGTTGTGAATTACCACCTTTTCCACGATCCCTAGGTGCAATCCACCTCAAACTTCCGGCATTTTTCGCTTGACCGCCACGATATTGGCTGCATATCGCGACAACTGAGTGAACTTCAGCTCATAATCTGCCACACTCAGCTCCCTCTGAGTGAGATTCAAGAATTCCCTGGCCTTCTCCTGCATGTAGACCATCGAGAAATATTTCCTCCGGAAGGCCTCTAAGAACTCCCTCCATGTCATCTGGGAGGTATTTCGATCTGCAGGCACCGACTCCCACCGGTCACGGTGCATCCCCTGCGATGGTCGACTGCATAATCGAGCTTCTCATCATCAGAACACTTCATCTGATTCAGGACCCTCTCGGTCCTCTTCAACCATGTTTTTGCTTCCTCGGGATTAGCGGTCCGTGAAGTCAATCGCCCATACTTAAGAGCTTATCATCTTGGCCGCCCTCTCTCTGGGTGGCATTTGAGCCTGTCTTTCTTGGCCCATGGCATAGGTGAAAGCTTTGAGAAAATGCTTGGAAGAACTGGGATCCATAGGGTTCACTTGAGGAGGAGGCGGAGGCGCCTCATGTTGCACACTTGGTGCATCAGAGTCGGAGACAGGGAAGGTCCCTGCATCCTGCGGAACGTATGACTCATCCGTACTTCAGCGCTGAGAGCTGGGCCGAGATTGAGCTCCTCGAGTTCTCTTTCGAGGCGGCATTACTCCTTCAATTTAAAAATCAGTGAAAATCTTTAGTTCACATAAAACAAGTTCAATTCATCTAAATCAATTTAAAACAAGTCAATTCACTCATTTAAAAGCAATGTTGCATGTTATGCATTTAAAACAATGCACATAATTCATATAATTCATGTAGGAAAATGCATGATGACTTGACCCTTAGACAATCCCACTAAGGTTCCTAGGAAACCCTAAATCCGGTTTCGCTCTGATACCATAGATGTTGGATCCTATTACCGGAGTCCAACTCTTGAACCGTAAAATATGAAACTTGATCATCTTGCCTTGTAGGGTTTATTTCATTTAACCCTAATTTCAAATTTGATTTCTCTTGTAAATCATAGCCTTATGACTCTTGTTTAATTTAAGACAAGGATCGCTTCAATCGGAGTTCTATAACTCAAGATATCGACAAAATACCAACATGTGATCATATCTCGATCACGCTCTCGTGACCCTTTACTTGATTTCATGCCAACTCTTTCAATTTAACTCCAAATGACACAAATTCTTATGGGTAGGTACCTACATGTCTCATGAGTCCATGACTCAAAAATCACTTCATTTGGAGGTCTGATGAGGAAGTTATGATCAAAACAATCCTTCATATTCATATCCCGATGTATATTTGACATACCTTGGTAAAAACGCCATAACTCTTGCTACAGATGTCGGATTGATGTCATCTTTATACCAATCAATATGTACACATCCTGATCTACAACTCATATTAGAGGCCTAAAAATGAAATTCGCACTCTAACTGGGTCGCGCCCGCGATTTACTTCTGTCATACCATGAGGAAGAGATTAAGAAAGTTGAGGCTCCTCTGATTTTCTATGGTCGCGCCGCGATTTACTTCTGTCGCGCCCGCGAGGAAGAGACGAACAGAAAGTTGAGGCTCCTTTGATTTTCTATGGTCGCGCCCGCGAGGTATGGAGCTCGCGCCCGCGAGGAAGAAATGACCAGAATGATGAGATTTTTCCCTAAAGCCTCTTAAACCCTCACCCATGCTTTCTAACTTATTCCTAACACCAAATACACTTGTAATCTTGCAAGATTCACTTACTCTACTACTAAATACTTCATAACAACTCCAAACATCCAACTTATTTTATCATTCTATCAATTCTTGATTGATTTGTCCATCAAACCCTAGATTCCATGTTGGCCCATTTCACAACTCACACTACTCAAGCCCACTTCTTCATTTAAGCCCATTTCATATATATCCTCTCTTCTTTCTTATTTCATCTTGGCCCATTTCATTTTTTTTCATTTCATTTGGGCCCAAGGCCCAACTAGCACATTAAACTACATCTAACTCATTTAAGTCAACTAATACATTTACTAACATTAATTCTTAACACCTAACTCATTTAATGTCATATGCTAATTCATGCTAACTTTATTAAATACTATATTAATTTACCCCATTAATCTAACCATGCTTGATTTATCATAAAAGAAAAAAAAATTCTGGGGGTAACAGATGAAGCCCTCAGGTTGTGTCATATACACATCCTCAGTTATATTTCCATTTAGGAAAGCTATCTTCACATCCATTTGCCATATCTCATAATCATAATGAGTGGCAATGACTAGGAGTATTCTAATGGATTTAAGCATTGCTACTGGGCTGAAGCTCTCGTCGTAGTCAATTCCTTGTCTTTGACGAAAACCTTTAGCCACAAGCCTTGCTTTATAGGTAATCACATTACCATCCATGTCGGTTTTCTTTTTGAAAACCCATTTACACCCTATAGGTTTTATTCCTTCGGGTGCCTCAACCAAAGTCCATACTTAGTTTTCATACATGGAATCCATTTCAGCCTTCATGACATGAAGCCATTTCTCAGACTCTGAACTCTTCAGAACCTCTTCATAGGTGGTAGGCTCATTATCTTCTATGAGCAATACGTCATTCTGTTCATTCACGAGAAATCCATATCTCTCGGGAACAGAGCGTATCCTACGTGACCTACGAACTTCGTGTGTTGTAGAAGGTTGAACTGTTACTTCATCTGTATGAGTGACAGTTTCAGGTTCAGGCAGTTGATCTGCGTCTATTCGAGCATCTTGAACTTCTTCAAGTTCAATTTTACTCCCACTGCCTTCTTGTAAAAGAAACTCTTTCTCTAAAAAGATAGCATGCTTTGAAACAAACACCTTTTGTTCCTCAACAAGGTAGAATTGATATCCCATTGTTTCTTTAGGATATCCTATGAACAAACACTTGTCAGGCTTTGCATCAAGTTTATCTGACTGTGTCCGCTTCACATAAGCAGGACAACCCCAAACTTTCAAATGAGTAAGATAGGGTTTTTTGTTAGTCCACATCTCATATGGAGTAACATCAACTGTCTTTAATGGAACTCTGTTTAGCAAGTAAACACCTGTCTCGATTGCATACCCCCAAAAGGATTTTGGTAACTTTACAAAGCCCATCATCGATCGTACCATGTCTAACAAGGTTCGATTTCTCCTTTCAGCCACACCATTATGCTGTGGTGTGTACGGAGGAGTCCATTGAGATAAAATCCCATTATCTCTTAGATAATCCAAAAACTGTTGGTCTAAGTATTCCCCACCACGATCGGATCGTAATGTCTTGATACTTTTCCCAAGTTGGTTTTCTACTTCATTTCGAATTGTTTGAACTTTTCAAATGCTTGATTTGTATCTCATCGACATCTGGTACCCATATCGAGAATAATCATCGATAAAGGTAATGAAGTAAAGACAACCACTTCTAGCATGGATGGACATCGGACCACATACATCTGAATGTATTAGGTCTAATACTCCAGTTGCTCGTTCACCCTTTCCCTTAAAGGGTAACTTAGTCATCTTGCCTAATAAACAAGATTCACATCTGTCATATGATTCATAATCAAATGACCCTAAACTTCCACTCTTATGGAGCTTAGCTATGTGTCTCTCATTTATATGGCCAAGGCGACAATGCCATAAGTAAGTTGATTTTAAATTATCTCGTTTATGTCTTTTCGTGTCATTGACATTCATAATTGGATGTGACATATCTAATATGTAAATTCCATTGCATAATGTACCAGTACCATAAAGCATTCCATTCAAACTAATAGAACAACCATTGTTACTAAAAGTCAAATGGAAACCAGCTCTATTTAAACAAGAAACAGATAATATGTTCTTTGTTAATACAGGTACAAAATAACATTCATCCAATTTAATTACAAGCCTAGTGGGGAGTGACAAAAAGTAAGTGCCTATGGCTAATGCAGCAACTCTTTCTCCATTTCCCACACGTAGGTCTAGTTCTCCCTTCATGAGCTGTTTATTGTCCTTGAGGCCTTGCATATCATTGCATATGTGTGAGCCACAATCGGTATCTAATACCTATATGTTATGGTTAGAAACAATATTAACTTCAATGAAAAACATACCTGAAGAAGTCGAGGCATCTGATGCCTTCTTCTGCTTCAATTCTTCCAGATAGACTTTACAGTTCCTCTTCCAGTGACCAGTCTTGCCACAATGGAAGCAAGTTCCTTTTGGTGCAGTCTCTTTGGTTTTCTTCTTGGCTACACTTCCTTTCGGTTTCTTAGACCTTTTCTTCTTTAGTTTCTTTTTCTTAGAACCAGAAGAAGAGTCCACCATGAGCACTTGCTTACTATCCTTCTTGATAGATTGCTCTGCTGTTTTGAGCAGATTGATCAACTCAGAGATTGTCGTGGATATTTGGTTCATCCGATAGTTTAACAAAAACTGTGAATAACTATCAGACAATCCAACTAGAATTAAGTCAACATTTAATTCATAATCCATAACAAAACCTAAGATAGCCAACCTCTCAATATACCCATTCATCTTTAGTGCATACTGCACTGCAGATGAACCTGGAGTCATCTTAGTAGTGAAGAGTAGCCTCGAGGTCTCGAACCTTTCAGACCGAGCTTGCTCATCAAAAAGCTCTCTAAGATGATACACTATGGTATGAGCATCCATAGACTCATGCTGCTTCTGCAGCTCTGGTGACATCGAGGCGAGCATAATACAGGTAGCCATGTTACTGTCTTTAAGATGCTTACGATATGCTTTCTGATCCTCATCAGAAGCATCAACAACAGGTGGATCAGGAAGTGGAACATCTAGGACATAGCCTAGTTCCTCAGATATGAGAACAATTCTTAGATTTCTCAGCCAATCGAGAAAATTTGGTCCAGTTAATTTGTTCGAGTCCATAAGTGAGCGCAAGTTCACACTGGAAGTCATCTTCAATCAACCTAAAGAGAAAGAGAGAAAGAATGTTAGAATAGAATTACATGCATGATCATAAGGACTTGCATGACATGCATATGGCTCCCACTAGTTTCCAAGAATCCATAACCCTCAGTACAAATCCAAGAAACATTATGACAAAATGTCCTAGTGGGTCGATATCCAACATTCCTAAAATGACCTTGGGTTTACCCAACAAGCCACCTTAGGTCAATCGGTAGGTATCAGTCATACCAATTGCATCATAGATATCCGACATTACTAAAATGACCTTGGGTTTACCCAACAAGCCACCTTAGATCAATCAGCAGGTATCGGGCATACCATTTGCTTCATAGATGCAACTATCGACTAGTGCTATCAACTCGTGATGTATGCACACACATTGGGTTATCAACTCTTGATGCGAGTACATCTAATGTACACTACCCAATTTCGCCTCTGTCCACGTTGACCTTGAGTTTACTCAACAAATCAACGCTTCTAGTGAAAACCGACCCATTAATCCGAAAATCTTATTTCCATGGTTCGAACATATCCGTATAGAGTGAGCTTGGGTTTACCCAACAACCCAACTCTATAAGAACTCTGGTTCTCCCCATATTAATGGAAGGCGTTAGTTTTCATATGATGTGAGGGTTTTCAGGTCTTTGGTCTCATCATCTTCTTCTCCAAGCTATAGGATTATAGTCACCATGATTATATGGAATGATTTAGGGCATTTCATCAATCACATTGAGTTTATACCTTTGATCATCCATCATCCTACCTAAGCATGTTGTAAGTCGACTTATGCTACTGTGTACGTACAAGTCAACTTATACCATTGTGCAAGTCGACTTATGATACTGTGCACGTACAAGTCTACTTATACCATTGTGCAAGTCGACTTATGTGCACGGACAAGTCGACTTATGAATGTGTAAGTCTACTTATCTGAGAATACAAGTCGACTTATGCATATGTAAGTCGACTTATATACGTGGAATTGCTTTCTATCTAATCGGCTAATTTCTCAATTTGTGTATTTCAAATTCACAATACCAAGTGTAATATCCTTTATTATGATGTACCAATGAAACACTTTCATTGTATCATGCTTACCATATATAGTTATACTATACATGAAAACTTGAAATCGATGAATACACTCTTATTCATTTAGATTTCCAAATAATTTGAGAATATCAAACTATCACCCTAAGTATCTCTAGGTAGTCTACACTTTATCAAGATTACTTGACCTTTGGTCACAAAATTTGTGATGGCCAAAACAATCAAGATAAGGGAATATACTAACGAGACGCTAATGAGACACATTTGACATCCGAAAATTGTTTGGAAATCCAATTTCAAGAAAATCATTTTGGCAAGAATACAAAATCAATGTAACACATTTTTAATCACATTAAAAATGATTCAAGGCATTGGAACTGAAAACTACACAATTAATCATTCCAAACAAAACAGCTCCAACAACTTTCTCAAAACTGCCAAGCTCTGTGTTTTGTTTGAAAAATTCATTGAAACAATTTCAATAAATTATGAGAAAATTACAGAGGTTACAACATTCCCAACATGCTCCATGAATTTTTTCAGGATTTATTTCTATCAAAAACTCAACCAACCTCAGCAACAAAGCCAATGTAGAATCTGTGTTCCTCAACACAGTTATTCCCAGCAGCACACAATGAATTCTCAAATAAATAGTAAATCACCTAGAAAACATTTTTTCTTTCTCATAGACATTCATAAACATCTTAGAGACATGTCGGTGAAAGAAAATCCGAAAAACAATTTTTCTACAATTTATTCTCGAATTTGCAAGCATGCCTGTTCATTGAATGTGTACAAACACAGCAACCAGAACATTAGGGAATAAATTAGCAAAACCATATCAAATCACATTGATAAATTCTGAGCTTCCACAGACATATGCAACAACATCTTGTGAACATTTATGGGCAAGAAAATTTCGAAAAACAATATCTCTATACTGATTTCGAATTTGACATTTACAACATGTATCATCGTCACAAGCAATAGGCAACTCTGACCTAGTCATGATTTCTTCATTATATACGACACAAGTGGCTCTGATACCACTGTAGGAAAATCCCAGTGTGAGCATCACATGCACACGGTGCGGAAAATTTTTTTTTTGTTCCGGGACCTTCCCGAAAGCCAGGATCCATGTGACTATATAACAAAGTCAAACCAAAACGACCAAAGGAGACCGTCTCTAACGGTATCCACGCAGAGATCGGAGAACCTAACTGAGACAAACCCTTTGACCTGGGAATAGCTAGAACAAATTAAAGAGTGCTAGCTCTTACCTTTGTCCTTGGAGAGCTTGAGAAACGATGGAGAAGAGATGAAGAAGCTTGAAGAGGAGAGGGAGATCGTTGGTTTCCTTTGAAAGAAACTTGAAAAACACTTTTCAATTAGCCTTCCTTACAAAAGCAACGACCACCATCCTCTTTCTTCATCTTCATTTTGTCTTTTTTCATTTAATGTAAACATGACAAGGCAAAAGAAGAAGCTTCCTTTTGCCATCCACGCTGGCCATTATATATATATATATAATAAAGCCATGTCTTCTCCTCCTTCATCCACGTAAATGACATATATATATATATAAATTAATTATTTAATTAATTAATATGATATATATATGTATATTAATGCTGAGGTGGTCCAGTCATACTGGGGTCAGTCCTACCGGGCCTCGGTATGGAAAAACCACCGAAAACCTTTTTCAGCAATATCGATGTCGCGATCTCATCGGGATCTATTTAATCCGATTGCTCTCCATATATTGGAACTCTGTCTAAAACTATTTTACGAATTCTCTGAGACACTCTTATGCGTGTGACCTATTAGGTTCCCGGTTATGTTGGCCACTTAGATTAACACTTAATCTGAGCAAGTCATGAGCGGTATCTAGCAACACATCATGACCCCCAATTGACCGGAAAGTAATTGGTTTGACGAATGAATCTATATTCATCATGAACCATATCACGAACCTTTCCATAGACAATTACCGTGCAATTCGTCATTTCACCATGCTATACCCCACTTGGTTATGAGTATGGGCAAAGTGTCAACTCTTATTAGACTGACTACGTCAAATCTAGTCCAAGTGATTTCAGTTCTTATCCTGGGACTCATTACTTAATATGTCAATGAAGACACTCTTCATGACATATGTGCTCTGATCAGAGATTTCCAAGTAATGACCCTGACAAGAGGCCATGGGCATCATCTTCTGCTATCACAGAAGTGGTGAATCCTCTATTGGCTACTCAATTACCTTCGAATACCTCAAACTGTACCCAAGCACCACCCTACGAGCGACCTCTGTAAGGCAACAAGGAATGGAGTCAAAGCATAGAATCAGTATCCAAGATATCCTTGAGTACCTCAAGTCTAAGGATACTTGCACCATTGCTATGATGAGATTATCACTGACATTAGAATAGGACATCCATGTGATGATCTCATATCAGGTCATCCAATGTACTTACTACCTCTAGTAAGCATCCACATCTCAAGTCTAAACATCTCATATTTACAGTTTCTGAGATCCACTGCTTGATCAAATCAAGGAGCTTGAAATGTGCTAGTCTTCCGGATTCTGGATGTCCAGCCAAGTAATCCTACGACTAGGATAATTTAGAATCTTGACATAATTGCACATGATAGGAATCTCAGCAGTATGATCACATCATAATTTCCTTCATGCTATGTCATATATCATGGACTTCATTAATTTGCTTATTGATCAATATCAATTCATAAATGGTGAATATCAAATTAATGAAATATGCCTTTCTTTATTTATTCATAAAATATGTACACAACTTTGTACAAAACGTGCTAAAGGCGATTGCCTTTAGGGCACTACTCTAACAACATGGTCATCAGTTAATCAATATGATAGTCTTGAAAATCATCATTATCCCTTACGTTGATGACATTAACTAGGGATTTTTAGAATAATTATATTCATTTTACAATAAGGTCTCACATTCAAGTCACGCACTTAATGGCCAATTGTGAGATACACATCGAATAAGGTGAAAACACCTGAGTATGTATTTGGTCTTCTGATGAGATTTTGGTTCCTTAGCTTGGGCAATGGCTCCATTATTATCACAATAAAGATCCACTGGATTCATAATGCTAGGAACCATTCCAAGTTTAATGATGAACTTTTTAACCCACTCATTTGTTGCTTCTGAAGTAACAATGTGCTCAGCTTCTGTTGTAGAATCAACAACTGTGTCCTGCTTGGAACTCTTCTAACACACTGCTCCACTATTCAAGTAGAATATAGATCCTAGGTGTGATCAGAAGTCATCTTTGTTTGATTGGAAGCTAGCATCAGTGTAACCACTTACAATGAGCTCTTAAGTCATCTTTGTCTGATTGGTCGTATCTCTATTTTTTCTCAAGTACTTAAGAATGTTCTTAATAGCTATCCAGTGACTTTCATCTGGATATGACTAGTATCTTCTTGTCATGCTCAAAGCACATGCAACATCTACACAAGGAAACAACATGGCATACATGATGGATCTTATAAAAGATGCATATAAAATCCTACTCATGTCATTACTAGTCATTAAGCACTTAGAGGAGAAAATTTAATGTGTCCTATAGTCTGATGCTCATTTCATATAATATATTATATGATTTAGAAAGGTTAAAAGTAACTATACTTTTTATTTATAAAATTTTAAATAATTATGTGATTACGGTGAATCGATCGGATCACTTTTTCCACAAATTAACACATCGCTTCATAATATTTTTCATAATATTTGATAATTATTTATAATTTTTGTGATATTTGCACATAATTGAAAAATAAGACATTTTCTATATTTAGATTATTATTTCAAATCAATTATATTATCATCTAATCATAAATAATATCTATGAATTCTTTACTTAATAGTTTTTTGAATTTGAATGATATAAAAAGTCATAAATTCGAAATAACATAAGAGCAATATTATAATATAACATATAGCGTACTCATCCATATGAACAAAGTCAAATGATTGTAATTAACAAAAATAAATATTTTAACTAAAAGTATATTAAATTTATATTTAAAATTGTTTTCATATGATTATCATATTGAAAATTCATGTTAAGATGCTATTGTACTAATTGTGTTATATGATTTTTATAAAGATAATTTTATTCTAAGTCGCATTGACCAAACTTTTTATTATAAATATAATTTTAATCTAGTTTATAGAACTTAAATTGAGATTATATTATGAATATACTATTTCATAAGTTTTCTTATATATATGTTAGAATAGAAAATTCAATGTCACAAACTTGATAAAGCTCATACATAAAAATGTAAATAGATGTTAATATAATATAAATTAAAGTTATAGATTGAGTTTGTTAGATCTTATCTTGATCAATTTGTTAATCCTTTTTTTAAAAAATAAGTTTAATTATATGAATTTGTCAAATTTCTTTGTTGAACTAAGGAGTTTGATGCTTTTTTATCATGATGATAGCAAAACCATTCAATACTAATGATTTATTGTAGGGTTTTCAGATGAATAACAGTAATAAATTTTGTAAATGTAGATCCGAAATCTCAAGATCCATGTGAATATTGAAACCAAATTCAAGATCGAATTATACCTTTCTGCAATAGAAACAGGAAGAGGAATTGGTAGTGTCAGGAAAGAGCACGTCCAACATCGCGTCTCTATTAGTATCCACACATATGCAGTAACTGAATATCATGCTCATGGTGTGCTAGCACTAATATCGTCCCTCTCCCTCCAGATGAAGACATGTGCTAGGATTGAGATTAGATGACCATTCATTTTCTAATCACCTATATATCTATATATATAGGAAAACCCTAACTAGTTAAGCGTGAATTAGACTAGGCCCAAATTCGAATTAGGCCCATTGAATGTTCAGCCTACTTAGTGTGTGACCCTGTAGGCTTATTTAATATTAGTAGTAGGTCTAAACTTCTTTTAGGCCCACAAGTTATAAGTGGCCTCTAGCAAGACATTATAACTATCCAATATTAAATAAGGTCAGAATTCGACAGTACCTGAATCACAACTAATAATTAGAGTAAATTTTATAATTAGTTAGTAAGGCATACACTAACAATCTTTGTATGATTCATAGCATGCCCAAGAATTGCTTTTATAATCACCTTTTACGGCTAACCTTTAATAATGTCAAAACAAACTATTCCATATATAGGAAACCGTGACAAACTCAAGTCAAAGGATTATACTCAGTAACTATGATTAGAACCACTTATTACACTTACGTAACAATGTTAGACCCCGAACGTTTCTTAGAAGTTAGAACTATTGAATGAGAAATTTTGGCGATTAGTCATGAGTAAAGAACAAACTAATGAAAAATTCTTAAACCAAGAAATGATAGGTAAGAGTAAAGTAGTGAATGAGAAATATGGATAGATTCATGTTTTGATTTGGTGTTTTTGGTGGATAAGAGATTTTGAAATGGGAAGAATTAAAGTAAAAGTTAGGAGTATAATGAAAGCAAAAATGAAGTTGAGTATGTGTAGTAAGTTGATGACGAATATGTGCATATGTATATGTTCTGTTATTGGTGTTCATGATTAATCATGGATTACAATTTTTATGGATTGTATTGAGTTGAAAAACAGAGTTGAGAATGAGGAGTAAATGAAGTAGAAAAGGTGATCTTGGTATGAGTTGTGTTAAGGAAAAATTGTGAAATAAATGGGTGGTTGATCTGACAAATGTTCACGGAGTATGCTTCAGTCTTTTAACCATAACTTTTTCTCTAGTTATTTAAACGATATGATTCTTGATTTGGATTAAACTAGAAACATATGGCTACATTTCTTATGAAGATATAGAGTTTAAATTCTATCTTTAAGAATCTCAAAATTGGTCATGAAGTTGAGAATTAGGTGCAGTACATTGGTGGAGGAATGTAAAATTCATATTATGACTTCAAGGAAAAAGCAAGGAAATCAAGGTGAGTACATTTTTATAATAGAGTAAATAATCACTAATGTTTTCTTTGAATCAAAAAAGTTTATTGATTTCAATTGCATCATAAATGTTGTATTTATTGCTTTTAAATGATTTGAGAAATTTCAAGATGTTGTTTTATGAATTGTTTGATAAATTATGAGAAGGCTTGAAAGTTATCTTTTTGAAAAGATATCATGTTTATGAAATCATGGTTTTGACATATCTCATGTTTATGAAAAATCAAGTTTCGAAAAAGTGTCATTTTGGGCAATATGTTTTATAAGTTATGAAATACATGTTATGTGGGCTTGTGGTGGTCCCCTAAGTTAAGTCAAGTGCACTTTGGAAAAAGACTTCTCTCGCCTGTCTGCTAGTGGCATGGACTCCCATAAGTTCACGGCTACGCAAGACCATTATGTGAAAATGCATAGTACGTTCTATTTTGGATCCACCCGAACCATTTTGATATGCTTATGTGCTCATGATAAGTTGAAAAGAGTGACGCATGCATAGTTTCCTCCCAAACCATTCTGACGTGCTTATGTGTTTATATTATGTGAACAAGTTTGATGCATTCATGTTTTGTAGTTTGAGATTTTGACTACATGATGAGAATTTTTAAAAACAAATTCTTTATGAACTCAATGAAAATTTTCTATGACAAGTGAACATTTTCAATGGTTTTTGCTTATTTTTTCATTATAAACTATTACCCATGAGCTACCAAGCTCACCCCTTTTCTGTCCCATCTTCAGGTGATAGTTAAGAGATCGAGTGATCAAGAGCCTAAGGAAATTCTTCAAAATTTCTATTTTTGTATTTTTGTAATAAAGCCAATGGTGTGGCTTTTGATATGTAAATAAAGTTTTTCAAACTCTATTGCTTTAGAAATGAAATGATAGATTGAAGTAGTTTAGTTATGTATGTTCATTTTGCCTTCCTTGTAATATGGTTGAGTAGAAGTAATAAGTTTGTTTGGATGTTTGATTGTTGTGGGCACGCCACCCTTGTGGGATGATGCCTAATAAGGGTTTATGGAAATAATCTATAGGAAAATTTCGCTCAGTATCATGATTTCGCAAGAGTTGGGTTCCATAATCAAGTCGGTGCCCAACAAACAATCCTTGAAGTGTTATCATAGCGGGTCCGTCCAATTACATGTTCTCTAACATGAACCCATGTGATTAACTTAATATCTCCATATTAATGACCTGTGAAACATGGTCATCAGTTAATCAACATGATAGCATCAACAATCATCATTATCCCCTACATTAATGACATTGATTAGGGGCTTTTAGAATAATTATATCCATGTTACAATAAGGTCTCACATTTAAGTCACGCACTTGATGGCCAATTGTGAGATATAAATTATTCATGGGATCATAATTCTAATTTATTTATAACTCCATTAAATATGAACATAACAAACAATAATTGTGTATTATTAATCTGAAAAACAACATATACCAAAGTTTTGCTCTACATGATCATACACCTATATTTCTAATGCTAAATGCTCTAATATGACGATCATGCTTAGCCTACGGGAGAGGCTTAGTCAATGGAGCAGCTATATTAAGATCTGTTAACAGTTTGCATACCTTCACATCACCTTTTTCAACAATGTGTCGAATAAGGTGAAAATGCCTGAGTATGTGTTTGGTCTTCTGATGAGATTTTGGTTCCTTAGCTTGAGTAATGGCTCCATTATTATCACAATAAAGATCCACTAGATTCATAATGCTAGGAATCACACCAAGTTCAACGATGATCTTTCTAACCTAAACAACCTTGTTTGTTGCTTCTTAAGTAACAATGGACTTAGCTTCTGTTGTAAAATCAGCAACTATGTCCTGCTTGGAACTCTTCTAACACATTGCTCCTCCATTCAAGTACAATACATATCCTAACTATGATCGGAAGTCATCTTTGTCTGATTGGAAGCTGGCATCAGTGTAACCACTTACAATGAGCTCTTCCTTACCTTTATAGATTAAGAACATATACTTAGTTCTTCTTAAGTACTTAAGAATGTTCTTAATGGCTATCTAGTGACTTTCACTTAGATCTAACTAGTAGCTACTTGTAATGCTCAAAGCACATGCAGCATTTGCATAAGTACATAACATGACATATATGATGGATCCTATAGCAGATGCTTATGGGATCCTACTCATGCAGTCTCACTCATCTTGTGTCGAAGGGTACTAAGCCTTACTCAAAATTATGCCATGTGATATGGGTAAGAAGCCTTTCTTAGATGCTTGCATATTAAATCTGAGCAAAACCTTGCTGACATAAGTGTTTTGACTTAGTCCAATAGTCCTTTGCAGTCTATCTCTATAGATTCTAATACCCAAGATGTAGGCTACCTTGCACAAGTATTTCATTGAAAAACAATTTCCTAATGAAGCTTTTATAGATTGAAGCATAGGAATGTCATTTATAATGAGTAGTATGTCATCTACATATAAGACTAAGAAAATAATTGCACTTCCACTAGTCTTCTTATAAACATAAGGTTCTTCTTCACTTCCGTGGAAATCAAACTCTTTGATTGCCTTATTAAAATGAAGATTCTGACTTTGAGAAGCTTACTTCAATCCATAAATGGATCGCTAAATTTGGCATATTTTCCTAACATTTTTTGGAGATATGAAGCCTTTAGGTTGTGTCATGTACACAACCTCTTCCAAATTCCCATTAAAGAAAGTTATTTTTACATCCATTTGCCAAATCTCATAATCATAGTATGCAGCAATTGCTAGAAGGATGGGAATGGATTTAAGCATTGCAACAGGGAAATAGGTCTCATCATAATCAATACCATGAATTTGTTTGAAACCCTTAGCCACCAATTGCACTTTTTCTACATATACATTACCATCCATGTCAACTTTCTTCTTAAGAGCCCACTTACACTCAATGGTTTTTTACCATCAGGTGGATTAAGCAAAACCCATTATTTTGGTACATGGATTCCATTTCGCATTCCATTCCCTGAAGCCATTTGTTGGAGTCAGGTTCCATCATTATTTCCATGTAGGATGTAGGTTTATCATCCTCTATCAGCAATAGATCATAATGTTGTGTCACTAAGAAACCAAACCTTATGGGTTCATGACGGACTGTTTTAGATGTACGTGGGTCTGGTGTCACAGATGTAGTATCTACAACTCTATGTAGATCTAAACGAGGCCCCTTTTGGGTTAGAGCATTCTTCTATGACTCTTAATTTCTTTAAGATGTACTTTAATCCTACTAGTTCCTTTAGAAAGAAATTCTTTCTATAGAAAGAAACCATTTCGAGCTATAAACACTTTGTTCTCAGTGGGATTGTAAAAGTAGCACCTTTTAGTTTCCTTAGGATACACCATGAAGAAGCATTTATCAAAGTTAGGTTTAAATTTATCAAGTGTTAAACTTTTAACATAAGCTTCACATCCCCAAATCTTTAGAAAAGACAAACTAGAAACCTTCATTTTCGAGTCTTATATGGTGTCTTTTCTACTACCTTTGATAGATTAATGTAAACGTAGCTGTTTCAAGAGCATATCCCCAAAAGGACAATGGAAGATCTACATGACTCATCATAGATCAAACCATATCTAATAATGTTCGATTCCTAATTTTAGACACACCATTCCATTGTAGTGTTCTAGGTGGAGTGAGTTGTGAAACTATTCCACACTCTTTGAGATAGTCATCAAACTCTTGGCTCAAATATTCATCAACTCGATCTGATCGAAGGGCTTTTATCGTCTTGCTAAGTTAGTTTTGTACTTCATTTTGAAATTCCTTGAACTTTTCAAAGGATTCAGAATTATGTTTCATCAAATAAACATAACTATATTTACTAAAGTCGTCAGTAAATGTAATAAAGTAATGAAAACCTCCTTTAATAGTAGATTTTAATGGCCTACATACATTAGTATGTATGGATGCTAATTAATCACTAGCTCTCTCACTATGCCAATAAAAGGTGTTTTAGTCATTTTTCCTAATAAATAAGATTCATCATTATAGAGCTTATGTATGTGCTTCTCGTTTAGATGTCCCAAACAACAATGCCAAAGGCACGTGAGATTCGAGTCATTATATTTGAACCTTTTGGTATTTATGCTATGAACAGGCCTTTCTACAATTACAACATAAAGCCCATTCTCTACTTTGCAGTCCTTTTACATTTACACAAATGTGAGAACCACAATCGGTATCCAATACCTAAGATGTAGAACTAGAAGTAGCAACATTTACTTCTATAACATAAATACTTAAAGTAGAAGTGTCATTACCCTTCTTCTTCTTTAGATCTTCGAAATATTTCTTGCATTTTCTCTTCCAGTAACCCAATTTATTATAATAATGGCACATATCATCATTAAAAGGACCAGGATTGGTCTAGGGGGTTAGCTTTGGGCTTATTTTAATTCGTAATCGGAACTTTGCCCTTACCCTTCCCTTTATCATTGCCTTGTTTCTTAAAACCTTTCCCTTTTTGGACTATGAGGACCTTAGGGGTAGGGTCCTTCTTAATGTTCTGCTCAGCAGTCTTGAGCATCTCATGCATCTCAGTCAAAGATTTATTCAGATTATGTATATTATAATTCATAACAAATGTATCATACTCATCTGGTAGAGACTGAACGATGATGTTAATAGCCAACTCTTAGCTTATAGGAAATCCCAATCTTTTCAAATTCTCAATAGAGCTAACCATCTTGATGACATGTGGGCTAAATGGGCTCCCTTTTTCCAGCTTGCACTCCAAGAGAGACTTCACAGTTTGATATATCTTAATTTGTGCTTGTTCCTAAAATATATTTTTTCAGGATTGTAATCATCTCATAGGCTCCCATGTTCTCAAACTGCTTTTTGAAAATCTGAGTTCATAGTTGCCAAGGTGAGATAGCCAGCATGAAGGGCATCATCCTTATGCTTTATATAAGCATTCCTTTTTGTATAGGGAGCATTAGAAGGAAGTGTTTGTACGGGGAGTGGCTTTTTAAGGACATAGTTCTTCTTTTCTTGCTTGAGAACAATTCTCAAGTTGCTATACCAGTCTAGAAAGTTTGAACCATTCAACTTGTCTTTCTCAAGGACAAATCGTAGTGAAAAACTAGATGAAGTGTTGATGGTCATGATTATCTACAACAAAAGCCCAATTGTTAACAATTAAGTTCCCATATAGGAAATGTCCCTAAAAAATGAGTATAGTGGTCCAAGATCCATATTTCACCAAGAACCAAGTGAGCTTTATGTCATCACCTGAATCGTAGTTATTTAGGTAAGCAAATATTTACTAATTTTATTATATATAACTCTTGGCTTTTGGGTGACATCTTATGTCCCAGCTCCCAACTATATGCCTCAAGGTTCAAAACTGTTTTGGTAACCCCATTAAGTAAACCAATCCTTACTTATGGGTAACCATTACCCATAAACCAATCCTTACTTATGGGTAACCATTACCCATCCTACTGGACTTAAATAATCAAGAGTACCTAGCTTTTGCAAGTTCACTAATCAACGATTCAAGTCCTTGCAGGTGTAGAATTGAAAAGGCATCCATTATTACTTAATATTGTTGAGGGAGTAAGTTGATCATGAAATTGCTATATACGTGCATAAATAAAATTATAAGTTAAAAAAAGTATGAAGCAATAATAATGTGATATAGTATGGGCCCTAAACAATGAAGATCTAATCTCCAATATGAACTTATTATAGCATATAGATCACCATCCTCGTACTTATGCTCCAGTCAATTTGGTTCTTTAAATAACTTATAAGTACTATACTACAACTAAAACTAGTAATAATCTAATTATTACATACATACATAATGACACATAAGCCGTATCTAAAATTTAAAACAAATATGGGCCATACTATTCACCATTCATAATCAAGGCAATATATCATATATCAAAATATGTAAAACACCAAATGTAAGAAACACATCATTGAAATAACATACAAAATTTGGCGGGGTTCAAGAGGTCGCACCCCTTGAAGGGTCGAGCAGTAGCATCCCTTGTAAGGCTAGAAAAACCCCTTATTTAATCATATTGAATTATCACCAAGATTAATCACATTAATCTTCCTTTATGCGTGTTAATCATATTACTAAACTCATGTAATCAACAATTTATAGGCCCTAATCAAATTGGGGTTATTCATTTTACTTTATTAAAACAAATAAATAAATCTGTATTGAATAACAACGTAACATATGAATCTAATCAAAGAAACAAATTCATATTATATATTTGAAACAGTTATGAGATAAAAACACGTCACAGCCTAACCAACCAGTTGACGCACAAACTGCATCGACCAACCTGCTTGTTGAGTCGGACAACTCCTTTGCATCGGTCAATGCCTTCGCTTCGTCTATATTGAAAAATTGTAATTTTGTACGATTAACTGAATTCAATTTCAATGAACAAACTTGGCTCTGATACCACTGTTGGATGATTAATAGTAATAAATTTCATAAATGTAGATTTGAAATGCCAAGATCCATGTGAATATTGAAACCAAATTTAAGATTGAATTATACCTTTTTGTAGAAAAAATAGGAAGAGGCATTGGTAGTGTCAAGAAAGAGCACGTCAAATGTCACAGTTCTATCGATATCCACACATACGTAGGACTAAATATCATGCTCACGGTGTGCTAGCACCAATCTCATCCCTCTCTCTCTCTAGATGAAGACGTGTATTAGGATTGTGATTACCATTCATCTTCTAATTACCCATTTATCTATATATATAGAAAAACCTTAACTAATTAAGCGTGAATTAGACTAGGCCTAAATCAGTATTAGGGCCACTGAATGTTCAACTTGCTTGGTATGCGACCCTGTAGGTTTATGTAATATTAGCAGTAGGCCTAAACATTTATTAGGCCCACAAGTTATAAGTGGCCTCTAACAAGACATTATAACTATCCAATATTAAATAAGGTCATAATACGATACTATTTGAATCACAACTGATAGTTAGAGTACATTCTATAATTGGTTCACAGGGCATACACTAACTTTTACTTCATGTGAAATATTGGTTAAATATCAAGAGAAGAAAGTAGAATTGTTTAAGACCAACTTGTTGCTTAATCAAGGTTATATAGCTTAAGGAGACAATTATAACCTTTAATTCAAAATTATAAAAATCTTGGAGCTTGTTAAAATAATTCACTAAGCATGTTAATTTGAACAGTTTGAAGAAAATTGAAGATCAAGGTGATTAGGAGGAGCTATCTACAAAAAGAGGCAACCTTGATTAATCACAAAATACAATTAGATGTCACAGTGTTCAACTATTTACTACTCTTTCATGATATTTGGACAATAGTAGCTCTCATTTTAAGGGTCCAATAGATATTTAGAAGCCCTAACCATTATTTTGGGGCATAAGTATAAATAGACTCCTTATGAATGTTAGTTTTTACATATGAAAAAATTGTACACACATAATTTTTTTTCCTCTTGTGTATCATCTTAAGAACCAACAGTTGTTTAGTCTAATTTGACATAATCAAGTTACATCACACACACTAATAGATGGTCGTATATTGCTCTAACATGGTGTTATTTACTTTTGATCATTGATGACTTCTTAAAGAATATGTTAATTTCAAAAATAGGTTTTTCATCAAATTTATTTTTTTTTAATAATTGACCTTTTGACATTGTATGAACTTTAAATGGGAAATCAAGCAATCAATTCATATAATATTTAATTCTCTTCATTTTATACCAAAAAAGAAATAATGTCTTATTTCTTGCTACAATTGTTTATTAAATAATTTCCTATTATTCAATTTGTTAGCTAATTAACCATTTGTCTCTAAATATAAACAAATAACCCCATTTCATATCTCTATAATATTTGATAAAGGTATTTCATGCAATTACTTTAAATTAAGCAGTTAATAACAAAGAAAAACACCAATTTAGCTTAAGGTATGATGTCATAGCACATAACAATAAATGTCTAAAAGTATTTGTTTTAATACTTATATTTGCTTATATATAATTATTATATAGTATTCTATAATATTTTAAAGTTATATTTAGTTTTTGTTTTGCTAATGATATATAAGCGTATGAACAATTGCTAATGAGAACTGTTTATATTATAAATTGTGTCTAGGTATAAGGTGTCAATTTAAATAGGTGATTAGGCCAAAATATATTCGTAATACTTAATATGCTCTATCTTTTAATCTATCTTGAATTATGATAAAATAACAAATTAGATGTTTGGTGTTATTATTTCATTTATATTTTTAATCACTAATTTATACCTTTTCTTATAAATTAGTAGGACAAATTTAGAATATAATCATTTGATGCTATTTGAAGCATAAATTTTATTTTGCTTTACTTTATTTTATTATTTTATGGAGATATTAATATAAATTTATTAAATTATAAGTTTGTTTTAAATAATTGAGATGACAATTTCATAAATTTAAATTGTTAAATACAAGAAAATGATAAACCTTATATTGATTTGAGAGTAATGCATCTTATGTTCGAGTGATATGAATTGCTTATATGAAGAAATACATATGTTCCATTAATGTAAAATATATATTGGTTTATTTATGATAGAACATATATCTATGTAAGTTTAATGATCATAGTTCATAAAATTCAAGGATTATTTTAATGCCAATAATGTGTTCATATTGTTCTACATAATTTAACTAATTCATAGTCAAGATTTGATTAAAAGAAATTCATTATATCTATTAGTCCTTAAATGACACATAAGAGAATAGTGAATTGTGTGTGTTCACTCATATAAATGAAAAATGATATATTTTTATCTCTTAATATTTAATCCTTTCCACCTACATAATGCTTAAATACACTCATTTTGTTTATATTTTGATTTAAGGTGCAATTAAAGGTGTTAAGTGCAAAATGAAGTTAGTTGGACAATTTTTACACTTCCTCATAAAATAAGCACAACTCTCACAAGAAAATTACGATTGAGATGATTCAAGATGATGAGGAAAGCTTATAAAGAGATTTTAAACATAATCTCAAACATGATCATGCTTGAACCTGTGTCCAATCCCATAAACATGTTGGACCTCGATCTTTTAGTGAAAATTAGAAATTATTACATGAAATTAAATGAGTGTTTTTGCATATGAACTTTGTTATAGATGTTATTGTGCTATGAGAAAAGAATTGATAGGTGTTGATGAATTTAAGATTTAAGTAGAATTGTTTGAGTTATGAAAGAAAAATTGAAAGAGATGATTGAAATGGAAGTTGAAAAGCAAGAAATGATTAATGAAAGTGTTATATTTTGGAGAATTAAAAAATTTGACTTTTTGGAGTAGAGAGTTGACTTTTTGATTTAGGCAGAATTCGAGGAAATGATTTTCATGAAAATTGTAGCTTCTGTTGAAAACTTTCTGTCGCCATAAAGTATGTTATTTTTCGATATCGGGATTGAAAGTTATGATCTTTCAAAGTTAAATGTATTTTTTCTTTGGTTTTGGAAAATGCTCTAAGTGTAGGATTGTGTATGCTGTGTTTTGAGGCAATTTCTGGACTGATATGTTTTGAATTGAGTTAAGTGATCTACATGAAAGTTGTAAAGGAAGTTTATAGCTTTTCAATGATGTGTAATATGTTATTTTTGGTTATGGAAATTAGAAGATTTGAAATTTTAAAATTTAAATTTGGATGTGGTATAGGATGACATTTAAGTGGGCAGTACCTTTGATTGAAAGTTTGACCCTTACAGAGGCAGAGATTTCCTTTAAGTGCTTCATGAAAGTTTTATATTATGTTTTTATCTTTGCATTGACATAAAGTATAGAATTTTTGGACAATGGGATGAGAAATTATGAATTTTAGAAGTTTTGTTACTGTTCTGATGATAGTATTCGGACAGTAACTTTGATTGAATTTTTGAATTATATAAAGGCTGATTTTGCTCTTAAGTTCTCATGAAAGCTTTATATTATGTTTTTATCTTTCCATTTGTGTAAAGTATGGAAATTTTGGGCTATGAAATAGGAAAGTATAATTTTTACAAGTTGTTGCTATTGTCTGGGAAGAGTATTGGTGGACAGAAACTTCGAGTGGAGTTTTGACCCCTTTAGAGATGGAATTGATTTTTCAGTTCTTCATGGAAGTTGTAAAGCTTCCTGTCAGTTTTCTTTTGATATCAAGTTTGTGAATTTTTGACTTTTGTGTAAAAAGTTATGAATTTTAGAAGTTTGAAGGTCGCGCTGGCGAGCGACCCGCTCAGCCATTGCCGCTCGGCCATTTCTACTCGGCCATTTCCGCCTGGCCGCTTCCGCTCGGCCATTTATGTTCGGCCGCTTCTGCTCGGCCATTCCCACTCGGCCGCTCGCGAGTGCGAGTTCCGATTTGGAATTTTTCCTGACCGACCTCTCTCCATTCTTTTGGCCATAACTCTTTCGTCCGACCTCCGATCAACCTGATTTTTAAAGCGTTGGATTCAAGTTTCAATTTCGGATAGAAGTAAAGTGCTGAAAAATATTTTAGCATAGTGATAGTCCAAAATGTTTGGATCATAACTTTTGGAGTAGTGCACCAAATTAAATGATTTTGGTGGCTTTATGAAATTGAGACAATGAGGAACATTTCTCTAGAAGGAATTTTTAGCAAATTCCTTCAATTTGATGGCTAAAAAAATGTCCTAAAGTAAGCATGAATTTAAATGAATTTTAGGGGCAAATTTGGAAGATCACTTAAAGAGCTAAGTTGCAAGGCTTATATGTAAGGGCATTAGGGTCTTTTAGCTGGAGATGGGGATGAAAGGGGGGGGGGGGGTGAGCTTATAGCTCGTGGATAACATCTTTATAAATAAAAAAATAAGCAAAAAAAATATTTTTCAAGCAGTTTTCCATTTATAAACATTTCACATTCGGAAATTTATCAAAAACTCATTTTCAAACTTTTCAAATCAGTCATAAACAATTTCAAAATAATTTCACGATAGAAAATCCTCAATTGATCTATTCTCAAAATCCTCAAATTCTTCACAGTTCACGAACAAATTTAAAACATGTATGCATCACAAATATAAACAAAAATAAAAAACACACTAACACATCATAATGGTTTGGGTCGGTTCAAAACGAAACGTACTGCACATTCCCATAAAGCAGTCCTGTGCAGCGGTGAACGGAACGTACTACACTTTCCCGCATAGCGGTCCAGTGTAGCCGTGAACTTATGAGAGTCCAAAATCGGAGCTCCAGTGCCACTAGCGGGCAGGCGGGAGAAGCCTTTAAAAAGGAGACAAGTGCACTTGACTCAAACTTATGGGACCTAACTAAACTCACATAACACATATCACACTTGAAAATCGAATTGCCCGAAGGCACATTTCGAATACTTAATTTTTCATATTTTCATATCGTGTCGTACTCGACACATTCACATTCACAATTTCACATACATTCATATAACAATTCAAATGCAGTCTCAAATCATCAATCAATCACATAACCATCACATTCATATTCAATTTCTAAATCATGCACAAACAAAGAATGCAAAAATCATAAAAATTGCTTAAAATCATAATTTATCACTTTAATCATAAGAAATGAATTTCAGAACTTTTCTTAATTTCTCAAATCATTTACAACTTGTAACATTTTTCCAAAGCATTCGGAAACAATAAATTTCAATACTTTCTTGCTAAATTTTTTGATCAATTTCACAAATCATTTAAAAACAATGAATTAAACCTTTGTAACAATTTTTCAAAATTATTCAAAAACAATTTGAAATGACTGATTTGAAAAGTTCAAAAATGAGTTTTTGATAAATTTCCGAATGTGAAATGTTTATAAATGGCAAACAGCTTGAAAAATATTTTTTTTGCTTATTTTTTTATTTATAAAGATGTTATCCACGAGCTATAAGCTCACCCTCCCCTTTCATCCCCATCTCCAGCTAAAAGACCCTAATGCCCTTACATATAAGCCTTGCAACTTAGCTCTTTAAATGATCTTCCAAATTTGCCCCTAAAATTCATTTAAATTCATGCTTACTTTAGGATATTTTTCTAACCATCAAAATGAAGGAATTTGCTAAACATTTCTCTAGAGAAATGTTCCTTATTGTCTCAATTTCATAACGCCACCAAAATCATTTAATTTGGTGCACTACTCCAAAAGTTATGATCCAAACATTTCGGACTATCACTATGCTAAAACATTTTCCAGCACTTTACTTCCATCCAAAAATTGACATTCTTAAAGACAAAATTGAAACTCAAATCCTTCATAACATTTGTAGCTCTATTTCTCTAGTTTAATCCAAATTAAGAATCACCTCATTTGGATGCCTAGAGCAAAAGTTATAGGCAAAATACTTCCAGCTCTTCCTAACCAAAACTGAACACTAAACCCGACTTCAATTCAGAAATTGAAAGTCTTAGGGGATAAATTGAAATTCAATTCCTTCATATGACTTGTAGCCCCATATCTCTATTTTATTTTGCAACAAGAATCAGATCAATCGAATCTCCACAGATCAAGAATTTCTCATAAGACTGAACCATGCTCAGAAAATTATCTAACTCATTTTGATTAAATCAATCATCCTCAATTTAATCTCAAAAATTCACAATTTTCCATGGAAAGATAGAGGAATGTCTTAGGAATCCAACGTTTCAAAAATCAGGTTGATCAGAGGTCGGACGAAAAAGTTATGGCCAAAAGAATAGAGAGAGGTCGGTTAGGAAAAATTCCAAATCGGAGCTCGCACTCGCGAGCGACCGAGCGGGAATGGCCGAGCGGAAATGATCAGGTGGAAATGGCCGAGTGGAAATGGCCGAGCGGAAATGGCCGAACAGCAATGGTCGAGCGGGTCGCTCGCCAGTGTGACCTTCCAACTTCTAAAATTTATAACTTCTTACACAGAAGTCTAAAATTCACAATCTTGGTATCAAAAGAAAGCTGAAAGGAATTTCTACAACTTCCATGAAGAACTGAAAAATCAATTCCATCTCTAAAGGGGTCAAAAATCCACTCGAAGTTTCTATCCACCAATACTCTTCCCAAACAGTAGCAACAACTTGTAAAAATCATAACTTCCTATTTCATAGCCCAAAATTTCCATACTTTACACCAATGGAAAGATAAAAACATAATCTAAAGCTTTCATGAAGAATCTAAGAGCAAAATAAGCCTCTATATAGTTCAAAAATTCAATCAAAGTTACTGTCCGAATACTATCATCAGAACAGTAACAAAACTTCTAAAATTCATAATTTCTCATCCCATTATCCAAAAATTTTATACTTTATATCAATGCAAAGATCAAAACATAATCTAAAACTTTCATGAAGCACTTAAAGGCAATCTCTGCCTCTGTAAGGGTCAAACTTCCAATCAAAAGTACTGCCCACTTAAATGTCATCCTATACCACATCCAAACTTTAAAATTTCAAATCTTCTAATTTGCAAAACCAAAAATAACATATTACACATCATTGAAAAGCTATAAACTTCCTCTACAACTTTCATTTAGACCACTTAACTCAATTCAAAACATATCAGTCCAGAAATCGTCTCAAAACACAACATACACAATCCTACACTTAGAGCATTTTCCAAAACCAAAGCAAAAATACACTTAACTTTGAAAGATCATAACTTTCAATCCTGATATCGAAAAATAACATACTTTATGGCGACAGAAAGTTTTCAACAGAAGCTACAATTTTCATGAAGATCATTTCCTCGAATTCTGCCTAAATCAAAAAGTCAACTCTCTACTCCAAAAAGTCAAATTTCTTAATTCCCCAAAATATAACACTTTCATTAATCATTTCTTGCTTTTCAACTTCCATTTCAATCATCTCTTTCACTTTTTCTTTCATAACCTAAACAATTCTACTTAAATCTCAAATTCATCAACACCCATCAATTCTTTTCTCATAGAACAATAACATCTATAACAAAGTTCATATGCAAAAACACTCATTTAATTTCATGTAATAATTTCTAATTTCTACTAAAAGATCGGGGTCCAACAAAACATATCCATGATCTAAGACATGTACAAATCTTATCCAATTTAATTTTTTAAAATTGATATAGTGATCCACAATAGAAGTAGAGAGACTGATGTCTTAGTACATGATTATGGCCTGGACTATATCTCTTACAAATATGATGTAGGACCCCTATTTAAAGAGTCAAAACCTAATTTTTAGTTAGTTTTTCACCTTAAGTTTTTCTAGGGATTAGAAGAGCTATAATCTTTGTTTTTTCTTCTTCCTTGTTATGGCCTTGTATGACTTATTCTTTAAACTTAGTCAAAATAAATTGAATTGCCTTATAACTATCTTCAATTGAATTCGTACTCTACTTTACGCATTTTGTTCATCCTTTGATTATTCAATTAATTCAAGCAGATCATTCATTCAACTTACCCTTTCATTTAAATTAATCTTGTACATATTTCTTGATTTCATTATAATAAAGCTACTAATACCATATTGAAGTAAAATTATTAATAACAATATATTTTTCAATAATTAAAACTAGATGTTAGAACCTTACTTTGTCTAACATTATTGTTTCATATTGTACTTAATTGACATATTAGATGTGAACAATTAATGATTACAAAAGAATATTCAAGTTTTATCATGAAAATATATTGCAACCTAAGGCAAATGAAATTGTACAATAAACATATGTCCTATCATTTAGAAAAACAAACATTACCCATTTAATTGTTGATATTAACATAATATATCTTTTATTTTATTTTACACTAAAGGTAATATTCTAATTCCAATTTTATTTATGTTAAAGGATGGAACTTGATTCATATTATCCTTTTTTGTTTAGTTTAATATCTCAATCTAGTTTTTTAATAGTTTATGTTAAATACAATAAATTACTTCATTCCTTCTTTTTCATTGAAAATATAAAATTGATATAGAAAATTTCGTAATTGGTAGCTTAATACTTCTAACACATAATCAATCTCCTTTTAAAGTTATCTTAATTTTAATAAACTAACATTATAGACTTTATAAAACAAGTGCAGTCATTAGTTTTTTTGGTAAATTGTCATTAATTTTTTTGTTATAACAAGACTCAACCATGAATGTTTGAAATTAAAGAGAATAAGAAAATGGCATTTGATTTGATGTTCATTTATTATTGTCATCATTTTTATTAGAGTAGAAAATAATATATAACCAAAGTCATATACGATATTTACATTTTATATTAAATGTTGGGTTTTAAGAAATGAAAAAATAAAAGAGAAAGAAAATAAATGTAACTTTGATTCCAATTGTCATTAATTAATGAAATAATATTTATTATGTGTATATTTGAATAAAGGAAAAAGAATTGAAAACAATAAAAGAGAAAGAAAATAAATGTAACTTTGATTCCAATTGTCATTAATTAATGAAACAATATTTATTATGTATATAATTTGAATAAAGTAAAACATTATTTTCTTTCTCTTTATTGTTTTCATTTCTTAAAATCCCAACATTTTAATATAAAATGTAAATATCATTATATGGACTGTGTTATTTGCATGATAGCTAGTTCCATTCATAATAGATATAAAGTCTTACATAATTTTTTTAAAAGAACTATTAGAATCCTTTCTAGAGAACATGTATATGAATTAGTTATAAATTATTGTTCATTAATATAAATTATTTTATGAATTGTTGTTGTGCACAAGGTAAAGTAACATTGTTTTGAATTTGAGCAAGTTAGAGTTAAGTTATCGAAGTTTTTGAGTGATTTTAGATGAACACAAGTTTAGTATGGGTCCATATTTAGAACATGGGTTAAACATGACACTTTGCACAGCCCCTATAAGCTACCAATCTATTTGACTTCTCTAAAGATTTGTTATAAGAAGGGACAAGATCCAAACACAGATTCATGTTTATGTCATTTAGATTTATGTTCCTAAGATGAACCTTTATATACCCGATAAAGCAAATCAAATCCTTTGTTCCGGTTACTTTGTTCCAACCCTATTCCATTCAATCTCATACATACATTTACATGGGGTCCACATAAATGTGTGGATAAGATTTAATGAAACATGATAGGAACACCATAACTGGAATAGGAGATTTGATCCTTGATAAAGGAGTGATTAAGTCAACATGTGAGCTATTTGGACTTGTGTTATGGACTCATGTTAATAGTGTTTTTAATGTAAATTAGGATTTTGGACAATTGTGAAGAACACAGGCCAAACATAAATCTAAACCTGACCTACGTTGTAAGTGTTAGGCAATCCTTTTGGGACCTTCTAGGTTTTCATAAATATAAAATGAGCTTTAGGGAATCAAAAGAGAAGAGTAGACCAGAAAGTAGTAAAGACGAGCTAAATTAGAGAGGTTTGTCACAAAGAATGAAGCAAATTTTAAACAAAGTCTTAGATTCTATCAAGGTTCAACTCAAAACTTCAAGATATCAAGATTCATAAGAATGACTTTTATCTTGTTTTCTTTCTTGATTATTGTTGGTTTCCTTTACTTTAGCTTGAACTAAATTTTTGTATAGATTTAGAAGAGATGAACCATAAAATTATTACTTTATATTGATTTCTTGATTTCATTAAAGATTAAGTTTTATCAAAATTATTTTTGGTTATTTGTTGTAATTGAATTGAAATATGGTAGTGTTTTAATTCAATTTTAGATTTTGTGTATTGATATTAAGAATTATATTTATAAATATATCAAGGAATAAATAATAAGAGTTGTATGGAATTCTATAGATAAGACCACATCAATCATCCAGGTTAGATTTAAACATATAATGTGAATTCATATAATAAATTGATACATTTTAAGGGTTGATTAGAAAATATTTCAATCAATCAATTTAAGGATATTGGTTGTATGCATTTATAAATAATATGGTTGTAAATTTAGAATTTCCATCGATCTAAAAATTAGGATAATCATTGAATTAAGATGAATATAAGTATAAGAAGATTCTGAGGATTCTTATCTAGATCTTCTTTATCTATTTGGTTACTTCAGCATTGCTCATTGCTTTGCTTTGTTTTTAGATTATTTATTTTAATTTTGATAAACTTTTCCGTTAATTCAATTATTTGTTTTATTAGATTAGATAATAGAATGATGGTTAATACTAGTACTTATAGTCCTTGTGGGATCAATATTTACATTCACCTAAGCTATATTATAAGAATGATTTACATATTTTCTATTAACCTTTAGTAGAGTTTTGATAGAATAAGCATTATCATAATCAATTTTTTGTGTCATTTATGAGGGCTTAAGATATATATAAGGGAAAATAAAATTGGTAGTTTTAGAGCTTTTTAAACAATTATATATTTATGTACATTTGCTTAAATACCAAAGTTTTCTAAGTACTTAAAACATCTCCTTTTTAAATGGTGACACTAAATAAGGAGTGCTTTGCCTTCTCACAATTAAGATACCTTAGAAAATAAAGGATTTAGGGAGTTTTACTATCTCTTGTAACATTAGTAGTTTGTTAATTGAAAGGGCATTAGTACGTTTAGGTGTGAGTATTAATTTAATGCCATATAACATGTTTAAGACGTTAGGGTTACGTAAACTTAAACTAACTAGGATGAACATTTAATTAGTAAATAAGTCAGTTAAGGACCTTAGAGGTATCATAAAAGATATTTTGGTTAAGTTTGAAAAATTCATCTTTCTTGTTGATTTTGTGATTTTAGATATAAAGGATAATTTAATGTTTCCTTTGATCTCATGAAGACCTTTCCTAACTATTGTTAAACCTATGATAGATGCTCATGCTAGGAAATTAATCCTAAGGGTAGGAAGTAAGGAAGTAACTTTTAAGATATCTGAAGCAATAAGACATTTATACAAAGATGATATTAAATATGATACTTGTTTTTTATAGATGTGATTGATATTATAGTTTCTTATATTATTCAAGAAATAATCATAGAATATTCATTGGAGAATTGCATTATGTAAGGAAAGGAAGAGGGTATGGATAACCTATTCTAATGGAGCATGTGAGATTTAAAAACTAATGAGCCTACAACTAGGAGAAATTATGAGGAGATTAAGATGAAATCAAAGGAGAATCAAGCCTTCATTTGAGGAGCTGATAGGGTCAATAGCTTAAGTAAGGAGTTTGTTACAATAAAAGAGGTTCTTATTAATATTTTGATGATAAAAACAAAATTACTAATAATAAGATTATTATTTTAATGAAAATCAATATAAGAATAAAATGCATCTATAAAATTAAAAATATAATTAATGAATTTGATAAAGAAAAGTGAAAAGTTTACAACCTTCAAAGTAAAAATCAAGTTAAGAACAAAAGAAGTTAAAGACAAATTAAGGTGATTTTATATTTTATATTGTTAATTTTAATATTAGTTAGTCACTTTGATGATCTTAAAGGCTCACCATGCATAAGTATTTTATATCACTTCATTTCATAGGTATATTCATTCATTAAGAAGTATTAAAGCCTATAATTTTAGAAGAAAATATCTTGATCTTTTAAACACTCTTTGAGAGACATTTTGAATATTGTTTTAATTATAATTGAATTAAACAATTAAAGTTTGAGTATTTGATGTTATTAAAACCGTATTTTTTTAGGAGATTGGTCAACCAATATAGGATAGTAATCAACCATTGTAAGTTAAATATGTAACAATTAGTTTATTGACACATTGGTTAACTAATAAGGTGATGTGGTCATCTACTTATTGCATATTGGTTGACCACTCAACTATATTGGTTAACCATTTCCCTCCAAGGGATACATTAGTCGACCAATATGGTTAAGTGATAAACTAATATGCATTAACTAGTAAATTTTGTACATTGAATGCGTATTGGTCGACTAATATAACTTTGTAGTTGACTAATGTAGGTTAAACTTATAACAGAGATGTTTATTGACATATTGGTCGATAATATAGTGGTTTGGCTAACCAGTATCCCTTTAAGGAATACACTGGTCGACCAATATGCCTTAGTGTTTAAGAAATGTCTCAACAACTATATATTTAATGTATACTAGTCAACCAATGTGACATGCTGTTACCTATGTTAAGGCTAAAATAGTAAATGTGAGAGATTATTGAGAAATTAGAAAACACATTTCATGCTCATGCATTCCATGATATGCATATACACGTGAATATTGAATCTTTGCACATAAAAATAATTGTACATACATTCATTATCAATTTCCAGGTATAATTGATTTATAAATGTGATTTTATTGAAAATTGTGGATTATATGCATTGAAAATTGATTTGGGGAGTGTATATTTCGATTTAAAATTTTTGGAGAAATTTATGAAAATTTGGGTAATTTTTGAACTAAGAAAATTGCCAAGTGACAAAACAATTATTAAATGATAGTAGAAATTATTGTCTAATGACAATGGAAATTTTGATAAATGACTTTAGGATTTGTTGATAAGTGCCATTGAAAATTAGGGGACAATTGGAGTAGAAATTAAAATTGATAGGACTAATTAAATGAAAGAACCTACTCTAATGCTTTAGAAATGGGACATGTGGCAATTGACAAGTATCACTTGCTAAACCATGTCTTAAGTTATTATTAATTTTAATTGAAAGACCCCCTTTTGTTTGTACTCTCACGATGCTTCTCACTTAAAAAACTATTGGAATTTTTTTTTGGTTCTCTTCTTCTCTCCTTTATGGCTTCTCTTCTCTTCTTCTTTTCGATTTTTATTCTTCAAATCTCCATTCACGTTAAACCTAACCCTCTCATCTTCCAATTGCTACTTTTTCACCTTGCTCTCTATTTCATTCTTAACCACAAACCCAAACCTTCCAACCCTCAAGATGATGATAATCGTAGGTTGCATGTAAATTTAGAGATTTGTGATATTCTTAAAGAGTGTGAAGAATTGGAAGCTAAATCAAGTAAGTAGCTTGTTAAATATCATGGTTTGGTTAAATGAAGCATCTATGATGATAGTTAGAGGTTGATGACATGAAATGGTGTTTTAAGCATGTATATGTCGTGAATGATGAAGAGTATGTAGATTTCTTGCTTTTATTGTTGAGTGATGATTTATAGAAATGTTTTAGAGGTTGAATAATCATGAAAAGGAGTTTTGTATATGTTAGAACATTGGTGAAGAAATGAGCATATATATGTATATATTGATGTTTTGTTTCATATAAATGCTAAATAATGGGTTAGGAGTTGTTTATGGATAAGTGTAGAAATGAGACTGAGGAGTAGAGGGAGTAGATTTGGAAATAAAATTGGTAGTTGATCTAGAAAATGTAGCAACAACATGATCTCTGAGTATGCTAATGTGTTTTATCCATAAGTTTTTCTCTAGTTACCCAAATGAGATTATTCTTAATTTAAATTAAACTAGAGACATAGGGATACACTTTTCATGAAGAAATTGAATTTAAATTCTATCTTTAAGAGTCCCAAAATTTGACATGGAATTAAAAACTGGGTATAGTACACTGTTGGATGAATGTATATGCTGTGCTCTGTTTTGAGTGTATGAGAATGTGTTATATTTTGAGTGTTTATGATCAAGTGGGGAATATGAAATGTTTAGGGATGATGTTGAGTTGAAATTAGGTATACTTGAAAAAGTTATCCATTTGATATGGTGAATCAAATGAGTTGAGATTTGAGAGTTAATGAAATCTAATTGGTGTTTGAATTGTTATAAAGTGATATTGCATTAGAAGAGGTGAATTTGGGAAGATTATGAGTGAAAGTGATGTTAGAATGGATGTAGGATCCATTGGAGATGTCTTGTAGAAGGAGAATTGAGTAAAAATATGAAGAATACATGGTGAGCTCGTGTAAATTAATACTGACCGTGTGTTCCAAATGTAAAAAGGCCACCAGACTCGAGGAGTACATGGTCTGTCCGTGTAATTCCACACGACCTGTGTGTTTTGACCCTCCAAATGGAAAAATATATCTTCAAAGTCTTCATGGAAGTTGTAGATATAGAAGTCCTCTTCGAAAACATCCTAAGATGACATTAATCCGACAACTAGAGAAAAATTTACGCATTTTCCTAAGAGATGTTTGTTTATAAATGATGACTTATCAATGTTAGTCCAATGAGATGTTTAGGCTTGTTAGTAATATTAATTGAGCCTAATTGAAGTAGGATTGAGCTATTAACATAAGAAGAGTGCACTAGGTGTTAAGGAATGATTCAAAGATCTTGATAATTAGTTATGATATATGTATTAAGGATATATAATCGGGAATGTCATTGAACATGCATTGTACATGTTTAATATACATATGTGTGCATCAATAGACATTTATAAACTTGTGCAAAAATGTGATTTGTGTATGTTTTGCATATATAGAGGAACATATAAAGCATCATCTTCTAAACATTGCCGGTACTTCGAGGCAATAGCTTCTGGAGCAAACTGTGAGTAACCTAGACAGTTTCTCTCGATTGATTGATTGTTTTTATTTTGTTTGAATTATTGAATGAATGTGATTTGGTTGTGTTGATTCCGAACAATGAAGGTCCAATGATTGTGATAATGAGAATGAGATATTGAAGTGCTATTTGTATGTAAATGTGACAAACTCAATGTTTCATGACATGATTGATTATGAGAGATGCATTTTATACATGAATGCATGATTAGATAATGAGAGTTGTGACTTGAGTACATGCCGAAAACGAGTTTAAAGCTCCAAATTTGATTAAGAGCCAAAGGCTCAGTATATAAAATGAGCCCTATATCCCTAACGGATAATGGACAATATAAATAAGCCCGATATCCACAATGAAAATGAGACAGTTTAGGCACTCGGTCATAACAATGTAATAATCAGAAAAGAGTCACATGAGCATTTCATATGCATTTTATTAAGCATATTGGATTGATTGAAATGTTAAATTGTCTACTTTTGAGTGAGAATGTGATATGTGATGAGTTATGTAAAGTTGTGAAATATATGTTATATATATGATTTGTTGCATGAATTGAGTAAACCATTGATGATGGTTACCTCATTGAGTTCGTAGAACTCACCAAAATTGCGATGTTGGTCTTTTAGGACCACGAGACGACTTTAGCTACTGAGAGACGTTGCAAGAAGCACAATCCTTGTACTTTTATGAAGAATATGTGGCTCAAAGGTCGGTCAGCTGAGATTGAGGAGTTTAGTTAGAATTTTATATAACTCTTCTTCTATGTAGCATATTTTTGTATTAGGTATGGATCATGTACATATTTCAGATGATATTGTAAAAGCTACATTATAAATTCGGTTTTTATGTAATGTGATGAGGAAATTTTGGTTTTAAAATATTGTGACTTTCTTGATGATGTTTCGTAAGAGAATAAAGATAGATTGTAACATCCCGCTACCGATGTGATGGGCATATTGGTAATCCGGATTGGGTTAGAATTGAGTGCATTCATATTTTGAATTGCACATGCATTTTAGCCTCTATATTTATAGATAAATGATTATTGTTACACTAGCATATGCATGTACACGCATGTATGACATATTCCCCGGTATAATTGTGTGAATTGGAAATTTTGTGATTATTGTATAGATTGTGCTGTGATTATTGAATTGGAGTGAAAATTGAATTTTAGGGGTTTGAAAAATTGAGATTGGAGTATAGGATCCTGTATTTCATGTTTTTGAGGATTTATAGGAATGTTTCTGGAATTTTTAGAGTTATGGGTCCGGATCAAAAAAATGACTTAATGGCTGATTAATTGAATTCCGGTTCCGAAGTTGATTGGCAAATGGCACGGGAAAACTAGATTTATGATTTTTAGGAATGAAAATATTGAGCCATTGAAATTTAAAAGAATTGGGGACTATGAGCTATAGGTTAAAATCAACCCTTTTAAAGCCTTAGGTTTTGAAATTTGGTAGAAAAAAAGAAGAAGCTTACCTCTTACCTAGGGCACGCTTTTCTTCCTTCTCTTCTTGTTGGTGATTTCGATCTCCCTACCTTAGAGATTCTTGCTTGCTTCTTCTTTGTGGTTGAAGAACATCTAGAAGCTTTGAGAGAGCGAGGTGTTGTGAGAGGAGAAGAGCTTACCGTGGATGTTAGAGAAAGGAAGTAGGGTTGCGGAAATTTTGAAGATTTGAGGTTCGATTGGTAAGTTAATGGCTTTAATGTTGTTTTATTGTTGTTAGAATGCATTTATGGTAATTATTGTGTAAAAATGGGTAGTTGAGAGTGAGTTCTGACTGGTTTTAGTGAGAGAAATGGGAAAAATGTGTCGGAGAAGACGATCGGAGCTTCGCACGTCGCGACGTGCGTTGAGGACTTCGTCGCGACGAGAAAACAATTACTCGCCGCGGTGAGCTCGGTTGGACATCGCGACGAGTGTGTAATTATACGCTTCAACGAGCCTTTTTCCTTGCGTCGCGGGGAGCCTAAGGAACTTGTTACAAGGCGGCGACCACTTTATGACGCCATGGCGAGGGTTACGAGGCATGACGAGGACGTCCTTTTCCTAAAATTGAAGTTGATTGTTTTAATCGATGGTTTTGAGGTTTTATTCCTATTGAATTGGTTCTTGAGTGATTGAAATTTAGAGACTAAGAATTGAGAATTTATGAGAATAGAATTTCTCAATTAATTTTTGAAAGTTCTCGAAGTCAGATGGCAATTGAGTAGTGAATTTGATTTCGATATGAAGATAGTCCCTATATCTAGAGTTTGACTCTTGGGAGTTCGGAACTTAGTTAAGTAAGTTATGGAGTTCGTGGATTGCTATCTTTTAGAGTGAAAGAGTTGAAATGAGAATGTCATAAACATATATAGTACATAATTCATTCGCTGCATGTGCATTATTGAATATTGTAAATTGCGTAATTGGTAATATTGTATATTCTGATTGTTTTAGAGGCTCAAATGGAGCGTCGATCTTTCGACGTAGCTGACACTTCCCAGCAGTAGCTCGGAAGTTAGAGGTGAGTAACCTAGTTGGTTCCTCAACCTTTATGTGATTAATTTTATGCACTTATGCCATGTGGCGATGAATGGAGGATTATGTGTGTTTGCTTTTGACTGATTTCGGACCATAGGTGTCCGAAATATTTGGAATTTGATATAGAAGTATTATTTGTGCATAAATTGAAATTAATTGGTTTTTAATGCGAAATTGGATATACGGTGTTCTGTTGTGGCAATAATTGTAAACTGAAACATGTGCATTCATGCATAAAGGCATGATCAGATAATGACAGTTGTGACCGATGCAGCCAATGTATTTCAGAGCTTTAAGCTCAACGCAACAGGGCATCGTGCCCAACGTATTTCAGAGCCACTGGCTCAATGTATCAGGGCTTCAAGCCCACCATAATCAAGCGCACGATCACAACACCGAAATAAAATGGAAAGTGTCACATGTGCATTCTGTATACGAATGATTAAATATGAATGGTGTGAAAGGCGAAACACCATATATTTGTGAAATAGGATGCATGTGATATTTCTGAATGTGCTAATATGTGATATTCTGCAAATTGTGTGTATATGCATGAGTTGAGTGAACCATCGATGATGGTTTCTCGCTAATTTCGCAAACTCACCCAACATTGCAAATATTTTTTAGGACAGAGATAGGAGACTCCTAGCTCCAGAGTTTGACTTTTCCTGCCATGTGAGCGTTGGCAAGAGAAGTTATGGCACACAGGTCGGTCAGCTGGGATCGATTTTGAGGATGACCTAGTTTAGACTTTTGTCTTAGTTTCCTTTTGAAGTATTGTATTTAGACTTTGGAAAACTGATAGACTTGTACTTTTATGGTTTTTAAGAAATGAAATGAAAATCTTTCGACTTTAGAATTTAGTGATTTTGATATTGCGGTTTATTATTATTGATGCCATGTGGATCATAGTATTGATCGTTCGTAGTGCACCCTCATCATGGGTTATGTATCGGAACGACCTACGGGCGTCTCGGTGCGTACCCTACGGTAAGGGAGCGCTACATAGATGATGCCATGTTAAGTGAATGTTATGATTGAATTGTAGGAAAATCCCGGGAGGTACATCACATGTACCAGGTGCGGAAAACAAAAATTTTTGTCGCCGGGACCTTCCCGAAGGCCAGGATCTATGTGTCGGTATGAAGATTCAAACCTGAATAGCCAATAGAGACTATCTCTAAAGATATCCACGCAGAGATCAGAAAACCTAACCGGGACAAACCCCTTTGGCCCGGGAATAGCTAGAACAAATTAAAGGCTGCTAGACCTTACCTTTGTCCTTGGAGAGCTAGGATTAATGTTGAAACCTTGCTTGGAGAAGAAGAGTATCGAAGATGGCTTAAGAAAAGAAGAACATGAAAACTCCTTTTCAACTTACTTAACCCTTAAGCAATTTTTGCTCTTCAATTTCAAAACCCACGAAGTTGTACACGGCAATCCACCAAATCCTCATCTTATATATGTGTCTTTTAACAGTTAAAAGACTAGCCATTAAAAGATGACAAGTGGATGGCTTAGAATTTAATGAATAAACTAATAACCTTTGACTTTTCAAAGGTTTATCTTCTTCTTTTCCCATTCCAACGAACACATGGCTTAAATATATAATTAATTAATTAATTAATTAATCAATTAATATATAATTGCTAAGGTCCAGTCCAACTGGGGTCGGTCCTACCGGCCTACCGAGCCCCGGTACTGAAAAAGCTCTGGAAACCTTTTTTAGCAATATCAATGTCGCGATCTCATCGGGACATATCCCAATCTCATCGGGATCCATTTAATCCTAATGCTCTCCATAATTGGAACTCTGTCCAATACTATTTTACGAATTCTCTAAACACTCTTATGCGTGTGACCCTTTAGGTTCCGGTTATGTTGGCCACTTAGATTAACAATTAATCCGAGCAAGTCATGGCGGCGTCTAGCAACACATCATGACCCCAATTGACCGGAAAGTAATTGGTTTGATGAATTCATCACGAACCAGATCACGAACCCTTCCATGAAGACAATTCATCGTGCAATTTGTCCTTTCATCATCCTATACCCCACTTGGTTATGAGTATGGTCAAGTGTCAACTCTTACTAGACTAAGTCTAGCCCAAGTGATATCAGTTCCTGTCTTAGGACTCGTTACTTTATATGTCCATGAAGACACTCTTCATGACATATTTATGCTCTGGCCAGAGACTTAAAGTAATGATCCTGACAAGAGGTGTGGTATCTCTTCATTATCACGTAAGTGATGAATCCTTTATTGGCTACTCAATTACCTTGAATACCTCAAGTCGCACCCAAGCACCACCCTATGAGTAACCTCCTAAAGGCAACAAGGAATGGAGTCAAAGCACAGAATCAGTATCCAAGATATCCTTGAGTACCTCAAGTCTAAGGATACTTGCACCATTGCTATGATGAGATTATCACTGACATTTGAATAGGACATCCATGTGATGATCTCATGGCAGGTCATCCAATGTACTTACTACCGCTAGTAAGCATCCACATGTCAACTCTAAATATCCCATATTTACAGTTTCGAGATCCATTGCTGATCCAATCAAGGAGTATGACATATGTTAGTCTATCCGGATTAATGATGTCGGTCTCATTAATCCTATGACTAGGAGAATTTAGATATCTTGACATAATTGCACATGATAGGAATCTCAGGATTATGATCACATCATAATTTCCTTCATGCTATGTCATATATCATGGACTTCATTAATTTGATTAAAGATCAATATCAATTCATAAAGAACATCAAATAAATGAAACATGCCTTTCTTTATTTCTTCATAAAGTTTGTACATGACTATGAACAAAAAGCGCTAAAGGGGATTGCCTTTAGGGCACTACTCTAACAATCTCACGGTACTGTACACGCATAAGTCAACTTACACGGGTATACAAGTCGACTTATTAGTATCGAACTGGTATAAGTCGACTTACATCTCCATACAAGTCGACTTACACCTACAAATCTCCCACTTGACCTAAAGCCAATTGCCTTGGTATCTAATACCATAAGCGAGTACATGAGAATCAAAATTCTTCTGTGACAATGGCTTCGTCAACGGATCAGCAATGTTCTGCTCTGTGGGAATTCTCTCGATCGCGACATCACCTCTGGCAATGATCTCTCGAATCAGATGATATCTGCAGAGTACGTGTTTAGATCGTTGGTGAGACCTTGGTTCCTTTGCTTGAGCAATAGCCCCATTGTTGTCACAATACAACTGTATGGGCCCATCACAGCTAGGAACCACACCAAGTTCAGTAATGAACTTCTTAATCCAACAGCTTCCTTCTGCCTCGATGCAAAGAATGTACTCTCGCCTCGGTTGTCGAATCGCAGCCGTCTCTTGTTTGGAACTCTTCCAATCGATCGCTCGCCATTCGATGTGAAAACGTAACTCGACCGGGATTTTGAATCATCCTTATCGATTGAAAGCGGCATCCGTATGCTCGCTCACTGGAGATTTCCATCTCCATATATCAAGAAAACATCCTTAATCCTTCACAAGTACTTGAGGATATTCTTGTGACCACCGATGACCCTCACCAGATCCGATTGGTATCCGCTCGTGACACTCGAGCATACGATACATTGGGCCTCGACATAACATAGCATACATGATCGATCCCATCGCAGACGATACAGGATCGATCCATGCGCATCCTCTCATCTTGTGTCTTAGGACACATAGATTTCGAGAGTGTTATCCCATGAGACATGGGAAGAAACCCTCTCTTGGATTGCTCCATGCTAAACCTCTTTAGCAATTTGTCTATGTACGATGATTGTGAAAGACCAAGCAACCTCTTTGATCTATCTCTATAAATCTTTATCCCGAGGATAAAAGTTGCTTCACCAAGGTCTTTCATGGCAAATTATTTGGACAACCAAATTTTAACTGATTGTAGCATCGAGACATCGTTTCCTAGTAATAATATGTCATCCACATATAGTACAAGGAATACGATTGCAGTTCCATTAACCTTCTTGTACACACAGTGTTCATCCGGATTTTGTGAGAAACCAAACTCTTTGATTGACTCATCAAAACGGATGTTCCAATTCCTGGATGCTTGCTTCAATCCATAAATGGATTTCTGAAGCTTGCATACCTTTTCGCCATCGATGGAAGTGAAGCCCTCTGGTTGTGTCATGTACACATCCTCGGCCAGATTTCCATTAAGGAAAGCTGTCTTCACATCCATTTGCCATATCTCATAATCATAATGAGCGGCAATGGCTAGGAGTATCCGAATGGATTTAAGCATTGCTACGGGGCTGAAGGTCTCGTCATAGTCAACTCCTTGTCTCTGAAGAAGTCCTTTGGCCACAAGCCTTGCTTTATAAGTAATCACATTACCATCCATGTCGGTTTTCTTCTTAAAAACCCATTTGCACCCTATGGGCTTGATTTCTTCGGGTGCATCAACCAAAGTCCATACTTTGTTTTGATACATGGAATCCATTTCAGCTTTCATGGCACAAAGCCATTTTCAGACTCTGAACTTTTCAGAACCTCTTCATAGGTAGCAGGCTCATCATTTTCTATGAGCAATACGTCATTCTGTTCACTTACGAGAAATCCATATCTCTCGGGAACAGTGCGTATCCTACTTGACCTACGAACTTCGTGTGTAGTAGAAGGTTGAACTGTTACTTCATCTGAATAAGTGATGTCTCGAGTTCGAGCAGTTGAGCGTGTCATTTGAGCATCTTGAACTTCTTCAAGTTCGACTTTGCTCCCACTGTCTTCTTGTAGAAAAAACTCTTTCTCTAAGAAGACAACATGCTTTGAAACAAGCACCTTTTGTTCCTCAGCAAGGTAGAATTGATATCACATGGTCTCTTTAGGATATCCTACAAACAAACACTTGTCAGACTTTGCTTCAAGCTTATCTGATTGAATCCGCTTCACGTAAGCAGGACAACCCCAAACTTTCAAATGAGAAAGATAAGGTTTTCTGTTAGTCCACATCTCATATGGAGTAACATCAACTGTCTTAGAGGAACTCGCTTAACAAGTAAACAAATGTCTCTAGCGCTGCACCCCAAAACAATTTTGGTAATCAGACGAAACCCATCATTGATCGTACCATGTCCAACAAGGTTCGATTTCTCCTTTCAGCCACACCATTGTGCTGTGGTGTGTAAGGAGGAGTCCACTGAGATAAAATTCCATTATCTCTGAGATAATCCAGAAACTGTTGGTCTAAGTATTCTCCACCACGATCGAATCGTAATGCCTTGATACTTTTACCAAGTGGTTTTCTACTTCATTTCGAATTGTTTGAACTTTTCAAACGCTTCAGATTTGTATCTCATCAGATACAAGTACCCATATCGAGAATAATCATCGATAAAGGTAATGAAGTAACGACAACCACTTCTAGCATGGATGGACATCGGACCGCATACATCTGAATGTATTAGGTCTAATACTCGATCGCTCGTTCACCCTTTCCTTGAAGGGTAACTTAGTCATCTTGCCTAATAAAAGATTCGCATGTGTCATATGATTCATAATCAAATGACCCTAAACTGCCACTCTTATGGAGTTTAGCGATGCGTGTCTCATTTATATGGCCAAGCCGACAATGCCATAAGTAAGTTGACTTTAAATTATCTCTTTTATGTCTTTTGGTTTCATTGACATTCATAATTGGATGAGACATATCTAATATGTAAATACCATTGCATAATGTACCAAGATACCATAAAGCATTCCATTAGAATTAATAGAACAACCATTGCTATTAAAATTCAAATGGAAACCAATTTATTTAAACAAGAAAGCATAATATGTTCTTTGTCAAACGGGTACAAAATAACAATCATCCAATTCGAGTACAAGCCCAGTGGGGAGAGACAAAACATAGGTTCCTACGGCTAATGCAGCAACTCTTGCTCCATTTCCAACACGCAGGTCTACTTCTCCCTTCATGAGCTGTCTACTGTCCCTTAGGCTCTGCATATCATTACATATGTGTGAGCCACAACCAGTATCAAATACCCAAATGTTGTGATCAGAAACAGTATTAACCTCAATGACAAACATACCTGAAGTAGTTGAGGCATCTGATGCCTTCTTCTGCTTCAGTGACTCCAGATAGACTTTGCAATTGCGCCTCCAATGGTCATCTTTACCACAATGGAAGCAAGTTCCTTTCGGGGCAGCTTCTTTGGTCTTCTTCTTGATAACGCTTCCCTTTGGTTTCTTGGCCTTCTTCTTCTTTAGGTTCTTTTTCTTCTTTGATCCAGAAGAAGAAGCAGCCACCATTAGCACTTGCTTACTATCATTCTTGATAGTCGCTTTCATTATCTTGAGCAGATTGATCAACTCAGGTATGGTTGTGGATATTTGGTTCATCCGATAGTTTAACACGAACTGTGAATAACTCTCGGACAATCCAACCAGAATTAAGTCTATACTTAACTCATAATCCTTTACAAAACCTAAGACGGCCAATCTCTCAATATAGCCATTCATCTTCAGGGCATACTGCACAGCAGATGTCCCTGGAGCTATCTTTGTGGTGAAGAGAAGCCTTGAGGTCTCGAACCTTTCAGACCGAGCTTGTTCATCAAACAGCTCCCTAAGATGAAATACTATAGTGTGAGCATCCATGGACTCGTCGCTTCGCAGCTCTGGTGACATCGAGGCAAGCATAATGCAAGTAGCCATGTCATCGTCCTTAGATGCTTACGATATGCCTTCGATCCTCATCAAGCATCGACAGCAGTGCATCTGGAAGTGGAACATCTAGGATGTATCCCAGTTCCTCAGATCTGAGAACAATTCTCAGATTCCTTAGCTAGTCAAGAAAATTCGGTCCAGTTAACTTGTTGGAATCCATTAGCGAGCGTAAGTTCACACTGGAAGACATCTTCAACCAACCTAAACGGAAAGAGAGAAAGAATGTTATAATAGGAAAAGATGCATAATCATAAGGACTTGAATGATATGCAAAAAGCTCCCACTAGTTTCATAGAATCCATAACCCTCATTACGAATCCAAAGAAACAAAATGACATAATGTCCTAGTGGGTTGATATCCGATATTGCTAAGAATGACCTTGGGTTTACCCAACAAGCCACAATTTAGGTCAATCGGTAGGTATTGAACATACCAATTGCATCATCGATAACCGACATTAAGAATGACCTTGGGTTTACCCAACAAGCCACCTTATGTCTCGGGAGGTATCAAATATACCAATTACATCTTAGACACAACTATCGATCAGTGCTATCAACTTGTTGATGTGTGCACTTACATTGGGTTATCAACTCTTTGATGCGCATACATCTGATGTATGCTACCCAATTTCGCCTCTGTCCACGTTGACCTTGAGTTTACTCAAAAAACCAACGCTTCTAGTGAATACCAACCCATTAATCCGAAAATCACATTTTCATGGTTCGAACATATCCGTATAGAGCGAGCTTGGGTTTACCCAACAATCCAACCCTATAAGAACTCTGGTTCTTACCATATTAATGGAAGGTGTTAGTTTTCATATACCGAGGAGGGATTTTGAACTCTAGACTCCAAGCTGAAGGATTATAGTCACCAGGACTATATGGAATGATTTAGGTTTCATCAATCACATTAAAAATGGTCCAAGGCATTGGAACTGAAAAATACACATTCAATTATGTCAAGCAAAACAGTCCCAGCAATGTTCACAAAACTGCCAAGTACTACACATTGCTCGAAATAATCATTGAAAAAATTTCAATAAATTCTGAGAAAATTACACAGGTTACTAAATGTTCAGAACATGATTCATGAAGTTTTTCAGGATTTATAGCCATCAAAAACTCAGTCAACCTAAGCAACAAAACCGATTCAAAATCTGTGTTCATCAACACAGCTATTCCCAACAGCATAGAATAAATTCGTGAATAAATAGCAAATCACCTTGAAAACACTTTTCCATCCACATAGACATTCACAAACATCTTAGGGACATGTTGGTGAAGGCCAATCCGAAAAACAATTTTTCTAGAATTTATTATCGAATTTATACACATGCCTGTTCACAGAATGTGTCACAAAACAACATCTAGAACCTTAGGGAATAAATTAGAAAAACTATATCAAATCAAATTGATAAATTCTCATCTTTCACAGACATATTCTATAACATGTTATGAACAATTCTGGGCAGAAAAATTTCGAAAAACATATCCCTATATTAATTCGAAATTTGGACAGCATACATGCATCAACGTCAAATTCAAATAGGAAGTCCGACCTAGCTAGGGTTTTAGCTTCATACACAACACAAGTGGCTCTGATACCATTGTAGGAAAATCCCGGGAGGTACATCACATGTACAGGTGCGGAAAACAAAAATTTTTGTCACCGGGACCTTCCCGAAGGCCAGGATCTATGTGTCGGTATGAAGATTCAAACCTGAATAGCCAATAGAGACTATCTCTAAAGGTATCCACGCAGAGATCAGAAAACCTAACCGGGACAAACCCCTTTGACCCGGGAATAGCTAGAACAAATTAAAGGCTGCTAGACCTTACCTTTGTCCTTGGAGAGCTAGGATTAATGTTGAAACCTTGCTTGGAGAAGAAGAGTATCGAAGATGGCTTAAGAAAAGAAGAACATGAAAAACTCCTTTTTCAACTTACTTAACCCTTAAGCAATTTTTGCTCTTCAATTTCAAACCCACGAAGTTTTACACGGCAATCCACCAAATCCTCATCTTATATATGTGTCTTTTAACAATTAAAAGACTAGCCATTAAAAGATGACAAGTGGATGGCTTAGAATTTAATGAATAAACTAATAACCTTTGACTTTTCAAAGGTTTATCTTCTTCTTTTCCCATTCCAACGAACACATGGCTTAAATATATAATTAATTAATTAATTAATTACTTAATTAATCAATTAATATATAATTGCTAAGGTCCAGTCCAACTGGGTTGGTCCTACCTACCATCGGGTCTGTAATCGAAAAAGCTCCAGAAACCTTTTTCAGCAATATCAATGTCGCGATCTCATCGGGACATATCCCAATCTCATCGGGATCCATTTAATCCTAATGCTCTCCTTAATTGGAACTCTGTCTAATACTATTTTACGAATTCTCTGAAACACTCTTATGCGTGTGACCCTTTAGGTTCCCGGTTATGTTGGCCACTTAGATTAACAATTAATCTGAGCAAGTCATGAACGACGTCTAGCAACACATCATGACCCCCAATTGATCGGAAAGTAATTGGTTTGATGAATTCATCACGAACCAGATCACGAACCCTTCCATAGACAATTACTGTGCAATTCGTCCTTTCATCATCCTATACCCCACTTGGTTATGAGTATGGTCAAAGTGTCAACTCTTACTAGACTAAGTCTAGCCCAAGTGATATCAGTTCCTGTCTTAGGACTCGTTACTTTATATGTCCATGAAGACACTCTTCATGACATATTTATGCTCTGGCCAGAGACTTAAAGTAATGATCCCGACAAGAGGCGTGGTATCTCTTCGCTATCACGTAAGTGATGAATCCTTTATTGGCTACTCAATTACCTTGAATACCTCAAGTCGTACCCAAGCACCACCCTATGAGTAACCTCGAAGGCAACAAGGAATGGAGTCAAAGCACAGAATCAGTATCCAAGATATCCTTGAGTACCTCAAGTCTAAGGATACTTGCACCATTACTATGATGAGATTATCACTGACATTTGAATAGGACATCCATGTGATGATCTCATGGCAGGTCATCCAATGTACTTACTACCGCTAGTAAGCATCCACATGTCAACTCTAAATATCCCATATTTACAGTTTCTGAGATCCACTGCTTGATCCAATCAAGGAGTATGACATATGCTAGTCTATCCGGATTAATGATGTCCAGTCTCATTAATCCTATGACTAGGGAGAATTTAGATACTGACATAATTGCACATGATAGGAATCTCAGGATTATGATCACATCATAATTTCCTTCATGCTATGTCATATATCATAGACTTCATTAATTTGATTAAAGATCAATATCAATTCATAAAGAACATCAAATAAATGAAACATGCCTTTCTTTATTTCTTCATAAAGTCTGTACATGACTATGAACAAAAAGCGCTAAAGGGGATTGCCTTTAGGGCACTACTCTAACAATCTCACTAAGATCAGACACGATAAGTCGACTTACGGGTATACAAGTCGACTTATTAGTACCGAACTGGTATAAGTCGACTTACATCTCCATACAAGTCGACTTACACCTACATGAATGTAGCTCGACATTATCATAGGTTATGTACTAGAATGTCCTCATGGCGTCTCGGTGTGTTCCTAGGGTAAAGGGGCGCTACAACCAATATGCTACACTAGACAACCAATGCCCTGTGACTAGCTGTTGTAATCGCTAGTTTTGCATCCAATGGTTAGTAAGGGTCTAAAAATCCTATAAACAGATATTTTCTCATTGGTTTTTGCATAAAAAAGTATTTGAGTGTCTTATACACACATTTATAAGTGTTGAGTAGGCATTTGAGCATTATTATCTTATATTTATATGAGTAAGCCTCCTTGGTATTATCAAAGTGGTAAAGTGAGATATTTTAAGTTGTAAACTTTTATTGAGTTGTTTATATATTATACTTAGGTGTGTTCCAAATGGCATTGGGGTTCTTCTTCACCTTAAAGAAAGACTATAAAAGGGTTCCTCTTTAATAAGTAAAGATAGTATAAAAGTTATTCTTTGCCTTAAAAGAAGAGTTATAGTGGAAATCTAAAAGGATTCTTGGGGTAGGATATAGGCAAGGGTTATTTATCGAATCACTATAAATAAAAATTTCTAGATGATTGAAAATGTTGATTTGTAAATTTTTCTTAAGGAGTCTATTCATTCATACTAAAATTATAGGTGATAAAAGAGTTCCTAAGCTAAAAGAGAAATGACATCCTTAAGATAAAATACTAATTCTTTAATAGTAAGGCTGTCTACATTTTATTTTATACATTAAGAAGAAATAAATTTAATAAAGCCTCTGTGTTTGAAATGACCTATAAAATTTAGCATACTCCATAAGTTACATATAAAGGAACAAATGAGATACAAGAGAGCAAAGTTAGCATGTTAGCATACTGACATAAATTGTTTCAAATGAAGCATGATGAAAGCATATATAGTATATACAATAGGTTTATTGATACTATTAATGCTCTTAAGGTTCTTAGAAAGAACTATACTATTGTTAAAATGGTAAGAAAGTTGCTTAAGTCATTTTTTAAGATATGAGAAGTTAAAATGACAGCCATATAAGAAGTCAAGTATTTAACAACATTGTCTAGAGGAGCTTATAATATCTCTCTTTACATATGAAATTAGGCTCCAAGAGATGTAAGAAGAAATGATGGCTTTAAAGAAAAAATATTATTTAAAGTGCAATAGCCCATTTATACACTTAAGGACTTAACTGTTAGATTGAGTCATATCATATGAGAATACATGAAGTGCATCTCATTTGCATGCATCATATTTGCATACACACACAAATCATGATTTAGAGACATTGCGAAGATAATATATGCAGTCAATTGACTTATTCCGGGGTATGAAAAATTTTACATGTTTATGATGTGATTGTGTAATTGTGTATTGATCATGTCTTGAATTTTTGGTTTGATGGACTATAGTTAGTAAATTGGAATTTATTATTACAATTGGGTGATTGAAAGACAAATGGGTGCATAGGAACTTAGGTTGACTAGGCCTATAAGATATTGACACATTGCATTAGTAAAAGAGTGACGCATGGTTTGAATCAATGAGTGACAAATGGTGGTTTAATTGGGTGACAAATGACTTAGGAAATTATAAGACAAATGGACTAATTATGGAGTGATAATTGGTAGCTTATAAAAGGAGATATGTAGTATGGATCTTTATTTGACAAGGGTTTGGACATTAATTATGGAGTGACAATTGGTAGCTTATAAAAGGAGACATGTAGTATGAGTCTTTTTTTGACAAGGGTTTGGACCCTCATCACACTACTAACCCATGACACACACACAAAAAAGAAAGACCATCTTTCTCTTGTTTTTATTACATGCCATCTTCTTCTCCCTTCTCATCACCAACTCACACACTCAACCTACATAACTTTGATTTTTGCCTAAAATTCTACACCTTTCCACTTCAATATTCTATTGTCTTCATCTTATTACTAAAATCATCCAACTTCCTTTTTGTTCTTAGAGTTATACTTGCATGTTTTGAAGGCTAGGTTAACGTGTTGATTGAGGTGGAACTTGAGCTAAACAAGTAAGTAAAGTCTTGATCTTTATGGAAAGTTATAATAAAAAGATTTTGATGATTGAATTAAGATGGAATACATGTAGGGTTGATGATGAGTTATGCTGGAATTTGATGAATGAATTGGTTTTGTCTTGATGTATGAAATGGTAGGTTAGAGGCTATTCAATGGATGATTTTATGTTAGGATTTGAAGTAAAATGAAGGTGAATTTATGCTAAAGAAAGGTGTTAATGTAGTGTTCTTGAAATATGAAAGAGCTAGGATTACATGTATGATAGTGACAAAAGTTTATGTTTGGTCTTTGATGCATAAAAGGTAAATTGTTTATAAGTTACTAATTGAATAATTTTGAATTGGAATTAGAGATGAATTGATGAGGAATTGAAGTATCTTTAAAGTATAATTGAGGTATAATTGATGGACTATCATGAAGGTGTTGAGATTTGGAAGAAAAGTTAAAGGAAAATGTAGGTGAACTTTTTGTTCACCCATCCCACGATTGTGGTAGCTGCATAAGCTTCTTTCCACGATTGTGGGCAATGCATTAAAGTGAAAAACTTTATGTTTTGTCTTTCCACGATCGTGGAAAGGTACCTCGTGATCGTGGTAAATGCTCTGAAATATGAAAAATTATGTTTTATGTGATTGTTGAACTGATAAAGGATAAGTTACTTTATCTTGGTGTATTTGGACTTGATTGAGGCTTAAAATGAACCTAGAGTGTTGTTGGGTTAATGGGTTAAGGGTTTGAAAAGTTTAGGTTGTTAATTGAGGTTATATCTTAAGGAATGGATTGTTTGAGATCGATGTAACTAAATCTGAAATTTGTGAGTTGTTAAAGGAATGATGGTGTTCTTATGGATGCAAATGTGATCCAAAAGATATAAGGGATGTTAAATACGTATGATTGTATGAGAATTGGGAAATTGTGTGAATATATAATGATAGGAAAGGATTGATAAGTGTATGATTGATGAACTTAGAGTAGTCAAGTTTTGCTTAAGGCATAAACCTAATTGTGAATAAGTTATGTACAAGGTATGATGTATAATGATCAAGACTTGTAAATAAGGATACATACCTGGGAAAATCAATTAAGCATGCATTGAACATGACACTTATACATTTGCATGATTGAATATTCATTTGATAGAACAATTTAGTAATGCGTGAAGTATGTTTGTATTGCTTGATATAGAAGCACAAATTGAACATCCACATCCAGATATTGTCTGATTTTCAAAGCAATAGCTAATTTGGAGCATACTGTGAGTAAGTATTGGATTAAAGGCATTAAATGACTCAGAAAATGCAAAAGAAAAGATCATGTGAATAGTAAGGAAGTAACCACATGAGAAGTTTAGTGGTCGAATCCTATAGTTTAAAGGGAGTGATATTGTGTTTTATACACTTACGTGATGGTGTATAAATATGAAATTTATTATGACTCTTATGTATAAAGGCTCGGAAGCTGTGAATCAAGGAGTTCGATTGAGGATTTTTGAAGGCAAGGGAGTGTACACCTTCTTTTCAGGTGAGTTTGGGAATCTATATTTCTCAAATAGGATTAGAACATCCTAAGACAAGCATGATGATTTGTATATGAATTTTGAACCTAGGCAACATATGGTAGAGATGAATTTCAATTGGATGCTAATATGCTTAGGTATTTAATAAATGACATTGTTTTGAATAACTTTTTTCACTTGGAATGCAATTGATGTTTTCATTAAGTATTTTAAGAAAAGATATTGCTTTCAACAAACCTGCAACTAAAATGCAATGGACAATATCTTTTTTTTTCTTCTGAAACTACATTTTTGAGCAACTTTGCACTTGGAGTGCAAAAGATGACTTTTGTTGTATGAAATAATGTTTTGTAACTTTCATATGCATAACCAAGTCATATATGCTACGTGTATGTCTTCTTTTTGGCTTAGAGCTATGATGAGGTTTCATTTTATTGGTTGGACCGATAAATTAAAGGCATAGTGCCTTAATTGATTTTTGTACATAATATTTCTATATGAATTTTTATGATTGGTGAGGAAACGATTAGCCAATCATGTGCTAGGCACAACTGATTAAACGACCCATGTACTCTTGACACTGGTATATAAAAGTCGAGTCCCCATGTCGACACCTTTCTACAGGACTTGCGGGTGATTCCACACCTAGGGTCTGGACACCGACGAGGTCATCACCTAGGGTCATGACACTCTTTTCAACTGTAATTCAAACTCACCACGGATGAAAGTTGAGCCGACATTAAGAATCGGTGGGTGTGCACATTAGTTTCGCGACTAGTGGTGTCACACATGATTATTTTGGCTTATCCTGATTTTTTTTTGACTAGATTTGATTTAGACATATGATGTTTTTATGCTTTTGTGTACTAGAATTGGAATCTATGTTCACTGGATGAGTGAATTAATAGGCTAGGTCTATATGGTTCCTAATCAGTATAGGTTGAGTCATAGGCTAGGCCTATGTTTTTCTATGTGCCTTATATTCATTTTATAGGTTATCTATACTGTCTTGATGTGTATCAAGTTCTATTTGCGATATATGTTTTCCTGCTCACTTAGTACATAGTGTACTCACCCTTTCCGCCTTTTAACCATGTAGGCTAATTTAGTGAGCTTAAAGCATTGAGTGGATCGTGCAGTCTTTTGACATTTTTGGGCTATTACCGCATATAGGTAGTTTCTATTTTGTACTTTAGTTGCATAGTGGCTCATGAACTGATTTATTGCTTTTATTAGATTAGTTATGTTGATATGCTTTATGACTTTATAACCTGACTATTTTGTAGTTTGTAAAAAGATTTTATGTACGAACTTTTGGTACTATTGTTGAGATTTCTTTTGAGTGGACTTAAATTCTTGAAGTTGTGGGAAAATTTTTTATGTGAATATAGAAGTGTGTTTAAAATTGTTTGTAGCTATTTGATTGAGTTTTGAGATTTTTAAAATTGTGTTGTCTAAATTTTTCAACAAAAAATGGGAGAGATGTTTAGTTAGCCTTGTATAGTCAGATTAAAGATACCGTGAGTGTCCTTAACTTGGTTATGTGGCAGTTGTCATGGCCCCGAAGTGATATCGAGTCGTGACACATACTGTGAGTCAACTTAAATGTGTAAACTCAATTATATATGTGCTTTTGTTTGAATTATACATGTAGTGAGTCAACCTAGATGCTTTCTCACTATATTTGAATTGTTTTATTAACTTTCAAATATTGAACTACTACTGATATGATTGTGACATTGATAAATTTCAGACATTGATGGTCCGAGGAGTTCGATATTCGAGATTGTATTGGGAGTGCTTTATAATTGTAGGTGAACATGGGAAAATGTGTTCTCAGTTAAGTGTTTAATGTCGGACTTAGATCCGATGAATGTGATAAATGATTATGCACACTGAATGAAAGTTATTGATAGCATAAATATGTGATTTGAAGCATTTCATTATATCGTTATGCATGACTAGATAAAGGAGTTATGATCGGAGTGACTCAAGTGAAAAAGAGCTTAAAGCTTATAAATGTGCATAAAGAGCCACAATCTCAGTTATCAATGAGCTCGGGATCCACAATAGGTATGGGATAGTATATAAAATGAACTCGGTATCTGCAATGGATACAGGATAGTAAATAGGCACTCAATCACAATAAAGTAAAAATAAAAATGGAGTCACATGTGCATTTTGCATATATAAATTGACATGTATTATATGAATGATTAAGATGAATTATTTAATTATTCTGAAATGATAATATGAAATGTTTGTATTCATGTTGAGCTTGTTGAAATGTGATGACTATACAAGATTGGAATAATGTGATATACTTATTGAAGTTGGTTATATACTTATGGTGTTTGTGTTTGACTTGAGTGAGCACATCGATGATGGTTCACTCACTGAGTTCGCAAACTCACCAAAATTGCAATGTTGGTTTTTAGGTAGAAGGGAGACCTAACTCTTAAGGTGATAGAGTAAGAGTATAATCCTTACATTTTGAGGACAAAATGGCTCAAAGGTCTGGTTAGCTGTTGTCTGAGGAGTTTAGTTTAGAAAGTTTTCAGCTAGCATTTCATCTTATGTTAGCTATTATATATATAGAGCAATAAACTCTCATATGTTTTTGTAATTAAAATATTTATGGATTATGAAATGTAATGCTACATGTAAGTTATGTTTGTAAATGAAATGGGATAAGTTTATCTGTGAGATACTTGTGATAAGGGTGATGCCACAATAAGATAATGCGATTGCTATAACATGCCATTTTTATAGGGTATGTTCTTAAATGTCCTTTGGACGTTCAAGCATATGTTGTATGGTAGTGGTGTGTTACACAAAGCCATAAAGGAAGAATCAAGTGAAGAGGAAGAGACATCAACTAGTAAAAAAGATGAAGAAGACATTGCCTTAATCACTAAAAAAATCAAAAAATTTTGAATGTGGAAGAACTCTTTAAATAGAAAAGTCTTCAAAGGTGGTAAGATAGATTTAAGGAAAAAAAATCAAGCAATATTGTTTGCTTTGAATGTAAGAAACATAGACATACAAAGTCCTAATGCCCTCTTTTTAAAGAAAGAAACAAGGATAAGATAAATGAGAAGAAAAATAAGGCATTTAATGCCTCCACTTAAGACAAAATAAGTGGTTTTGAAAATGAGCATTTGGAAGAAGATATAGTTCATATGTGCTTCATAGACAAAGATGATGATAAGGTACTCTTTAACTCTAAATCTTCTGATAATGATAGTGATGATGATTTAAAATATGATGAATTAGTTAAGAGCTTTAAAATTATGAATATGAAAAAGAAAAAAAATTGTCTTTAGCACTTAAAGAGGTTCAAAAGAATATATATGAATGTATGAGTGAGAATGAAAAGAAAATAGTGAATTACATAATATCGAGGTATCTAAGAGTGTGACCATTACTGATAATCATTACTTAGATGCGTTAAGTATGAGAATGAAGCACTAAAAAAGGAGGTTAATACCCTCAAGGAATCATTATCTAAGTTTATAAAGGGAAGTAAGAAGCTTGAAAACATGTTAAGAGCTCAAAAGAGTTCAAATAATAAGCTTAGAATTAAATATAGCTATTGGAGTGTTTCTAACACTAAAACTACTTTTTTCAAAGGAACGAATTTATAGAGTGAACAAATAATGCCTATGTTTTAACTAAGGGAGGTTCAAACTGATGTTTTGATGGTAATAAATAATAATTACTACTGATTTGTTTATTATTTTGATGAAAAGCAATATACGAACAAAATGAAGTCATAACCTCAAAAAAATAGCTTACAAAGTTGATAAAAAGAAGTTAGAGTTTACAATTATCCAAATAAATGCCAAACCTAGAATAAAAGAATATCAAGACTTATCAAGGTCATTATTTAGTTTGTACTATTAATTGTGATCTCACTTTTTTAATTTGATTCTCTAAAAGCTCACCATGTATAAACATTTTATTTCACTTCATTACTTAGGTCTTTACCTTCATCAAAAGACATTGAAGCTTTTAATTTTAATAGTAAAACCTCCTGATCTGTCAAATAAAGTTTGGGGAACATTTTGAAAGTTTTTAAATCATAATTAGATTTTAAAAATTGGTTTTGAGCATTCGAAATCGTTAAAATCATATTTTGGGGTGATTGGTCAACTTATATAGGTTAATGGTCAACCAATATTAGCTAAAGTTGCTACAATTAATGTAGTAGGAGTTTGCTATAAAATTCGTTGATATATTGGTCGACCATTATGCCACATTGGTTGATCAATATAGCTACTAGTTGACCAATGTTCTAATAATTAAAGAATTTAGTGCCTTTAATGCATGCTGGTCTACAGATATAGTTGTAAAAGCTAGTTCTTGGTTCCATCAAATAGTAGGGGTCCCAAAACACTATAAATATATGTTTTTTATTAATTTTAAAATAAAAAAGGTTTTTGGTGTCTTATACACACATTTACAAGTATTTTTCAATTATTTGAGCTCATTATCTCATATTTATGTGAGCAAACCATTTTGGAGTTATGAAGTGATAAAGTGAGAAATTTTGAGTTGTAATATTTGGTTTAGGGAATATATTATTGCACTTATGGGTGATCTTAGTGAGATTGAGGTAAGATAAAGAAGATTGTAAGAAGGGTTCCTCTTTGCCAAGAAAAATGTACAAAGGTTATTCTTCACCTTGAAAGAAGAATTATAGTGAAATTTTAAGAAGAGTCTTAGGAGTGTATGTAGATAAGGGTTGTTTATTGAACCACTATAAATCAGTTTGCATACTCTTTTCCCTATCCTCTTTAAATTATTGCTTAATTGTTTGATTCATTTATATCAAATAATTTCCTCAGTCTTATTCACATTGATTAATGTTAATTGAATACTTTGGTTAAAATTTTTTTATTTTATAAACACCAAATTCCTCCCCCTCTTGGGTGATATTAAGGACTAACAAGCAGTATCAGAGCAGGTCTATAAGGCTAGCATTTCTAATAAAATCCTATAGCAAAGATCATGGTGACATATTTAGGAGCATCATCATCATTATTCAACTAAGAGAGACAAAGCATTAATAGACTTTCTCTCTTTGATGACGATGGTTACCTTTATTAAAAAACTAGGATGAGATTCTTCTTAATAACTAAAAGTGTAGTCCTATGAGAAATAGTTTCAAATGGTCTCTTTATTCCTATAAAAATAGTAGATAAAAAAGACAACTAAATTAAATGAAGAATGGGAACTTCAAGATAAGAGATTGGTTTCGTTAAATAGTATGGCCATACACATCATTTTTTGTGCATTAAAAAGAAATTAACTCAATAGGATCTTTATTTGTGACATGGCCTATGAAGTTTGGAACACTTTAGAGGTCACACATGAGGGTACAAATCAAGTTAAGGAGAGTAAAGCATGATGAAAGCATATCTAGCATATACACTTGAATCTTGAATTTTGATATTATTAATTCTCTCTAAAATCATGAAAAGACATGTATTTATGTTAAAATAGTAAGAAAATCACTTAGTTCACTTATGAAGATGTGGGAAGCTAAAGTGGTAGTCATATAAGAAGTCAATGATCTAAAAATGCTATTATTGGAGGAACTTATAATGCTAATGCTACTTCTGAAGACTACTGGAGGAATTTATAAAATCTCTCTTCACATGCAAAACGAGGCTCCAAGAGATGTAAGAAGAAATAACATTTCCAAAGAAAAAGAATTTAGTGCTTAAAGCCTAAAAAAAGACTTAAATGAAGAGGAAGAGATATCAACTAGTGAAAATAATTTAGTGTTTAATGCTTAAAAAAGACTTAAATGAAGAGGAAAAGATATTAACTAGTGAAAGCAAAGAAGAAGATACACTAATAAGTGAAAGCAAAGAAGATATTGACTTAGTCACTGGAAATTTAAAAAGTTCTTAAAGAAGAAATTCTATAAAAGAAAGGAGTTGAAGGAAGGAAAGAGTGATATAAAACATAAATCCTCTAATAGTATTTGATTTGAATATAGAGAAATCAGTCATATAAAGTCACAATTTCCTCTACTCAAAGATAATGAGAAGTATGCAAGAAACTATAAGAAGAAGAAGGTAAAGAACAAGACACTTAAAAGTTTCAACTTGGGATGATACAATTGAATCTAAAATCTAGCACTCAAAAGAAGAGATAACTTATATATGCTTTACCCTTGTGGACAATGATGAGGTAACACCTAACCTTAACTCTTGTGATAGTGACAAAGATGTTGATTTGACATGTAATTAATTAGTTAAGAGCCTTCAAATCATAAGCATGAAAAAGAAAAAAAAATCTATCCTCCAAACTCAAAGAGGATAAAAGAACCTAAAGGCATGCATGCGTGAGAATAAAAAGAATAAAAATGAATTACATAGTAATAAAACATAAAAAATGTGCTTATTTATAACAATCATGACTTGGATGCATTAAGGTGTGGGAATGAAACATTGAAAAAGGAAATAGATTCCCTCAAGGAATCTTTATCCAAATTTACTAAAGGCAGTGAAAAACTAGAGAACATGTTAGCAGGTCAAAAGAATTCCTATGATAGAAATGGAATAGGATATAACTACGGAAGTGAAGGCAATTTTAAAACCACATTTGTCAAATGATAATATTTTCATATTGAAGAATCATTGTCAAATGTGACAAATGAGTATGGAGCCTCCACATCTAAGCATATTCATGCATATTTCACATCCACTAGGACTAATCTTAAAAGCAAATATTATGATTTTATATATGGCTTAATACCTCGGCATAAATTTCAATACTATTAAGAGAAGAATAGACGTAACTTGTATGATAACATGCAAATCCACTCTCATCCTTTTAGCTCTCAAAGAAGCATACATCAAGCTTTCGTTCATAGTAGACTCATACATATAATCATGGTAGCTCATTTCATTATCTTAGGAAAAAATTCAATAACTTTAATGTACAAAGGAAGATTCCATATTATAAAGAGGTACGAGAAGTGCAAGTATGCATCATCGTCACTCATATAACGTGGTATGTCATTTTTGTGGTAAGTATGGACATGTTAATATATTTTGTTTTCTTAAACAAAGAAAGTCAATTAAACCTTTGAAAGTATGGGTTAAAAAGAAGGAACCTAATAGCCAAGGAACTAAGCTCATTTTGGTTCCTAAAGCACATTGATTGGGTTGTTTTTATAGGATTTCTAAAAGATCAAATGGTAAGAAGTAGAGATGGTATTCATTAAATTGAGTATTATTTTTGAATAAATTCTTTTACTTGATGAATCTAAACCTAACGTGTTCAAAAATGTTTTGAAAATTTGTAGAATATGGATAAGTTTATCCTTAAAAAAAGCAAGAATGAACAAACACTCTTTAAAAGAAGCAATTATTGAACCAAATGAGGATGATAATAAGCCTCTAAGAGTTTGTAAACACAAAAAGAATCTTCATTCAAATCTCTCATAAATAATTTCCATCATGAGGTACTTATTAGTTCATAATTTAGAAACAAGTGATAACTTGCTCTTGCACACCAATTTCAGTATAAATACTTGGTGATGATTATTTGAGTTTGAATTAAGAATAAGTTGTCTAATAATTTTTTAAAAGTGTAGACCTTAGTACCTAGAATTAAAACAAATATGCAAAATGAACTTATTAAGATAAAATTTATATTAATTGGGTAGTAATTTTCTATATCATTAGATAAAGATAATATTTTACTCATTTAGAAGAGAATTTGGTATGTTGATGGAAATTCTATGTGATAAAGATCCCCTTTCATTTTCTTAATTGATTTTATGTGTTTGAAGCTTTTTTTAAGGTTTATTGATAATTTTTTATCGATATTACCATAACTCATTAAGTGTTTTGAGGTTTAAATTTGAGTTTTGAAGATGTTTTTTTTACATTTTCCAGTATAAATTGGACGATTAATATCTTAATGTGGTTGACCAATGTAAACAAAAACCATAGTTTCTACCTTCCGAGTGAGTTTGTTCTTTATTTAGTCACTTTTCTAGTCATCCAATAACCCACACTAGTCGACCAATGTCTTCAAATGGCTAGCCGATGTTCTCTTTTGTAAGAACTTTTATAGTTCTAATGTGTTTGATCATAGTATAACTATACTACTAGACCACTATCCTTTGATCGACCAATGTTCCTGATTATAAGACTTTTTTTTGAGTGTTTATGGAGACAACCAAATACCCGTAGTGGTTGACTAATATACCCTATTGGTCGATTAGTAGGTTGTTTTTTTAAGCTGAACCATTCTTTTTCACCATGCCTCCAATGCTCACTCTTTCTTCTCTCTAAAACACCAACATTGTTTGACTAGTTGAGTCATACGGTCAATCAGTTTTTCTTTTTTTGGTCTCTCCTTCTCCTTTTATCTTCTATTATGATAACTTAATGTTTTTTATATTTTAACCAAGGATAGTACCTTGGAAGGGATGGTTACGCTAGTTATTATTAATAAAAGCCTTTTTTACATGTATTAGAGGGAAATAAACCTTTCCTTTAAAGGCAAAATTATAATTTGGGTAATGTTTCACCATCACTTTGTAAGGTCTTATGGGGTAGGTCAGTGGTATCAGAGCCACCAGGTTGCGGCCTGGGTTTGCCTCACGTCACGGGTTTGACTCGCCGAATGTTAAAGGGATCATTTTGCAGCGCTATCTGATCCCAGTCTAAAATGTGGGCTTTAGAGTGAGGGGTATATTTGGGTAATGTTTCACCCTTACCTCGTAAGGCCTTATGAGGTAGCTCAGTAACAGATAAAATAATAGCATACATTTAAATCTAAACTTAATGTATTTTGTAAACTAGCAAAACCATGTTACGTACAGAAAATGTTGTTTATCTAAGGAAAAAAGTCTCCTAATGTGTTGAGGTAAGTGATCAATATTGCTAAATTCCATCACCATTCCTGTTGAGCTTGCTAGTGGCATGAGAGCATTGGAAACGAAATTGATTTCCCTATAGACATGCATAAAGTTAAATTTAAAAATTTGTAGAGATGTAGAAATGGTTGTCGTAAGATCTTTATATCTCCAATGATCTTTATATTGTTGTAAAAATCGACCGGATTAAAACAGGTTCGCAATTAAATAGGACTGAGGGGAATAGTAATGAACACACATATTTTACGTGGAAAACCCCCAAATTAGGGTAAAAACCACGGGCAAGGATAGAAGACTTTTACTATTGAGAAAACTAGAGAAATACAAGGAAAAACTAGACCCACAAAAATATACAAAATATTTTTGTTGCCTCTCTCTTTTTCTCTCTCACCTCACTTCTCTCTATTTTTTCTACTCTCTCATGCACTTCTTCATCTCCTGCCTATTTATATGCAGGAGAGTTGGGATAGCTGGCCAAAGCAGCCAACCATCCTTCAACATTGGTAGGCACCGATGGTGCCTACCATTTTCCACTTTGGTAGGCATTCAATAATGGTTGGCTGCCTACCATTGTTGAATGCCCACCGTTGTTGACAATTCTCCCACTTGAAGATTTGATTGAGACTCAATCGGATCTTCACACTACTCTTTCTACCTTGCCGCTTCATGTTGCTTACGTCTCTATCAGGCCACATAAGGATCGACACCACATAAACTTGTCACCATTGATTGCTTTTTTCATAAAATCTGCCAGGTTATCCATTGTATGAATTTTCTGTATGTCCACCATTGTATGAATTTTCTCGGATATGTTTTGTCTTTGAATGAAATGCTGGATTCTTGGCAAGATGCAAAGCACTCTGACTGTCACAATATAGAGTAATCTTCTCCTGTTTATTCCCAAGTTCCTCTAGCAACATCTTCAACCACACTACTTCTTTACTTGCTTGTGTAGCTGCTACATATTCTGCTTCTGTTGTTGACGTAGCCACAACTGACTGCAGTTTTGAAACCCAGCTCACAACTCCTTTAGCTAGTGTAAACACATATCCTGTAGTGAATTTACATTTATCAAGATCACCTGCATAATCAGCATCAACATATCTTTTGACAGTAAAATCTGATCCTCCATAACATGATGCAACATCTGAGGTTCCCTTAATATATCTGAGAATCCTCTTAACAATATTCCAATGCTCTCGACCAGGATTCGCCATGTATTTACTAACAACTCCCACTGCATATCCAATGTCTGGTCTTGTACAAATCATAGCAAACATTAGGCTCCCCACTGCTGATGCATACGGTACTCGAGACATTTCCATCCTCTCTTCTTCATTGCTAGGACTCATACTTGAGGATAACTTGAAATTAATAGGAAGAGTGGTATAAATTGACTTACAATCTTGCATGTTGAATCGCCGCAAGATCTTCTTCAAATAATTCTTTTGAGAAAGCCAAATCTTCATATTCTTTCTGTCTTGGTGATTTTGCATCCCTAGAATCTTGTTTGTTGGTCCCAAGTCCTTCATTTCAAATTCCCTAGCCAACTGTGCCTTCAATTCTTTGATACGATCATTATCGGGGCCTGCTACCAACATGTCGTCTACATACAGTAGTAAGACTATAAAATCATCTTTCACAAACCTCTTGAAATATGCACAAGGGTCTGAATTCAGTCTGCTGTATCCAAGGCTCATAATGAAGGAATCAAATCTCTTATACCAACACCTCGGTGCCTGCTTTAAACCATATGGAGATTTGTTCAACCTGCAAACCAAGTTCTCTTTCCCTTTTTCTTCAAAACCTTCTGGTTGGAGCATATAAATTTCTTCTTCAAGATCTCCATGAAGAAATGCAGTTTTCACATCTAACTGCTCAAGATGCAAGTCATATATGGCACACATTGCTAGAACTACTCGGACTGTAGTAAGTTGAACCACAGGAGAAAATATTTTGTTAAAATCAATACCTTCTTTCTAAGCATATCCTTTTACCACTAGTCTAGCACGATATCGTTCCACTTGATCATTACCACTTCGCTTGATCTTGTAAACCCATTTATTGCCAATAGGCTTTCTTCCTTGCGGTAGTGATGCTAGCTCCCATGTCTTAGTCTTATGCAGAGCTTCAATTTCTTCTTACATTGATGCCACCCACTGAGATGCATCTGAACTAGTTATTGCTTTTTGAAGAGTTGATGGCTCTCCATCCTCATTTAAAAGTCAGTATCCAATATTGCTCTCTATAATATAATCTGAGTGCCAGCTCGGTGCTCTTCTTATACGACTTGGCCTTCGAGCATCTAAAACATCATATTCAATTGGTTCTTGCTCCTCGAGCTCTGGTGCAGCTTCAGAAGAATCATTGTGATCAACTTCCTTATCCACTTGTATAGTTGTAGTTTCTGGATTCTCTTGTACAGTGCCAACATTTTTTGCTTGCTCTTGATCCTTATCTTCTATAAAGATAACATCCCTGCTAATAACAATCTTGTGGGAAGTGGGATCCCACAGACGATACCCCTTCACACCTTCAACATACCCTAAGAAAATGCATCTTCTGGATTTTGGATCCAATTTTGTAGTTTCTTGGGCATTAAACATCGCATAGGCCGGACTTCCAAATATATGAAGGTTGGAATAATCTACTGGTTTACCAGTCCACATCTCCATCGGTGTCTTCAACTCAATTGCAGTTGATGGAGCTCGATTCACCACATAACAGGCAGTATTGACTGCTTCTGCCCAGAATTTCTTATCTAAGTTTGCAGTTCTCAACATTGCTCTGGTTCTTTCCAACAGAGTTTTGTTCATCTGCTCTGCTACCCCATTTTGTTGAGGAGTGTATGCTGTAGTGAACTGCCTTTTAATGCCTTCTTGCTTGCAGAATTCATCAAATTCTTTCCCATTATATTCACCTCCATTATCTGAGCGCAAACACTTGATCTTCTTTCTAGATTCGAGTTCCACCAGCGCTTTGTAAGATTTGAAAGTTGGAAACACATCTGCCTTCCTCTTAATAGGAAACACCCAACATCTCCTCGAATAATCATCAATAAAGGATACAAAGAAATTTGATCCTCCTAGGGACGTAACTGGTGCTTGCCATACATCAGAGTGAATCAATTCTAGAATCTCTTTACTTCTGACTTTGATGTGTTGAACTTTAATCGATGTTGCTTACTCACAATGCAATGCTCATAGAAGGGTAGTGTTACCTTTGTGAGTCTTGGAAGTAGATTCTTCTCTGCAAGTATCTTCATTCCTTGTTTTGACATATGTCCAAGCTTTTTATGCCACGTCATTGCAATTTTGTAGTTTGGACCAATCACTGCAATGGATGCCTCTCCTTCTTGCAAAATTACTCCCTTCAACATGCATAGATTTGCAACAATCTTCTCTGCTTTCATAAATACTAACGCTCCTTTAATCACTTTCATGATCTTATTTTGAATCCCAAATCTGAAACCGAGATCATCCAGTTGTCCTACAGACAACAAATTCTTTTTTAGGCCCTCCACATGGCGCACTTTTTCAATAGTCTGAGTTGTCCCATCGTATAGTTTTAGCTTGATGGTGCCAATACCAACGATCTTTAGAGCTTGATAATTACAGATGTACACAGATCCCTCAGAGACAGATTCATACTGATGGAACCATTCTCTTTGAGAGGTCATATGAAAAGTAGCTGCTGAATCGAGAAGCCATACATCAATAAATCTTCTCTTACCTCCAATAGTCGTTGCCACTTCACAGATCATTGCACCTCCATCATCTGAAGTATTTGCCACATTTCCTTGAGGAATAGATTCTTTCTTATTTAGATTCCAACAATCCTTCTGTAGGTGTCCTTTCTTTCCACAATTGTAGCACTTGAAATTCTTCTTTCCCTAGATTTTGATCTGCCATGATTATGAATCCCACTTGAGCCACGTTCCATTGATCTTCCCCTCGTCACCGTCAAGGCCTCCGCTTGTTGCGAAGTTGCCAGCTTGTCTTCCTTACTTTTGCACCGACTCTCCTCTTCTAGAATAGCAGCTGCAATATTGTCGAAGACTAGAGCGTCTGTATTGTTTGTTAAATTGATGATGAGTTGATCATATGAATCTGGTAGACTTTGGAGAAGAAGTTCCGCACGTTCACTTATCTCTATTATATGCCCCAATGATGTGAGTTGGGAAAATAGAGTATTTAAAGTATTTAAGTGCTCCGTCACCGAAGTGGATTCTGCCATGCGTAAAGTGTATGGTTTCCTCTTCAGAAAAATTTTGTTGTGGAGTGATTTGGCCTCATACAATTTTGTGAGGTGGTCCCATATTTCCTTCGCAGTCTTCTTTTCCTCTATGCTGGATAATACTCCATCATCTAAAGCGAGGTGAAGATTAGCTACAACATTCCCGTCCATCTCGTTCCATTTTTCATCTGTGACTCTAGCTGGCCGTTCATTAATGGCCGCCAGACAATTATCTTTCCTCAAGATTGCTTTTATCTTCAACTTCCACAATGAGAAATTACTCCCATTGAACTTCTCAATCTCAAATTTTGCTACCATTGCTTCTATCACGAACAGAACTTAGCTCCCACTATTTTACGTAAATAGTAGCGTATGTATGAATAATACCGTATATGTGAATAGTGATGTACATGTGAATAGTCCCATATGTATGAATAGTATCGTATGCGTGAATAGTACTGTATACTTGAATTACAGTAACTACACAGTATAATGCAGAATTAAATGAATGAACAGTTGTTACCTTTGAGGTTACTATTCATCAACTTTCACTGTGCTAACCGGAACTCTGAACGGATTACGCCAAAAAATTCTTCATAATTTTATGACCTTGCTCTGATACCACTTGTTGTAAAAATCAACCGGATTAGAGCAGGTTCGCAGTTAAATAGGACTGAGGGGAATAGTAATGAACACACAGATTTTACGTGAAAAACTCCCAAATTAGGGTAAAAACCACGGGCAAGGATAGCAGACTTTTACTATTGAGAAAACTGGAGAAATACAAGGAAAAACTAGACCCACAAAAATATACAAAATATTTTTGTTGCCTCTCTCTTTTTCTCTCTCACCTCACTTCTCTCTATTTTTTTCTTCTCTCTCATGCTCTTCTTCATCTCCTACCTATTTATAGGCAGGAGAGTTGGGATAGCTGGCCAAAGCAGCCAGCCATCCTTCAACATTGGTAGGCACCAATGGTGCCTACCATTTTCCACTTTGGTAGGCATTCAACAATGGTTGGCTGCCTACCATTGTTGAATGCCCACCGTTGTTGACATGTAACGCCCTATTTTAGGGGTTAAAATATTAAAGAAAGTCGGTACGTTTTATGCTTTCTATTTGGATCTTGGCATGCATTCATGGTAGTTTCCGGGTAAATTGGTTTAATGAAATTTCGGATTGATTTGGACTGTATTAAGATAATTTTTGGAATTTTTGTATACTTCAAAGATTTTTAGAAATTGTTGGTGACGTAGTTAGTATTTTTTGAACAATTATTTGAACGTCATTATTTTATGACGAAATTTTTGGTGAATTTTTGGACGTTGTTTGGAACTTCTGGGTATTTATTTGATAGAAGAATTCATAAGTGTGTTTTTGGTTATTTAACTATTCAGCAAATAATACTAATTTAATAAATGGATGAATGAACGTGTGGGTTGGCCTTATTTATTTTGAGACAAATATATACCGACATAAAATCTAGAGCTCTTCGGTTTCATCATCTGCTTTCGATCGATCTGTTTTTCTGCAGCAAATAACGAGGTTAGTCCTTTATGTAGATATGATCTGTTAGGGATGGTTTTATGGATAAGAGAAAGGGGGAAGGAAATTTTTAGATTTATCAGATTTGAAGATTTGGATGATTCTGATCGATTAGACTTGCTAAATAGGTTAGTTTTTAAGTGATGATGCTAAAAGAATTGAGAAGAATTGAGAAGAAAAGAAAGGAAAGTGAAATAAAGTAAAAACAAAAGAAGAAAGTTTCGGAAGTCGAAGAAGATGATGAACAGTGCAGCATAGTGATGAACAGTGAATAGTGAGTAGTGAATAGTGAACAGTGACAGTATCCGTACGTATTTGTAAATAGTAATAATACGTATTTAGGAATAGTAATACGTATTTTTTAAACAGTAGAAGAATCCCGAAAATTTGCATGAACATGCATCATACTCATTTATCATACAGTAATTATGCGCAATCATAATTTGTATCTGTGTTCCCTATTATAGAGGAACGACCACTGCCAGATATTGTCGGGACTTCGAGGCAATCAATAGTAAGGGCGATTTAAGGTCAGTAATCAGGACTTTCAGTAATGTCAATAATTTCAGTAAGTAATACCAGTAATTTCTGTAAGTCATTTCAGTAAGTATATCGGTAATAAGTAAGAGACTCGGGACGGTCTCACTTTGATTTGTTCTGTACTGAATTGTGTACTGGTCCGGACAATGAATGTCCGAGTGCTCATATGTGCTGTACTGATTGTGTACTGTTCCGGACAATGAACGTCCGAGGCAATTGTTGCATGAATATTTTATTGAAAGTGCTCATTTTATTGCACATGAATGTCTGAAATGATCTCGTTCTATTGTAAAACTGTTAAGTCCTAGTTGTGGGTAAATAGGCATGCCTAGAAGGGTCTGCAGCTGCTCATGGACACATTTGTGTCGAGACTTCGGTCTCTCCTGAGACACTTCGGTGTCGAGACTTCGGTCTCTCCTGTATAAGTCCCGTTCCCACTTCTGTTCATGGATTTATAGTTTGATTTGTTCTGTATTCTGATATCTGATTGATTATTCTGATTCTGAAGGATCTCCTGTGTTTTGCCGTTCTGTTTAGTATACAAATCTGTTCTGAAATGCATTCTTTCTGTTTTCTGAAATCGGTTAAGATAGATTAGTTATTACTCACTAAGCTATATGCTTAACACGGTGGATTTGCCCCGTGTAGGTTCAGAGCGAAGAGTTTAAAGACTGGGACGAGTCAACTGCATTGGCCAAAGGAGTCTGTTTTTGTATTGTTGAACATGTTTTGAATAAACATTTGTGGGCCTGTAATAACTTTAATTTCTGTTTCTGACAGTATGATGTGATGTATTGGAAGCACTGTTTGAAAATGTATTTTGTTTGGTTTGTTTGGGCCTGTAAATATTCTTTCGATTTGTTTCTGCAATTATGAGATGTATTATATGTGTGTTACGTTTAGTTTTTAAAAATGCATGTGTGAAAAGTTTTGATTTGTTTGTCCTGTCTTGGGTGGCATCCATTTATCCTCCCAGGGGGTATTTGAGTGTTACATGACATATATCTCCAATGACAGGTCATTTTTCCTGTCACCATTTGAACCAGAAGCATAGAATCTGATTCTATGTATAGCTTTCGAACTCCTTCTAAGTGACAATGTTGAAGTGCTAATTTAAGAGACATCAATTCAAAATATAAACTTGTTCCTTGTTGAACATATGTTGGGACCCGATCCGGGAACCGGATCCCAACCGGAAAACGAAGAACGAAGGAAACGAAGGCGAATGGAAACGGAAATTTCGCAACAAAATTTCGAATCGGAAACAAAATGCGGAAGCAAAAATGAACTCGAATCACAAAGCAAAAGAAGCGAGAGCGAAACGAATACTCGAATACAGAATCGAGAAGAGCGAAGCAAACATAACAGACGAAAATAGGAATCGAAATCGTATTATCGAATGGCCAAAATACGAAACAAATACGGATTGAATACGAATTAAAAACGGATACGAAACAAATTTTATCAAAGCAAACAAATCTGACATCTGAAAACAAGGAATGGAGAAACACAATCGCGTTGGAAACCTAAAACTAATCCAATACGAAAATCCGGTAGAATTTTTTTTTTTTATATACTCGTATATCAAACTCATACAAAGTAATCTTATATCCTTTTTTTTGGAAATTCTTTCTCATGCCAAATTTCTTACACACTTTAATCATCTTTCATACAAACCATAAATCTCATCCGAAATCATCTAGCTCTTTTTTTTTTTTCAACTTATTATCTAACGAAAATTGGCAGCATAACGGCTGCCTTTGACCTAACCCAAAACCTGCAAATGGTTCAAAAATGCACTTCTAAAAGCCCAATCAATCATACAATCATCAAAATCAACCGGACCCTCCGTCTGGGATCTCAGCACACGCAAACGCAAACCTAATTCTAAAACATTCTCATAACTATAATTCAATATACTGATCTCATAACCCAATCCCATTTCCAAAATCATACTCAATTTCATATACAATTTCATACTCTCATACATTCATTCATAATCTTCATACATTCTGAAATACATCATAATCACTTAACGACAATTCAAGCCATTTACAAAATATTTCAAATCTCAATATTTACATAACAATACAAATGATGCAAAAACGGACCAAACGTCTTCACATTCTTTCATCCGATCTCCTCCTCGAAACCTGGAGATGGGGATGAAAGGGGGATGAGTTCGGAAGCTAGTGGATAACACATTTATAAATTGACAAATAAGCAGAAATCAATTTTTCATAAGCTTTTTGTCAAAAGGGCTAATTTTTCAAACTTTGTAACTTTTCAAAACGGTTTCCTCAAACCTTTCAATTTTTCAAACTTTTCATAACAAAATTCACTTTTTTCCTTTCTCCATTTTTAACATGAATGCAACACACAGAAACAAATCAAAGCACGTAACATATCAGAATGGTTTGGTTCGGTCCAAAACAGAACGTACTGCACATTCCCGCATAGCGGTCCTGTGTAGCCGTGAACAGAACGTACTACACTTTTCCGCATAGCGGTCCAGTGTAGCCGTAAAGGGAGTCCAAAATCGGAGCTCCGTGCCGCTAGCGGGCAGCCTAAACAAGGCTATAAACGAATAGAAACAGTGCACTGACTCACTAGGGACTTGACCAAACCCACTTAACACATAAGTGAAAACGAAAGGTCGGATTGCCCGAAGGCACTTTTCGTAAATCTTGATTTTCACACATTCACATAATGCATACAATTGAATCAAATCATCATTCAAATACTAATTTCAACAATGTGCATAATTCAATAATGCATTTATAACAAATGAATTTAAACAGTACTAATTTCTCAGAAATCTTTCAGAAATCATATTTTCAAACATTAATCAACATTGTTTTCAAACATTTACAAAAACAATAATTTATCAAAAGTCCAATTTTTGCTTTCTTTAAAATTTTCAAAATTGCTTTTTTTAATTTTTCTAAATTGTTGTATAGCTTACAAATCAAAATATAAATATGCTACCCACCTCGAAATGATGATAGGAACTCGTCCCGATCATCAATTTGATCCTTGCTTCTTTCCTTCTTTCAATTAAAAATTGACCTAAGCCATAATCATTCAAATTCCACATCACAATTTGCATAATTATCAAAATTAACGATAGGGAACCCAAATTTATCATTTTTCCAAGCTTTCTAAAACAAGAATTTCTAAAATCTCCAAACTCAAAACTTGACCTAAACTAATTCACTCAAATTCAATATTATAAATCACTTAATTACTCAAATTAAGCTTAGAAAACACCAATTCCATATAAAATCAAGCTATCTAAATCACCAATTTTCAAAACCCCCAATTTTCAAAATTGGCCTAAACCAATTTACACAAATTCAACATCATAAAACACAAATTCTTCAAAATTGGTATCATATTTCACCAATTCATCATACTTTCCAAGATTCTAAGCCATAAATTTTCAAAAACCCCAACTTTTAAAATTGGGCATAAACCTATTTAAATTTTCATCCAAAATTAAACACAACCTAAGGCATATATATCAAAATTGACTTCATATATCACATATCCATATCATTTTCCACGTTTCTCAACCAAAAATTCATCAAAATCTCAAAGCTCAAATTTTTCTCTTACCTCTTTTCTCCTTCAAATTTCGGATTTATGGAGCCTTAGAGGGAGCTTCCACCTTCTTTCATCCTTCTTCCTTGAAATCTACTCAAAACAAGCTTTAAATCTAAAAAAAATTAAAATCCAAGCTTTCTCTCTCACCTTTGCTGAAATCACACTTCTTTCTCCACTTTTCTTCCTTTCTTTCTTATTCTTCTTTTCTTCCTCTAGAAACATCGTGACTCCTCCATATAAAAACAACAATCTCTTATAGTTTTAAAGCCATGTCATTTAAATGATGGTTAAAAGACCAAAATGCCCCTACACTTTCCTTTTAGTCATGCTTACTTACGGGTCTGATTCGTACCATCAAGTTGAAGGAATTTGTTAAAACTTCCTTCTTGAGAAATGTTCCTCTCAATCATACAAATCCAACGCCACTGACCGCGCTCAATTCGGATCACTACACCAAAAGTTATGCGCAAAACAGTTCAGGTATATCCATATTCTAACACATTTTCCATGTACGATTATTTCCTTCCAGAAATTTACATTCTTAATCCCAAAATTGAAACTCGATGTCTTCATAACAATTGTAGCCTTATGTCTCTAGTTTAATTCAAATTAAGAATCGCCTCATTTTGATTCCCAGATCAAAAGTTATGTTCAAAATACTCTCAGATGTTCCTAATCCGAAAACTACACACAAATCCGAACTTCCATTCATAATTTGAAGGTCTTAGGGGCAAAATTGACATTTCATTTGTCATATGATTTGTAACCCCTTGTCTTAACTTTATTTAGCCTCAAGAATTGCTTCAATCGGATCTCTGTAGATCCCGAATTTCTCAAAACACTGAACTATGTTCAGAAAATTAGTCCACTCACTTTGATTAAATTAATCACCATTAATTTAATCTCATAAAATTACAAATTTCTCATGAAGATGTAGGGAATTGTCTTAGAAATCTAACACCGTAAGAATCAACTCAATCGGATGTCGGACGGAAAAGATATGAGCAAAATAGTGAACAAAGGTCGGATTGGAAAAGGAAAGTCAAGAAAACCAAAAGAGCAAAACGGCGTCGTGCAAGGGCAAAACGCCCGCGTTTTGGGCGAGGCGAGGGCAAGGTCGCCCTGGCGACGCGTCGCCGTAGCGACGGCGGCTGGACGCTCGCCATCGCTATGGCGATGCGTCGCCCTAGCTACGGGGATGCATCAATTTTTTTTTTCACATGAAAAATCCGAAACTTCCAAAATTTATAACTCTTAATCCTGAACTCCAATTTTAACAAACTTAGTCTCTATAGAAAGCTTGAGAGAAGCTCTACATCTTCCACGAAGGACATAAAACTCAATTCGACTCCTAAGGGAGTCCATTTTCCGGTCAAAGGTTCTATCCTCTAATATTCATACGAAAACCTTGACAAAAACTTGTAAAAATCATAACTTATTATTCCTTGATCGAAAAATTTCATACTTTATATCAAAATAAAGATCAAAGCAAATCCTTCAATTTTCATGAAGAACATCAAAGCTCAATTAACCCCTAACCAGGTTAATTTCTCAGTCAAAGTTTCAGTCCTAATTAAAAGTCAAAAGTCAACCCTATCACACATAAACTTTGACTGATCATAACTTCCACTCCCGATATCGAAAAATTGCAAACTTTATGGCTACAGAAAGATCTTAACATAATCTACAAGTTTTCAGAATACCATTTTATCAAATTTTGCCTAAATCAAAAGTCAACTTTCAAAGGCCAAAAAGTCAACTATTTCACAAATTTTCATCTTCTCACACTTTTTCTCTTTATTTCTTGATTTTCAACTCAATTTCAATCAACTCATCCACTTTAATTTTATAAACCATACCAAGCTACTCCAAACCCGAAGGTATCAAAATCAAAATCATTTCTTTTCTTATCAAGATCCTTTAAGTATTAAGTCATCTATTACACAATGCTTACACAAAACACTCCTTAAATTTCATTTTACTTATTCTAATTTTCACTCAAAGATCGGGGTCCAACAACATATCTTGAACCTGCAAATTTGAAATTGCCATTATAGTCTCTAACAATATGGTCAATTCCACAAGCACCTAAATTATCAGGACTTGATCCATTGATATTTTATTTCAACCAAGATGAAGAAGGAGCATTCCATACAGGAACCTTGCTTCAGATTAGATTCTGAGGTATCAAGATATGAATCATACCCTTTGATACAAAAAGATGATCATCTATTGAACGCATCTTGAAAGGTTTGATTATACTAGAATTATATAGTTGCTTATAAAAGATTTGTATTCTAGCATTCCAAATGTAGTGTAATTGATGCTTTTGTTCAGACCTCAGTTTGATCTGCTCATGAGTTAACTTGAAAGTGAAAACTCCAAAGGAAGTTGGCATCCATATAAGGTGATCTCATCCAACATCAAACATTGGTTGGAATGTTGTTAAATATTCAACAATTTCGGAAGGCAACAAATGTTGTACATTATTGAGATTAATGTCAACATTAATGAAGAAATCTTTTAAACTAAAAGCATAAGGCGAATCATTTTATCCTTCATAATATAAGTGCAACATACCTTTCCCAATGCTAGCTTTTCTGTATTCCTTGTTGTCGAGTTTTTAAAGTTTTGCCCAAAGAGAATTGCCTTGATGTAGCTTTCACCATAACTTACAAGCTGCCATGGGATCCAAATTAGCTAATGAAGAAAAAACCAGACCATTTTAGTCTTTTGTAAGAGTAAGACTCTTCCAATTCCGTCGACATCTCTTGTTCCCTTCTTCCATTTGTCCCCAAAAAAATCTAGCCAATCGTTATTCGATTTGGTGAATGACTGTTTCTGGAAGCTAGAAAGCAGATAATTCATATAATGGAAGTGTAGGCAAGACATGTTTAATGAGAATCATTCTACTAGTTGGAGAAAGAAGCTTTTGATACAAAGCAGTTAATCTTGAATCAATTTATCGATTATGTGCTAGAAGTATGATATTTTTTGTTAGCCTTTAAACAACATACATCCCAAGTATTTGAAGGGAGACTGATCCCTTTAAATTTTAGTAATGGCTGTAAGTAAATGGGACTGTGATTGACTTGTATGCGTTGAAGTTGACTTATATGCTTTGAAGCTACATAAAAGCTTTTAGCTATGTTGATTTTTTCCCACTTACTTCCTCATATGTATGCAAAAAGTTCATCAAAACAGTAAGAGATCTTCGATGCCCTTTGGTGAATAGAATTATGTCATCTGCAAAGCTTAAATGAGTGACAAGATGGCAATCTCCTGGCTATGCATAAGTCTCTATTTTACCTTTTTCAGCCAAAACATTCAAATCAGGTCTATATATCCACATTTTCTGAAACTTAAAACTACCTATTTTATGATACTGCGCTAGCTGATTAAATGCATAAAGCAGAGGGCTATGGTCAGAGGTAGCCCTGCTTAGAATTTGCAATTTCCTATTTGATATTCTTGTGATCTATGGCATGTTATATAAAATACGATCAAGTCGCTTCCATACATGTTCTTAAGGTCTAGTTCCCATCAAAGTGTGTAAAGATCCTTCAATTGGAAGATCATAAGCAACTACTGTATGAAGGAAGTGTTTGAAATCATCCATGGTTCCTTGGTGTGCAGTTCCCTCTATGTTCCTCAATATTAGATATAACATTAAAGTCGCCACCGTATGTCTACAATTTATCATTCAGATCCTTTGCAATTCTTTCCAAGGATGACCAAAGGGTTATTCTATCTCTTCTACTACATTTGGCATATATAGCTGAGATATCTAAAGACTCCAGTGATGTCTTATTGATCAACTCAGTATGGATAAATTGTTCATGATTCTTGATGATCTTAGCAATATAAGAAGACTTCCACATAACGCGAAATTTATTATTAACATTGAAGATAAGCATCATAACAGCCTAAAAAAACTTTTAAGGAATTCAACTTTTCAGGGGGGAGCCATTAGCTCCATAATGGCAATAAAAGAGGGATGATGAAGCTTTTGTAATTTTTTCATCAATAGGCATCATGTTGTTTGAAGTAATATCTTTATCAAGTTAGGGCTGCGTTGTCTTTGTCTTGTAAACCTTTTTTGAAGTCTCTTTTGGTACTGGTTTTTAAATAACTTTTAATTCGTGGTGTTTACATGGCAAATTGCCTGATATAACAAAATTTTGATTCAATATCCATCTTCAAATAACATGGCGAGAGTCGAGTAATCCTGCTATTGTTCTGATACCCTAAGACAAATAATTTGTGAACTATATCCAAGCCTAGTCGTCCCTGGGAAAATTTGCCAATAAGCGCGTAATGGAATGGGATGGACATATTTTCTCCAACTGATTTTGGAAATATGATCGATGGCTCACCACAGTGTATGGTGATTTACCCCGTGTTTAGTTCCTGTCCCTATTAGTGGGGACAAAAGACGAGACATATAAATTTTATCTCCGTCTGACGTTTGGTTGTTGTCCTCGAGTTTCTGTCCACCGTTCCCGAATGATAGGGGCAAGCTTTTTTGTTCCTTCCAAAGAGAGAGAACAGAGACACGTTGTCCCTGTCTTCGCAACATAATAGACTTCTTTTGACACAACTAACTCTCGACTCCTTGACCCTATTTATATTTGTTATTCATTTTGTTGTTTTATTATTATTATTATTATTATTATTATTATTATTATTATTATTATTATTATTATTATTATTATTATTATTATTATTATTATTATTATTATTATATATTTTGTATTTATTATGATTCAATTTATTATTATTATATATTTTGAACTTTTTATAATTGTTATTCATTTTGTTTATTATTATTATTATAAATGTTGGTATTAATTATTGTTATTATTAATAATATTATTATTGTTTTCATACAATTTGTTTTGTTTTATTAGTAGTAGTAGTAGTAGTAGGTGTATTGTTATTATTATTAAGCATCATTTTGTATTATTATTATTATTATTATTATTATTATTATTATTATTATTATTACTATTATTATGTACTTTATATTTATTGTAATTCAAATTTATTATTATTATACATTTTCAAATTATTTATTACTATTATTAATTTTTTGTTGTTGTTGTTGTTATTATTATTATTATTATTATTATTATTATTATTATTATTATTATTATTATTATTATTATTATTATTCAATCTTAATTTGAAATTGTTATTATTATTATTTGTTAATTTTTTAATCAATACAAATCGTTTGTAATAAAATTATCAATGAATTACATATTTTTAATCATATTAAGAACCAGGGGCATTTTCGTCATTGGCACAATTTTTTCGTTCTGTCCACTGTAACCAAACACATTTTATCATCAAGATGGAGACAGTTTTTTTGTTCTGTCTACCATAATCAAATATCTCACTGTCTCCAGTTTTTGTTTTGTTCCATCTCTAAATTTATGTTCCGTTCTGTCTTCAGATACTGGAGACAGTAACCATACGCAACGGCTACTGCATGACAAAATTATTCATTAAGGACGCTACAACTGACAGTGAGGTGAGTATTTGAAGGAAAGAGGGGCAATTTGGTGGCGCTAATAGATGGCCATCATTGACAAGAGTGTCAGCCATGATTAAGCAATCCTGGTGGCACGACTAGGTTTTCTCTTTAGTGACTTATCCTATTTTCTTATAATTTATGTTTATACCTTCCAAAACTCTAAACAATTCACTCTTTTTCTTGAAAAACATGATCTCCCATTATAGTAAAATCTCATTAGATTGCATCAAATTGAAAAATTGTCATTCTTGAATTTCATATTTGCTATTTCCAAAATTTTTCTTAATTAAGAATTATTTTTTAAGCTGATTCTTTCATAGTTAAATTGTAAAAGTAATTAAGTTTGATTCCCTTTCAACTGGATCAATTCATCTTTAAATTTGTTCAATTTTAGCATTTGGGGCACTTTCTCATGTCTCTATTTTGAAAATTTTGGGATTTCAAAATTGCACATTCTTTTATAAAAGTATTTGTTGGATATAGGAATTTTGTTTTTATTTTTTACAATTCCAACTTTTAATTTTGTAAAAAATTGCTTTTGATACTTTAATTGAGTCTTTCAACTTAGGCACAATATTGAAATTCGAGATTTTTCAAATTAGAAAAAATATACATATCTCTATCAAAATTGACCTTTTGTTTTGACTCTTTAGATATTTAGTAGCATTCTCTAGTTTGAAAGTTTGTCATTCTTGTTTAAATTTGTCTTTTTAACCAGGTTAGCTTTATGCATGACACTTTACATTATGTATTTGGTTAATTGTTTTCTTTTTTGTTATTCCAAAAAAGGGGGAGAAAGATTGGTGATGTTAGGTTAGGGGGAGTGAGGAGTGAGGAGTGATAAAATTTAGGGGGATTGATTTTTTTGGTTGTTTTTGTATTTCTTGCACTTAATATGATATGCTTATGTAAATTTATGTTATCTTCATATATGGATATTTCTTTGATGTTGTATATCTCTTTTGTTCTTAATACTGAATTATGCTCCTCATATTGAATTATGTTTTAGGCATGAAAGGCGGAGCTAATCACCATCTTGAAATTTATTTATGTGCTTAAATGTATTATTGTTCTCTAATATCATAAATGTTTTGTTATTATAAAAAAGGGAAGATTGTTGAACTAAGGTAGTTTCAAATATTTTTTTACTATAACAAAACATAATTTCCACTAATGTGCTTATTATATTACTGCTAATGAGTACTTTTTTTGATAAAAAACAATATAAAAACAAAATAAAGTCATAAACTCAAGAAGATAGCTTACGAAGTTGATAAAGAGAAGTTAAAGTTTACAACTGTCAAATAAAGATCAAACCAAGAACAAAAGAAGATCAAGACTTATCAAGGTCATTCTTTAGTTTGTAATATTAATTGTAATCCCTCTTTATTAATTTGATGTTAAAAAATGCTCACCATGCATAAACATTTTATTTCACTTCATTGTATGAGCCTTTACATTCATCAAAGGCATTAAAGCTTTTGATTTTAATGGAAAAACCTCTTGATATTTCAAACAAAGTTTGGGAAACATTTTGGGAAGTGTTTAAATCATAATTGGATTAAAAAATGGTTTTAAGCATTCAAAGTTGTTAAAATTATGTTTTTAGGATGATTGGTCAACTTATATAGGTTAGTGGTTGACTAATATAGGTTAACGTTCTTAAGTTTAATGTACTATTAGGTTTTTTTTTGTAACAATGGTTAATGTATTAGTCAACCAATATACCATATTAGTTGACTAATATGCTTACGAACTTACCAATGTTCCAAAAACTTGTAAATTTTGGATTTTTGGGAATAAAAAATGGAAAGATGAAGAAAAATGATCAAAGAGTGATATAATCCTCTTGAAAATGAGCTTTGGCTATCATAGTTCGAAATTAATTTTGATGGTAGTGGGAATCACTAAGTTTCAAATGGGTAAAACTTAAAGAACTCTTTAAGTCCAAGATCTTAATAAATGGAATTCCATTTCTTAAAATCATGTTAAATGCTCTTAATGTGTATAGTGGATAAGTCCATGCAACAAGTCACAGTGGAATCTAGAATCAACTCAATATCAAACATAACTATGCAAGACAAAAGAGAATCAACAAGATCACAAATAGACATATATGAGACTTCATATATTTAAGCTCAGAGTTTTACATAAACAAATCCAAACCACACATTGAATATCCAACACTTGATTAAACTATAATCAAGTATGTTCAACTACAAATTACAAATCCTAAACCTTGGAATTCATAATCATAGCTAAATCATGGATTAAGCTACTCCCCTTTTAAGCCCATTGAACTCTAGCCATTGCTACATCTTCAAGAGGAAAGAAATGCCTACCTACGCATAGCTTCAAGAAACTTCACAACTGAGAAGCAGTCAAAGACACCCATGGTAGAAGTCGACGATGAAAATTGGAAGAAATGAGATGGATATGAGAGAAGACGATGGTGTGATAGATGTGGGATGATGATGGAATGTAAAATTGCTCTCTCTGTCGACTCTCTTATGTCCTTTTGTATGTTAGCAAAAAATGCGTTTTTTTTAAAACAGGTTGTTGGATTAGGTCTGCATAGTTGGTTAATTTTCCAAAAATGGTTCAACTTTGGTGCCAATTCGAATGTGTCGTCGCGGTGAAAGGATGAGTTCACCGTGGTTAACTTTTCCCAAAAGATTTATTCAATAATCTGTTGATTTCGCCATAGTGAAAGCATTATCCTCACCATGACAAACTTTTTTCGAAAGGTTTTTTCAAGGATTTTCTAATTTCATCATGACGAAACATCATCCTCGTCATGGCAAACTTTGCCTATTGCCCTCGTTTATTTGTGTTCTTGGTCTTCAATCTTTGGCTCTACTTCTTGAATGTCCTACAATGAAAAATACTAGTTTGTAGTATCAATTGTTCTAAAAATTAATTTAATGTAATTCCTAATTATTTGTGACAATTTTACCTTCAAACTGCATTAATTCAAAACAAGCACTCATGACCTAAATGAAACACAATATCTGATAATAAGAGAAAAAAGGTATAACAAAAACCATAGAATTGTCACCAAATGATATAGGAAACTTGAGTTCAATTAGTAATTAAATTGATTAGTGCTCCTCTTCACCTGTAGCAAAGAAGATTTGTAAAGGGTTCCCATTCACACTAAGAAAGGAACATGTGTAAAGGTTCCTCTTCGCCTAAAGGAAGATACATGTACAAAAGGATTTTCTCCAGTATTAAAGAAGAAACTAAATTTCTAAGTAGATCTTATGGAGTAGACATAGGCTAAGAGTTGTTTGGAAGAAACACTATAAATTAGCTTTTATGTGTCTATCCCCGCTAATATGGTTTTTGATTATCATATACAAAGTTGTCATAATCATTCTTAATGATAAGGAATTCATTTATTAGTTTTCAAATATGCTAAAAGTGTATATGTATAATTCATCTCTTCTTTTGTGCCATCTAGGGACTAACGTTTTATTTGATGTTAATATTTTTCCTAGACTTCATTAGTTGCATTTGTAACAAACTTAGGTGAAATTGTAGAATCAAGGGCATAAAATGTAGCACCCCCTCATCGTAGGGTACGCACCGGGACGCCCGCAGGTCATTCCGACACATAACCTACGATAAGGATGCACTACCGAGCAAAACCAACTATACTCCATATGGCATCAAAATAAATATAACTGATCTTTGAAACTAAAATACTTTTCATTTCATTTTTCAAATCCATAATTACACAATTCTTTCCATACAATACTCAAAAGAAACTAAAACAACTCCTATCTAGGTCATCTCCAAAAGTCCCAACTGACCCACCTCTGTGCCATAACTTCTCTTGCCGGAACGATCTACAAGGCAGAGAAAATCTCTAACTCTGGAGCTAGGAGCCTATTATCACAGTCCTGAAAAATATTGCAATGTTGGGTGAGTTTGCGAATTCAGCGAGAAACCATCATCGATGGTCCACCTAACTCATGCATATACAATCAAATCACATAATATCACACAATATCATATACAAAAATATCACATGCGTTACCAATTCACAAATATCAGGCATTTTTCTTTTCACATAGTCTACATTTAATCATTCGTGTATGAAATGCACATATGACACTTTTCATTTTATTATGGTGTTGTGACCGTACGCCTGAACTGTCCCAGTGACGGGCACATTAACGGTGAGCCGGTGGCTCTGAAATACGTTGGGCTTGAATGCCCTGATGCGTTGAGCCTATGGCTTTGAATTAAGTTGGGCTCGAGGCCCTGTTGCGTTGAGCTTTAAGCTCTAAAATACGTTAGCTGCTTCGGTCACAACTGTCATTATCTGTTCCTGCCTTTATGCATGAGATGCATATGTTTCAATTCAATATCAATCACTTCACCACATAATAATACATGCCCCAATTCACATTTACATCAAGTAGTACAATTTATACACGTAACACTTCAATAACACGTTACTGATACTTCGGACACCTATGGTCCGAAATCAATCCAAATCAATCACATAAACCCTCCATTTCTTCCTCATGGCATAAGCACGTAATTTAAACACACAAAGATTGAGGAACCAACTAGGTTACTCACCTCTAAAATTCTGAGCTAATGCCGGGAAATTTCAGCCACGTCGGAGGATCAACGCTCCACTTGTGCCTTTAAAACAATCGAAATACACAGACATTACTAATTGCACAAGTTACAATAATCAATGATGCACATGGCAATTTCCGTCACTAAACTCAATTCTTCCCATTTCAACTCTTTTATTCTCTAACGATAGCAATTCCTAGATTCCATAACTCATTAACTAAGTTTGGAACTCCCAAAAGTCCAACTCCAAGTCATAAGGACTATCTTTAAATCGAAATCAAATTCACTATTCAATTGCCATCCGAATTCGCAAACTTTCAAAATTTGATTCAAAAATTCCATTCTTATAAATTTGCAATTCTTATTCTCTAAATCGTAATCAATCAAGAATCAACTCATTAGGAATTAAACCTCAAAAATCACCAATCAAAAGAACCCCTTCACTTTCGAAAAATGGGCGTCCTCGCCGCGACGCAAGATCGCTCGTCGCGGCGAGACCCCTTGTATGCGTCGCGGCGCATGCACTAGCACTCTCTGGCGTGTTCGCTAACTTCGTAGTGGCGTGTGTCTTCGTCAGAAAGCGTCACGAAAGGCAAATTGTTTCGCCACAAGGCAATGAACACGTCATGCGTGCAAAAGGGGAATTGCTCATTGAGACGTGCAAACGCAGAAACACGCCCGAAACCCAGATTTCTTAGTTCTGCAAACTTTTAATCCAACTATCTCAGTTCAAAACACTTCAAAACAACTTAATACACTTCACACAACTCATCCCTAACCTCGATTCCATCAAATAACCATCATCTCTCAATTACCCAAATCAAAACAAAATAAACTCAAAAATATCATATCATCCGAAGCCTAAACATTTCTCAATCATCAATATACTCTAATCAATCATCAAATTAAACTATCTATACTTAAGGGAGCAAAGACTTACCTGATTCAAACCTTCAAACCTTCAAAAATCACTTCAAAATATCCAACCCTAAAGCTCAAACACACCCACGGAGATCCTTCGATTTCTCACCACTCATCATCTTCTTCCAACCCAAACTCAAGGATAGATTAAGGTGAAGAAGGAAGCAATTTAGTGAGAAGAAAATGGAAGAAACAAGCAAGAAGAAGATCCACGATGGAGGAGAAGAAGAAATGTTTTTTCCAAAGGAAGAGGGAGTCGTGGGAGCAATATTTAAATGGTAAGGGTTTTAAACAAAGGATTTAAAGGTTTAGGGCATGTTTGGCAAGTCTAAGGGTCTAAAAATCCAATTCTTATTCTAATTTCTCCCAAATTTGCAATGACTCTATACAATAAATCCTAAAATCATAACTCAAATTTTCTCGTGTCATTTGCTAATCAATCTCGGAATCGGAATCCAATTTATCAGCCATTAGGTCAATTTTTCGGTCCAGACATATTACTCTGAAAATTCCAGAAAAATTCTTAAAAATCCTTAAAAATATAAAACACATGATCATAAACTCCAATTCCATTTTTCAAACCTCTAGAATCCATTTTTCACTCCAATTCAATATTCAAATCACAATCCACACAAAAATCACAGAATTTCCAATTTACACAATTATACCAAGAATATGTCATACATGCATGTACCTGCATATGTTAGTGCAACAATAAGCATTTATTAATAAATATAGAGGAAAAATGCACGTGCAAATCAAAATATGAATGCGCTCAATTCTAACCCAATCCAAATTACCTATATGCTCATCACATCGGTAACGGGATGCTACATAAAACTTCTTTTCTTACTTAAGAATGTTTCTTAAATTATGATATCAATCTAAGAAATAAGTCTTGTAAGTTTGTTAGCGTTCAAAATACTTCTTAAGGACATGTTACTCATATTAACTAAAACTTTTAAAAATATTTATTTATGTCATAAAACAAAATAAAGTAAGAAATTTAATAAAATATTTAGTTACTCCTACAATTTTAAACAAATTAATACCTCCGTCTCTTAATCTAAGAAATTATCAAATAATTTTCTTGTGAGATAGGTTTCCATTTAATTTAATTGACCTTAAGTTTCATTTGACGGACCAACTAAATTAAATTAGGTAGATAACACACTTATCAATAATAAGTGACTCTTAGATCAATTAGGTAACAATTCCTTTTAAAATATATCATATATATTATTTATAATCATGTTTTGAATTTTACTTGATCATGAACTTATCCAAATTAGATAACTTCAGTTAAGTAAGACATATTAATTTAAGATAGAACATATTTCAAGTTATTGTGGTCTTGAATTTGCACGATAAGCCTTACAATAAATATAAATTTAGTTTTATACTTAAGTAATATAAAATAGCAGAGAGTGAGCCTTGGCGCAATTGGTAAAGTTGCTCATTTTTCATCATAAAGTTTAAGTCATGGAAGTAGTCTCTTTGTAAAAATACAAAGGGAACACTAGGTACATAATGACGCTCTTTAGACCACCACAAAACGAAGAATCTTATACACTAGATATATTGACTTATTTTAATATAAGACAACATCATATTCTTAAAGTGTACTTAGTATCTAGTTGGTGAACTTTTAATATTAAAGTTTTACATCTCATATAAATTAATATAATCTCTTTATACTAATTAAATCTATCAAAATGCAAATAATTCTTTAAAACTTTATGGATTCTCATTATTGATTTGATAACTAATTTAATCTAATAATTCAAATATTAAAAACTAAACTAAATCATAAAATAATTTCTGAAAAATTAAACCATTTGAAAATAAATTTAAATTAATAATGAAATAATTTCTAACTTTACTAGAAATTTACACTAAATTTAATTTAATTTAATTGGAAAATATTAAAATTGAAAACAAGGCAGGAGACTTTATGTTTCGTGTATTGCACGTGCTAGGCACGTTCTCATCTAGTGGATGCGTTTAGCCTAGATTAGGTTTTTGCTGTCATCGTGTCTGTTCTCTGATTTTGTTGTTGGACCAATGGTGGTTGACAAATTAAATTCCACTTATGTTTTGATAATAATAAAATGTATAGAATTGGTTAAGAAATTATTTCAAGTGATGTGGATTCAAATACATCAAGGCTGCATCAATCTTGAATGGGCAAGACATAAACCATGGTGAAATCAAGAAGGAAATAATCTTCATCATGCTAGAGACATTAAACATGAAGATTATAGAAGATTTGATTGAATATATCATAAATCATGGTGAAATCAAGAAGGAAATAATCTTCATCATGCTAGAGACATTAAACATGAAGATTATAGAAGATTTGATTGGATATTTCCGTTGAAGCTAACATAAGTCGACTAGTACAATCATAAGTCGACTTATATATCAATATCTGAACAACATAAGTCGACTAGTTCATCATAAGTCGACTAATACATCAAGATCTATTAGGTTGAGAACAACACAAGTCGACTAATAGATTATAAGTCGACTTATCGAAGGATACAAGTCGACTTATATGGCATAAGTCGACTTATAGAAGAGCGGAGATAAAGTTTTATAAAAATCGTTGTTACAAGTTGACTTACACACCACGACAAGTCGACTTACGAAGTCAAGTATTCACAAATGGAAAGGAGAAAAGTTAGCAACGTCCATAAGAAATCAACAACGGCTATATTCTTCCAAAAGCTCCAGATAAATAGAGGAATTATCAAGGGATCAATGACTGAAGCTCAACTAGCAAAATAATTCCACTATTGGTTCATATATTACTCCATATTGCTCTTAGATTGTTTCATCTTTGTATTGAGCATTGTTCTTTCACCTTTTATCTCATTATTCTTGTAAGCTGAGTGATTAGAGGAGAATCACTTGTGAGGTAGGATTTGTGCCGAAAAACAAATCAATTGTAAAGGTAGCTTGAGTCGAAAATCAAGTGGTATTGGTAGGATTTGTGCCGGAAGACAAATCAAGTGTAAAGGTAGCTTGAGCCGGAAATCAAGTGGTTGTGAGGTTAGCTTGAGCCGGAAATCAAGTGGTGTATTGAAGAGTTCACACTGAACTAAAAAGTGTGCAGTAGAGTGATTTACCAAATCCTCAGTGGGAGCTTAGGTAGAGGACGTAGGTCTTAGCACCGAACCTCTATAAAAACAGCGTTTGCCTTTCTTCTCTATACTCTTAATTTAATTTGATTAAATTGTTTTGTGTGTATTAATTCCGTGATTTTGTTGTAGAAAATTTCAAAAAACTTAAAGATCTATTAAAACACCTTCTAGATCGTTTATATTTGCTACTAACGTCTTTCCCATGTGGTCTCTCCGTCGGAATTCACACCACCCTGAACTTTCTCTCTCAACAATAATAAGGAAAAAAATCATATTAACAATTAAGAAAGGTTTTGATACTATCATGACCAAATTATGTGTACAATATAATAAATTTTACTATAATAAAATATTTAAAATAATAACTATGAAATAAAAGAATTAAAGACAAACTTGATTAAATTTTTTGGTAAATTTTTCTTCCTCTATAAAAAGTCATCTTCAAAATTATTCAATCATTTAACTTATACCAATATCCAATGTATTTTCTTTTATATAAGAAAATAGTAGGATATTTTCTTTTAATTAAAATCAAACTCTAAATTTGATGACTTATTAAAGGAAAGACAAAGTTTCACAATCATTTCTTTCCTTTCTTCTTAATTCTTGTTACATATTCCAATTGCTGTCATATACTAAAATTTTTCTTATTGTTTCAAATATGGGTAGAGGAAGGAGATAAAAAGAGAAATGCAAAGTATCTTGGAGGTAGCTTATTTCTGGTGAGTATTGTCAAGCTTCACTCCTTGTGCTTATCAGCTTAATTGATTAGAATTCAACTTAGACAAGTAGTTCATTAATGTGTCTTTAGCATCATCAATAAGGGAAGATATATATCCTTATAAACAAGCTCTTAGGTACAAATGTTAGGAATTTTTCTTCCCTCTAATGGAAAACAATTTCCTTAGTTGCTACCAAGTGTGGAGATGTATTCATTTAAACTCCTATGGATCTTATTTAAAATGAATTCCTTGGGGCATTTTTTGTTTGTAAACATGAAACGATTTTTCTTAATCTATATTGCATACACCAATCTTCCAAATAGTAGCTTAAAGGTGATTAAATGCATAATCCACTCCAAAGGGAAGATAGCAAAGAAATATGGAACAACACAAGGAACTTATTCCATAGGTAATCGGTAAACTGATAATGAAAACATATATGCTTTAATGTCTCATACAGTAAGGAACCAAAAAAAACATATAGGAGTATTAGTTTAGCAAACTTTCAGATTTTGCAGCAATAGTTTCTAGTACAATAAAAAAAGAAAAATTAAACACATAAATATAAATTATCACCGATATTTGTTAACGCATTTCGATAGACCTTGCCTAAATTTGTGGGGGGGCTTACCTAGCTTAATTCTATTATTAACAATAATAGTTTTATACAAGGCTTTATTGAGTCGACACCACTCAACCTTTGACACTATCCTTCATTGTCACTACCTGTGAAAGAATTTCAAACTTAATAACACAACGATTCATGTTAACCTCAATAGAGAATTTTTCTCAAGAATCTTTTAACAAAAGAACACTAAATAAATAACTTAAGTGGTTAAACAAAAATTCATCATAAATAAGAACACTTGAGAAAGAAAAAAAAAACAACTCCCTTAGAGATTCAATTTCACTGAAACAAGTATGAAAGTTGTCATCACAAACTATGGGCTCATGCACGCAAATACTAGTATTAATACACAACTATAGGATAAAAATGTCAAGTACGACAGAATAACCCACTCCAAGATGTTGCAACCATAAAGAAATCAGTCAATCATTATCATTCAGTTGTGACAAACCCAGGCAAGACAAATACTAAACCAAAACAAGGAAAGGAAGAAATCATGCAACAACCTTCACAAAATATGTAGTTCACTAACGCTTTTCTTCAGCCTATGACAACACTTTCCAAAATGATGTCTCACGTACACCATAACACACTTGTAGCTATCTCCCAATTTTCTGCATACCTAGCAACATGGTGAGCCAATTCACTATAGATCAACCCACACCAAGATGGAAACCAAGTCCTACGCAAGCCTCCCTCAAAATACTAAATAATATATCAAAGACAACACCATTTACTCAACCTTTCACTATCAAAACATCCCAGAAAACATCACGTGTGCAGTGTTGAAAACAAAGCCACACACACAATAAAACTAAGACTTGGAATGCTTCACACAACAACCACTCCAACTATTTTACAATATCCATACCACCATTAATCAACCAATGCCAAGACTCCAACAAAATCACCCCCGCTACACTAAGGAGTCTTCACACAATTAATTAATAAAAATTACAGCACTAAAATGGAATAAGCATCAAGGTGAAGTTAGCCTAGCAATCCTTCCATCCAATTGACAACCAATAACAAGCAGCTTATGGTCATCAGTATATCCATAGTGTAACCAACAAGAAACTCACACCCAGTTGTGGACAACACACACAGATCTCTCACTCACATGATCAATCCACACACGTCAGACCAAAGAGAGACCACAACAATCAAACTCACTAACGTCATATACAAGAGATCTCAACTAGATAGAATTCTAATTCAATACATTGGTTCCAGAGATATTTAAAATACAACTTTTAGATCATATATAAATCCAATCCCACCTTGATTTGAATTTTAAACTTATCAACATTATCTTAGATGTCCAATTATCGAAAAATGTAAAAACCAAATAATAAGATGTATACCATATATTTTAACATGAACAATACAAACATCTATCATTTATTTGTAGCCCATACATCATGTCCTTTATAAATAATTTCCCAAGTATATCCAACCATAGTATAAACGGTATTTTTAGAATTGCTTACAGAAACCAGCCCATACATTCTTAAAATTGCCTATTTTCTTTTCCTTAATATTTCCTCGTACTCACATGCCCTAATTTTTTTTACCAAAGGTTCTCCATACTTGTCCTAGATTGGAATGCCAAGGTCTCCATTGGTATGTAAATAGAATAATGTCTTTATGATATTTACCATTTTTGTTCAATCTCATAAGAGAAATGAATTTAGGGAAGGTCCGGTCAAATTTCACTAATAAACAAATTCTCAAATAGTTTATGTGGTTATGGCTTCATCTATAATGATTGGTTTAGCAATAAAGCTCATCATATAGCTTAGCTCCTAAGCAATCCAATATATTAGTGGAGTATTATACAAGTTCAACCAAATCAGAATGTACCATTAATTGAGCTACCATAAATAAAATAGTTTATTAGTAGTATCAAAATGTAATAATATGATATGAAATAATTTGTTAATCTCAAGTGTAAAAATTAATTATACAACAATCATAATGAAGATATCCACAAACATTTTAATAATTTTATATTTGATATTGTCATTTGTTTAATTGAAACTACAATTAAAAATAATTTAGGAATAATATTTCAATGTCATTTGTATCTTATAATTACAATTACAAGATAAATTACGTAAGTATCATAAAGATTTTATATTTTCTATAAGTATTAAATATAAATAAAAAGTACATAAAATAAATAATGTATTTCTTGAATATATTTATTAATATTATACATAAATTACATCCAATCAATTACGAGTCATAGGGTTAGGATTCATAATTAGAAATCCATAATAAGTTTTATGTAATTGATATTAATATCCTAAAAATAATTTGGTTCATTTGGCCAAAAAAGCCATTCAGTTAAATAGAGTTATCCCACAAATTAAATCCTAATAAATGTTTAGCTAAATAATTAATAGGCAATGAAAAACTAGAGAAGTGGGAAGTAATGTGCTGAATTTTTGGAAGTCTAGAATATGGAAGTTGAGAAATGGTGGAAGGTAGTTAACAAAATCATGGCTGAGTGAGCTAGAAATTAGGATTTTACTTAGGCAAAAGTCCAAGATGTGGAAATTAAGAAAATAGTGACAAGAAGTTAGCTAAAATGTAGGGAATAGAGAAGTTATAGCAAAAAACAACTTAAGGATGATAAGACTACAAATTAACCAACATTAAGACACAATAGAACAACACACGTTTAATCTCAAAACAAACTTAAACCCAATTGGATCCAATCTAGTTATTGTATTCCATAAGCTTTATATTGTATTAAAAAGAGATGAAGTAGAAATCATTTGAGCCAATTCACAACCATTATGTTCTAAAGTTGATGTGATGGGGGCAAAATTCCATAGAGATAATGTAAAGATGGTATAGATTCATAAGTCATCTTGTTGTAAGGAAGGCAAAGAAAAGATGAAAATAAAGTTAGAAAGATTTGTAAAAAAACTACTATCATGCTTGCCCTTAGATCGGTAAAGGTTCACATCATAGAGGAACATAATGAGTGAATTCTCATTAAAAAAACAGTAATTGCAACCATAGAGATAAAATATTGAATGTAACAAATCTTGGAGAATTTTGAAGAAATAAATAGATGTGATAACATATAACTAGTTATTGAAGAAGAAGAAAAGGAACCACAAATGAGTGATGATGGTGTCTAAAAGTTGAAATTTGCTACTAAGAAGTTTTAATGATTATTGGAATCCGAACCAAAAATCATTAGAAAATTGAATATGGGTAATTTAAGAGAATTTTACAAAGTTTTTATTAATAAAAATGTGGATTCAAAGACAGTTGGAACTAGTGGAACATTTGAGATAATTCGAAGACTGTTTCTATTGAGACTATATTGAAATACCAAGATTGAGTAGAAGGTTGGTAGAGCACAAACTTCCAATAATGCTAGAACTCCACCCTCACTGTCAATCTCCTAAGTGGTAGTCTAAAGAAGCTAAGCTTAAGATTAAAGAAGTAGTTGAAAAATGATGTCAGGCATGTTTCACTAGACCAGCCAATTAAGTACTTGTAGTTAAAAAGAATGGAAATTAATAATTTATGTAAACTTTAGGGATTTACATGTAGCAACCCTTAAGGATGTCTACACAATGTCGATTGTAGATTCTTTGATAGATGCAACTACTAGACATTATTTATTACTTTTATGAATTATTTTTCTAGTTATAATTAAATCTTTATAGTCGAAAATGATATTTCCAAAATAGTCTTTAGATGTCCAAGGTCAATAGGGACATTTGAGTGGGTTGTGATGCCTTTCAGACTAAAGAATTAAGGAACCACTTATTAGAGGGTTATCAATGCTATTTTTCATTATTTAATAGGGTGTACTTTAGAAGTTTATGTAGATTACATTGTTGTGAAATAAAAAAGAGCGCAGACCATATCCTAGATTTACAGGAAGCCATAAGGTCACAGGTTTGAATCACAAAAATAGTCTCTTTGTAAAAATTACAAAGGGAATATTGCGCATATTACTAACCCTCCTCTGATCCTCGCAAAGCAGGTAGCCTTGTGCAAAGAGTACGTGGGCTTTTTTTCTTCTTTCATGATATAGAGTTTCAGTACATTCTGCCAATTGAAATTTGGGAGGAAAAGAGCTTTCACAAATTGTATCTAGGTTGAAAATGTCTAAAGATTTAGTTCATAAATGTATTATGGTACAACAAAGGTCTTATTTGTCAATTTATAAAGAGAAATTTCCCTAAAAGTTTTAAATTTCAGTAAAGAAGTCTTTTAAGATTGGAGAGTGGATATTAACGATTTTTCGAAAAATCCTAGCAAAAAGTTCCTTTGAAGCTTAACCAATAAGCACTCAATTTTGTGTTTATTGAAGGAATCTTGATTTGTTAAATAACGATGGACTTCTTCTGAAATGTCTTAGGATGCTTGAGGCATTAACAGTAATGAGACAAGTTCATAAAGAGGTATGTGGATCATATAAGCTTGGAATAAAACTAAGATGATTTATATGATCACATGGATATTATTAGCCATCAATTTTGAAAGATTGTAGATCATACGCGAGAAGTAAATAGTGTCAAAAATATGGAAGAATTCAATTAATTCCTGCTTCAGAGCTATATTATGTAATCAAACCATGGTCGTTTATAAGATGGACCATTGATCTTACTGGGAAGATATATCCACCATCTTCAAAAGAACATAGTTTTATTTTGTTGGTTTGATCAGATTGTTAAAGCCCTCAAATTAATTTTGATTTTTTAACATTTGTGGTAGTTGTAGAACCAGGTCAAATCCCAATAGAACTAAACACTAGCTTTTTAATTTCAAATAAAATAAATTTAGGAGTTTTCAATTATTAATTAACTAAAATTAACAAGATATCAAATCAAATCAACTGAATATAAAATTGAGAAATTCAGGAATACTAAACTCCAATTCAAGGAAAAGATCCTATCTAATGGTAACGTTGATTATTAGTTTAAAAAGAATAGTGTCCCAATTTAAGCAGTTAGCCTAAAACATATTAGGATAGCCATAATAAGTATCAAATTTTTCTAAATTAATTGGTTCAAACACAGCATCCAAAAAATTACCATTCATTGATTGGGTGTGATGGCATTCCATATCAAATAAATGATAGCAATAAGCTTAGTGAAAAAAACTAAACCTTAAATTAAATAAGTAGCAACCTATTTGCTACTTGTACCAATCTTTCATGACAATTATGGATCATTTAATTTATGGATAGAGATAGAATAATTAACATTAAATTAAATTATAAAATTAATCAATATTAATCATTCTCAAATATAAGAACTCAAAACAAGAAATACTTGAATAAAACATGAATAAAAGTTAAGAACATAAAACCTCATAAGATTACAACTAGAGTCTTGAATCCCTTTGAATCAGAATAATTGATTTTAGCCACACATGGCTTTTGCTCCAATACCAAAAATAGAAAAAAAAAAGATAAAGGAGAAAAGTAAGAAGAGAACAATTGTTTCTTTAGAAAGGTGGGGAGCATCCTTTTTTATAGTGTTTTCCTATTTTAATCCTAATCTTATCATATCCTGTAAAGATATCTATCTAAAACAAATTCAAATTCTTAAGTGATAGTAGTAGAAAGCAGTCTCCTACTTAATCTTCAACTCTTCATGTCAATCTGGCATCAAGCTTTATCTTCCCTTATCTAGACAATAATCTTTTCGCTCTATCCAAAATTTGTGATTATAATCAATAACGTCCCAATTTGATGCAATCTCCATTTTTCATCTCCTAAAATATAGAAAACATTAATTTTAATATTTAAGCACTAAAATAAATCCAAAACAAAGGAGATAATATCAAATAATATATCAAGATAATATCTTATCAAATTCCCCCACACTGGACTCATGCTTGTCCTTAAGCATAAATCAATTCAATACATTAATCATCTTCATAACAATCTCTTACCTCCTTTCATGTTATCCAGAAATATCCAAAAACTAATTTAAATTGAATGTTTAAAATTAAATAACAATTGAGAAAATAAGCACTCATAAGACACATAATTAAAACGTAGCATCTCTTCAATTCCATCAAAATCAAATGAAACAAGACTTGACACCCTCACTAGGATTTCATTATGTACGCTCAAAGTTTTTAGGGTTCATTAAGCTCTCAAATTAAAACATAGCAAGTTATTTCCATAAGCTTGCTCAAGAATCATTTCTTCCACCATTAAACAAAAAATAAACCTAATGCTTAAATCAAAGGGACTTTATAAGGGTTGTAACTTGGCTTAAGTAAGGTATGAAAAAAAAAGCTTTTTGGATAAATAAATTTAAAGAAATCATATACACTTATCTGCACAAGTTTCAACTTAAATCAATCAAAAATTCACTTGATCCAAATAATGTCTCTTTCAATCACTTTTTTCTTTTTTTCTTTCTCTTTTCTTTCTTTCTTTTCTTTTAATCAAAAATATCAAAGAGGAAATGTAACATCCCGTTACTGTTAGCAAGGGTATTTTGGGTAATTGGGACGAACTGATAGGTTTCATAGCATTTACCGATTGAACATGTTACTGGCCTCTGATCATAGAGAAACAGGTTTCTTACATATGCATTTATTCATAGGTACATGCATTCATGATTTTCCGGCATTTTATTGTGAGTATGAATTGATTGGATTGCGAACTGGAAACTGACTGGATTAGGATTGATTAATCGAGAATTGGGAGTAAGTGGGTTTGAATGACTGATTTAGAATGGTCTAAGTGTTATTGATAATTGATAGTGGCTTATAGGAAATTTTTGAGAAATTCGGGAGAAAATGCCCAGATCGAAAATTTTGGAGTGACAGACCGATTGACTGTATAGTACTGAAAGAATTGTCCAATGGCGATGGAAAAATTAGAGTTTTACTGTTAGGAATTAAAATGTTGAGCCATTGAAATTTAGAGACTGAAATTTGGACTGATTTGGAGACCTATGTCTATAAATAGGTAGGTTTGAGAAATTGGGAACATTCTCCTTCTCTTCTCTACGACGATCTCCGATTCCTTCCCCATTGGTGAGGATTCTTTGATCTTTCTTTATGGTTTTCTTCTCCTTATGCTAGCCTAACTGGTTTATTGTGATTGATGAAGGTTGAGAAGGATTGAGAGTGGATTAATCGTTGATTTGAGAAAGTTTTAGGGTTACGGTGATTTGTGGTTTTGATCTTCGATTGGTAAGTATTTTTGTGTTTAATGTTGTTATTAATGGCTTTTAGTGTATTTATGGTATTTAATGAGTTAGATAGAGTAGATGGGAGTGTTAAATGTTGAGTTGAGAGTGTATTAATGGCGGAAATCGATCGGAGAAGATGATCGGACCGTCGCACGTCGCGACGAGCGCAGAGGCGCTGAGGCCTTCGTCGCGACGAATAAAATTAATTTGCACGTCGCGACGAGCGGACTGGATGTCGCGGCGAGAGGCGCGAAGGGTTGCGCGCCGCGACGAGCGTGTTTCACGCCGCGGCGAGCGATCTTCTCTTTGTCGCGGCGAAGGGAATAGGTCACGGCGAAGGGGTGATTTCTGAATGGATGAGTATTAGTTTATTGGGCATAACTTATGGTATAGACCTCCGATTGAGGTGATTCCTGATTCATTGTGAACTAGAGAAAGAGGTCTACAATTGAGGATAATTATGAGAGTTAGAATTGATTTAATTGGTAATGAATTATAGAGATTAAGGTCATTCATGGGTTATGGTGTGACCTAAATGTCAAATTGAGACTATTGGAGTTTTGATTGGGAATTGCAATTGAGGTTTTGACCCGATGAATAGAAAAAAATTGCTATAGGTGATTCGAATTGAGGAAAATTGACTGGATTTTAGGAATGGATCATTTATTAGTGATCAATTGAACAAAGAGATAGAATTGGGCTTAAAGTACCGAAATTGGGATTTAGCACCGGAAAATCGTGGACATGCATTGTACATCATTTCACTGAGACATATGCATTACTGCACTGTTTAATTGAGCAATTAGTAATGGACTGTATTTTTACTGTTATAGAGGCACCGTTGGATCGTCGTTCCACGGACATTATTAGAACTTCCAGGCAGTAGCTCGGAAGTTACAGGTGAGTAACCTAGTTGGTTTCTCAAATTCCTGATTGCTTACATGCTCTACATGAATTACATGCAAAGATGAATTGTATGACTACTGTATGATTACTGGCATGTATTGGATTGAATTGCATGCTTTTACTGAACTGACCCGTACTGTTACGTGATACTGAGACTGAATACTGGGCCTTTATAGCCATATCATAGCGATTACTGAATACTGCAATACTGGGCTTTTATAGCCATACACTGAATCACTGAATATCGAATTACTGAACACTGCATTGCATGCATAAATGCATGATCAGATAATAGAATGTGACCCAAGTTGCTATTATCACTGAAAAGAGCCTCGAGCTCAAATATCGATCTTGCCTAGTCTAGGGGAGAAATCACGACGCCCCCCATCGAACACCGATCGAGCACTTGGGCACAATCATGAATAAGCGGAAAGAGTCTCATATGCATTATATACATGGTGATTGAATTGCCAAATTGTGTGGCGACATCGAAGCTGCGTGATGCCATGATTTGTTGTAAATTGTGATGTGACATCGTGAATCGTTTCTATGCTATTGTAAATTGTTACCGACATCAGTAAATTGTTATATAATACCGTTAATTGAATATTATGTCTTGCCGTCTTTGCATTTAATTTGCGTAATGCATGATTTGAGTGAACCATCGATGATGGTTTCTCACCGAGTTCGCAAACTCACCCAATATTGCAATTATTTTTCAGGATTTGGCTAGTACCCGTTAGACAAACGGAGTGTGATTTCAAAGCAAGTCGAGTTCGGTCGGGATTAGTCTCATGTCTGCATTTGATTCTTTCGATTTATGAATTGTACCGTTATTTTAGAGGGCCCCAACTGATTAATATTGTATTGTGAATTGATTATTGAAATAGTGTTTGATTTAAAAAGGTTTCCATATCGCGGGCCCCAAATTGTCTATTGATTTCAAGCACTCGAGTGTTTAAAAAAAAAGATGTCATAATGAGTTTTAAAGCGCATGGTGCGCTTCTAGCATACCACCTCATGGTCACGGGCTCGGATATCACCATCGATATCGGGTTCGGTGCGGCAGAGTGGGTGCTACATTTGTGGTATCAGAGCCCAGAAGTACAATCTTACATGGGCATTCTGAGAAAAATGTGTCGAGTACATGCATTTAAGTCATGTCACGGCAGACAGTGACAACTGATCCCCAGTCTAGTATATGAGTCACATGCATGAGTGTGTCTTAGTCGTTCAAGCGGTTAAAATAGTGAAGAAAATGATAATGTGTGAGAATGTGATAAAAAGGAAGATTAGTGTACTGGTACCGGCGGATTTATTGTGAGATAAAATATTAGAGTTATATGGGTATAGCGGATTGGAATGAAGTGATAGTTGTGCATTGATAGAGGAAAATAGAAATATGGTAGAAATGGAAAGAGTTCAAGTGTATAAAGTGGATGAAAATAAAGTGTTTCATGATATAGAGAAGTTACAATTGAGACTGATTGACGTGACAAGAGTTATGAATAATGATTTATGACTGTGAATCGATTATGTTAGTGAGAAATCAAGAATGATTTCATATCTGTGATATTGATTTGAATGCGGAAATAAATGGGTATAATGCAATAATGAAAAGATTGAAATGTAAGACAATGAAATTGGTAGATGAAAAAGGTGTTCGGGTTTAATTGATTTGCCTAAGTAAATGCACACCCGATTATGGGAGCCCCATGGCAAGTGGAAATATTAAGCTTAATTGTCTCATAATTGTGGAAATGGCATGGGAAGCAGTTAGTGAGTTAAGAGATGATCGTATTGTTTAAAATTTTGTATGGGTTGGAATAAGAAATGAAAGTACTTATAATGATCAATTGTGAATGAATGGACAGTGTATATGATCCTCATGAGCGAGGACGGGTGTAGACAGGAAGGTTGCTGAGTTTAGATTAGATTGTCACTATAAGTGTACATTTGATAGTGGAATCACCATCATGGGTGAAATGATTAAGCATAAATGAATAAAATACGTGAATATGATATAGGAGGTAATCAAGGGCCTATGAAATAAGTTTCGATCATAGTTCTGGTAGCCCCAAGTTCAAGATGAGTTAGAGTAAGGCATGAGAATGCTTGTAATGATCAATTGAGAAAGAAGTGAGACTATTAATGATGTTAGCATCGGTATTGAGCTTGCGAGAATAAAAGAGGGTCATGAATTCAACAAAGCCCCCATGATCGAGAACTGGTACCAAAAAGAGAAAGGTTATCTAGAATTAAATAAGATTAAGGTGTCTTTAGTAGTATGTGCTATGAATGGGTAAATTGATGTGAATACATTGCCAGATAAGATGTCATGATTATAGCGATGTATGTCAAGATATTAGAGTAAATGAAATTGTCTAAGTGCCCTGCAGAGCCTTATTATAAGGGATGTTCTGATTTTGTAAGGTATGGCATGAACTGCTCTTATTGGGATATTATGCATAGTTGAAATTGATTTTTCTCGAGGTATTATGAGTGGTGATATTTATATAGTGATGAAAATAGTTGGTGATAAAGTTCTATGAGCAGTATTAATGATTGATAAGGTTTAGTTGATCGATGAATTGATTTGAGAGTAAGCGTCAAGAGATAAATTCGAAATGAAGTACAGAGATAAATTATGTTACTGAAAAGTGTACATTACGTCAATGGGATGATTCTGATTATGTAAGAGAATTACTGAATATCAAGGAAATATTAATTGCGAATATGAGGAGAGTATATGTTCGAGTATATTTTGTGAAATTGTGATCTGAAAGTACAAAACTTGATATGATGAATGTGTTGCCAACCCCGTTGGTAATGATGGAAATAAATCAGATTATGTGGAGAAATTAGGGTAAAGGAACATGTGTCAAAATGTGTTACTGAGAAAGTTATAAGAAAATTTCTCCTCATTAGAGATAATCGACATTGAGAGAAATATATGAATTGATTATGGGTATAAGGAATTTAGTGTACTACTGAAAAGTAAAGTGTCTCAATTGTATTTAAATTGGAAAGCGACTATGAGCATCGATGAGTGATTAAATGCATTTGAAAAGTGAATAAGATAAGTTGGCACAGTTGAGGAAATTGGTTATTATGTAAATTTCATAAGAGTGAATCTAAATCTGATTGAATGAATAGCGGATGAATTAGTACGAGTATGGCATAGGGAGACTAAATGATGATAGAGGTGTTGATAAAATGTGAAATTACAAGGAATATTGTATTCGGGAATTGGAGTTATTTAGAACTGACTGAATGTTGGATACGTCCAAAAAGTGTCAAAGATTTTCTGGCTTTAGTTTCGGGAAAAAAAAACGTTTAAGGAAAAATGTGTGAATAGTATGGCTGATGATCATAAAAGAGACATTTGGAGAAATGTTCAGCCCAAGTATTGATCGTGTCGCTTTAAATTGGAAATTTTGCAATTTTTACTGAAGTGTCCCAATAAAGGTTATGATGTGATCTATTGAAAATTTTATAAAGTTATTTTATGCACCTTGGGACAAATATAATTCTATGGGCAATATTATGATTGATGATTTGAATTCTGTTATACTAAGTGTGGCTTAAAAAGCTTGGAGACATTAATCGTACAGAAATAGTTTGGAGATGTCTATGAATATGCAAATCGATAACGATTGAGTTATTTCAGATATTTGAATGATTTAAAAGGATTAAGCGGTGATTCTTCAAACTAAGTTAATGGTGCAATTCAATGGATTGAACAAAAAAAATTCAATGGCGAAGATCAAAATTTGGGCAATAAGGTTATCAAATCTAGTGTATTATTGAGTGTTAATAGTTGAAATGTCAAAAGGAGCAAAAGAAAGTATTATTTGTGCATCAAATCGGATTGGCAAAACCCAAGTGAGGATGTAGAAATTGTAAACCGTATCTAGGAATCGAAAATAACTCCCTTGTTGAGGAAAGTGATATGTATAGTCAATTAAGAGGTAGGCGTGATATCCTATCAAGTTTTATGCTATAGTAAGAGTTCAAAGAAAGAGAAATTGGTAATTTAGAGAAAATCGAAAGATTGTATGTGTATTGATTACATGTGTGAATAGTCAATGACTTGACAGATTGGAACCTAAGTCAAACCGGTATTGTGAAGTTTTAGGGACATGAAATTGACGATAGTTGGTGATTGAGAACATAACAATTGTTGTATGGGTAATACCAATGGAGCAGTGTTGATGAGTAAAATGAATTTGTAATGGGGATTACGAAAATCCAAGTAAAAGAGTAATGATTTGAGTAGATCGAGGCTATTAGAATCCTATGAGATTAGTGTTTTAATTCTAAGGGGATGTGATCTGATAAATGACAAATGAAATGCTCAAGTGTAACGCCTTGGCCAAAATGTATAGATGGAGACAAGGTAAGTAGGAAACTAAATTAGCGATGAAATGACCTCTATGTGATATGTGTGATTATGATAAATTGATTGGATGCAATGTGATTTTGGATTGTATGATATTGTGTATACTTTGATAAATGGGTTTTAGTGACAATGTGAATTGTGATACATTGAGCATGTGCATTATATATATGTATATGACTGAATGTGGGCCGAGAAAAAGGTTAAACGCCTTAAAATTGTAATAACAAATTCCATAATTGGTTAATAAATAATGGTCGTGTGTAGTGCCCCCTTACCATAGGGTATCCACCGGAACGCCCGTAGGTCATTCCGATACATATCCTACGACAAGAGACCACTACTGACAACAATCACTACTCTCCTCATGGCATCACAATCATAAGACAGTAATAAAAAATTGACCACTTTTTAAAACCAAATTAGATTATATTTCATTCACTCAAAGCTCAGTAATTTACAACTGTCAGTACTTTTTAATTTACACATGATCCAAACACTGCACCTTAAGTGTCATCTTGATCGCATAAGAAAGCAGATCTAACTATAAGTCTCCAAAAGAAAGCCCGGTGACCGACCTTTGAGCCATCGCTTCTTCTCGCCAATCCACAAGATACGGCTCTACAAATCCCGAGGAGCTATCTGCTATGCTTATGCCTGAAAAATAATTGCAATTTTGGATGAGTTTGCGAACTCAATGAGAAACCATCATCGATGGTTCTCCCAATTCATGCATCATATAAGCATGTAACAATATACACTCAGTTGTTATACAAAACACAATAATAATTCACCACAAAGTAAATATCTGAAAATAATAACATTGTCAAATGTCGATTCAAGATGCAATGCACACGTGACTCTTTTCCATTCATTTCGAGATTGTGACCGAGCGCATAATGTTGATCAAGATAGACGCGTCTGGGAGAATTATCTCCGTCGAGCTCGAGGCTCGATTCAAGATATCGAGCTCTGGCTCGGTTCAATCTGATGGCGTCTCGGTTCACAATTTTCCTTTTAACAATGGATGCATTGTGCATGAATGCACATGTCCCATATCGATAAACATGGTAATACACAGTCCAAATACACAATATAATCATACAATCCAGTCAATTGGGCCATATATAACCACATAATCCCCGTAGGCGCCAATTCACAACAGAATCCACGTAATCCCCGTAGGGCAATCAATCACAGTAAACACATAGATTGGAATAACCAACTAGGTTACTCACCTAATAACTTCCACGCTAGTGCCGGGAAGTCTCTGCCAATTCCGTGGAACGACGGTCCACTTGAGCCTCTATAGCACATTAAAAGAATAGCCATTACCATCGATATACTTGAAATGACTAAATAATGCACATGAAATCAGTAAAATGTGTATAATGCATGTTCATGGCAATCCCGGCCCTAATCCAATATTTTCCCATAATAAAATTCTATTAAAAATTAGAAATCCATAGGCACTGACGGTGCGCCAATCGGACCTCTATAGGTCCCCAATTAAATAAAACAGTGTTTCAATGTTCTGTTAATAGGGGCTACGTCAAATTCCCGTCTAAAAATTCCCGTTTTCTCATAAAATGAAATTAAATATTCAACGAATCCGATGCCTCTAAAATTAGGTCAATCGGACGTCGGACGGGAAAGTAATTGACAAAAGAAGTCAAAACTCTTTTATATGCCAATTAATAATTAATAAAATCCCCTTTCCCCTTTGTCCTAACACACCAACCCACTTCCAACATTCATAACTTTTTCTACACATTTTTAAAAAATGCAAACTATACTTTGTTGGAAAGCTTATGAAAAGCTCTACAATTCTCAAGAAGACCATAAAAATCAATTCCAATCCTAAGGGTGTCAAATACTCCATCCAACCTACTGCCTACTCAATTTCCATCAACACAGGGCAGTACATTGGCAATTCCATAACTCACTGATTCTTCAGTAATAAATTACCAAAAAAATATTTTCAATAATTTCACAATGTCCTCAACAACTTTCATGAACAACCCAAAATCAAATTCTATTTCTAAACAAGTCAATTAATTCATCTAATGTTACTGTCCCTGAAATCCTTCAATTTGGGCAGTAACCTTACAAGAAGCATAACTTCCAATATACAAGTCAATAAAATCAGAACTTTATATCCCTGTAAAGATAACATCTAAAACTACAATTTTCATGAAGCACTCAACATCCAATTCGATCTCTAACAATTTCAAAACTGTTATGGAAGTTTCTGTTATGATCAGCCATTTATAACCTCATGTAGGGTCAGTTTTTACAAAATCATAACTCCCAATTCTAACTTCTAAAAATTACACACCATATATCATTTTCAAGGTAATCTCTTCCTCTACAACTTTTCAGAAGCTCACTCACACTAATTCAGTCCACATAAAATGTTAAAATTGCCTTCAATCAGTAAACTCACAAAATCACACTTAAGCTAGGTTTCATCCAAAATGCTCAAAACCAGTCATTAGTAATCAATTCATATCTCCCAATATACAATTCTAAAAATAGCAAGATCAGTAGAAATGGAAAGATAATTCAATATTCTCCAACTTCCATGAAGACCATTTTCCCTAATTCCATCTCAATTAATTCACAAAAATCAACAAAACTCAGATGTCATGGTTGCGGTTACTGTTCACAGGCAATGGAACAACAACTTTCCATGCAAAAATTCACCCTTCTATCATTGAAATTCAACAACACCTATTTCACACTAAATTGAAGCCAACATTCCAAAGTTTCAGTGGCCACTAACCTTACCTCATTTTCATTTTTACAAAATAAGTTATGAATAAAACAGTAACATCAATTACAAATCTAATTTTCCAGATTTAAGGTTAATCTTAGTTCAATCACTTCCAATGCCTCTTTCACATCACTAGACATCAAAATAAATACAAATTAAATATTACAGTCATACATATCCTAGAGCTAATACTGAAAAATTGGCAGCATTAAATCCATATGCAAACCTCATTTAAAAACTCAACCCTTAAATGAAAACTTACCCAAAATCTCCTTCAAAGCTTCAATAACCAACTTCTAACTCCTACACCAAGGTACCAACCTCCTTCCCTTCTCAAGTATACACAATATTCATCTTCTAGCTTTGATGGATTTCTAGATGATAGCTTGAAGGTGTGGAGAAAGTAGAAAGAAGAGTAAAATTTTCTATGTATATGTAAAGTAGAAGTGTGTTTCGGGTGAGAACATTGATGAAGAATTGATGAAGATTTTATCCTCCTTTCCTTTTAAACACATACACATCCGTAGGCATTGAGAGGTGCATTAAATGTAACTTTAAAAGTGGCAAATTCCCATTGGTTTCAAGGTGGCAAATTCTCATTGGTTTCTTTTTAGTTGAAAAGTCAAAATATGACTTATTTAATCCAGTCCAAAATTTTACTCCATTTAACTCTATTGACCCTACTTTCAGTCCCAAAATAATATACCCAATATTACTGTGCCATTGGGTAGCGATCTTTGTTACCGAAAATCGATCGATTCGCCAATTGGCGATTTTCCCGGTCCAGGAATTGTCTCCGGAAAAATCCAGAAAAATTCCTATAAATCCCTAAAAATGTAAAACAATTTATGATGCAATCCAAATAATTTTTCAAACGCAATCACCCCATTAATTTCATACAAAAGTTCAACTTAAAACCTAAGCCGGAAACTGTCATGAATGCATGTATACTATGTGCATGTGCAACCAATCAGTAATTATAGAGGCTATATGTCAGATCGCGCCGAGATATAATTTAATATCCCGAACCCATCCTAATTACCAAAATATCCTTCCTATAGGAGAGGGGATGTTACAATTCTCCCTTCCTAACAAAAATTTCGTCCTCGAAATTCTTACCTGATTGATCGAAAAGGTGAGGATACTGTCTCCTCATATGCTCCTCGGTCTCCCAGGTAGCCTCCTCAGTCGAATGGTTCCTCCAGAGAACCTTCACCAGTGGAATACTCTTATTCCTCAATTGTTTCACCTGAGACCCGATAATCTGGATCGGCTCCTCCACATAACTCAGATTACTGGAGACCTCAATCTCCTGAGCCGGTATCACATGTGTCGGATCCGACCGATATCTGCGGAGCATACTCACATGGAAGACGTCATGTAACTGAGACATCTCACTCGGTAAAGCTAGCCTGTAGGCCAATGGTCCGATCCTCTCAGTGATCTCATATGGACCAATGTACCTAGGGCTTAACTTACCCTTTCTCCCAAATCTCAGTACACCACGCCACGGTGACACCCGTAAGAATACTCTGTCACCCACATCATACTCAATGTCCCTCCTATGCTGATCCACATAGCTCTTCTGTCTATCCTGAGCCGCCTTGATGCGACTCCGAATCAATCTTACTTTATCAACAGTATCCTGAATCAGCTCAGGACCCTCAATCATCCTCTCACCCTCTTCATCCCAATACAGAGGCGATCTACACGGCGCCCATACAAAGGCCTCATATGGAGCCATCCCGATGCTACTATAATAATGATTGTTATAAGCAAATTCAATCGGGGCTGATATCGATCCCATGCTCCTCGAACTCCAATACACAAGCCCAAGCATATCCTCAACAATCTTAATCGCCCTCTCACTCGCCCATCCGTTCGAGGATGAAATGCAAGATCTTGAAATTCACTTAGTACCCATAGCAGATCGCAAACTCGCGTAACCTCGGCAACTGGGATCCACATCTGACACTATCGACACGGGACCCGTGCAGCCTCACTATCTCCGCCACATACTTCGGGCCAATCGATCCATGGTATTATTCTCCTCATTGGTAAGAAATGGGCCGATTTAGTAACCGGTCCACGATGACCCAGATAGCATCATCGCCTCGGCGTCTAGGCAACCCCATGATGAAATCCATGGTGATCCGCTCCCATTTCCACTCCGAATGGGTAACGAATGAAGCTTCCCATCGAGCTTGGTGCTCACTTAACTTGTCGGCACGTCAAACACCTAGACACATACTCACCACCGCTTCTTCATACCAGCCACCGTAAATGTTGCTTAAGGGTGTTATACATCTTGGTAGTACCAGATGCATAGATATGTGGCCATGTGAGCCTCCTCCAAGATCTCTCGCCTCGGATCATCCACATCGTACACAAAGCCTCGCCTATCCATGAGTCTCATCTCTCACATCAAACTCGAACTCGATCGACCTTTACTTTCTCAATCGGCCTCACCATAACAGATCCTTATCCCGAACTCTCTTGATCCCGCCCAAGAGCATCGGTCTCGGCCTCAGTGTAGCCAATAATAGTCCATCCGCTCCATTCATCTCGAACATTCAAAGCTCTCAATCGAATCAAATTAGGCAACCTCATAGCTTTGAATCGAAATTTGTACTAGTATGTGACTTCCTACCGGAGCATCCGCCACCACATTAGCTTTTCCAGATGATACTCGATAGTACAATCGTAATCCTTCAACAACTCCAGCCACCTCCTCTGTCTCAAATTCAACTCTCTCTGGCTCAGTAAATATCTCAAACTCCTGTGGTCAGTAAAGATCTGAAAGGTCTCACCATACAGGTAATGCCTCCAAATATTCAGTGCAAACACAACTGCAGCTAACTCCAAATCATGAACAGGATAGTTTACCTCATGAGACCTCAACCGTCTCGAGCTACCATGCTGCATCAGAACACACCCCAACCCCTGATGTGATGCATCGCTGTACACCTCAAATCCTCCAGCCCCAGATGGAATAGCCAACACCGTGCAAGAGTCAACCGATGTTTCACTCCTCAAAACTCTTCCGACACTCTTCACCCATCCGAATGGCACATTCTTCCTCGAAGTTTTGTCGAGAGGGTGAGATCAATGAGAACCTCGACAAACCTCCGTAATAACCCGCTAATCCGAGGAAACTCCAATCTCCAAGACATTCCTAGGAGCTTCCCACTTCAAAGACCGCCTCAACCTTACTTGATCTACCAATACCTCTCCAAATCACTATATGCCCCAAAAGATCACTGATCCAGCCAAAATTCACATTTGCTGAATTTGGCGATAACCGTCTCTCCTCATCGCTCGTAACACAATCCTCAAATGTTCACTATGCCCTGCTCATCCTCGAATACACTAGGATGTCATCAATAAAGACAATAACAAACCGATCCGGTAGGGCTGAAATACCTTATTCATCAAGGCCATGAAGGTCGCCGGGCATTAGTCAACCCAACGGCATCACTAGAAACTCGAAATGCCCATACCGCCCTCAAGGCACTCTTAGGCACATCGGCCTCGCAATCTTCAATCGATAGTAACCAGATCGCAGATCTAACTTGGTGAATACCGAGCCCTGAATCGATCAAATAAGTCATCGATCCTAGGCGGTGGATACTTATTCTTCATGTCACCCGATTCAATCGCTCAGAATCGATGCACACCTCAATGTCCCATCCTTTTCTTCACAAATAAAACCGGAGCTCCCCATGGTGAAACACTAGGTCCGATAAATCCCTTCTCCAAAGAACTCCTATAATCGAGCTCGAGCTCCCTCGCCCACAGGTGCCATCCTATATGGAGGTATAGATATAGAGCGGTGCACTGAACGAGGTCAATAGTAAACTCGTCTCCGATCCGTGGCAAACCCAGAGCTCACCAGAAACACATCTGAAAATTCCCTAACCAAGTGGAATATCCCAAGCCTCCGCTCAACTCGGTGTCAACCACACGAGCCAGATATGCCTCATGACCTCCCCGCATCGGCCTCGGGGAACTAAGAAAAGAGATCATCCGGCCGGTATCGCTGACTAACTCCTCGAACACCGCTCAGTGACCAGAGACTCCAAAACAACCTCCTTGGTATAGCAGTCCATAATAGCCCTATGGGCCGTCACCACCCATCCCTGAATGACATCGATCTCTCTCAGAGGTAATACTATAAGGTCTGCCCTCAACACTGCTTGATCAATCTGGATCGAGCATCCTCTACAGACCTCTCCCAATGCAGTAGTAGTACCTAGAGGTGTACTCACCTCTAGCCCATACTGTAATATCTCCCTATCTCCATGCAATCTACATGCTAAATGCGGTGCAATAAAAGAATGCGTGGATCCAGGATCCAGCAAAGCAAACGCCTCAAAATCAGAAATAAGGAGCATACCAGCTACAACATCAGGGGAATCCTGGGCCTCCGCCTCGTCATGGCATATACTACTTTGGGGCTGTGGTGGTGCCCGACCTCGGTCCTCACCAAGGACCCTCAGCTCTACCACGGCCTCTACCTCGGCCCTCCGTCCGGATCCACCCACTCTACTCATCAGACATGCAGACTACTCCCGACTTACCACTACCAAAGAAGTTGAACTCTCAATGTATCGAGGCAATCCACGACTGATGCTCGTCGAGCCGCACCTCAAGCGGGCTCCAGAATCCACCAACACTCCCACCGTGTCTCCTCTCACAATGCGAGCACTTTCGAAAAATCGCCCGTAACCTCGCCACTACCACCTCGCCGGTCGGTCCAAATCTCCCCTCGCCCAAAACCGCATCGTCTCGAACCTCCGAAGATCTCGAAAGTCCCGCTCGGCGCTTACTAAAGCTCCTCGCCAGAGCTGCTCGACTATCATCGGGCCGCTTACCGGGACCCAATCTCACTGTCTCGTCTCATCACCGCCCACTCTAACGACACCGCCTCAACTCAATAAATGTCCCCATGTCCGACCGAGCCAACTTTGATGCGAATCTCGAGATTGAGGCCATTCTCGAACCTCCCAGACTTATCGGCCTCGATCGGGACCATCACAAGAGCATAATCTATCACTCATTAAATTTCACCTCATATTCGCCACCGACATCCGACCCGCTTCGCCCGAAACTCCTGATCTTCATATCAAGGTAGACCTTGGGCATATAATTATCCTCAAGGCCCTCGGAAAATCAGCCCACGACAAGAAGCAAGGTGCAGCAGCTTGCTGCACGCATCTTCCACCACTTGTATGTCGGGCCCCGCAGCAGAGATACCGATAATCGAACCTCTCATCGAGTTCATGATCCATCCGATCAAGACTCTCTCCGCCCTCTCCAACCATCCCTCGGCCTCGGTGAGTCAGATCGCCATAGAAATCTACATTGCAAGAAGAATCGTACCTCCTCTCCGTCTCACGGAACTCGAGAAGGCAGATCCTCAAGACGAGGCATAGACGACTCTACTCGCCCCATCGATCCTTGGTCATTGGTCGCTCAACTCGATCACCTAATGCCGAAGACCTAAAACAAAACAAGAGTTCTGATCAGTTTCAACAATTTCATCCGATTCATACCTATATTGTTACTATTCTCAAAAGATGCCAAACCATGCTCTGATACCACCTAATGTAGCGCCCCCTTACCATAGGGTATCCACCGGAACGCCCGTAGGTCATTCCGATACATATCCTACGACAAGAGACCACTACTGACAACAATCACTACTCTCCTCATGGCATCACAATCATAAGACAGTAATAAGAAATTGACCACTTTTTAAAACCAAATTAGATTATATTTCATTCACTCAAAGCTCAGTAATTTACAATCACAAGATTTTTAATTTACACATGATCCAAACATCGCACCTTAAGTGTCATCAGCATCGCATAAGAAACAGATCTAACTATAAGTCTCCAAAAGAAAGCCCGGTGACCGACCTTTGAGTCATCGCTTCTCGCCAATCCACAAGATACGGCTCTACAAAGTCCGAGGAGCTATCTGCTCATGCTTATGCCTGAAAAATAATTGCAATTTTGGATGAGTTTGCGAACTCAATGAGAAACCATCATCGATGGTTATCCCAATTCATGCATCATATAAGCATGTAACAATATACACTCGGTTGTTATACAAAACACAATAATAATTGATCACAAAGAATATATATCTGAAATCAATAACATTGTCAAATGTCCGATTCAAGATGCAATGCACATGTGACTCTTTTCCGATTCATTTCAGATTGTGACCGAAGCATAACGGTGATCAAGATAGACGCGTCTGGGAGAATTATCTCCGTCGAGCTCGAGGCTCTGTTCAAAGATATCGAGCTCTAGGCTCGGTTCGATCTGATGGCGTCTCGGTTCACAATTTTCCTTTTAACGGTGTGATGCAGTTGTGCATGAATACACATGTCCCATATCAGTAAACATGGTAATACACAGTCCAAATACACAATATAATCATACAATCCAGTCAATTGGGCCATATATAACCACATAATCCCGTAGGCGCTCAATTCACAACAGTAATCCACGTAATCCCGTAGGCAATCAATCACAAGAAACACATGATTGGAATAACCAACTAGGTTACTCACCTAATAACTTCCACGCTAGTGCCGGGAAGTCTCTGCCAAGTCCGTGGAACAACGGTCCACTTGAGCCTCTATAGCACATTAAAAGAATAGCCATTACCATCGGTATACTTGAAATGACTAAATAATGCACATGAAATCAAGAAATGTGTATAATGCATGTTCATGGCAATCCCGCCCTAATCCAATATTTCCCATAATAAAATTCTATTAAAATTAGAAATCCATAGGCACCGACGGCATGCCTAATCGGACCTCTATAGGTCCCCAATTAAATAAAGCAGTGTTTCAATGTTAAGTTAATAGGGGCTACGCCAAATTCCGCCTAAAATTCCGTTTTCTCATAAAATGAAATTAAATATTTAACGAATCCGATGCCTCTGGAATTAGGTCAATCGGACGTCGAACGGAAAGTAATTGACAAAAGAAGTCAAAACTCTTTTATATGCCAATTAATAATTAATAAAATCCCTTTCCCTTTGTCCTAACACACCAACCCACTTCCAACATTCATAACTTTTCTACACATTTCTAAAAATGCAAACTATACTTTGTTGGAAAGCTTAAGAAAAGCTCTACAATTCTCAAGAAGACCATAAAATCAATTCCAACCTAAGGGTGTCAAATACTCCATCCAACCTACTGCCTACTCAATTTCCATCAACACAGGGCAGTACATTGGCAATTCCATAACTCACTGATTCTTCAGTAATAAATTACCACAAAAATATGTTCAATAATTTCACAATGTCCTCAACAACTTTCATGAACAACCCAAAATCAAATTATATTTCTAAACAAGTCAATTAATTCATCTAATGTTACTGTCCCTGAAATCCTTCAATTTGGGCAGTAACCTTACAAGAAGCATAACTTCCAATATACAAGTCAATAAAATCAGAACTTTATATCCCTGTAAAGATAACATCTCAAACTACAATTGTCATGAAGCACTCAACATCCAATTCGATCTCTAACAATTACAAAACTGTTATGGAAGTTTCTGTTATGATCAGCCATTTATAACCTCATGTAGGGTCAGTTTTTGCAAAATCATAACTCCCAATTATAACTTCTAAAAATTACACACCATATATCATTTTCAAGGTAATCTCTTCCTCTACAACTTTTCAGAAGCTCACTCACACCAATTCAGTCCACATAAAATGTTAAAATTGCCTTCAATCAGTAAACTCACAAAATCACACTTAAGCTAGGTTTCATCCAAAATGCTCAAAACCAGTCATTAGTAATCAATTCATATCTCCCAATATACAATTCTAAAAATAGCAAGATCAGTAGCAATGGAAATATATTTCAATATGCTCCAACTTCCATGAAGACCATTTTCCCTAATTCCATCTCAATTAATTCAAAAAAATCAACAAAACTCAGATGTCATGGTTGCGGTTACTGTTCACAGGCAATGGAACAGCAACTTTCCATGCAAAAATTCACCCTTCTATCATTGAAATTCAACAACACCTATTTCACACTAAATTGAAGCCAACATTCCAAAGTTTCAGTGGCCACTAACCTTACCTCATTTGCATTTTTACAAAATAAGTTATGAATAAAACAGTAACATCAATTACAAATCTAATTTTCCAGATTTAAGGTTAATCTTAGTTCAATCACTTCCAATGCCTCTTTCACATCACTAGACATCAAAATAAATACAAATTAATTATTACTACAGTCATACATATCCTAGAGCTAATACTGAAAAATTGGCAGCATTAAATCCATATGCAAACCTCATTTAAAAACTCAACCCTTAAATGAAAACTTACCCAAAATCTCCTTCAAAGCTTCAATAACCAACTTCTAACTCCTACACCAAGGTACCAGCCTCCTTCCCTTCTCAAGTATACACAATATTCATCTTCTAGCTTTGATGGATTTCTAGATGATAGCTTGAAGGTGTGGAGAAAGTAGAAAGAAGAGTAAAATTTTCTATGTATATGTAAAGTAGAAGTGTGTTTCGGGTGAGAACATTGATGAAGAATTGATGAAGATTTTATCCTCCTTTCCTTTTAAACACATACACATCCGTAGGCATTGAGAGGTGCATTAAATGTAACTTTAAAAGTGGCAAATTCCCATTGGTTTCAAGGTGGCAAATTCCCATTGGTTTCTTTTTAGTTGAAAAGTCAAAATATGACTTATTTAATCCAGTCCAAAATTTTACTCCATTTAACTCTAATGACCCTACTTTCAGTCCCAAAATAATATACCCAATATTATCGTGCCATTGGGTAGCGATCTTTGTTACCGAAAATCGATCGATTAAATCAATTGACGATTTTCCCGTCCAGAATTGTCTCCGAAAATCCAGAAAAATTCCTATAAATCCCTAAAATGTAAAACAATTTATGATGCAAGACAAATAATTTTTCAAACGCAATCACCCCATTAATTTCATACTGAAGTTCAACTTAAAACCTAAGTTTAAACCGTCATGAATGCATGTATACTATGTGCATGTGCAACCAATCAAGAATTATAGAGGCTATATGTCAGATGCTACCGCCGAGATATAATTTAATATCCCGAACCCATCCTAATTACCAAAATACCCTTCCTATAGGAGAGGGGATGTTACATCGTGACTGGAGCTGCCACTGATGCTCTCCTATCCCTAATCGCGCAGGCGCAAGAGTGTATACCTGTGGGGCTCTCCTACTTGCCTAAAATGCGATTACTGTTACTGAACCGAGCCTTGAGCTCGAGGGGAGTCAGTGCATACCCAGAGGGCTCTCCTACTCCCTAAGTGTGTCTGAATTTTGTTACTGTTGAGCGCTTAGTCACAACTCAGAAAGGAAGGGGCGATAATGGGGAAAAGTTCATGAATGCGACTCTTATGTGTGAATGTGGGAAAACGGTGTTAATACTGTTTATGCGTCTGATAAGCGTTATATAGTGATATTGAATGTGAAAAATTGTCAATGCATGAGATAATTTGGATTGTGGTGTGATTAGATCGGTAAGACAGTTAAAACCTAAAAGATGATTCGGATCCAAAATGTTACATAGACAGGATTAGGAAATATTGTTAGAATCCGATATAAGTGTTATTGATAATTGAAAGTGATGAATTGAAAATGAAAATCGGAAAGGCAATGATCAAAAAGACTCCCTTTCCTTCTTGATTAATCGTATATGAAATTTCGAGGACGAAATTTTTATTAGGAGGGGTGAATTGTAACATCCCGTTACTGTTAGCAAGGGTATTTTGGGTAATTGGGACGGACTGATAGGTTTCATAGCATTTACCGATTGGACATGTTACTGGCCTCTGATCATAGAGAAACAGGTTTCTTACATATGCATTTATTCATAGGTACATGCATTCATGATTTTCCGGCATTTTATTGTGAGTATGAATTGATTGGATCATGAATCGAAACTGATCGGATTAGGATTGATTAATCGAGAATTGGGAGTAAGTGGGTTCGAATGACTAATTTAGAATGGTCTAAGTGTTATTGATAATTGATAGTGGCTTATAGGAAATTTTCGGGAAATTCGGGAGAAAATGCCCGGACCGGAAATTTTGGAGTGATGATCGATCGATCAGATAGTATCGAAAGAATTGTCCAATGGCGATGAAAAAATTAGAGTTTTACTGTTAGGAATTAAAATGTTGAGCCATTGAAATTTAGAGACTGAAATTTGGACTGATTTGGAGACCTATGTCTATAAATAGGTAGGTTTGAGAAATTGGGAACATTCTCCTTCTTCTCTACGATTTATCTCCAATTCCTTCCCCATTGGTGAGGATTCTTTGATCTTTCTTTATGGTTTCTTCTCCTTATGCTAGCCTAACTGGTTTATTGTGATTGATGAAGGTTGAGAAGGATTGAGAGTGGATTAATCGTTGATTTGAGAAAGTTTTAGGGTTACGGTGAATTGTGGTTTTAATCTTCGATTGGTAAGTATTTTTGTGTTTAATGTTGTTATTAATGGCTTTTAGTGTATTTATGGTATTTAATGAGTTAGATAGAGTAGATGGGAGTGTTAAATGTTGAGTTGAGAGTGTATTAATGGCGGAAATCGATCGGAGAAGATGATCGACCGTCGACGTCGACGAAAGTGCAGAGGCGTTGAGGCCTTCGTCATGATTTAATAAAATTAATTTGCACGCGTCGACGAAGCGGCTGGACGTCATGGCGAGAGGCGCTGAGGATTCAGGCGCCAATGAAGCGTGTTTCACGCCGCGAAGCGATCTTCTCTTCGTCGCGGCGAAGGGAATAGGTCGCGCGAAGGGTGATTCTGAATGGACGAGTATTAATTTATCGGGCATAACTTATGGTATAGACCTCCGATTGAGGTGATTCCTGATTCATTGTGAACTAGAGAAAGAGGTCTACAATTGAGGATAATTATGGGAGTTAGAATTGATTTAATTGGTAATGAATTATAGAGATTAAGGTCAATCATGGGTTATGGTGTGACCTAAATGTCAAATTGAGACTATTGGAGTTTTGATTGGGAATTGCAATTGAGGTTTTGAACCGATGAATAGAAAAAAATTGCTATAGGTGATTCGAATTGAGGAAAATTGACTGGATTTTAGGAATGGATCATTTATTAGTGATCAATTGAACAAAGAGATAGAATTGGGCTTAAAGTACCGAAATTGGGATTTAGCACCGAAAAATCGTGGACATTCATTGTACATCATTTCTGTTAGGACCCGATCCGGGAACCGAATCCCAACCGGAAAACGAAGAACGAAGGGAACGGAATTGAATGGAAACGGAAATTTCGTATCGAAATTTCGAATCAGAATACAAAGCATAAGAATCGAAAGCGAAGCGCATAAACAAAAATTTCGCATCGAAATTTCGAATCGGAAACAATATGGCGAATTACAATTCGATACAAATAACAGAATGCGAATCGAATCAAAGAACAAAGGTGAACTGAAAGCAAATCGAATCATAAAGCGACATACAAAGCGAATTAATTCGAAATCCAAACGGAAACGAATCGATAAACGAAGCAAACAAAACGGACGAAACAAATCATATAGCAAAACAAAGCGAAGTGGATACTTAACAAATGTCCGACATCCGAGCATAAGTTATCTACAGAAAGCGTTGCGTTGGAGATCTAAGCTAAGACACATTCCAAAATCCGGTATGAATTTTTTTTTCTTATTCTCATTTCTTACATCAATCACATCCATATAATTTCCCATAGGAAATTCAATCTTAAACCCAAAACTTAGCAATCATACAAAATCTTATACAAATCCATACAAATCTCAAATTACACTTTATTCTCATTTTATCGAAATTTCGGCAGCATAACGGCTGCATTTATCCTAACCCAAACCTGCAAAGTGTTCAAAACAACACTTCTAGAAGCCCAATAAATCAAACAATCATCAAAATCAACCGGACCCTCCGTCCGGGATCTCAGCAGAACAAACGCAATCTTAATTCTAAAACATTCTCATAACTATAATACAATATATTGATCTCATAACTCAATCTCATTTCCAAACTTATACACAATTCCATATACAATTTCCAATCCCAACTTTATACGCAAATACATTTATCCCGAACTTATCTTAAGCCATAAACATATTCATACTAAAGATCCAAATTACACAAAATCTAAGCGACACAAATGTCGTAAATCGATGTTCACATTCTTTCATCCGATCTCCGTCAAACACGGAGATGGGGATGAAAGGGGTGAGCTCTAAGCTCGTGGATAACACATTTATAAATTGAATAATAAGCGTAAATCATTTTCATAAACTTTTGCCAAAAGGCTAATTTTTCAAACTTTATAATTTTTCAAACAATTTCCTCAAACCCTTTTTTTTCATATTTTCAAACTTTTCATAATAATCTCACTTCTTCTCATTTTTTTTCAACCTTCTCGAATTTTTCATAAATATGAATGCAACATTCAGAAACAAAATTGAAAACACATAACATATCATAATGGTGCAGTTCGGTCCGAAGAACGCATCGCACATTCCCGCATAACGGTCCCTGCAAATTCGTGAATAGAACGCATTACACTTTCCGCATGGCGTCCAGTAGTAACCAGGGAGTCCGAATCGAGCTCCGTGCCACTAGCGGGCAGCAGGGCGAAGGCTATACAAATAGAGACAGCGCTAACTCACCAAAGGACCTAACCGAACCCACATAACACGTAAACGAAAACAAAGATTTGAATTGCCCGAAGGCACTTTTCAAAATCTTACTTTTCAAACTTTTCATATCGACACAATCGCATATTCACATGGCTCACATATCACATTAATAAACATATTCAATTTCAATTCAGCAATTTAATCACGATAGATCAAAATCGAGCAATGAATGCAAGTTATTTCTTTAAAACAACATTTACATAAAGCACATTTTCAAATTTGTCAAATCATTCACAAGCTAAGCATTTCTTCAATCTTGTATTTTCAAAATCATTCAGAAATCATAATTTCAAACATTTACAAAAACAATAATTTAACAAAAATTCACATTTTTGCTTTCTTTAATTTTTGAAAATTCGTATTAAGCTTACAGATCAAAATATAAATATACTACCTACCTCGAATTAATGCCAGAAGCTTGTCCAAATCGTCAATTCTCCAAATTTCTCCTTCTTTCTTTAACTTAAAAATTCCCTAAGCCATAAATATCCAAATTCATCATCATAATTTGCATAATTCTCAAAATTAACTATCGGAAATTCATAATCATCATATTTCCAAGCTTTCTAAACCAGAATTTCTAAAATTCCCAATTTCAAAACTTGACCTAAACCAATACATTCAAATTTGATCTCATAAATAACTTAATTTTTAAAATTAATATCACTATTCATCAATTCACACTAACTCCAAAATATCTACATCCTCAATTTCAAAAATCCCCAAATCTTAAAATTGGCCTAAACCAATTTATCCAAATTCAATATCATAATCCATAAATTCTTCAAAATTGAATTCATAAATCACTAACCCATATCATTATCTATAATTCTACACCAAAATATCACAAAATTCTTCATCACAAAATTAAGCCTAAACCTTAATCAATTTTCCATCCAAAATTAAACACAACTTAAAGCATAAATATCAAAATCAACTTCATAAATCACAAACCCATGTCAATATCCTTATTTCTAAACCAAGAATTCCTCAAAAACTCAAAGTTTAAAAATTTTTCTTACCTCTTTCTCTTCAAATTTTCGAATTTTTGGGCTTGGAAGAAAGTCCTTAAGCTCCTCCATCTTTTTCCTCCATGGAAGAAGCACGAAAATCACCTTGGAAGCTTGGAAAAATCAAAAACTTTCTTACCTTTCTTCTTTCTCCATGGCCACCGAGACTCCTTCTCTTCTCTTTCTTCTTATTTTCTCTTCTTCTTTCTAGAAAAATCGTGGATCTTCTACTTAAACGACAGCTCATAGTATAAATAATGCCATGTCATTAAAATTTTGATAAAAAGACCAAAATGCCCCTCATATGTTACTTTATGCCATTTTCACTTGCGGTTTTGATTCGCACTATCGATTTGAAGGAATTTGTTAAAACTTCCTTCTCAAGAAATGTTCCTCTCAATCATACGAATCCAACGCCACTGACCGCGCTCAATTTGGATCACTACACCAAAAGTTATACGCAAAACAGTTCGGGTATATCCATATTCTAACACATTTTCCATGTACGATTATTTCCGTCCAAAAGTTCACATTCTTAATCCCAGAATTGAAACTAGATGTCTTCATAAAAATTGTATCCTTATGTCTCTAGTTTAATTCAAAACAAGAATCGCCTCATTTCGATTCCTAGATCAAAAGTTATGCTTAAAATACTCTCAGGTGTTCCCAATCTGAAAATTACACCCTAATCCGAAATTAAATTCAAAAATTAAAAGTCTTAGGGGCAAAATTGACATTTCATGTCTTCATATGATTTGTAGCCCCTTGTCTTATCTTTATTTTGCCTCAATAATCACTTCAATCGGATCTCTACAGATCCCGAATTTCACAAAACACTGAACTATGCTCGAAAAATTTCCCGACTCACTTTGATTAAATTAATCACCTTAATTATTTCAACATCAAGTCCAAAACTCAATCATAGGCATTTATCATTTGAATTCCTAAAGGAATACCACCTCGTCCTTGTTTTTATCATTTCCAATCTTACAAACAATACACTTTAATTTCAAAACTCTTACATTTTCACGGACATAAGTAAATACAATGCTTTCAAGGCATTTTAGCCCAAATACAACCAAAAAGATAAAACTGCATTTACAAAGAACAAACTAAAGCCTTGAGACTTCTAAAACAAATTCATACCCCTTTTTGATAAAAACACTTTGTTATCCGATTCGATTCGTTTCAGTCTGTTTTGCTTTCAATTTCGAGCCTTCGATTTGCTTTGTAATTTGCTTCGGATTCAATTCTTTAGTCTTTGATTTTCATGTGCTTCGTAATTTGTTTTCAGTATGTTTCTTCATTTCCGTATGCTTTTCTTCCGTTCCGTGCGATTTACTTTTGCTTTGTTCTTCGTTTCGTTCTCCGGTTGAGACCCGAACCTTGTACAAGTATGATAATGGTTTTTAAGATGAATGAAAAAAAAATTTATATCGGGATGTTCGGATTAGAAATTGGATATTTGGTAACGGGTTATAAGAGTTCATAAGGAATCATGTGTACGTATTGAGGGGATATGTATAAGTAGTTGGGTTCCGGATTCGGGATCCAACAATTTCACTGAGACATATGCATTGTTAAGTCAAAATGACTTTACATAAAAATGATTTTGATGTATAACAAACATAGTGAGATCAAATACAAGAAAAACAAAACGATCATGAGACGTATCTGTATTTAATTCGGAGATGACGAAGATGATGTATCTGATTTAATTCGGAGATGATTTAAGATGACGATATCTGAGCGAAGTTGACATGACTAAGTTGAAAAGTCGATCTGATTTATTACGCATAAATCAAAACATGTATTTAAGTTTGTCAAAGTAAAGAGTCAACATGCACGCAGATGACACAAGACAATAAAAGACGCAGACGCAAATGTAGATCTGAGACGCAGTAAACAAAAGCGACGCAGACGCAAACGCAGTAAAAGAAACAGACGCAAGAGTCGGTTCGAGTTAGTTCTGTAACTCAACCGATTAACTGCTTTTAAAGATTCAAGATTCAAGAATCAAGAAGCAGTTAGAGACGAAGGCTATAAATACAAGTCGAAGTCGAAAACTGAAGTGCTTGCTATTTTGAGAAAAATTACACAAAGCGAAAAAAGCGATTAAGTGCGAATTAGCTGAACGCTATCCTTCTGTAACAGAGTGTTCAAATATTTTCTGAAAAGAAAAGTTGTACAGATAGCCTGCAGAGGCTAAGTGTGAAAGAATACTGGTTGTAGAGACCTGAAGAGGCTCGTGAAAGAATACTGTAACGCTTGAAGAGATAGTGAAATCTCGTAAGAAACTCGAGGATCGGACGAGCCTACGGTTTGGGGTGAACCAGATAAATCTGCGTGTCTACTACTCTCACTCTATCTCACTTTTAGTTTCAAAGTTGATCTTTATTTACTATTCATATACTTAGCATTGAAAAGTTTGATCAATCAGATTAATAAGAATTCAGAAAGAATCTTAATTCTAACAAGTAATTCTAAAAGATATTCAAAAAGGAATACACAATTCAACCCCCCTTCTCGTGCATTCTATTGTGTTTTAAGTGTCAGATTAACGTGTGATTCACTTCAATTGGTATCGAGCACGGTATCCAAGAATCACTTTGGAGAAGTGTGGATTAAAGATAATGGCGAGTCACATATATACATCATTCAAGGAGCCTCACTCACTAGACCTCCAAAGATTCAATGGAGAAGACTATCATTCATCGGAAATATAGGATGCGGTTATTCATCGAATCTACATGTAGACCTTTGGGACGAATAGAGAACGGACCCTATATACCGTAGATGACGAAGGTAGTTCTATTCCACGAAGCGATGGACGGCCGATCGTAAAGCAAGAATACAATCAATTCAAAGGCTAAATTTTTCTTAACGTGTGCCCTAAGTAGAAGCGAAGTACGACAAAGTGCATGGTTGCGACACAAAGAAAAGAAATGTGGGACACATTGTCCATTGCTCATGAAGGCACAAGTCAAGTTAAGGAATCCAAGATAAGTATTCTTGTACATCAATATGAACTTTTCAGATGGAAGATGAAGAATCTATTGATCAAATGTTTGGAAGATTTCAAACAATTATCAATGGATTGAAAGCTCTTGGAAGGACATACAATAATCAAGATCACGCTCGCAAGATTCTAAGAAGTCTTCCCAAGAGATGGAGACCAAAAGTTACTGCAGCAAGAAGAAGCCAAAGACTTAAGCATATTAAAGCTAGATGAGTTGGGATCCTTAAAGATTCATGAAGTTGAACTCAACGTCAAGATAAGCCCAAACGAGAGAAGTCAATAGCATCAAGGTCGGACAAAAGAATCATAAGACTCAGAGAAGGAGGAAGTCATCAAAAGCATTGAAAATTGAAGAATCAAGGGATGACAACTCTAGCCAATCAGATTCATAATCGAGTGATGAAGATGACGAATTATCTTTCATTTCCGTAAAGATAAGACGATGTGGAAGAAGAAGCCCGAAATAACCGACATTCGTAAAGAATGGAAAAGATGAAGCTTTAAAAGTCTTATATCATTTGTTACGAGTGCAATCAGCCTGGACACTACAAGTCCGAATGCCCTACTCTCAAGAAGAAACCCAAGAAGAGTAGAGAAGGCAAGAAAAACATGATGGCAACATGGGAGGACCTATATTCATCTGAATCAGATACAGGCTCCGAGTTATCAGAACATGCAAACATTTGCCTAATGGTCGAGGAAGATAGTGATGAGGAGGTAAAATCTGACTACGAAAATTTGCATGATGCATATTCAGAACTGTTATAAGATTCTCATGCTATTCTGAAACAGTACAAGCTGTTGAAGAAAAAGTATGCAGAGAATATTAGAAATACTGAGAAAATAGAGAGAGAAAATATTTGCTTAAAAAAGGAGTTAGAAGTTAAAAGGAAACTTGTAGACAGATTAGATGAGATTAATCAACTCAAACTGAGGATCAAAAATCTATCAGCTGATCTAGTTACTTTCACAGAGAGTACAAAGAAAATGAATGATATGCTAGGAAAATGTAGACATCCTAGTGATAAGATTTGGATTAGGGTTTATCGAAACAATACTCGGCCTCGTAATAAATTTGTCTATCAAAAGGAAGAAATAGGATAACATATTTTAATCAACGTCTAAGTAATATGCATCAAAGATCATATCATGTGCATACTACTAACCATAAAGGACCCAAGAAAATTTGGGTACCAAGAAATAAAATAGTTTCTCCCGCAGATATCCTTCCTTGGAAGATACGGCAAAGCACCATTAGTATTTAGGCAATGGATGCTCGCGACATGATGACGGGAAGAAGGTCTATGTTCCTAGACCTTCAAGATAAGAAGGAGGATCAAGAACTTTCGGAGACAACCAAGCAGGCAAAATCATTGGAATCGAGAAAATAGGTAAAGATTCCTTTGCATGCATAAATAATGTACCGCTTGTTGATGGTCTAAAACATAACTTGATTAGTGTGAGTCGGTTGTGTGATTACGGTTTTATAGTTACATTCAATCAAAATCTTTGTGAAGTCGAAACAAAGATGGGTCTATACTTTTCTCTCGCCAAGAGAAGAAACAACCTTTACAAAATCAACTTAGAAGATTTTCAAAGTCAAAATATCTCATGTTTTCTATCTTACCAAGAAGAAAGACTAATCTGGCATAAAAAGCTAGGTTATGTCTCTTTGAAACATATTTCAAAATTGGTAAAACATGATTTGGTAAGAGGTTTACCAAAAATAAGTTTTGACAAAGAATTTTTTTTCTGTGAAAATTGTTTGAAAGGAAAACAAAGTTAAAACCTCTTTCTCTTCTAAAATTTTGTAACTTCTTCAAGACCTTTAGAACTATTTCATATGGATTTGTTTGGTCCTACAAGGACATTAAGTCTTAGCGAGTAAAGAAATATGGACTTGTCATTGTTGATGATTTTACTCGATTTTGTTGGATATTGTTTTATCACACAAAGATGAGTCTTTAAGTACTTTAGAACTCTATCCGAAAGTTACGAGAATGAAAAGGAATGTCTATAGCTAGTATCAGGAGTGATCATGGCGGAGAATTTGAGAATGAAAAGTTTAGAGTTTTCTGTAAGGAGAATGGAATTTCCCACAACTTCTCGGCCCCTAGAACTCCACAATAGAATGGAGTTGTTGAGAGAAAGAATAGGACGATTCAAGAGATGGCAAGGACTATGCTATGTGAGACTAATCTTCCTAAGTATTTTCGAAGAAGTCGTGAATACAAGATGCTATATTCGAATATGATCTTGTTGCGACCTATGTTGAAGAAAACTCCTTACGAGTTATGGAATGGAAGAAGACCAAGCATATCCTACTTTCATCCATTCAGGTGCAAATGTTCCATTCTGAATACGAGAGAGCTGTTGGATAAATTCTATTCAAAGACCTATCCAGGAATATTTCTAGGTTACTCATTATCGTCTAAGGCATTTCGAGTTTATAACCTAACTTCAAAGACTGTTGAAGAGACGATCCATGTCAAATTTGATGATAGTTCTCAAACCCATAAGGAAGATGACATGGAGATTGAAGGTCCTTCAAAGAACCTAGATGATGCCTCAAAAACTCCCTCGTCAGATACTCATTTGAATAAGATTGAAGATATTCCAGAAACTATAGAACTAAGACGAGATTGGAAGTATAAAAGTTCTCATCCAGAAGAGTTAATTATCGGTGAGACCTCAGAAGGAGTTAGGACAAGGTCCACATTCAGACGAGAAGCTAATGTAGCTTTTATCTCTGAAGTAGAACCTAAGAAGGTTGAGGAAGCTCTTCAAGACGAAGCTTGGGTGTTAGCCATGCAAGAAGAGTTGAACCAATTCACAAGGAATAACGTCTGGTCCTTAGTTCTAAAACCTCCTAAGAAATCCATTATAGGAACAAGATGGGTTTTCAAGAATAAGTTAGACTAATCAGAAGAGTGAGTCGTAATAAGGCCGTATTAGTAGCACAAGGTTACAATCGCAAGAAGGAATAGACTACAACGAAACATATGCTCCAAAGAGCTAGACTTGAAGCTATAAGGATTTTGTTGGCATATGCAATCTGTCACGATATAAAGTTGTTTCAGATGGATGTTAAGAGTGCATTTCTGAATGGCTTTATAGAAGAAGAAGTCTATGTGAAACAACCTCCTGGCCTTGAAGATGTTAAAAATCCAGATTATGTCTATAGACTTCACAAAGCCTTATACGCCTAAAGCAAGCCCTCAGAGCTTGGTATGATCGTCTGAGTACCTTCTTAATAGAAAAAGGTTTCAGCAGAGGTCAAGTTGATAAGACGCTCTTTAGAAAGAGTTTTCATAATGATTTTATCTTAGTACAGATCTACGTTGATGATATTATCTTTGGTGCTACTACAAAAGAGTTGTGTTTAAAGTTTGAGAGACTAATGAAAAGAGAATTTGAAATGAGTATGATGGGTGAATTAAAGTTCTTTCTTGGGTTGCAAGTTAAGCAGACCAAAGAGAAGATCTTCATTCATCAACAGAAGTATGTGAAAGAGTTGCTGAATAAGTTTGACATGAATAATGTGAAGCCAATGGCAACTCCGATGCATCCTTCAAACCTTTTGTCGAAAGACGAACTTGATAAGAAGGTGGATCAAACCCTATATAGAGGGATGATCGGTTCTTTATTGTATCTTCTGCAAGTAGACTGATATTCATTAGGTGTATGCTTGTGTGCAAGATTTCAAGCCGATCCTAGAGAGTCTCATTTTACTGCTGTTAAAAGAATTTTGAGATATCTCGCAGGTACTACTGATCTTTGCTTAATGTTTGAGAAAGGTAAAGATTTCAGGTTAATCGGATACTGTGATACGGACTATGTCGGAGATAGAATCGAAAGAAAGAGCACAAGTGGAGGATGTCACTTTCTTGGAGAAAATCTAGTCTCCTGGTCAAGCAAGAGACAAAGCTCAATTGCTTATCAACCGCCAAGGAGAATACATGTCCGCCGAAGATTCTTTATTCACGACGTCGTGGATCAAGTATCGACTTGAAGACTATTCAGATTAAGGAGGAGGAGATTCCAATTTATTGCGACAACACCAAAGGTAATAAACATCGTCAAAGAATCCAATTCAAGATTCGAGTAAAGCATATAGAAGTCGACATCATTTCACGAGAGACTACGCTCGGAGAAAGGTGGTGCTTCTAAAGTTCGTTGAAACAGAGCTTCAATGGGCGGACATCTTCACTAAACCACCGAGTGAAGAACATTTTCGAAGATAAGACGTAATCTCAATATGGTGATGCTAAATGAGCAGTTAGGCTAAAATAATGTGAGAAACTAACGGCGTTATACACAAGTGAGTTACAAATGGTAACTTTTCTCACTAGAAGATTTTGGAGGAAATATCTGATAAACTCGAGGTTCTTAATGATTCGAGAACCCATCAGTCCATAACCCTATAAGTAGACTGAAGATGATATTATAGCAGTCTTTTCATCATCTCCTGACGGTTCATTTCTACTTTACCAATTCTCTCAAAATCTTCTCACTCAAAAGCTTTCAGAAGATAATCTTCGCCTATACAATGGAAGCAAAGAATGATTTATGGAAGACTTGTGAACTTTGAATCACTAAGGGGTGACGACATGGATGTAGAACCTGAGATTATAAGAGCTGGCTGGAAGAACTTCTTTCAGATACAAGAACCTGTCTATATAAATGAGGTATATGAGTTCTGGAAGAACGCCTAAATCGATAGAAGACACTATTGTATCCTCTGTGGATAGAATATCGATTATTGTCACAAAGGATTTGATAAGGAAAGTAATCGATTGCCCATCCGCTGGTGAAAACTGCCTACCAAGGCCGGATGGATGTCCTCGCTGGAATGAAAGAAGAAGATGTCAAGAGGCGGCTATGGCACAAATGATTCAAGAGAAAGGAAGACATCAAATCGATTCCAAAGGCTAGGGTTCTGCATGCAATCTGTTCAATTGCATTCTTCCTAGAGTTGGTTCAAGGCATTTGGTGACTAATTTAGACGAACAATGTCTGTTCTTTCTTCTCAATCGAAATCCTATAGATCTACCCTTCTTAATCTTTCACTATATGGTTAAGGGGTTAAAGGAAACTTCCAGTTATCCTTATGGTATGATTTTGACGAGGATCTTTATGGAATCCAGTATTTGTCTGCACCAAGGTATAAGTCGAATTGTTCCAGTGAAGAGCAAGATTGATGTTCATACTATTCGGCGAATGGGTCTGAATACAGTAGACAAAGATCACGCCAGTTCTTCAAAGAAACCAAGAACTGAGGCGGAGCGTATATTGAAGAAGACTCCTGTCTCAAGTTCTCAATCGCCTGTAGGTATCAAATCGCCTACTGCCGAATTAAGGAGAGTGCTAGGGAGACCTCTCATGAAAATGGCGAGTCCTCTTGTCGCAAAAAGTCAATCTCAGAGGGCAAAGCAAAGTGCGCTAAAGAGACAAGGAGAAAGTCTCTTGAGCGAAGTAGTGAAGAAAGCCAAGAGATCTCCAAGAATCAGGACTCTGAGGCAACAGGAAGAGAAGATTGCCAGAGAACAAAGGCGAGAAGAAACTTCTAAATCTTGTGCAGCCAAAGCCACAAGATCCTTAGTCTCTATTCTGGAAGAGGATACGGCGGAAGATCTAAAGAGACCGAGAGGAAGAGAAAAGCAACATCTGTTAAAGGAAAATCTCCCGTGAAGAAATCAGAAAACTAATCAAGCGAGAGAAAAGACTAAGAAGGTTAGTCAAAAGAAGAGCATCTCAACTCGCCGAGGACGTTAGTCTACAAAAGAGACTATCGACATCGTTCAAGTTGAAGCGTAAACCGAGCATTATACAGTTCAAGAAATTCCTAGTGCTCAACAAGAAGAACCAAGAGATGAAAGCACGGCTCATGAATCACCGGCATTATAAAGGAGGAACCAGCAGAAGAATGGCGGTTCAGAAACTTCTAAGGAACACAACCGTATAAGCAAGCTGCGATCAGATTTGGCGATGATGAACCAAGTCTCAAGGTATATAACTACCGAAGTTCTTGAGGAAATATAGGCTGGAAATCAAATTGGTAGAAGTTATTACCAATCGAGCAATGCTATTATAATCGGTGTTGAACCAAAGAAGAAAATAGTAGCTCGTGCAACCTATATTGATTAATGGTATCACGTGGCGATTACTAAATGAAAAGAGAAGTCTTTTACGATACCTTGAGGCTTATCGATCATTTCTCATATCCTCAAGACGCCCCTCGCCCATCGTGTACTATGTTCCCAATCACGAGAACACAGAGATAAAGGTTGTTCGGATATTCAACCAAGGTGTCCAAAAGATTTTACAAGGGAAAGTCAAAATTATTTCCTGAAAATAATGTTGATGATGATCTGTCCATAGATCAGATTGCAGAAGAAGTGCAGAAAATTGATGAAGCATGCATTCCTGCACAAGACTCAGATCAAGCGAGCTGCAGCCATACAAATCGTGCGGAAGACTGTCCAGTAGGGGGAAGTATAAAACAGAACATTTATCGAAGTTCCTTGTTCGTATAGGTTCTTCAGATAGCCCTTTGTCTAATACATCGCCTATCAAGAACATGCCCTATCCTCGCAAGGAAGATAGTTGTTGATGCCGCCAGCCTTTTGATCTAAATCTTCCTGAAGTTTCAACATTCATTCGTCCACCGAATTTTGAGATTAATGAAGACTACACTCCATCCTCTCGATGCCTATACTACTACAATTCCTTTCGCCTCCATCGCCAGAAGCGATTAAGCCTCTTCACAAATGAAGTCGAGATTACGTGGTGAACTCAATGACATGAAGGAGACGGTGAATGATCTAAAGAAGATGATAGCAGAATCTCAAGAACCGAATCGATAATCATTTTTATTATAACAAATAGGGGAGAGCAGAAAAGAAGAAAATAATCAAGAGGAGAGGATGTTCAGATGAAGAAGGTGTGACCACAATGATTTAAGACAGGGGAAGAAGATAAGTTTTGCAACATCTGTAAAAAAATTTGTTTGTTTTGTTTTGTTTTGTTTTGTTTTCTTGTATGTAATTTGTTATATTCAAAAAGGGGGAGATTGTTAAGTCAAAATGACTTTACATAAAAATGATTTTGATGTATAACAAACATAGTGAGATCAAATACAAGAAAAACAAAACGATTCTGATGTACAAAGATGCATTTAATCTTGAGACAGAGCGAAGATGACGTATCTGAGATGAATTGAGATGACGAAGATGACGATACTGATGAATTCGGAGATGCATTTAAGATGACGATATCTGAGCGAAGTTGACATGCACTAAGTTGAAAAGTCGACATGACGCATACGCAGACAAACCAAAACATGCATTTAAGTTTGTCAAAGTAAAGAGTCAACACAGACGCAGATGACACAAGACAATAAAAGACGCAGATGCAAATGTAGATACAGACGCAGAAACAAAAGCAGACGCAGACGCAGACGCAAACGCAGAAAAGAAACAGACGCAAGAGTCAGTTCGAGTTAGTTGCAGAACTCAACTGATTAACCGTTTCTTTAAAGATTCAAGATTCAAGAATCAAGAAGCGATTAGAGGCGAAGGCTATAAATACAAGTCAAGTCGAAAATCAAGTGCTTCTTTTTTGAGAAAAATTACACAAAGCTAAAAAAGCGATTAAGTGCAAATTAGTCAACGCTATCCTTACAGAATAGAGTGTTCAAATATTTTCGAAAAGAAAAGTTATACAGATAGCCTGCAGAGGTTAAGTGTGAAAGAATATGGTTGTAGAGACTCAAGAGGCTCGTGAAAGAAATCGTAACGCTTGAAGAGATAGTGAAATCTCGGAAAAACTCGAGGATCGGACGTAGCCCACGGTTTAGGGTGAACCAGATAAATCATGGTCTACTACTCTCACTCTCTACCTCACTTTTAGTTTCAAAGTTGATCTTTATTTACTATTCATATACTTAGCATTGAAAAGTTTGATCAATCAAGATTAATAAGAATTCGTAAAGAATCTTAATTCTAACAAGTAATTCTAAAAGATATTCAAAAGGGAATACACAATTCAACCCCCTTCTCGTGCATTCTATTGTGTTTTAATGTCAGATTAACGTGTGATTCACTTCAATTAGTATCGAGCCTGGTATCCAAGAATCACTTTGGCGAAGTGTGGATTAAAGATAATGGCGAGTCATATATACATCATTTGAAGGAGCCTCACTACTAGACCTCCAAAGATTCAATGGAGAAGACTATCATTCATGGAAAGATAGGATGCGGTTATTCATCGAATCTACACATGTAGACCTTTGGGATGTAATAGAGAACGGACCCTATATATCATAGATGACGAAGGTAGTTCTATTCCACGAAGCGGATGGACGGGTGATCGTAAAGCAAGAATACAAGCTCAATTCAAAGGCGAAATTTTTCTTAACGCAGCCCTAAGTAGAAGCGAGTAAGACAAAGTGCATGGTTGCGACACAAAGAAAAGAAATGTGGGACACATTGTCCATTGCTCATGAAGGCACAAGTCAAGTTAAGGAATCCAAGATAAGTATTCTTGTACATCAATATGAACTTTTCAGATGGAAGATGAAGAATATATTGATCAAATGTTTGGAAGATTTCAAACAATTATCAATGGATTGAAAGCTCTCGAAGGACATACAATAATCAAGATCACGCTCGCAAGATTCTAAGAAGTCTTCCAAGAGATGGAGACCAAAAGTTACTGGAAGTCAAGAAGCCAAAGACTTAAGCATATTAAAGCTAGATGAGTTTTGGGATCCTTAAAGATTCATGAAGTTGAACTCAACGTCAAGATAAGCCCAAGCGAGAGAAGTCAATAGCATCAAGGTCGGACAAAAGAATCATAAGACTCGAGAAGGAGGAAGTCATCAAAAGCATTGAAAATTGAAGAATCAAGGATGACAACTCTAGCCAATCGATTCATAATCGAGTGATGAAGATGACGAATTATCTTTCATTTCCGAAAGATAAGACGATGTGGAAGAAGAAGCCCGTATAACGGACATTCGGAAAGAATGGAAAAGATGAAGCTAAGCGGAAAAGTCTTCTATCATTTGTTACGAGTGCAATCGGCCGACACTACAAGTCCGAATGCCCTACTCTCAAGAAGAAACCCAAGAAGAGTAGAGAAGGCAAGAAAAGCATGATGGCAACATGGGAGGACCTATATTCATCTGAATCGATCTGAGCTCCGAAGTCATCGTAACATGCAAGCATTTGCCTAATGGCCAAGGAAGATAGTGATGAGGAGGTAAAATCTGACTATGAAAATTTGCATGATGCATATTCAAAACTGTTAGAAGATTCTCATGCTATTCAAACAAAGACAAGTGTTGAAGAAAAGTATGCAGAGAATATTAGAAATCTTGAGAAAATAGAGAGAAAATATTTGCTTAAAAAGGAGTTAGAAGTTAAAAGGAAACTTGTAGACTGATCAGATGAGATTAATCAACTCAAATTGAGGATCAAGAATCTATCAGCTGATCTAGTTACTTTCACAGAGAGTACAAAGAAAATGAATGATATGCTAGGAAAATGTAGACATCCTAGTGATAAGATTGGATTAGGGTTTATCGAAACAATACTCGGCCTCGTAATAAATTTGTCTATCAAAAGGAAGAAATAGGATAACATATTTTAATCAACGTCTGAGTAATATGCATCAAAGATCATATCATGTGCATACTACTAACCATAAAGGACCCAAGAAAATTTGGGTACCAAGAAATAAAATAGTTTCTCGTGCATTTTATTGTGTTTTTAAGTGCTGTATTAACGTGTGATTCACTTCATGCATTACTGCACTGTTTAATTGAGCAATTAGTAATGGACTGTATTTTTACTGTTATAGAGGCGTCGTTGGATCGTCGTTTCACGGACATTGCTGGAACTTCCAGGCAGTAGCTCGGAAGTTACAGGTGAGTAACCTAGTTGGTTTCTCAAATTCCTGATTGCTTACATGCTCTACATGAATTACATGCAAAGATGAATTGTATGACTATCGATGATTCTTGGCATGTATTGGATTGAATTGCATGCTTTTACCGAATCGACCCGCATCTTGTTCATGGATCCGAGACCCAATATCGGGCCTTTATAACCATATCATAGCGATCACTGAATACTGCAATACTGGGCTTTTATAGCCATACACTGAATCACTGAATACCGAATTACTGAACACTGCATTGCATGCATAAATGCATGATCAGATAATGGAATGTGACCCAAGTTGCTATTATCACTGAAAAGAGCCTCGAGCTCGAATATTGTACTGACCGGGCCTAGCCCGAGGGGAGAAATCCCTGACGCGTCCCCCACTGAACACCGACTGAGCACTTGGGCACATCATCAATAATCGGAAAGAGTCTCATATGCATTATATACATGACTGATTGAATTGCCAAATTGTGTGACGATTACTGAACTGTGTGATGCCATGATTTGCTGTAAATTGTGATGTGACACTATGAACTGTTCTATGCTATTGTAAATTGTTACCGATACTGTAAATTGTTATATAATACTGTTAATTGAATATTACTATACCGTGTTGTACGCAATTTGCGTAATGCATGGTTTGAGTGAACCATCGATGATGGTTTCTCAATGAGTTCGCAAACTCACCCAATATTGCAATTATTTTTCAAGATTTGGCTAGTACCCCGTTAGACAAACGGGAGTATGATTTCAGCAAGCAAGTCGAGTTCGTGCTCGGGATCAGTCTCATGTCTGGCATTTGATTCTTTCGATTTATGAATTGTACTGTTATTTTAGAGGGCCCCAACTGATTAATATTGTATTGTGAATTGATTATTGAAATAGTGTTTGATTTAAAAAGGTTTCCATATCGCGGGCCCCAAATTGTCTATTGATTTCTGCGCACTCGAGTGTTTTAAAAAAAAGATGTCATAATGAGTTTTAAACTGCATGGTCCGCTTTAGCATACCACCTCATGGTCACGGTTCGGATATCACCATCGATATCGGGTTCGGGTCTGGCGGGAGTGGGGTGCTACAGGAAATCTTTTTTTTCTATGTATATTTCTCCCCCATTCTATAAAAACCACAATAATTTAACTTGAATCATCTAATTTACTCTTCATAAAAATAGTCAAAATCCTATGCAAATAAACTCAATACGATTCCTTCAATTTAGGGGTTTAAAATCATTAAGGATATCAAAAAAAAGGGGCAAATTTTGGCTTGTAACAAAGTTATTATGCAATAAAAGAATGGGTAACGCTCAAATTGTTTTTCTGGGATAAAAAGTAAGGTAGGCTTGTTTAGGAAAAAAAATGGTTATCCTAAATGCCCTCATCATCTATGTACATAAATTCATAAAAAATGTGGTCTCAACATGTATTCAAAAGCAAGTTCTAGCATAAACAAACTATGTTTGATAACATATAATAAAAAGATATGTATGAGAACATATGTGATGAATGCTCTTAGGCTCAAAGCGCACATGGGTGTCAAAATGCATCAAGTCCCACACACTTTCATTTGATAAAAGAAATGAGACACTTGAAATAATTTAATGACAATACTGATCATACTTGTCTCTTTCATGCATTAGATCTTAACCAAAAATTTACCCTAACTTAAGGATTATTCATAAACAACAATTAGAAAATTATGAGGCTATCACAACCAAAGTTATGAATATCGTATCGGACTTGGTACTAGATTGAACTGTACTAGTACCGGGTACCGTTTCGGATAATTTTTTAAATTTATGAAATAGTCCCCAAAATTTTTAAAAATTACAAAATAGTCCATATTGGTATATTGTACAGTTGTACTGTATACTTTACTAGTTTACTGTTTACTGTTTACATCAACCATACTTTCAAAAATCTTAATAATAAATAATAATGACAATTAATATGAAATAAGTCAATAACAATAATTTTAAATATTTTACATATAAATAATAACCGTAATTAATATAAACAAAGACAATCATCATCATACACACATCAAATTAAGAATAATACAAAGTATTTAAAATATTACAAATTACAATAATACAATTTCATCATTTTAATAAATAATATTACATCAAAAATTCAAAACATCCGATAAAAATAACAATAAATATTACAAAAGAGTTGATGATGAAGAAGCAATCAAGTAGAAGTTAAACCTGAAACAAAAATATTACAATTAAATTACATATATACAATTTAACATAAACATCAAATACAAGTAAAATTAAAAGAAGAGGCAAAATAAAAACCTGAAATTCATTCGTCAATGGGAGGATACCCGCTAGAATTGCACTGACCCCGGTGATCATTTGGTACAAAATCCTCATCATTGAGAGAAGCTTCATCATCATTATCATTTAAACTTAATGCACCAAATGACATGTCAATGCTTTCCCATCCAAGATTATCTTCCAAATTCAAATCATTCACATCAACCAAATTGGGTTCTTCAGAAACCCAATCCGCTAAAACATCAATATTATCAATGGCAATTGGATCATTTAAACTACTTGTGTTATTCAGACTCCTAGTAAACAATTAACTTTAATTATTAAAAAATTATAAAAAAATTATATCAAAATTAATAATGATAATAATGAAAATAACATACATTTCCTGAAGCTTTAAATTGTATCAAACATAAACTAAGTCATTCAACCTCTTATGCTCCAATCTATTCCTTTTTGCTGAGTGGATAAATTCAAATGTGCTCTAGTTTCGTTTACACCCAGTTGCACTCACACATTGACTTAAAATCTGAATCGCAAACCTTCTCAATTCTGGAACACAATTTTCGAATTGACCCCACCAAAAAACTGCAAGTTATAAGACAAAAAAAGTAGTGTTATAAACAAAATAAAGTGATAATTAATTTTCAACAAATAAGAAATAGGAAATAAATAATACCTGAAAAAAGTTTTCCTCTTTCTCGAATAGCAATTGGCATTCCAAAATCCCCATAAGACAACTTATAAAGCTATATTTGTGAGCTTAAAAGATCTTGCATTGCATCATGAGGAATAATTGTTGTAATTGTGAAAAGTATTCCTCTACTAACTTCAGCTTGCTTTGCAAGATCCAATCTAAAATAAACACTAGGATTCAAAAATGCCCCAGCTGTAAACAATGGAAAAAAAAAAGTTGTCTTTCCCTTCTCTCATTAATGATTAAGAGAAATGGTGTGTATAAAGAAGACCTATTTTTTAGATTAGCCTTGATTGCTTCCGTCGATCTTTCTAAAGCATAAAAAATGTAACCCATTGTTGGCTTTTCTTCACTATCAGCCAACCGAAGCACCCTCACCAAAGGCCCACAAACTCGGATAATAAATTGACATTGCAACCAAAATTCTCTATCTTCCAGTATAATACTACAAACCTCCATTCCAGCATTAGACCTAGGATGCTGAGATGCAACCCACTTATCACTTGTATACATTTGCCTTAACTTCTTCTTCATCAAAAAAAAAGACTGAAGTGATAAGAAATTTGTTGCAAATCTTGTCACAGCAAGGCGACACAAATTCTTACCATTGGTAAATTCCCTTCTCATCAAATTCAAAACCCATGCAAGAGTATAAATGAATTTTGCCACTTTTTTAGCTTTCTACGTAGTCTCATCAATAACAGAAAAATATCTAAGATCTTCTATTTTCTCCAGCATTAAGTCAATGCAATGTGCAACACAAGGAGTCCAAAAAAATGAATTATAGGTATTCTGTAATCTTTTCTCTGCTGTTTTATAAGCGAAATCATTGTCAGTAATAAACTGAACAATGTTTTCAAGCTATACTTCATTCAAAACTTCATCAAATATCCCAAAAAAAGTCTCAACATTTCTAATAAGGCCAGATACATCAATAGATTTCAAAAACATAGATCCATTTGAAGAATAAACTAAAAAATTTATAATAGGCTCTTGTCTCCTATTTGTCCAACCATCACACATAATTGAACAACCATCAGTAGCCCAACTCACTCTTCTTTTAGCCAAATAAGTTCTAATTTCAGAAACAATACAACTCAAAAGTTTACCTCTTAAGTCATCAATCGATGGCCCTTTATATCCTAGACCATAAAAGGCTATTGCATCCATCATAAGTTGATAATAATAAGACTGAGAGGCATTGAATGACGAACATGTATCATACCACCATCTAGCTACTGTCATATCAACATTGTGAGTCGCATCTCTTAATTGCATTGCACTACAAATTGAAGGTTGGGCTCCAAGAGTTGTTCGTGGTGCAAAAAAACTAGTCACTTGCCTTCTTCTCTTCTTCACATCAGATTCTTCAGGATCCTAAGGCTGAGATGGAATACTACCGGTACTACTACCACTACCACTTCCACATTCAACATTTCCATAATCACCACGGAAACCAGAAAATGAACTTCCTCTACTAATTTCAAAATCCATTCTTCCCCTTCTATCTTTCTTAAATCGATGTTCATCAAGCAATGTTTTCATCTGCCACTTCACATCATAAATTACTTTTTTTCACGCTTCCACGTCTCCTTTAACCCCAGCTAAATGCCTTTTCAATCGGGTGATTCCTCCACCTTTCAAATGCTTGTTACAAAACAAGCAAATGGTATGATTCTTTTGACCAGGAATTGCACCAGCGTGAGCCCAAGCTGGATCACTATATCTTCCTAAACTAGGTTGATCGGGAGTATTTGAACTTCCTTCCATTTATCTGTACACAAAAATAAATAACACATAATTTCAGTACACAATGACAATATGCATATCCATCTTATATAAAATAACTCATTATGTAATAGTCATTCCATTTACAACAATTTCTAATTCCAACAATCACAATCATAATTCCATTTCCATTTACAATACAACAATTCTAAATTACAACAATCACAAGATAATCATAATTCTATTTCCATTTCCTTTCATTTACATTCCCATCCATTTACAATAATTCCCAATTCCAACAATCACAAAACAACCATAATTCTATTTCCATTTCCATTCATAATTCCATTTTCATGCCAACAATAACCAACAATTTCCAATCCCAACAATCACAAAACAATCATACTTTTATTTCCATTTACAACAATTTACAATAATCACAAAAAACTTTCATAATTTTATTTTCATTTCCTTCCATTTACAACGATTCCTAATTCTAACAATCACAAAGCAATCATAATTTCATTTACATTTCCTTTCATTTTCAACAATTTCTAATTCCAACAATCACAATCATAATTCCATTTCAATTTACAATACAACAATTCTAAATTACAACAATCACAAAATAATCATAATTCTATTTCCATTTCCTTTCATTTACATCCATTTATAATAATTCCCAATTCCAACAATCACAAAACAACCATAATTCTATTTCCATTTCCACTCATAATTCCATTTCCATTCCAACAATTTCCAATCCGAACAATCACAAAACAATCATCATTCTATTTTCATTTACAACAATCACAAAAAGCTTTCATAATTTTATTTTCATTTCCTTCCATTTACAACAATTCTCAATTCTAACAATCTCAAAACAATCATAATTCCACTTCCATTTCCATTCATAATATCAATTGAATTTCCATAATTGGCAAATAATGCATGACATATCTTATACAATTGTTCATACACATATATTCATAACACAATCATCAAATTCAAAGATTTATTCAGTAGTATGAGATCAAGTTGAATGATATAAATTTTTGAAATTTTTTCCTTTTTAAACCTTTGGTCTTCTTTTCATTTTAACAAGACATAATATTATATACACCATTTCATATTTCATTCTTAAATATACATGTTGCTTTTACAATTTTAATTGACATTAATAAATGTAAGTATAAATAATTAAAATTTACAACTGCAAGTCTACAACATATTCACAATTTAACAACAAACATTCAATACATCACTTCTTTATGCTCAAACAATTTTTTCCTAAATGATTAAATTCAATACCAAATATTAAAAATAAATTAATATTTCAAAATATTAACAATATATCAAATATCAATTAATGATTTAAAATCTTTGAGTGTTGTGAAAGTCCCTTATAATTAACCGTGAGTTGAGCTACTGGAATGACTTTGCTTAATCAAATGCCATAGCTCATTTCTCTAAAATGCAAAGTTAGAGTCATAAATAAAAGAGATAGGTGTCTTTTAGTTTTCTATGATGAACACAAGTAACATTGATGAGTTGATCAAAAGTAATAATGACTACTCTCATATGAAAAGTAATAATAATTTTCCTATAGTGACTTAGGTATGATTAAACAAAAAGGCCCATCATTTTTTCTAAGAATTCTAATCATTTCAAATTCTTCAATCTCCATACTAAGCTTAGTCTCAATTAGTTCAATTATTGCATACTTATTCTAAAAACAAATTTTTATAATGTTATTTATTCTTTTAGGTGGTTATTACTTATTACTTCTAAGTTCTAACATTCCAATAAGCTATAGACATATGGATAATTTCACACTTGATTATTAATTTTACATTTAGTTTTAAATGTTAATTATCAACTTTTAATTTTAAGTTTTAACAATCTTTATACTTTGCATAATACATAATTAATTAATTACATTTTAATCCCATTTTAAATTTCCATTTTCAATTCCAATTCTAATTTTCATGTAACAAATTTATGACAAAATAACATAAATTACTTACCCAAACCCAATACCCACGGTAATCTTCAACTTCAATCCAACAATTTCAAATTATCAACTTCAAAATTTCAATCCAAAATTCCATTCCAAAACAATTCCAATTTCCATCCAAACATTCAAAAATTCAAACTTCAACTTCGGTATTCAAAAATCAAAATCCAAATCCATTCCTCCACAAACAAGTTCACCCACCAATAGCATTTTCGTCAACTTATCAACACTAATACACGGCAAACGCAAATCCAATCCATTTCCAAATTTCAATCCACAACACAAAAAACAAAATCCATTTACCAGCAATTTTTAGATATCAACAGTCAACACACACCCAAAAAAATTATTTAACTGTCAGATGTCTCGAGTCTTCACTTGGGTATTCGGGTTGGGGCTTCAAGTCGTACCTCGTAGGGTTGTCCAGGTCCAGTCATCCACCTGTGAGCCGTCGGAAGGTCGATGGTGGTGCGGTTGTGCGGCAAGGAGGAGAGGTGACGTTGAAGAGGAGCTGTCGACGCTAGATCTACACGGATGAGGCCAGATCTACACGGAGAGGAAGAGAACAATCGGGGAGAGGAGGAGAACCAAGCATCGGCGACGGTGAGAGGATCCAGACGCCAGCAATAGAGACAGTGAAAGCGAGAGAGTGAGAGAGAGAGGGTTAGAGAGAGGAAGAAGAGTAGAAGAAATGAATGAAGTGAAGAAGAAAGAGGCGGTAGCAGAGCAGAGGGTCGGGGGGTAAAAATTAGGTTAAAATTTTTTTTGCAAATAAGTCCTCAAATTTTTTAAAAATTTTGAAATGGTCCAGAATTTTCTGGAATGTTGGGTACCGGCCAATACCCAACAGAAAACCCCGATACCGGCTGGTATTTATGGTCGGTACCGATTGTTGGGATCTAGGTTCTGTTTTGTATCAACCGGAACGGAACGGATCCCAAAACTTTGATCGCAACTTTCATCATAATATATTTTCTTGCTCCCCCATACCTAAATCATACATTGTCCCTAATATATGCATAAGATACTCACATCTCAACAAAAATAATTAGAGAAATAAAGCACAGAATAGAGGGCTCCCCTGAGGTATGAGCATCAGAAAGGATGTGTACTATGGTGTTAGTAGACATGGAGGTACAACTCCTATTAATTGAAGCAGAGCACCTAAATTCTTCTCAATTTTTGAAATTTTACTTTTCAATCTATCCAGCCAAGAATGATACTCTTGATGGATTGGTGGAGCCAAGAAGTTACAAATTTGGTCGAACATTACTGTGTTATCATTATGTTGATGATGAACCTCTCTTGGTGCGATCATATGGCGTAAAGCAAAATGTTATCTATTTTTTCTCAATTACCCCCATCCTACGTAAACAAGTCCTATCTAAAGGTTTCATCTTGTAAATTAAAAGACAAAAAAAACATAAGAAAGGTATTGAAAGAAAGGTAAAATAGAGAAGCAATATATTGATGAAAACTCACAATTTATTTCATATCATCTTTGGATTTAAATAGCTGAGAAAGCTAACAAGAATTTGTTAGTAGTGTTTCCTAGGCCAATGGACATATGTGACTTTTGTACTAACATTATGACTTATTAATAATATATTATGAGGTATTCTTTTATATATGCATGTATATTGTTTATGTAATGTGATTTATATTCCATAAATAGTATTAGGCTTATGTCATCAAGCATGTGACTTGATAGTAAAACCATAAGCTTTATAATACTATTCTAAACTGTCCTTAGTCGATCGTTATTGGTGGAACAATAATGAATTAAGGCTAGTATGTGTTCTGATTGATGATCACGTTTTTTTGATCATGGATATGAGTTATCAAATCAGAAACATAGATATTTGTTAGAGAACATATATTAGACCGACCCACAGGGAGAACGCTACATGGTTTTATGTCATTAGTGATTCTCAATATGGTTTGACTTTAGTCCTCTAACCTGAAGTCATCATGGTTCCCTACATGAGAAATTTAGTGTTTTGATATTAGACTAAGTTATCTTTAACCGGATAACAAATAGTCTTATGTTGGAAAATGAGAGAGATATCATTTGGGCCTCTTGAAAAGTAGGACTGAAGAAATGCATGGTCGTGCTCAAATGAATTGATGAGGAGTCATCAATGTCATTTGTTATAATCAGTCAACTTGGAGATCAAGAAACTATGATTAATCAAAGTTTGACATGTACCATGCCTTGTGATTAATATTGATATTGTGTTACAAAGGGTCTGAGTTTGTAATCATGGTTATAGGTTAAATCTGATTACCGATCCTCATTTGATTTGGGTAGTCATAATGTCTTGCTAGAGACTGCTTATAACTTATGGGCCTTGAAGTGTGATCAAGCCCATTGCCAACATCAAATGAGCCTATAGGGTCGCACACAAAGAGTGATGTGATCTGAGCTTATTCTCTTGGGCCTAATTCATTAAGTATTGAATAAATATATGTGGATATATTTATTGAGCTATATTGAAATAAGTTGTCGGGCTTTTATTATATGAGATATAATATGGGCCAAAACTTATTAGGCTTCAATGATTCTAATAGGTTTAGGATTATGATGTTCTTATTCCTAATAGGAATAGAAATTAGGTATGAGCCAAAAACCCTAGCCACTTTCATTCTTCTTCTAAAAGATAATTGTGCGGCATTCGAAAAGAGTTTTAGAACGTGCTAGCACACATTATCCGCTGCCCGGATCGTTCATCCTTGTGTGGATACTGGTAGAGGACGTTCACGCATTGCAGAGTCTACAAATCTAAAAAGAAACAAGTACACATCCACATCAAGAGGTAATTTCGTACATGTTATATTTTCGTTATACATCTTGTTATTGTAGTATGGTCCATTCCGCCACGTATTGTGAATACTAGGGCCATAGGTGATCCAACAGAATTTTAAAAAAAGCAATCCTAATCGTGATCCATATGAATCACAGAACAGATAACAATCCTCTTTTGAATAAGATTACATATTGACTAAGACTTTTATTTAAAAATAAAAAAAACATAGAAATCACGTGCACAAACTTAAAGCAAACATTTTAACACTCCACCTTGCTTTAAAGTTTGCAGACTCCAATTCTTTGTCGTAACTTCTCAAACTTGCTAACTGGAAGTGGTTTAGTGAACAAGTCTGCCAGCTAGTCTTTAGAATTGCAATAAGCCAACTTGAGTTCACCATTTTGCTGCACTTCCCTCAAGAAATAGAGCTTAATATTGAAATGCTTAGTCTTCCCATGAAAAACTGGATTATTTGAAATTGCAATAGAAGCTCGATTGTCAACAAAAATTTTAGTGATTTCTTTCTGCTCCATGTACACATCACACAAAATCTTCTTCATCCATAAAACTTGATTTGTAGCTGTTGTTGCTACTATAAATTTTGCTTCTGCAGTTGATTGTGCTATAATTTCCTATTTCTTGGAACACCATGAGAAAGCTCCTGAGCTTATATTAAAACAATATCTTGAGGTGCTTTTCATATCATCAACTGATCTAACCCAGTCACTATAAGAAAAACCGCATAGCTTGAAATGTTCACAGTTTTTAAACTTAACTCCATAATCAACAATACCTTTGACATACCTTAAAATTCTTTTTGCTACAATTAAATGCTTTCACTAGGACAACACATGAATCGAGATAAGAGACTTACAGCAAATAGAATGTCAGGCCTTGTTGCTGTGAGAAAAATCAAGCAACGAATCAAGCTTTTGTAATAGCCTTCATCAATTTTATCAACTCCATCTTCCTTACTTAGCTTTTCCTTTTGATTCATTGGTGTGTTTACCACTTTACATTCTTCCATCTAAAAATTTTTCATAATTTCATTAGTGTGTCATGGGGGAGGTGTTTAGTGTTTTAAACTTGAATTAATTTTGATTGTTTTTATTTACTTAAGTGATTTAGATTGTTTGTGTTTGTTCATGCATGCATGTTTTATTGTGTTATTTGTTAACGTGTTTTGTAATTTTCATTATTAATTTAGTGCTTTCCGTAGTTAGTTTGTACTAGGTAGGAGAATTTTAGGTAGTGAATTCACTTGGTTTATGCAAGGAAAGGATAAAACTTTGGAATCAATTACTTTGAGCGATCCACCTTGAACATAATGTTTGAGGTATCCATCTAAAAGACATTAAAGAAATGCTAAATGGAAGGCAACCCATATAATTTCTGTTTTATTTTTTTAATTAGTTTTTTTGTTTAATGAAGCTCGATTTAATCTGTTTGCTTTGTGTGCACAAGCCTAATTTTCAATCTCTTTTTTTGTCTTTGTTGGACCCCGAACCTTGGAGTGAAAAATTAGAAATAATAAATGAAATCAAATGAGTGTTTTGTATGTGATTTGTGTTATAGATGAGGAAATGTGATTTATGTATGATGATGGGTTGAGAAGCCTTAAGCATGAATCATGATTAGATATGTAAGACATTATGGAAAAGCAAGAGATTATGAATGAATAGATGCTATTGAATGTAAGAAATCATATGAATTGAGGCTGAGATTTGGATGAATTCCAAATCATAGTTGAATTGTTTTAAAGGATGTGTATTTAAGAAAGTGAAGTTAGGATGAATGTTAAGTGTATATGCTGATTTAAAGGAAATTAGAGAATGATCGATTTAGAATTGGCCAAAGTTGCTTTCCTTGAAGTTGTAGCTTGATCTTTTATTTTTCCAACGAGACTAAGAATGCAAGATTCCGAGATCGGAGTTAAGAGTTATAGTTGATACAAGTTATGATATTATATGAGATTTATGTTAGTGACAGCTATGATGAATGTTTGAGATTTATGATTTTGATGAATCAATTTAGTTCGGAATTGAGGAGTTCATGAATTTAATTTGTTGCTTGAAGTGTTTAGGCCTTTGAATGAGTAATTATGTGGAGATTATAAGTATTTATGAAGTTAGTTTTTATGGAAGAAGCTTTGGAAAAAGATTAAAAAGTTTTGAAAATTTGCATGTCCGTTTAACGGACAGCCTCGGGTTAAAAAGACCCCTCCCCTTGCACATGTCCGTTAGGCGGACATGCCTGTCCGTTTAACAGACTGTCTCGGATGTTTTGGTATCATTTTGGCCGTACGTGTCCGTTAAACGGACATGCCTGTCCGTTTAACGGACAGCTACGGGTCTCTTGGAGAAATTTGCGATTTTCACTAGTTTTCAGGCCGAATCTTGCTTCGAGGCCTCTAATACGAGTTGTAACCGTATACTTGGGGAGTCCTTGAAGGAGCTTCGTGTCACTAGCGGGCAGGCGGGAAAAGCCTATTTCTTGGGTCAATGTGCACGTGACGGTTCTTGGGGACTACCACAAACCCACTTAACATGAAATTCATGACTTGAAAATGGATTGCTCAAATGGCAAGATTTTGGAAACTTGTTCTTCATGATCATGCCATTTTGAAAAACACTTCCATGTAGCAATTCAAATTCACCAACCAAATTCACATAGCAATTTTCAATGCTTCATCAAAATTCCATACATCAAACATAAAACAAATTTCACAAATCTATCGAGAGCAATAAAAGCAACAATTTAAGCAATTTCTCAAATATTCAAAACAATGAATTTGAAAACATTTTATTATCTTGATTTTTTTGGAAAACATGCTATTGGCTCATTATTCAACTTATAAGCATAGTACCCACCTTAGAATCCTTGCTTGTAGATCTTGCTCAAATTGCTTCCACTCTTACTCCTCTTACCCCCTCTTGGAAATCCAAAATCAATTGCCTCCTTTCTCTTGCTCTTGAATAGGCCCTTGACTTCCTAACACAAACAAAATTCCATGAATTTCAATTCAATTGAAAAAATCCCCAATTTTTCCATAATCACCATAAACCCTAATCAAGCTCCAATCTAACCTACCCATGGTTCAAATAGGTTAGAAAAATTCAAACCTAGCTTAGAAACCCAAAAGCTCTATGGATTTTACCATCTTCTTCTTCCTCCAACCACATGTTTATAATAAATAACAAGCAAAAACCATTCAAAAGCTTTGTATCATGAAAAATTCTCTTGATTGATAAAACACATGTTTCTTTCAAATTCCTTCTTTTCATGAAATCAAAATCACAAACAACACAATCCAAGAAATTTTCAACTTATTCATAAATCATGAATGCATCAAAACTTGTCACAATTCATAAACATATAAACACATCATGATGGTTTGGGTAAGTCCAAATTCTTGACGTACTACACATGCCCATATAATGGTCCTGTGTAACCGTATACTTGGGGAGTCCTTGAAAGAGCTTCGTACCACTAGCGGGCAGGCGGGAAAAGCCTATTTCTTGGGTCAATGTGCACGTGACGGTTCTTGGGGACTACCACAAACCCACTTAACATGAAATTCATGACTTGAAAATGGATTGCTCAAATGGCAAGATTTTGGAAACTTGTTCTTCATGATCATGCCATTTTGAAAAGCACTTCCATGTAGCAATTCAAATTCACCAACCAAATTCACATAGCAATTTTCAATGCTTCATCAAAATTCCATACATCAAACATAAAACAAATTTCACAAATCTATCGAGAGCAATAAAAGCAACAATTTAAGCAATTTCTCAAATATTCAAAACAATGAATTTGAAAACATTTTATTATCTTGATTTTTTTGGAAAACATGCTATTGGCTCATTATTCAACTTATAAGCATAGTACCCACCTTAGAATCCTTGCTTGTAGATCTTGCTCAAATTGCTTCCACTCTTACTCCTCTTACCCCCTCTTGGGAATCCAAAATCAATTGCCTCCTTTCTCTTGCTCTTGAATAGGCCCTTGACTTCCTAACACAAACAAAATTCCATGAATTTCAATTCAATTGAAAAAATCCCCAATTTTTCCATAATCACCATAAACCCTAATCAAGCTCCAATCTAACCTACCCATGGTTCAAATAGGTTATAAAAATTCAAACCTAGCTTAGAAACCCAAAAGCTCTATGGATTTTACCATCTTCTTCTTCCTCCAACCACATGTTTATAATAAATAACAAGCAAAAACCATTCAAAAGCTTTGTATCATGAAAATTTCTCTTGATTGATAAAACACATGTTTCTTTCAAATTCCTTCTTTTCATGAAATCAAAATCACAAACAACACAATCCAAGAAATTTTCAACTTATTCATAAATCATGAATGCATCAAAACTTGTCACAATTCATAAACATATAAACACATCATGATGGTTTGGGTAAGTCCAAATTCTTGACGTACTACACATGCCCATATAATGGTCCTGTGTAACCGTATACTTGGGGAGTCCTTGAAGGAGCTTCGTGCCACTAGCGGGCAGGCGGGAAAAGCCTATTTCTTGGGTCAATGTGCACGTGACGGTTCTTGGGGACTACCACAAACCCACTTAACATGAAATTCATGACTTGAAAATGGATTGCTCAAATGGCAAGATTTTGGAAACTTGTTCTTCATGATCATGCCATTTTGAAAAACACTTCCATGTAGCAATTCAAATTCACCAACCAAATTCACATAGCAATTTTCAATGCTTCATCAAAATTCCATACATCAAACATAAAACAAATTTCACAAATCTATCGAGAGCAATAAAAGCAACAATTTAAGCAATTTCTCAAATATTCAAAACAATGAATTTGAAAACATTTTATTATCTTGATTTTTTTGGAAAACATGCTATTGGCTCATTATTCAACTTATAAGCATAGTACCCACCTTAGAATCCTTGCTTGTAGATCTTGCTCAAATTGCTTCCACTCTTACTCCTCTTACCCCCTCTTGGAAATCCAAAATCAATTGCCTCCTTTCTCTTGCTCTTGAATAGGCCCTTGACTTCCTAACACAAACAAAATTCCATGAATTTCAATTCAATTGAAAAAATCCCCAATTTTCCATAATCACCATAAACCCTAATCAAGCTCCAATCTAACCTACCCATGGTTCAAATAGGTTAGAAAACTTCAAACCTAGCTTAGAAACCCAAAAGCTCTATGGATTTTACCATCTTCTTCTTCCTCCAACCACATGTTTATAATAAATAACAAGCAAAAACCATTCAAAAGCTTTGTATCATGAAAAATTCTCTTGATTGATAAAACACATGTTTCTTTCAAATTCCTTCTTTTCATGAAATCAAAATCACAAACAACACAATCCAAGAAATTTTCAACTTATTCATAAATCATGAATGCATCAAAACTTGTCACAATTCATAAACATATAAACACATCATGATGGTTTGGGTAAGTCCAAATTCTTGACGTACTACACATGCCCATATAATGGTCCTGTATAACCGTATACTTGGGGAGTCCTTGTTCGTGCCACTAGCGGGCAGGTGGGAAAAGCCTATTTCTTGGGTCAATGTGCACGTGACGGTTCTTGGGGACTACCACAAACCCACTTAACATGAAATTCATGACTTGAAAATGGATTGCTCAAATGGCAAGATTTTGGAAACTTGTTCTTCATGATCATGCCATTTTGAAAAACACTTCCATGTAGCAATTCAAATTCACCAACCAAATTCACATAACAATTTTCAATGCTTCATCAAAATTCCATACATCAAACATAAAACAAATTTCACAAATCTATCGAGAGCAATAAAAGCAACAATTTAAGCAATTTCTCAAATATTCAAAACAATGAATTTGAAAAAATTTTATTATCTTGATTTTTTTGGAAAACATGCTATTGGCTCATTATTCAACTTATAAGCATAGTACCCACCTTAGAATCCTTGCTTGTAGATCTTGCTCAAATTGCTTCCACTCTTACTCCTCTTACCCCCTCTTGGAAATCCAAAATCAATTGCCTCCTTTCTCTTGCTCTTGAATAGGCCCTTGACTTCCTAACACAAACAAAATTCCATGAATTTCAATTCAATTGAAAAAATCCCCAATTTTTCCATAATCACCATAAACCCTAATCAAGCTCCAATCTAACCTACCCATGGTTCAAATAGGTTAGAAAACTTCAAACCTAGCTTAGAAACCCAAAAGCTCTATGGATTTTACCATCTTCTTCTTCCTCCAACCACATGTTTATAATAAATAACAAGCAAAAACCATTCAAAAGCTTTGTATCATGAAAAATTCTCTTGATTGATAAAACACATGTTTCTTTCAAATTCCTTCTTTTCATGAAATCAAAATCACAAACAACACAATCCAAGAAATTTTCAACTTATTCATAAATCATGAATGCATCAAAACTTGTCACAATTCATAAACATATAAACACATCATGATGGTTGGGTAAGTCCAAATTCTTGACGTATTACACATGCCCATATAATGGTCCCAGATAACCAGATACTGGGAGTCCTTGTTCGTGCCACTAGCGGGCAGGTGGGAAAAACCTATTTCTTGGGTCAATGTGCACGTGACGGTTCTTGGGGACTACCACAAACCCACTTAACATGAAATTCATGACTTGAAAATGGATTGCTCAAATGGCAAGATTTTGGAAACTTGTTCTTCATGATCATGCCATTTTGAAAAACACTTCCATGTAGCAATTCAAATTCACCAACCAAATTCACATAGCAATTTTCAATGCTTCATCAAAATTCCATACATCAAACATAAAACAAATTTCACAAATCTATCGAGAGCAATAAAAGCAACAATTTAAGCAATTTCTCAAATATTCAAAACAATGAATTTGAAAACATTTTATTATCTTGATTTTTTTGGAAAACATGCTATTGGCTCATTATTCAACTTATAAGCATAGTACCCACCTTAGAATCCTTGCTTGTAGATCTTGCTCAAATTGCTTCCACTCTTACTCCTCTTACCCCCTCTTGGAAATCCAAAATCAATTGCCTCCTTTCTCTTGCTCTTGAATAGCCCTTGACTTCCTAACACAAACAAAATTCCATGAATTTCAATTCAATTGAAAAAATCCCCAATTTTTCCATAATCACCATAAACCCTAATCAAGCTCCAATCTAACCTATCCATGGTTCAAATAGGTTAGAAAACTTCAAACCTAGCTTAGAAACCCAAAAGCTCTATGGATTTTACCATCTTCTTCTTCCTCCAACCACATGTTTATAATAAATAACAAGCAAAAACCATTCAAAAGCTTTGTATCATGAAAAATTCTCTTGATTGATAAAACACATGTTTCTTTCAAATTCCTTCTTGTCATGAAATCAAAATCACAAACAACACAATCCAAGAAATTTTCAACTTATTCATAAATCATGAATGCATCAAAACTTGTCACAATTCATAAACATATAAACACATCATGATGGTTTGGGTAAGTCCAAATTCTTGACGTACTACACATGCCCATATAATGGTCCTGTAAATCAGATACTGGGGAGTCCTGAAGGAGCTTCGTGCCACTAGCGGGCAAAAGGAAAAGCCTATTTCTTGGGTCAATGTGCACGTGGCGGTTCTTGGGGACTACCACAAACCCACTTAACATGAAATTCATGACTTGAAAATGGATTGCTCAAATGGCAAGATTTTGGAAACTTGTTCTTCATGATCATGCCATTTTGAAAACACTTCCATGTAGCAATTCAAATTCACCAACCAAATTCACATAGCAATTTTCAATGCTTCATCAAAATTCCATACATCAAACATAAAACAAATTTCACAAATCTATCGAGAGCAATAAAAACAACAATTTAAGCAATTTCTCAAATATTCAAAACAATGAATTTGAAAACATTTTATTTTCTTGATTTTTTTGGAAAACATGCTATTGGCTCATTATTCAACTTATAAGCATAGTACCCACCTTAGAATCCTTGCTTGTAGATCTTGCTCAAATTGCTTCCACTCTTACTCCTCTTACCCCCTCTTGGAAATCCAAAATCAATTGCCTCCTTTCTCTTGCTCTTGAATAGGCCCTTGACTTCCTAACACAAACAAAATTCCATGAATTTCAATTCAATTGAAAAAATCCCCAATTTTTCCATAATCACCATAAACCCTAATCAAGCTCCAATCTAACCTACCCATGGTTCAAATAGGTTAGAAAAATTCAAACCTAGCTTAGAAACCCAAAAGCTCTATGGATTTCACCATCTTCTTCTTCCTCCAACCATACCCAACATAAACCCCTTTCTCTCTCTAGAAGTTCTCATCCACAAAACCACAACCTATTTCTTAACTAAAGCATGGAGAAGATGAAGAACATACCTTGAAGACCTTGATTCCTTCTCCTTTTCCACGAAAATCTCCCTTTTTCCTAGCTTTCCACGATTTCTTCTTCTTCTTCTCTTCTTTCCACAACAACTCTCTCTTTTCCCTATCTTCTTTGTTCTTTCTTCTCTCAATTTCGTGCCTCCCTTCCTTAAAAAGCCAACTCACTTGTATTTTGACCCTAATGCCCTTACTAATATGCCTTGTAACCTCAGAAGCTTAAGTGGCTTGACCAATTTGCCCCTCATGTCATCTTTTTACCTTAATTTAATTAATTCATGCCATATGATCTTAGTCAAATTAACATGTTAATTAACTCCCATTAACATGCTAATTAATTCCTCAAAGTCATCAAATATGATAAAGTCTCAAAATATCATAAAATCATGCTTAACTTAGAACATTTTTCTAATCATCAAATTGAAGGAATTTGCTAGAACTTCCTTCTAGAGAAATGTTCCTCATTGTCTAAATTTTCTAATGACATCCAAAATCATTCAATTTGGTTCTATAATTTGGAAGACATACCTTAAACATTTTCGGACTGTTCTTGTACTGAAACAATATTCTATACTTAACTTCCATCTAAAAATTTGACTTTCTTAGAGATTGAATTAGAACTTAATTCCTTCATACTTGTAGCCTTATCTTTCTAGTTTAATCCAAATCAAAAATCATCTCATTTGGATAACTAGAGATCAAGTTATGGCTAGAACATCAAAGCATACTCAATGAACATATACATTTTCCTGCTTTTTAACTTCAACATATCACATAAAATCCATCTTGTATCTAAACCATATTTTCCATTTGAATTCAATTTCATGAATTCCTCCTTTCTTTACACATGAATGATTGCCAATAATTCACTTAACAGTTCTAGCTTCCATAAAAGGTTCGGGGCCCAACAATTTAAATGCTCTATTTGTGTTGTCATTTTAAACTGAAATTTTCCTTTTTTTTCTACCCTTAGCTTGTCCCCATTTCAACTAAAATAAAGACCTTCATATTGATGTTTGTGTTTGATGTGAGTGGTGGAGATTTGATTATTGAGCAAGCTTATGGTAAAGAATGATAAGTGAATATACCCTACTTTTGAATGATTGAGAGGATAGAGAATGAAGTGAGTATCTATCACACTTATTGATGGTTCTTTGAATTGAATTGCTTGTTGATTTTGACTAAATATGTGAAGAATAGCTTGTTTATGGAGTATTATGAGTTTCAAGTTCTTAGGTTATGTTTATTGAAATGATCGTTGATATCTTTGACTATTATTTGAGAAAATAGTTGTTTCCCTTGTTTGTTCTTTTATAGTCTAGTGTTCTTTAATATACTTGAGGACAAGTATAGTTTAAATGGGGGGAATTGTTCTGTCTAGTTTCTATTGCTTTTAATTGCCTTCATATCTTAATTTTGGTTACAAATTCTTGTGTGTGTTTTGATCCAAATGTGAGATAGATTGAGTGAAATTGGTGTAGATATTGCATAAATGTTAATTAGATTATTTTGTTAATTTTGCATAAAGGTTGAAGAGAAAGTCATAAGTGTTAGTCACGGTGGTGACTCAACTTGTTACCACCATGACAAGTGCCCTCACGGGGTAACTTAACTTACCACCCCCGTGACTACTCCATTGCATTCACTTAATTCTTACACGTGCAGGTTAATGGCGTAACAACCTTACAACCTTAAACCTAGACTCGTGCTATAAATGGAAAAGGAATGAGAAGTAAAAGGGGGCAAAACTAAAAGGGTTTGACAAACTCATTTAGGAGGCATAAAGAGATAAAGAGGAAGAAGAAAGAAACATAATGAGTTGGTGAAGAATAGAGAGACATAGCAGAGAGGCGGAAGTTAGGGACAGAGGCTGAAAGCAAGAGCTAGACATGAATCTATTGAACTCGAGTAACCATTCAGTTGGGTGAGAACAAGTTGAAGCAGAAGGAGAAAGCTAATGCGAGAAGCTTGAGAGGGGCAAGAGACCAACAACACTCCCTCATCCGATCTTTATTTGCTCATTATATTTTTCATTTGTTGCTTAGTTTCTTGTTTATTTAATAAACTTATTACTTGTTAAATTAATCGACTATTATTTGTTTTTTTCATAGTTCATTTAGTATTCACTGCTTTATCGCTTGAATACTTCTATTGATAGTAACATGGGACTAAAGTGTATAGAGATGATGCACTGTGTTTATGCTATGATTGGCTTATCCCTTTTTCTTGAGGATTAATGTAGCTATTTTAGTCAAATATGCATGATTGAGGGATTATGTTGTTTTCCTATTTTTTTTACTATAATTTTTGAACTGAATGGATATAATAGTATGATCAAACTTTGCATCATTTTGGTATTAAACAAAGGACTGAGAGGAGAAGTTTAATATGGAATGAGAAACTATAGACGTTTAGGTTAAGAATTAGAAATATATTAACTTAAGTTGTAATTAGTAGTTGGGTAATAACTTGTTGAATACAAAAGTTAGATTAGTTTATTATTAGAGTTGATTTAGAGCCTAACTGTTAATTTTAGTAAGACAACTAACCAATGCCTAACTATTAATTTTAGTAAGACAACTAACCAATCATTTCCCTTGATCATGCATAGGAGATTAAATTAGTTAAATTAATTCTCAAGAGTTTTCCACTTCAATTTCTATTTATTTTTGCTTATGGTCGATTTACTTTACTTTTTAGTTTAATTGCGTGATTTTTTTTTAAGCCTTTACTCAAAGATCGGGACAGAATATTAGGATTGCATATGTATCTATTTTTATTTTCCATTCAAGATTAATTTAAGTTAACCAATTTCACCTTCGTAAGAGACAATCTTAGGTAATCACTACAACTACCTCGTATACTTACAAGTAGGATGGCCTAGGTAATTTTTTGAATCTTTTGGGCACAAATTTTTACATAACTAAATTATTTGTAAAAGAATTGATGACATGTGAGTGTACTTTAAATTGAGTTTTTTCAAATGATTGTCATTTGATCATAAAATGAATATTTATGCTGAGTTTTATGCAAATGGTATTTTACAAGTGAATATTGTTAGCATAAGTGTATGCTTTGGCAATATACTAGTTTTAATTTGAAATTTAAATTTTATATGATTGATAGTTACATTGAAATAATACAATTATGAATCCTCCAATACTTGATTTAGAAAATAAGATGAGTTGTAAATGTTGGACCCCGAACTTTTGATAAAAATTAGAAATATTAAAATGAATTTAAGTGAGAAAGAAATTGGTGAGAAAATTATGAATTTAAGGAAATTTGATGAAATTAAGAAATAATTTATGAGAAAAGAATTGCTTAATTTTGAGGACTTTGAAATTTGAGTGAACTTATATGGATTATAAGAAGAAAGTGGATGAGTTGATTGAAATGAAGTTAAATAGCAAGAATTAAAAAGAAAAAGTGTGAAAATTTGAAGAATTTAGAAAGTTTGACTTTGGAGATGAATAGTGATTAAATGGTTGACTTGAGAGTTGACTTTTTGCTTGAGTCAAAATTTGAGAAAACGATCTTCTGGAAACTTGTAGTTTATGTCAAGAGCTTTCTGTAGCCATAAAGTTTGATATTTTTCGATATCGGGAGTGAGAGTTATGATCAGTCAAAGTTCGCTCAGAGTTTGACTTTTTGAAGAAAAAGTTGACTTTTTGATTTAGGCAAAATTCGAGAAAATGATCAACATAAAAATTGTAGCCTCTGTCGAGAGCTTTTTGTGGACATAAAGTTTGCTATTTTTCGATGTCGGGATTGAAAGATATGATTTTCTGAAGATATGCTTTGTTTTGAAAATGCTAGTAAGTATAGAATTGTGTGTTCTATGCTTAGAGACCACTCGTCGTATGGATTTAGTTTGAATTAGAGTAAGTGGTCTTCATGAAAGTTTTATATGATATTTTTATCTTTCCATTGTTATAAAGTTTGCAATTTTTCGATATCGGGGCTAGGAGTTATGAGCGATTAAAAAATTGGAAGTCGTTTAGGAAAAGCTGTTTTGGATATAATCTTTAATTGAGGTTTTGACCTCTTTTGAGACCTAATTTGATTTTGAGTTCTTCAGGGAAGTTGTAGAGCTTCCTTTGATCTTTCTATTGACACCAAATTTGTCAAATTCTGAGTTCGGGATCGAGAGATATGATTTTTGAAAAGTTTGGTTTTGAAGTTCTGTTACTTCGTTTCTTTATCCGATCCCTTTCGTAATCTTTTGCTTATAATTCCTTCGTCCGACATCCGATTGATTTGATTCTCGAAGCGTTGGATTTCTAAGACATTTAATTTCATTGTTATGGAATATTATGATTTTTAGGAGATTAAATGAAAAGAGATTGATTGAACCAAAGTAAGAGATTTGGTTATAGGTTATAAGTTGGATAATTTTCTAAACATGGTTCAATATTTTGCAAAATTCGGGAGCTGTGCAACTCCGATTGAGTTGATTTTTAAGGGAAAATAAAGTTAAGATATAGGGATACAACTCTTATGAAGAGATCGAAATTTAATTTCATCACTAAGATTGTCCATTTCTGGACTGAAGTTATGTTAATGTTCAGTCTCGGATTTTTCGCAGGTCCGATAGTATTTTGGCTATAACTTCTTCGTTTATGATCCGAATTGAGCGCGGTCGGTGGCGTTGGATTCGTATGATCGAGAGGAACAATTTTTAAGAAGAAAGTTTATCCAAATTATTTCGTTTAGATGCTTGAAAATAGGACGCAAGTAGTCAGTTTTTTAAGTTCCTGCAGGGGCAATTTTGGAAATAAGCAAACAAGTAAAGGCATAAGGGTCATTTGTGCCCCATTTTAAAGTGAAATGGCAAAACTCATCAGATGGATGTCGTTTGGGAGGTCTGGTGCACGAAAATAAGAAAGAAATTCAAGAAGAAAGAGAAAAAAAGATAAGAAGAAAAGAGAAGTGAGGAATCGGTGAGTGAGAAAGAAGAAGAGAAGAAGAAGGAAGCTTAGAGGTTTTGGTTTTGATGGCTTTCAAAGAGGTTTTTGATGCTTCTTCAAGAGGAAAAGCATGAAAGAAGATGAAGCTACCATTGGAGCTTGGATTTTCGAAATTCTAGAGAGAGAAAGAGGGAATTTTCAATTGGAAGGAAGAAAGGAGAAAAGGTCAAATTGAAGCATTGGACAACATGCTAGCATGGATATGAGGTGGGTAGTATATTTATTTATTGAATTGTAAGCTAAGAATGCGAATTTGAAAAATTAAGAAGCAAAGTTTTGATAAATGATTTTATGAAAATGATTTTGAGAAAATACAAGATTTATTAAATTCATGAGTTTCAAATTATTCGATTTATGATTTAAATGATTTAAAGAAATTAGTGCATGTTTGGTCATGAATGTGATTATTATGTGATTAATTTGGTGATGTGCATTTCATTAGATTGAGTATGTGAATTCATGAAAATATATGCTTGTGTCATTTATGACACAATTTGATGTTATGAGATGAAAAATGTGAAAAGCAAGATGTTTGAAAAGTGCCTTCGGGCCATCTGAAATTATGTTTTGCTTATGTGCTATATGGGTTTGGTAAGGTCCTTTGTGAGTCAGTATTGTCTCTACTTGTTATAACCTTCTCCTACGCTTGCGCTAGTGGCATAGGAGTTTCGATCTCGGACTCCCCTCTGTTCACAGCTGCACAAAACCGCTATGCGGGAATGTGCAGTACGTCCTGTTTTGGACCGAACCAAACCAAAACATTTGATGTGTTATGTGATTTGTGTTGGATGCTGCGGTATAACCCGTAAACACACGCCGCAGTATAACCTGCAAACACCTACGGGTGGGGTGTGGGATCTAACACTAAACCACTTGACGTGTTATGTGATTTTGCTTTGTTTATGTTGTGATGTATTATGACGTGATGCATTCATATTTGAAATTGTACCTGAGAAATGAGAAAGTAAATGTTTATGAATACTTTGAAACAAATGAAGATTTGGAAATTTTAGAAAATGTTGATGAAGGTTTATGAATGTTTTGAAAGGTTTTAAAATGAATGTTTGGATAAATTTTCAAATGGGAAATGTTTGAAAAGTTTTAAAGGACACTTTTCGCTTATTGTTCAATTTATAAATATGTTATCCAGGAGCTTAGTGCTCACCCCCTTTCATCCCCATCTCTAGGTTTTCACGCAGGAGATCGGATGGAAGACGAGTATGATGTCAACCCGATAGTTTTTGTATGCTTTATTTTATGTGTAATGTTGGAGTTTAGTTTTGAAGTTGTGAAAAAGGTTTATGGATTATGTATTGTTTTTGTTTATGGCTTGAAAAGTCATTATGTAAATTTATGATGTATTTCAGTTATGAGTTATGTATGATTGTGGAATAGATTTTGTACGTAAATTTGAATTGAGATGGATATAAATGGCAAGTGGAATGTATATGAATGGCTTGTGATTGAATTGTGGATACTTGAGTTGAGATGTATTATGGATTGGAATGATGAAATGTCTAGAACTAAGATTGTGTTTCTGCTGGTGTTTGGATGCCGGACGGGAGGTCCGATGTTGCCTTGTGCTATTGGATTATGTATTAGAAGTGCATTTCTTTGGTTTTTAAATTTTTGGGTTGTCAAAAAGTAGCCGTTATGCTGCCGAAATTTTGATAAAATTAGAATAAAAATGTAATTTACGATTTGTATGGATAAATAAGAATATGATCAGATTTAGAGTTTTGCATGAGAATGATTTTTCCAAAAGTGGAATTTGGTTGTGTGATTTGAATGAGATTGACTAATGAGGTCAGAAATGAGAATAAGAAAAGAAAAAAAAGTTTATACCAGATTTCGGATATGTCTTAGTCCAGATATCCAACGCAACGCTTCCTTTAGATAATTTATGCACGGATGTCGGACATTTGTTAAGTATCGATTTCGCTTTGTTTCGACCTCTTTCGTTTCGTTGCTTTGTTTTTTGTTATCGAATTCAAGTTATCCAATTTGAATTCGCCTCGTTCTTCGTATCTAATTCCTGATTTTCGGTTAGGATCCGATTTTCAGATCAGGTCCCAACAGTAAATGTAAGAATTTCTTTTGCCTATGGTATACCACTAGGCTGTATACATGTTATTATATCGGTATATTTATGGCAGTTAACCTATTACGAGTAAGCGACATAGAACCAGCTCTGTAAATAATGTTAACTAGTCATAGGTAAGTGATGTAGAACCAGTTTTGTGACTTGTTAAAGGTAAATGATGCAGAACCAGCTCCGTAATTACCATTGTATAGCAGTTAACCTATTACGAGTAAGCAATACAAAACTAACTCTATAAATAGTGGTTAACTAGTTGCAGGTAAGCGATGCAAAACCAGCTCCATGACTTTATGTCTAGTGTACCGTATGGTTTAAAAAAAACTAGTGATGAGCTATGTTGAGTAATGAAAGTCATGAAAATAATAATGTCGTCACTATTTAAGTTAAAAGTGATTTGAGAGGTACCATATGGTATTAATTCTAATGGTTAGCTTATTTTTAGTATAAAAGTCTTTAGAAAACTTATCATCACCACTGTTTATTAGTTAAGGAAAAAGAAAATGAAAAAAGGAAACTTTTATATTATGAGTTTAATTTCAAAAAGGCATTTTGAAATAGTAATTTCAAAAAAATGAAGTTGTGTTTTCCGACATGTTATTGGATTACTAGATTTTATTATGCATGAATAAATTGTTATGAAAAATGTTTTACCATGAGCTTTATGATTTTATGAAATATTACAGTTACGATGTTATAAAAAGTTCAATTTTTTTAGTAAACTGATTACACTCACTAAGCTCGTTTAGCTTACCCTTATTTTAATGTTTTTAAATAAACCACCTCAGGTTTGTGTACAGGTGTTGCAGTAATTGAGATTTTGCCGCATGATTAGTTGTATCGTCGGGTGCTGTTATGCTTGTGTCATTTTGATATGTCCAATTGTGAAAAAAAAAGAAGAATGTTTATAAAGGCTTTTAAATAAAATACCTGAATATGTTTTAGCTTTTTAAAGTTTATTGTAGTGATTGTTAAGAATTATATGTTTGGGGTTGCTTGTGAGTAGACTTGAAGTCTAAAATTTGTAGTTGAGAAATGAGGGTAAATATAGAAGTATTTTGAAATTTTACAGGGCTTTTGAAAATTTTGAGAATATAAAAATGTAATCGTTGTGTTGCCAAAATTTTCAATGAAATTATTTTTAAAAATTCCCACTATTTTTCCCGTTTTAACTTTTAAAGTATGAAAGGTTTTTAACAGTTGAATGACTTGACTTTGCGGAAACCCTTCAATTGAGTTAGATATCGATTGAAGGGCTATGCTGGAATGGTTTCACTCTAGTTCCGGAAGAGGAACTCCCGGATGAGTCCTTTCACACATAGAGTAGTAGGGATTTCAAATGTGAAAGATATTAATGCAATATATGAACTTGACTTTTGTTATCTATAAAAGATTTTTCAGGATTTAAGAAGATCCTTATAGGTAAGATTACAGCCTAACTTGAGAATTTAGTCCAAAATCCATAAAGCCAATGGGAAGTAGCTCGAAGGAAATTTCCATACTATATGCAAACAAAACATATAGGGGGAACAATGGTTGGTAGCTTAAAAATAATTCAGTTATTTTAGGCATTCCATGAAATGAAGTTAGGCTAAAAAGGAAAGCCAATTCATGATCAACGAAAGAAAGAAATGTGTTGAAAGTGTGGAAATTAGAATATGGAAAATGGTAAAAGATAGTTAACAAAAATATGATTAAATGCAATGGAAGCTAGAAAGTTACTTGAAGCATAAGCTCAAGATGTAAATATTGAAGAAATAGTTGTAGGTAATTAGGTAAAATATAAGGAAGTTGGTTATAATAAAAAAGATGAAAGCATTATAAATTCACCAACGTCAAAACACGATAAAACAACTCATTCAATATCTAAGAGTCAAGACAATATCAAACTCAATCTTGTATCATTTTCTCAAATTTTTCATATAGTTGCCCAAATTAAATTATTTCTTATTTCCAACCCATATTGGCATTTTAATATTTTAAATTTTCATTTTTTAAACTTTTTCAAAGCCTGCTACTTCCTTAATAAGAAGTCTATATAAATAAAAAAATCCCAAACACACCCAAATTCCAAATTAAGATCACAGTCTTTTCAATCCCCACCACTTTGAAATAACTTCGGGTCGGCATTCCCATGTCTCAAAAGTCAAAATCCTCGGGTCGAAGAAAAGGATTAAACAAGTAAAATTAAAGACCACAGCTCCGAAATTTAGGCCCATAAATTTTCATCCTTACAAAGACCAAGGTACCAAACGTTGACCACTGCCCAAAAACTCCAAACTCAGATGGACAAGATTTACAAGGTTCGATAAAGACTCTTCATGGGAGTCCCCAACTCTCACTTTTTTCCCTAAAGCAACGTGCACGCCGTGCCGTGACTTCCGATCTGCCAACTACTTCCCCACGCATTTTGACCTGACTACGGGGTACCACCATGTCATACTTCTGTTTTGGATTATGTTCTTAGTTTCCGGTCCAAACTACAAAGTTGCATTTACAGAGAGAGATTTTTTCGCATATCTCATTTTCAAATGTTAGGAAAAATCGAACCTCTTGCTTCCCATTCCACTAGTACCGTCGGCATTAATGACCTTTTTATTTGGAATTGTCTTTGTCTTCCGCGGTATGCATTTAGTGCCTGTTCCTTCGCTCTCATTCTCTTGCGTTTGGAATCGGGAACTCTGGCTGGGTAAACATAAACAGGGTGAAGTTGATTAGCCAAGAAAAAAAATATCATGACAGTAGAAAATCCTGCAAGATGTAACTTATTTAGTGAGGAATCAAACAAAGACTGAATACAAAAGTGGAGCTTCAGAAGTTCACACGAGTAGAATTCATTTTTAGTATAAAATGGTCCCACCAAAGCAGGACTCTTAAGTAAGCAAAAGTCAGCAAAGACCGTGGCTTTGGAAGAGATCTCTTCAATTAAATTCCTTACTGTAAGAAATTAATTCTGGAACCCACCCACGTGGAGCAGAGTACAGCAAAGAGGTGTAAGGCAGCAAGGTGGCCTTTCCGTATATCAAATCTCGTAAAAATCTTGGAGACCAAATCAAGCCAAAAAGAGCCCACAGAGAATCAAAAGTATTTCTGACATAAAATTCTAAGAATGAAGAGAGGACGAAACAAAAAGAGTGACGTTTTGCAAATTGTAAGTAAAGATTGAGGCAGCGATTTTGGAGCCGGGTAATATTATAACGTGTATAATAAATTTTCAGTCATTTATTTATGTAAATTTTGTGTAATAAAATAAAATAATATTAGACTATAGATCTTGACGTGAAATTTCCTGACTTGAAGTGCAATAATCATGCTAAAAGATGTCGACTTTTAATTGAAAACAAATCCTATGACTACCAAACACCGGCCAACTCCATAACTGTTTATATATGCTCGATGAATACTTCGTTAGTCTCCCACCAAACTGAAGTCCCTTAAATCAAATTTCACTTTAGTATCATATTGACAATGACATTTAAAGAAGATAAGAAAATGGTTACCGGTCTTCATGATAGGAGTTGGACCGCTTCAAAGTCTGAATTTCATCTTTCTTGGTCTCGACCAAGCTTCCGCTGAAGTACTCTTTATCTTCCAAACTTACCCCTGAAAAATTCGTGATTTCCCTACCCGTGCCAACACAGTTCCCTCCTCCTCCACCTCCACGTGGTAACCTTCCCTTGTAGTGCCCAGTCAAGGACAAACCTTGTTGCTCTTTCACCGCCGTCGCCCCACAGTCCCTAAACGAGATTGAGCCGCAAGAGATTAACTGCATTAGAACCGTCGACGCCTTCATCCTTCCGCAGCTCTCCAAGGTACGTTTCGAACTATCTTCATTGCCACTCCCAGCGTGGTTCAGTACCAGCCGTCCACCGGCTTTCATCAACGATTCTAGAGTCTCGGGACTAGAATCCGAAGGTGGCGGCGAAATATCAATCTCTTCTCTAATCAACTCCGATTCGCGGTTCTGCTCTCCCTTTACTTCCTCAATCTCCTCCTTCTTGGCCAGTCTTCTTCTCCGCCTCTTATCATCGGTCTGAGTTGACGCGTCGGCGGCGAGTTTGCGATCCGACTCGGAGCCAGGCTCGGCTTTATAAACCTTGTACTCATTAAGGTCGATGGAGCTCCACGATTGGTTCCTCCGCCGAAAAATAACCGGGAACTCCGAGTCGTCGCCGGTGGACTGTTTTCTGGCCTCAGGAGGATTCAGTGACCTAGAGGACGGTGTTGATTCAAGAAGATTTTGGATAGGGGTAATAGAATCGTCGAGAAGCTTAGATCCTTTGAGAACGTACTCGTTGCCTTGTGTTGGGTGGATGAGGTCATTCTCAGCCAGGTCGTGCCAGACGAAGCCATTTTTGTAGTTCCTGGTGATTTGAAGAACCTAGCGGTGATCAGAAAGGTGGTAATTAGATCAGACGATTGAGGATTAGCTTACTAGTTTCTTACCTTTTGGCGGACCAAGAGTAGAGGCTTGCCATGCCTTTGCCTCGAAGGACGTTTAAGCGGTTGATTACATCTGACATTATGAAAATTAAGGCAATAGGATAACGATTTCATGCTCTGTTTGGTTGCAAAGAAATCGTGAAAAAAAAATGTAACTGAAATACCTTTGAGAAAGAGGCCATCGGTAGAAGAGAGAGGGACCTCCATGAAATGTGGGTGTTCAAGTTGGCCATTTGTGGAAAGATAGTAAACAACAGGGAGTTTTCTCTGACTAACTCCATTGTTGATGTAAAGCTTATGCGAAGAAGGTTGAGACCAAATTCTTGTTCTCTCAGGAGTAGCGTCTCTGTCTTTCTGCTGCGCCCATTCTCGTGAAACGTGGAACTTCGCGTTGCTTCCCCTATTAAAACTCGCTTCCATTTCTCCCTGACAGCAAACATTTTCAAAAACAAACAAACTGTTAAGAGTGACAAACAGTAACCAACAAATGAGAGAGAGAGAGAGAGAGATTTACCATGTTGCAGAGGAAGTGAAATGAGAGTTGGGTTGGTGTTGGTGAGTAGGATTTATAGGAATAGGAAGGTTGGACTTCGGTCGGTGGTGAAGAGATTCGGATGCGGTAGACAACAGCTACGCTACAAAAGACCGCTGTTTTGGTTTCAGAAGTGGCAGTCCCCTTCTCGATCCCCCACGCCACGCCGTCTCCCCATCTTCTATTTTATTTATTTCGTGTACAGTAACGGTGTCGTTTACCTTCTAACCTTTCATTCAGTGTGGCGCGAGCTCGATTTCGCATGATATGAGCTAAGCTAATAGATATTAGAGACCGGCTTAGTGCAAGCGAGAATTAGTCTAAAATAGATAATTTAAAGGTGCTTCTCATAATTTGAGATTTTCTTAAAATATCTCGTATATTTAAAAAAAAAAAGAATCTAAATTCTAATTGTAGAAAGGGTGCCTCATCCATCCATTTTCCCATGTTTCCTTTGTGCATAATGTGAACCCATGGAAGAAAGAAAGAAAGTAGTTCTTGCAAATTCAAATCAGATTCTGAAATAAAATAATTAAAAGCGGCTGGGAAGCATTGAGCTAGGGTCAGTCAACGCTGTTGCTCCTGCTCTATCACCAAACTTTGACTATTGCTCTGGGCTAATTGCCTCAGACATCTTTTATTATGTCGGCGGACATATTGTACTCAAACAGGATATTATTTAATTCATTCATCCTGTTTACATTTTATATTAAATTATTTTAAAGTCCTTTTTAACATAATTCAACGCATATATAAAATGTCATGTATTTAAGCATTACAGTTTTTGTTTTTATTTTTATTTTTATTTTGGGCAGGTATGAATATTAATGTTCTTTTTCTTGAGTAATTAAAAATGAAAAAAGAAGAAGATGTGACTACCCATGTCAAACTTGGGAATTAAAGTTTGAACACTAGTTTTGAAATCAGTATACTTATTAGTGAAAGTTGATTCTAGAATCATATCCACGTGGTAGGAAGTAACGTTTGACAACCTTAATCAATCAGGAGATGATATGAGACTGACCCTAGACACAGTCTGCAACACGTGAACGTGAACCTGAACCCATGATCGGGCACTAATCAACGGTCCAGATGAGCGAGAAAGGTCAATTTGTGTGACCAAATAAGGCTTACTTACGACCCATCCCATCCCATCCCATCCCAGAGCTCATATCCATTGCGCGCTCATGATTTCTCCACGTTCTGTTGGTGGGAGAATTGATATGCAAGGAACGGAGGGCGGATCTTAGGCAACAAGCAAAAGATTTCCCGGAAGTGGGACAGAGTTATACTAAATTTTCGTACGAGCAGATAGGTAATATCATTATTGTTTTAAAATGATAAAATATTTATGATATAATTTATAATTTTATATCAAATAAATCTTCAAAAATTATAATAATAAAAATTTAAAATAACATCAATGTATTTATTTTATTAATATTATTTTATATATTTCACATATAAACAATATCCATAATTAATATAAAAAAGATCATTTAATCGTTATAAAACATAATATTAAAGAGAACATAAAGTATTTAAAATGTTACAATTTTATCATATAATAAATAATAATTATATCAAAACATCAAAATAATAATAATAAAGATTCATAACTCTTTAATATCATAATAAGAAGTCGTAATAGGATAAAAAGCGATTAAAAGTGAAACTTGAAATAAAAATATTTGCGATTATATTTATATTGCATATATAGAATTTAACTTGTATATCAAATATAAGTGAAATTAAAAAGATAAGAAATGAAAATGTAGAACTTACTTTAATCATATATTCATTGAAATTGCATTAACCCTAACTCTTATTTTGTATAAAATTATCATCATTGAGAGGAATATCATCATCATCATCACTCAAATTCATTACACCAAATGATATGTTAAAACTTTTATATCTAAAATTATTTTCCAAGTCACTCTCATCTATCAAACTTGATTCCTAAAAATCCAATAAGTCAAAAGATTGATATGGTCAAAGCAAATTGAATATACATAACTACTTGTTCTATTAAGAGTCTTAGTAAATAAATTAAATTAAATTATTAAGAAATTACAAGAAACTATATTCAATGTAAAATGATAATAATACACTTTTTCGAAGCTTTAAATTGTATCGGATAAAGACGAAGTCATTTAATCTTTTTTTGTTTCAATCTAATCATTTTCTTAGAATGGATGAATTCAAATATACTCTAATTGTTTCACACCTTGTTGCGCTCATATATTGACTCAGAATTCGAATTACAGACCTTTGTAATTCTGAAACACTACTTCCAAATTGATCTCATTAAGCAACTGTATGACAACAAAAATAATATTAATAAAAATAAATTAATTATTAATTATTATCAAGTAACAAAAGAGAAGAAAAACTTTGATAAAGTTTGTCGGCATCCTAAAATCACCAAAAGCATCCTTATAAATCTCCACTTGTGAGCATAAGAGATCTTGCATCATCTTATAGGCTACAATAGTTATATTAGTTAATAGCATTCTCCTATTAATTTCAACTTTTTTATATAAAACTTGATCTGAAATAGACACTAGGATTAAACTATCCTAACTATAAATAATGAAGTGCAAAGTTATCTTTCTCATCTCTCATTGATAACTACAAAATAAGGCATTTACAAAAAAAGGCCTATTTTTTTAGATTAAACTCAACTGCTTCCTTCTCCTTTTTTATGACATCATAAAAGTAACACATTGTTGTCTTCTCATCATTATCATTAAGATAAAGTATCATCATCAAAGGCTTACAAACTCGATTGACAAATTGATATTAGGACTAAAATTTATGATCTTGAAGTATAATTCTAGAAATCTCCAATCTATCATTAGGCCTAACATGTTGAGATACAACTTACTTATCACCTATAAAAAATTTTCTCAACTCAGTCTTCATCAGAGTAAAACATTAATTGTAGGTTACTATTTAAATCGTGGTTTAAGGGTTTGGGAATGAAAGAATGGAATAATTGTAAAAAATAGTGTTTGTTTTGGAGTTTTCAATTCCAAAGGAATAGATTTATTCCATTAAGTTTGAGAATCTACTAAACCCTCCAAAATGGGTGGGTATCAAATTTTCATTCCAATCTAGTAGTTACTATTTATACCCCTCCCCTACATAAGCAATTTTTATTCTTAATTATATTACTCATCACTTATCATCATCATCATCATATTCATTATTATTATTATTATTATTATTATTATTATTATTATTATTATTATTATTATTATTATTATTATTATTATTATTATTATTATTATTATTATTATTATTATTATTATTATTATTATTATTATTATTATTATTATTATTATTATTACAATTATTATTATTATTATTATTATTATTATTATTATTATTATTATTATTAAGTTTTAAACTTATTATTATTGTTATTAATTATTATTGTTGTTGTTGTTATTATTATTATTATTATTATTATTATTATAAATTTTAAACTTCTTAATAATAATAATAATAATAATAATATTATTATTATTATTATTATTATTATTATTTATTGTTCTTATTATCATTATTATTTATTATAAATTTTAAACTTATTATTATTATTATTATTATTATCCTTATTATTATTATTATTATTATTATTATTATTATTAATGTTATTATATGAAATTAATTATCTTATTATTATTATTATTAATTTCATTATACTAAATTAATTATCTTATATGGAAATATGATATGAAAAATGGTGTTATATTATCTTTCATTCTCATTAATGCAACAAACCAAACAACATTATTGGTATTAATATAGAAACCCAAGTTACAAACCAAAAACTATTTTTTATTTTTCATACCCATTCCCATTCCCATTCCCTTATACTATTATACCCATATCTATACCCAACCCCGTGCTCAAACCAAACCCCCCCTAAAATGATAAGAAATTAGTTGCAAATCTTATAATAGTAGGATGATACAAATTCCTACCATTTGTGAAATTGTTTCTTATTAAATTGAGGAGCCATACACGATTGTAAATGAACTATGTTATATTTTTTTTCCTTTCTACACAGTCTCATCAATAATAGAAAAATATATAACATCTCCAATATTTTCCAACATCAGATTAATGAAATATGCGACACAAGGAGTCTAATAAAAAGAATTATACTTGCTTTGCAATCTTCTTCCATCTGCTTTATAAGTATAATCATTCTCAGTACTGAACTGAATAATATTTTATGGCCTAACTTCATCAAATATCTAAAATAGAGCATTAACTCTCCTAACAAGTCCAGATACATCAATAGATTTCAAAAACATTATCCCCTTTGTAAAATAAACAAAAAATTAATAATATGTTTGTCTTCTATTTGTCTAACTATTACGTATGATTGAACACTCATAAATAGCCCATAATTTCATCCAAATAACTTTTTTATTTCATAAACAAAGGTACTCAAAAGTTTATCTCTATAGTCATCAATTAAAGGATCTTTGTATCTTGGATTGTAAGAGGCAATATCATCTCCCATAAACAGATAATAATAAGATTGGACTACATAGAATGTTATACTTGAATCATAACAACATCTAGCCATTGCGTTATTCACATTATAAGCCAATTTTTGAGATTATAAAGAATTATGGATTGAAGGCTGAGCTTTAGGAGTTGTTCATGGTGTAAAAAAATTAGACACTTGTCTTCTTCTTTACCTAACATTAAGTACAACATTTCCTTCTTGTTGGGTAAGAATATTATCACCTTCAACATCCCCGCTTTCATCCTAACCACCAATAAAAGAACTTTTACTACCAATTTTGCAGTTCAATATTTTCCTTCTATCTTTCTCATATTGATACTTTTTAAGCAAAGTCTTCACTTGTTATTTCACAACATGACTCATTTTTTTTACAAGGCTTCATATCACCTTTCACTCCAGCTAAGTGCTTCTTTAATATGACGATTCCTCCACCTTTCAAATGTTGCTTACAATAAAAATAAATGGTATGATTATTTATTCCATAAACTAATCTAGCATAAGCCTAAGCTAGATTATCGAATCTTCCTAAAGTGATTGAATTATCAGGAGTATCTAAACTTTCTTCTATTTATATATAAAATAAATTATAGATAAATAGAAGAAATATATCAAAATTAACTTAATAACTTCTTATCAAAATAAATTTATGGAAAAAAGAAGAACTAGATTAATAATAGTTTTCAATAGTTCATGTTTCTTTCTAAATTTGGACATCAAATATTCACAATTACAACTCATTTTATGTGATTACATAATTAAAATATAAGGTCACAACTATAAACTATTGTGTGTAATTATATAATTCAAAATAAACTTACAACTATAACCTATTTTGTATGATTATATAATTCAATCATAAACTCACAAGTCATAACTATAGCTCATTTTATGTTATTACATAATTCAACCATAATCTCACATTTATAATTCAATTTGTGTATTCATAGAATTCAACCATAAAGTTACAATTATAACATATTTTATATGATTATGTAATTTTAAAATAAACTCATAATTATAGCCTATTTTGTATAATTATATGACTCAAATATAAACTCGTATAACTTATTTTGTATGATCATTGGTTAGTTGATTAAATAATTCAACCATAGATATAAAAATCACAACTATAACTCAATTTGTATAATAGTTAATTATATAATTCAAGCGCATATTAACTAATCCATTTTGATGATTACAAAATTCAATTTATAATATATAACCAAATATATAATAAATACTAACTTTTCATTCAAATTTCAATATATCTTATCTTAAATTTCAAACAAAAAAATCTCAAATTCTTAATCTAATTTTGAATTTCAAATAACAAATGAATAACCTCAAATTTATAATTCAATTCAAAATTCCACTTTCTAATCATTATAGAAACATAACCAATTCTAATTTCCAAACATAACCAATTCACAAGCCACATACCACAAATCCACAAGACCATAACACAAGCAATAATGTAACACCTCACTCCCGCAAGACCCGAACCCGACATCGACGGTGATATCCAGATCCGTGCCCCGCGAGGGTGGCGTGCTACATCACTCAGTAGAAAACTCAGTATAACATTTTTTTTTAAACAATCGCACACATATTATCATTAACGCGGAAAGCAATTTATATAATCAATACAATGGCCTTGGGCCCACTTTTTACATTTACAATTTATTTGGTCAATTGACTTTACAACTTATCCAAATTAGTAATACAAAAGTCCAAGAATAGAAACACTAAGATGACGCTTAACCGATCCCGACCACTTCTCGCTTCTTCAACCAAATAGATGTCATACGCCTGCTTGCTAACGGGTATTCTTCTAAGTCCTGAAAAATAGATGCAAATTTTGGGTGAGTTTTGCGAACTCGGTGAGAAACCATCATCGATGGTTCACTCAACTCATGCATTCACCAATCATATTAGCACACGGTAGCATTAATGATAATATCACATATTATCACATTTCAGTTCCAATTTCATATACACATACAATTTCATCATTTACATCTTCCGGTCATTTACATATATATATATATGCAATGCGCATGTGACACTGTTCCATTTTCATTTCGTTGTTGTGATGCCGCTGCAAACTGCTCCAAAGAATTGGGCACATTCGTTGAGCCAGTGGCTCGAAAACATGGGCTTGAAGCTCGATACATTGAGCTGCGGCTCAATACGTTGGACCCGAGGTCTGTGCGTTGGTGAAAGCTCTCACATCGTTAGGCGTGTATGCCCGATATCGATGGGCTGCTCCGGCCACAACCGCCTTTTATCGATCACACATTTATGTTTATGCATGCAATGTACATATTCCAATTTCCATTTACATATCATTACTATTTGCCAATTCTTGGACTTTCGGTCCGGTATTTCAATTATCTACATTTCCAATTTATTGCATCCTACTATATCACATTTACAATCCCATCCAATGTATCAAACGAAATGACAATTAACACTTCAATATTAATTTCCCATTTCCTCGGACCTCGGTCCGAGATCTCCAATATAACATTTACAAACGATTACTCACAAGTAGCACCGTTATCTCATTCCAAATATTTGAGACACCTATGGTCCAAATCAATCAAATTCAAATACACATAAACTATAAACCCTCCATTATCTCCATATGGCATAATTGCAAAAACTTAAACACATAAAGGTTGAGGAACCAACTAGGTTACTCACCTGTACTTCCGAGCTAACATCTGGAAGTTTCAGTAACGTCGGTAGATCGACGCTCCAAATGTGCCTCTATAACAAACAGAGAGGAATCCGATCACTAATTATCCAATCCGAATTAGTATAATGCACATGTAAGTGTATAATGCATGTGTTCATGAGATTTCCGGCCCTAAATCCTAATTTTCCCGTAATAAAAATTCCATCTAAAATTAGAAAACTATAGCCACTGACAGTGCTCAATTCGGACCTCGATCGGTCCAAAAATAAATAAAACAGTGACCATAGAACAATTACCCGGGGCTACGTCAATTTTCCGTCTAAAAATTCCCAAATTATCACAAAATGAAATTAAATATTATACGAATCCGATGCCTCAAGAATCAGGTCAATCGGACGTCGGACGGAAAAGAAATTGACAAGAGAAGCAATCAGGTCACTTAAAGCCAAAATAATAAAATAAAATACTATATATCTATATATATATACCACCTCATGGGGAGAAATCTCGCGCCAATGAGGCCGGCTCGCCAACTCGTCGCTAGGCGACGCGTCGCCTAGCGACGGCGCTAATCGAGCTCGCCTCACCGAGGCGACGGCTATACAGTGAATGGCGAGGTTCCACTCGCCTCACCGAGGCAGACGTCATCAGGATCAAGCGAGGTTCCACCTCGCCTCATTTCCTTTTTTTTTTTTTCCTTCATTCCAATCCAAATTTTCAACACTCAAATCTCTTACCACCCAATTCAGAAAAATACAAATCTTCTCTTGTTGGAAAGATCATAAAACCCTCTACTCTTCTCAAGAAGACCATAACAATTTATTTCACCCCTAAGGGTGTCAAAAATCCCTTCAAAACTACTACCTACTCCAATCCCATAAAAACAGAACAGTACATTGCAAATTCCACAACTCTGAAATTCTTCAGCCAAAAATTACCACATAAATATGCTCAATAAGTTCATAATGTCATCTACAACTTTCATAACCAACCTAAAATCAAATTCCATTGCTAAACCAGTCAATTAATTCACTCAATGTTACTGTCTCTGAAACCATTCAATCTGAGCAGTAAACTTATAATAAGCATAACTCCCTGTACACAAGTCAGAAAATCCAAACTTTATATCCCTGAAAGATAACTCCTCAAACTTCAAGTTTCATGAAGAACTCAATCTCTAATTCGATTTCTAACAATTTCAAATCTGTTATGCAAGTTACTGACCTAATCAGTACTTAACATCACAATGCAAGTTCAGATTTTGAAATTCCATATCTCCCACATCTGATTTCCAAAAATTACATTCCATATACCAATTTCAAGATCAATGTGTCATCTAAAACTCTTCAGTAGATCCCTAAAACCAGTTCAGTTCACAAAATTTCTAAAATTACGTAAAACAGAATGTACACCAAATTCGCTAATCCAGCTAGGTTTCACTCAATTCATAAAACTGTCAATAATTATCAGTCCATAACTCCTACTATACATATCGAAAATTGCAAAATCAGTGGCAATGGAAATATAACTTAATAGGCTTCAACTTTCATGAAGACCATTGCCCCTAATTCTATATCAATTAATTTATAAAAATCAGTAAAACTCATAGATTATGGTTTCGGTTACTGTTCATAGGCAATAAAACAGTAACTTCCCATGCAACATTTCGCCTCTCTAACATTACAATTCAACAACACCTATTTCACACTAAATTGAAGCCAACATCCCAAAGTTTCATTAGGCCCAAACCTCACCTCATTTGCACACCTACACAATTAGTTATTATCAAAACATTACAATAGGTCAAAGATTCATTTTCCAGCTTTCAACATTCACCTAACTCCTATCACTTTTAACATCAATAACACATCACTAAACATCCACTTAAATCTCTAATTCAGCCATAAACTTATCACAACATTTATTTGTATACTTAAACAAACTTTGGCAGCATATACACAATTTACTTTCATTACTGTCCATGCTTCTAACCTTACACACTCAATCCAAAACCAAACCAAATCATTGGAAACCTTATTCATTCATTCATCCATATACAAGCATATATTTAAACCCAATTAAACCTACTACTATGATAATCAATTACATGTATAATTGCTCCCCATGAATGCATCTAACTAACAAAATCATAAAAACAACCATCAAGACTTACCAAATCAAATTGCAAACTCTTCAATTCTCCAACACTTTACAACTCTCCAAAACTTCACTTCACCCACGGCTATCACTAACAATCCAAAAGTTCTCATCAACTCAAAGTTTCAACTTGGTTTGTGTGTGAAGAAGAGCAAGCAAGGAGCCATGGAGACAACTCTTTATGGGAAAGGAAAAGGAAAATTGAAGAGGAGAACAAGGCATCTTTGGTGATGAAGGTTTGCACTTTAAAATAACCCTTTCTCAACTCTCAAGAAGATAACTTATACAATAAAGAAGGATAGCCGTAAATGATAAAGGGGACTCAAGAAAGTGATCTTTTATAACTAATTTATTGACTTCAAACATGACAAGTCTCGTAGGTGAAGAACATAAGAGACAAAGTTATTAAATGTCAATGGACACTTGGCTTTTAAAACATAGAAAAGACAAAAGCTAGTTAATCTTAATTAATTAAATGACAATCCCATTTAAGCTCTAATCATGGCACTAAATAATTCCCACAATAATTTATTCCATAATCCAATGCCATTTAATAGTCTTTTCGGTACAAAACAGCTCACTTAGTCAGTCAGTTGGAATTTTCCCGGTCCGGACCAGTACCCCGAAAAATTCCAGAAAAATTCCCATAAATCCCTAAAAATGTAAAACACACAATGGCGCACTCCAAATAATTTTCCCAGTACAACTTCCACATAAATTTCACAAAAGATCGCAATTTGAAACCTAAGCCGGAAAATGTCATGAATGCATGTTTACCATGTGCAAGTGCAACAGACCATCTATCATAGAGGCTATATACTGTATGTGCATGCCGAAATATACTTTAATACTCCTGACCCGTCCCAATTTACTAAAATACCCTTCCCATCGGAGATGGGATGTTACAATTCTCCCCTCCTAATAAAAATTTCGTCCTCGAAATTTCATATACGATTAATCTGAAAGGCAGGGGAGTCTTTTCGATTATTATCCTCTGTTTCCCACTGATTTCACTACACGACCCAATTCTGTCAATGAACGGAGATTAAAACAATCAATTACTCTTTTTTCCCTTTCTCAAACTTTCCATGATTTTCTTTGCTTTCTCATGCTTACGCTAATTCGTCACTTTCAATATCAATAACAAATATATCGGATCCTAACACTATTTCCTAATTCTATCTATGAAACACTTTGTGAATCCGAATCATCTTTTAGATTTTAGTCTAGCTTACCAATCCATAATGCTATTTACACCACAATCGCATAGAGGCCCTCTTCACGAACTCAATTTCCTTTAACTACACCTTTATTTCCATCTAAGTACATTTTGGCGAGGCCATACCCTTCAATATATTTCATTTATCGCTTATCGATTCCGTTATTATCAAAACACAAATCTCATGAGATTTATAACCTCAATGTGAATCAATTCGACTCATTGTCACCACCTTATTTTACTTAGCCTATCACTGTATTGCATTGATCACATAGTATAGGGATAACGACTCCTTTTTGGCAGTAAGACCCCTTATACATTATTCGAATGGTGTCACTCATATACTGATTATCTGTCATACCACAACTACTTTGCACTATACATCAATTTCATATCCCAATGAAATCCAAAAATACCTGTTGGTTAATCACACATGTCATCGTGCACTTTGATTGGTATCCCTCAATTTCTTTTCCACAATACTTTTACTAGACCGTAACGCTTCGATTGTTTCTTGTGCTTTCTTGAACCATTCACTTATAATCATTTGATTTCCCATTTTAACTTTTCAATTACTCTATCAATACACTCTTGCTAAAACTTAAAGCTTCGATCATTCCTTACATTTTCACTAACAGTTCCCGTAATGAGTATCACCCATATTTCTTAATTTGAACTATACCTACCATTTTTCTCAACAATTGGAGTTAATTCCCGTTCCTCAATACGGTTTACAATTTCTACATCCTCACTTCGGGTTTTGCCAATCCGCTTTGATGCACACCAACTTTGAAATTCCCATAACTAATAATGCTTTCTTTTTACCCCTTTTTGTCAGTTCGACTATTAACACTCAATAATACACTAGATTTGATAACCTTATTACCCAAATTTTGATCTTTTGCAATAGAATTTATTTATTTATTTGCTCAATCCCTTGAATTGCACCATTAACTTAGTTTGGAGTAATCAGCCGTTGAATCCTTTTCAAATCATTCAACTGCATGAAATAACTCAATCGGTATCGATTTACATATTCATAGACATCTCCAAACTATTTCATCGATTAATGTCTCCAAGCTTTTAGGTCACACTCAGTAGAACAAAGTTCAAATCATCAATCATAATACCGTCACGGAATCATATTTGTCCTAAGATGCATAAAATCACTTTATACACTTCAGTAAATATAATTTTTTTTTGTCTCCTTTATGATCATAAATCATAGCATTCACACTTTTTCCTCAAATATTCCTTTCAATTTACTAAAACCAGAAAATCTTTGACAATTTCTATACGCATCTAGCATTCCGTTAGTTCTAATAAATTCCCAATTCCACATACCCATATCTTTTGAACTTCCACATTTTATCAGTACCTATATCTTGATTAATTCTCCCAATATTTCATGTTCGCATACTAATTCATCCTTTATTCCTTCAATCAAAGTTAAGATTCACTCTTATGAGACTTGTATAACGACCAATTTCCTCAACTATACCCATTCATCTATTTCTCTTTCATTATCCATTTCTTATATTTATGTCCATTATCCACTCCAAACACAATTGAAACATGTTCCTTTTTAGTAATACAATAAACTTAGTTGACTCATATAACTCAATTTATTCGTGATAGACCACTCACTGACTTAAATAAACAATCGTTATATCGGTCTAGTACTTTCGAACATAAACTTTAATCCCTCAAATTCATAATTAATATTCAGTAATTCTTTTCTTCAATAATCAGAATCATCTCATTTACATAATGTACACTCTTTCAGTAACATAGTTTAGCTCTTACACTAGAGTCTCTGCCAGATGTAATACAAATCAGTTACTCTTGATACTTCACGAAGATAAATCTCGAAGAGCACTTAAACAATTTCTTTTCCTCTACTATCTTGCCATACATCACCAAAATCATCACATCCTATCGACAATATATCTCAATAGTCTTATCAATTTGCCCGTTAATAGATCATACCGCTAAGAATACCTTAATTGCATTTAATTCTCGATAACCATTCTCTTTTGGTACCAATTCTCAATCATGGGACTTTACTATATTCATGTCCCTCATTTTATTTCCTCAAGCTCATTACCAATGCTAGCATCTTTAATCGTCTCACTTCTTTCTCAATTAATCAAGATAAGTATTCTCATGCCTTACTCTCACTCATTTTAAACTTGAGCTACCGGCATTATAATCAAAGCTTATGTAGTAGGCCACCAATTACTTCTGATATCATATTCACATAAATTATTCATTTCACCCATGATGGTAATCCCACTATCACATATACACTTACGGTGACAATATATTCGAACTCAACAACCTTCCTGTTTACCGTCCTCACTCGTGAGGACCATCTACAATCTCAATTCATTCTGTTGATCATTATAAGCACTTTAATTTCTTCTTCTAACTCCTAAAGGTTTTTTTTTCGACAAGAATTCTGGCTAGCAAGTATCCATTAACTCATCGATTGCAGTTTAACATTTTCACTTAACATAGGGCTCCCATAATCAGGTGTGCATTTACTTAGGCAGATCAATTAAACCCGAACAACTTTTTCATCTACCTTCGTCACAGTAATCAATCCCAATTGTAACTTTTCTATATCATAGAACACTTTATTTTCATTTACCTAATACACTGGAAATCTGACCATTGTCACATCTCTATTTTCCTCTATGAATTTACAACTATAATCTTTATAGCTATCTCATATTCAAGGATATTGCCAATATAACTCCAATATTGCATTTCATAATATACCCATCAATATCAATAAATATTCATCTGTCTGACCAAACCGTACACTCTTTCCTATTTTGCGATATCCATTTCTTCCTTTCATCACATTCTAACACACTATCCTTTTTCTCACTTTTTCTAACCACTTAAACGACTGAGACATACTTATGTAAACGACTCGTATACTACACTGGGGATCAGTTGTCACTGTCTGTCGTGACATGACTTAAATGCACATAGCAAGACACACATTTTTTTTCGAAAGCCCATGTAAGATTGTACTTCTGGGCTCTGATACCACCTAAATGTAACACCTCACTCCCGCAAGACCCGAACCCGACATCGACGGTGATATCCAGATCCGTGCCCCGCGAGGGTGGCGTGCTACATCACTCAGTAGAAAACTCAGTATAACATTTTTTTTTACACAATCGCACACATATTATCATTAACGCGGAAAGCAATTTATATAATCAATACAATGGCCTTGGGCCCACTTTTTACATTTACAATTTATTTCGGTCAATTGACTTTACAACTTATCCAAATTAGTAATACAAAAGTCCAAGAATAGAAACACTAAGACAGACGCGAACTGATCCCGACCACTTCTCTGCTTCTTCAACGGCAGATGTCATACGCCTGTTGCTAACGGGTATTCTTCTAAGTCCTGAAAAATAGATGCAAATTTTGGGTGAGTTTTGCGAACTCAGTGAGAAACCATCATCGATGGTTCACTCAACTCATGCATTCACCAATCATATTAGCACACGGTAGCATTAATGAGTAATATCACATATTATCACATTTCGGTTCCAATTTCATATACACATACAATTTCATCATTTACATCTTCCGGTCATTTACATATATATATATATGCAATACGCATGTGACATCTGTTTCATTTTCATTTCGTTGTTGTGACTGTATGCCAAACTGTCCCAAGCTTGGGCACATTGCGTTGAGCTGTGGCTCGAAAACATTGGGCTTGAAGCCTCGATACATTGAGCTATGCGGCTCAATACGTTGGACCGAGGTCTCGTGCGCTGGTGAAAGCTCACATACGTTAGGCGTGATATGCCCCGATCTGATGGTCGCTCCGGTCACAACCGCCTTTTATCGATCACACATTTATGTTTATGCATGCAATGTACATATTCCAATTTCCATTTACATATCATTACTATTTGCCAATTCTTCTGGACTTTCGGTCCGTATTTCAATTATCTACATTTTCAATTTATTGCATCCTACTATATCACATTTACAATCCCATCCAATGTATCAAACAAAAGACAATTAACACTTCAATATCAATTTCCCATTTCCTCGGACCTCGGTCCGAGATCTCCAATATAACATTTACAAACAGTTACTCACAAGTAGCACCGTTATCTCATTCCAAATATTTCGACACCTATGGTCCAAATCAATCAAATTCAAATACACATAAACTATAAACCCTCCATTATCTCCATATGGCATAATTGCAAAACTTAAACACATAAAGGTTGAGGAACCAACTAGGTTACTCACCTGTACTTCCAAGCTAACATCTGAAGTTTCGAGAGCGTCGGTAGATCGACGCCCAAATGTGCCTCTATAATAAGCAGAGGAATCCGATCACTAATTATCCAATCCGAATTAGTATAATGCACATGTAAGTGTATAATGCATGTGTTCATGAGATTTCCGGCCCTAAATCCTAATTTTTCCCGTAATAAAAATTCCATCTAAAATTAGAAAACTATAGCCACTGACAGTGCTCAATTCGGACCTCGATCGGTCCAAAAATAAATAAAACAGTGACCATAGAACAATTACCCGGGGCTACGTCAATTTCCCGTCTAAAAATTCCCAAATTATCACAAAATGAAATTAAATATTATACGAATCCGATGCCTCAAGAATCAGGTCAATCGGACGTCGGACGGAAAAGAAATTGACAAGAGAAGCAATCAGGTCACTTAAAGCCAAAATAATAAAATAAAATACTATATATCTATATATATATACCAGCCTCGCGGGGGCGAGAAATCTCGCGCCAGCGAGGCCGGCTCGCCCAGCTCCGTCGCTAGGGCGACGCGTCGCCCTAGCGACGGCGCCAATCGAGCTCGCCTCACTGTATGACGGCTAGCCTCAGTGGTGGCGAGGTTCCACCTCGCCTCATTTCCTTTTTTTTTTTCCTTCATTCCAATCCAAATTTTCAACACTCAAATCTCTTACCACCCAATTCAGAAAAATACAAATCTTCTCTTGTTGGAAAGATCATAAAACCCTCTACTCTTCTCAAGAAGACCATAACAATTTATTTCACCCCTAAGGGTGTCAAAAATCCCTTCAAAACTACTACCTACTCCAATCCCATAAAAACAGAACAGTACATTGCAAATTCCACAACTCTGAAATTCTTCAGCCAAACATTACCACATAAATATGCTCAATAAGTTCATAATGTCATCTACAACTTTCATAACCAACCCAAAATCAAATTCCATTGCTAAACCAGTCAATTAATTCACTCAATGTTACTGTCTCTGAAACCATTCAATCTGAGCAGTAAACTTATAATAAGCATAACTCCCTGTACACAAGTCAGAAAATCCAAACTTTATATCCCTGAAAAGATAACTCCTCAAACTTCAAGTTTCATGAAGAACTCAATCTCTAATTCGATTTCTAACAATTTCAAATCTGTTATGCAAGTTACTGACCTAATCAGTACTTAACATCACAATGCAAGTTCAGATTTTGAAATTCCATATCTCCACATCTGATTTCCAAAATTACATTCCATATACCAATTTCAAGATCAATGTGTCATCTAAAACTCTTCAGTAGATCCCTAAAACCAGTTCAGTTCACAAAATTTCTAAAATTACGTAAAAACAGAATGTACACCAAATTCGCTAATCCAGCTAGGTTTCACTCAATTCATAAAACTGTCAATAATTATCAGTCCATAACTCCTACTATACATATCGAAAAATTGCAAAATCAGTGGCAATGGAAATATAACTTAATAGGCTTCAACTTTCATGAAGACCATTGCCCTAATTCTATATCAATTAATTTATAAAAATCAGTAAAACTCATAGATTATGGTTTCGGTTACTGTTCATAGGCAATAAAACAGTAACTTCCCATGCAACATTTCGCTCTCTAACATTACAATTCAACAACACCTATTTCACACTAAATTGAAGCCAACATCCCAAAGTTTCATTAGGCCTAAACCTCACCTCATTTGCACACCTACACAATTAGTTATTATCAAAACATTACAATAGGTCAAAGATTCATTTTCCAGCTTTCAACATTCACCTAACTCCTATCACTTTTAACATCAATAACACATCACTAAACATCCACTTAAATCTCTAATTCAGCCATAAACTTATCACAACATTTATTTGTATACTTAAACAAACTTTGGCAGCATATACACAATTTACTTTCATTACTTTCCATGCTTCTAACCTTACACACTCAATCCAAAACCAAACCAAATCATTGGAAACCTTATTCATTCATTCATCCATATACAAGCATATATTTAAACCCAATTAAACCTACTACTATGATAATCAATTACATGTATAATTGCTCCCCATGAATGCATCTAACTAACAAAATCATAAAAACAACCATCAAGACTTACCAAATCAAATTGCAAACTCTTCAATTCTCCAACACTTTACAACTCTCCAAAACTTCACTTCACCCACGGCTATCACTAACAATCCAAAAGTTCTCATCAACTCAAAGTTTCAACTTGGTTTGTGTGTGAAGAAGAGCAAGCAAGGAGCCATGGAGACAACTCTTTTATGGGAAAGGAAAAAGGAAAATTCGAAAGAGGAGAACAAGGCATCTTCGGGTGATGAAGGTTTGCACTTTAAAATAACCCTTTCTCAACTCTCAAGAAGATAACTTATACAATAAAGAAGGATAGCCGTAAATGATAAAGGGGACTCAAGAAAGTGATCTTTATAACTAATTTATTGACTTCAAACATGACAAGTCTCGTAGGTGAAGAACATAAGAGACAAAGTTATTAAATGTCAATGGACACTTGGCTTTTAAAACATAGAAAAGACAAAAGCTAGTTAATCTTAATTAATTAAATGACAATCCCATTTAAGCTCTAATCATGGCACTAAATAATTCCCACAATAATTTATTCCATAATCCAATGCCATTTAATAGTCTTTTCGATTACAAAACATTTCACTTAGTCGATCGGTTGAATTTTCCGGTCCGGACCAAGACTCTAAAAATTCCGAAAAATTCCATAAATCCCTAAAATGTAAAACACACAATGGCGCACTCCAAATAATTTTCCCAGTACAACTTCCACATAAATTTCATAAAGATCTAATTTGAAACCTAAAGGGAAAATGTCATGAATGCATGTTTACCATGTGCAAGTGCAACAGACCATCTATCATAGAGGCTATATACTGTATGTGCATGCCGAAATATACTTTAATACTCCTGACCCGTCCCAATTTACTAAAATACCCTTCCCATCGGAGATGGGATGTTACAATTCTCCCTTCCTAATAAAAATTTCGTCCTCGAAATTTCATATACGATTAATCTGAAAGGCAGGGGAGTCTTTTCGATTATTATCCTCTGTTTCCCACTGATTTCACTACACGACCCAATTCTGTCAATGAACGGAGATTAAAACAATCAATTACTCTTTTTTCCCTTTCTCAAACTTTCCATGATTTTGCTGCTTTCTCATGCTTACGCGCAATTCGTCACTTTCAATATCAATAACAAATATATCGGATCCTAACACTATTTCCTAATTCTATCTATGAAACACTTTGTGAATCCGAATCATCTTTTAGATTTTAGTCTAGCTTACCAATCCATAATGCTATTTACACCACAATCGCATAGAGGCCCCTCTTCACGAACTCAATTTCCTTTAACTACACCTTTATTTCCATCTAAGTACATTTTGGCCGAGGCCATACCCTTCAATATATTTCATTTATCGCTTATCAGATTCGTTATTATCAAAACACAAATCTCATGAGATTTATAACCTCAATGTGAATCAATTCGACTCATTGTCACCACCTTATTTTACTTAGCCTATCACTGTATTGCATTGATCACATAGTATAGGGATAACGACTCCTTTTTGGCAGTAAGACCCCTTATACATTATTCGAATGGTGTCACTCATATACTGATTATCTGTCATACCACAACTACTTTGCACTATACATCAATTTCATATCCCAATGAAATCCAAAAATACCTGTTGGTTAATCACACATGTCATCGTGCACTTTGATTGGTATCCCTCAATTTCTTTTCCACAATACTTTTACTAGACCGTAACGCTTCGATTGTTTCTTGTGCTTTCTTGAACCATTCACTTATAATCATTTGATTTCCCATTTTAACTTTTCAATTACTCTATCAATACACTCTTGCTAAAACTTAAAGCTTCGATCATTCCTTACATTTTCACTAACAGTTCCCGTAATGAGTATCACCCATATTTCTTAATTTGAACTATACCTACCATTTTTCTCAACAATTGGAGTTAATTCCGTTCCTCAATACGGTTTACAATTTCTACATCCTCACTTCGGGTTTTGCCAATCCGCTTTGATGCACACCAACTTTGAAATTCCCATAACTAATAATGCTTTCTTTTTACCCCTTTTTGTCAGTTCGACTATTAACACTCAATAATACACTAGATTTGATAACCTTATTACCCAAATTTTGATCTTTTGCAATAGAATTTATTTATTTATTTGCTCAATCCCTTGAATTGCACCATTAACTTAGTTTGGAGTAATCAGCCGTTGAATCCTTTTCAAATCATTCAACTGCATGAAATAACTCAATCGGTATCGATTTACATATTCATAGACATCTCCAAACTATTTCTGTACGATTAATGTCTCCAAGCTTTTAGGTCACACTCAGTAGAACAAAGTTCAAATCATCAATCATAATACCGTCACGGAATCATATTTGTCCTAAGATGCATAAAATCACTTTATACACTTCAGTAAATATAATTTTTTTTTGTCTCCTTTATGATCATAAATCATAGCATTCACACTTTTTCCTCAAATATTCCTTTCAATTTACTAAAACCAGAAAATCTTTGACAATTTCTATACGCATCTAACATTCCGTTAGTTCTAATAAATTCCCAATTCCACATACCCATATCTTTTGAACTTCCACATTTTATCAGTACCTATATCTTGATTAATTCTCCCAATATTTCATGTTCGCATACTAATTCATCCTTTATTCCTTCAATCAGGTTAAGATTCACTCTTATGAGACTTGTATAACGACCAATTTCCTCAACTATACCCATTCATCTATTTCTCTTTCATTATCCATTTCTTATATTTATGTCCATTATCCACTCCAAACACAATTGAAACATGTTCCTTTTTAGTAATACAATAAACTTAGTTGACTCATATAACTCAATTTATTCGTGATAGACCACTCACTGACTTAAATAAACAATCGTTATATCGTCTAGTACTTTCGAACATAAACTTTTAATCCCTCAAATTCATAATTAATATTCAGTAATTCTTTTCTTCAATAATCGAATCATCTCATTTACATAATGTACACTCTTTCAAGAATATAGTTTAGCTCTTACACTAGAGTCTCGCCGGATGTAATACAAATCGGTTACTCTTGATACTTCACGAAGATAAATCTCAAGAGCACTTAAACAATTTCTTTTCCTCTACTATCTTGCCATACATCACCAAAATCATCACATCCTATCGACAATATATCTCAATAGTCTTATCAATTTGCCCGTTAATAGATCATACCGCTAAGAATACCTTAATTGCATTTAATTCTCGATAACCATTCTCTTTTGGTACCAATTCTCAATCATGGGACTTTACTATATTCATGTCCCTCATTTTATTTCCTCAAGCTCATTACCAATGCTAGCATCTTTAACTGCCTCACTTCTTTCTCAATTAATCAAGATAAGTATTCTCATGCCTTACTCTCACTCATTTTAAACTTGAGCTACCGGCATTATAATCAAAGCTTATGTAGTAGGCCACCAATTACTTCGATATCATATTCACATAAATTATTCATTTCACCCATGATGGTAATCCCACTATCACATATACACTTACGGTGACAATATATTCGAACTCAACAACCTTCCTGTTATAATCGTCCTCACTCGTGAGGACCATCTACAATCTCAATTCATTCACAACTCGATCATTATAAGCACTTTAATTTCTTCTTCTAACTCCTAAAGGGATTTTTTTCGACAAGAATTCTGGCTAGCAAGTATCCATTAACTCATCGATTGTAGTTTAACATTTTCACTTAACATAGGGCTCCCATAATCAGGTGTGCATTTACTTAGGCGCATCAATTAAACCCGAACAACTTTTCATCTACCTTCGTCACAAGAATCAATCCCAATTGTAACTTTTCTATATCATAGAACACTTTATTTTCATTTACCTAATACACTGGAAATCTGACCATTGTCACATCTCTATTTTCCTCTATGAATTTACAACTATAATCTTTATAGCTATCTCATATTCAAGGATATTGCCAATATAACTCCAATATTGCATTTCATAATATACCCATCAATATCAATAAATATTCATCTGTCTGACCAAACCGTACACTCTTTCCTATTTTGCGATATCCATTTCTTCCTTTCATCACATTCTAACACACTATCCTTTTTCTCACTTTTTCTAACCACTTAAACGACTGAGACATACTTATGTAAACGACTCGTATACTACACTGGGGATCAGTTGTCACTGTCTGTCGTGACATGACTTAAATGCACATAGCAAGACACACATTTTTTTTTCAGAAAGCCCATGTAAGATTGTACTTCTTGGCTCTGATACCACCTAAATGTAACACCTCACTCCCGCAAGACCCGAACCTAACATCGACGGTGATATCCAGATCCGTGCCCCGCGAGGGTGGCGTGCTACATCACTCAGTAGAAAACTCAGTATAACATTTTTTTTTACACAATCGCACACATATTATCATTAACGCGGAAAGCAATTTATATAATCAATACAATGGCCTTGGGCCCACTTTTTACATTTACAATTTATTTCGGTCAATTGACTTTACAACTTATCCAAATTAGTAATACAAAAGTCCAAGAATAGAAACACTAAGACAGACGCGAACTGATCCCGACCACTTCTCTGCTTCTTCAACCAGCAGATGTCATACGCTCGTTGCCTAACGGGGTATTCTTCTAAGTCTGAAAATAGATGCAAATTTTGGGTGAGTTTTGCGAACTCGGTGAAAACCATCATCGATGGTTCACTCAACTCATGCATTCACCAATCATATTAGCACACGGTAGCATTAATAAGAATATCACATATTATCACATTTCAGCCCAATTTCATATACACATACAATTTCATCATTTACATCTTCCACTATTTACAATATATATATATATGCAATACGCATGTGACACTATTCCATTTTCATTTCGTTGTTGTGACTGATGCTCAAATCGTCCCAAGAACGGCACATTGCGTTGAGCCGTGGCTCGAAAACATTGGGCTTGAAGCCTCGATACATTGAGCTTGGGGCTCAATACGTTGGACTCGAGGTCGTGCGCTGGTGAAAGCTCTCACATACGTTAGGCGTGATATGCCCTCGATACGTGGCGCTCCGGTCACAACCGCCTTTTATCCGATCACACATTTATGTTTATGCATGCAATGTACATATTCCAATTTCCATTTACATATCATTACTATTTGCCAATTCTTCTGACTTTCGGTCCAGATTTCAATTATCTACATTTCCAATTTATTGCATCCTACTATATCACATTTACAATCCCATCCAATGTATCAAACGAAATGCATAATTAACACTTCAATATCAATTTTCCATTTCTCGGACCTCGGTCCGAGATCTCCAATATAACATTTACAAACAGTTACTCACAAGTAGCACTTCGTTATCTCATTCCAAATATTTCAGACACCTATGGTCCGAAATCAATCAAATTCAAATACACATAAACTATAAACCCTCCATTATCTCCATATGGCATAATTGCAAAAACTTAAACACATAAAGGTTGAGGAACCAACTAGGTTACTCACTGTACTTCGAGCTAACATCTGGAAGTTTCAGTAACGTCGGTAGATCGACGCTCCAAATGTGCCTCTATAACAAACAGAGAGGAATCCGATCACTAATTATCCAATCCGAATTAGTATAATGCACATGTAAGTGTATAATGCATGTGTTCATGAGATTTCCGGCCCTAAATCCTAATTTTTCCCGTAATAAAAATTCCATCTAAAATTAGAAAACTATAGCCACTGACAGTGCTCAATTCGGACCTCGATCGGTCCAAAAATAAATAAAACAGTGACCATAGAACAATTACCCGGGGCTACGTCAATTTCCGTCTAAAAATTCCCAAATTATCACAAAATGAAATTAAATATTATACTGAATCCGATGCCTCAAGAATCAGGTCAATCGGACGTCGGACGGAAAAGAAATTGACAAGAGAAGCAATCAGGTCACTTAAAGCCAAAATAATAAAATAAAATACTATATATCTATATATATACCAGCCTCGAGGGGGCGAGAAATCTCGCGCCAGCGAGGCCGGCTCGCCCAGCTCCGTCGCTAGGCGACGCGTCGCTCTAGCGACGCGCCTAATCGAGCTCGCCTCACTGTAGGCGACGGCTAGCCTCAGAATGGTGGCGAGGTTCCACCTCGCCTCATTTCTTTTTTTTTTTTTTCCTTCATTCCAATCCAAATTTTCAACACTCAAATCTCTTACCACCCAATTCAGAAAAATACAAATCTTCTCTTGTTGGAAAGATCATAAAACCTCTACTCTTCTCAAGAAGACCATAACAATTTATTTCACCCCTAAGGGTGTCAAAATCCTTCAAAACTACTACCTACTCCAATCCCATAAAAACAGAACAGTACATTGCAAATTCCACAACTCTGAAATTCTTCAGCCAAAATTACCACATAAATATGCTCAATAAGTTCATAATGTCATCTACAACTTTCATAACCAACCTAAAATCAAATTCCATTGCTAAACCAGTCAATTAATTCACTCAATGTTACTGTCTCTGAAACCATTCAATCTGAGCAGTAAACTTATAATAAGCATAACTCCCTGTACACAAGTCAGAAAATCCAAACTTTATATCCCTGAAAAGATAACTCCTCAAACTTCAAGTTTCATGAAGAACTCAATCTCTAATTCGATTTCTAACAATTTCAAATCTGTTATGCAAGTTACTGACCTAATCAGTACTTAACATCACAATGCAAGTTCAGATTTTGAAATTCCATATCTCCCACATCTGATTTCCAAAATTACATTCCATATACCAATTTCAAGATCAATGTGTCATCTAAAACTCTTCAGTAGATCCCTAAAACCAGTTCAGTTCACAAAATTTCTAAAATTACGTAAAACAGAATGTACACCAAATTCGCTAATCCAGCTAGGTTTCACTCAATTCATAAAAACTGTCAATAATTATCAGTCCATAACTCCTACTATACATATCGAAAATTGCAAAATCAGTGGCAATGGAAATATAACTTAATAGGCTTCAACTTTCATGAAGACCATTGCCCCTAATTCTATATCAATTAATTTATAAAATCAGTAAAACTCATAGATTATGGTTTTGGTTACTGTTCATAGGCAATAAAACAGTAACTTCCCATGCAACATTTCGCCTCTCTAACATTACAATTCAACAACACCTATTTCACACTAAATTGAAGCCAACATCCCAAAGTTTCATTAGGCCCAAACCTCACCTCATTTGCACACCTACACAATTAGTTATTATCAAAACATTACAATAGGTCAAAGATTCATTTTCCAGCTTTCAACATTCACCTAACTCCTATCACTTTTAACATCAATAACACATCACTAAACATCCACTTAAATCTCTAATTCAGCCATAAACTTATCACAACATTTATTTGTATACTTAAACAAACTTTGGCAGCATATACACAATTTACTTTCATTACTGTCCATGCTTCTAACCTTACACACTCAATCCAAAACCAAACCAAATCATTGGAAACCTTATTCATTCATTCATCCATATACAAGCATATATTTAAACCCAATTAAACCTACTACTATGATAATCAATTACATGTATAATTGCTCCCCATGAATGCATCTAACTAACAAAATCATAAAAACAACCATCAAGACTTACCAAATCAAATTGCAAACTCTTCAATTCTCCAACACTTTACAACTCTCCAAAACTTCACTTCACCCACGGCTATCACTAACAATCCAAAAGTTCTCATCAACTCAAAGTTTCAACTTGGTTTGTGTGTGAAGAAGAGCAAGCAAGGAGCCATGGAGACAACTCTTTATGGGAAAGGAAAAAGGAAAATTCGAAAGAGGAGAACAAGGCATCTTCGGGTGATGAAGGTTTGCACTTTAAAATAACCCTTTCTCAACTCTCAAGAAGATAACTTATACAATAAAGAAGGATAGCCGTAAATGATAAAGGGGACTCAAGAAAGTGATCTTTATAACTAATTTATTGACTTCAAACATGACAAGTCTCAGAGGTGAAGAACATAAGAGACAAAGTTATTAAATGTCAATGGACACTTGGCTTTTAAAACATAGAAAAGACAAAAGCTAGTTAATCTTAATTAATTAAATGACAATCCCATTTAAGCTCTAATCATGGCACTAAATAATTCCCACAATAATTTATTCCATAATCCAATGCCATTTAATAGTCTTTTCGGTACAAAAAACAGCTCACTTAGTCAGTCGGTTGAATTTTCCTATGGGACCAAGACTCAAAAATTCCAGAAAAATTCTATAAATCCCTAAAATGTAAAACACACAATGGCGCACTCCAAATAATTTTCCCAGTACAACTTCCACATAAATTTCACAAAGATCGCAATTTGAAACCTGTTTTAAAATGTCATGAATGCATGTTTACCATGTGCAAGTGCAACAGACCATCTATCATAGAGGCTATATACTGTATGTGCATGCCGAAATATACTTTAATACTCCTGACCCATCCCAATTTACTAAAATACCCTTCCCATCGGAGATGGGATGTTACAAATAACATTATCAATTTATCAATTATCACACACAATTATAACATATTTGTACTTACAAAGTGCATCCTTGGCTTTATCTTTATCACAGGCACAAGCCCATAACATTAGAATTTTACAACACAATACAACACAAGATGACAGTGGAGGGCGATGTGGTGTAATGGTGGAGGATCGAAGGTGGAGCCTGGAGGACGACTTGTGATGGGGCACAAGGTGTGTATGGTGTAATGTGACGGTTGGGATTGCTACAGGTTGTAATGGGTGTTAAGAGACTCAAGATTGTTATAGGTTGCAAGAGATTAGCAATGATGATGGCAACTGACAAACTATAGCAAGGAGATGGGTTATGAGAGATCTTAGCTGTAACATACCACTATCATAGAGCATATGCCTGAACATCTAGAGGACATTCGAAAATATACCTTATGAGAATGACATGTTAGAGCAATCGCACTCACTTATTATGGCATCACACATAGCACAAGTAATTTAACAATATCAAAATGCCTAATTTCATTCACAAAATGAAACTTACTTGTCTCATAACACTACAATTCCTAGTTCATATATTTACATCACATAATGTTTGAGTGTTTAGAACTTCATTCAAAACATTTAACATGAAATGATATTCTATATAAAAAGGTCCTAACTAGGCTCTTTATAATCAGTTGATTAGACCTTTGAGCCATTTTTTTGTCCCTAAAATGCAGGTACTATACTTCTACTTTATCACCTTAAGAGCTAGAACTCTTTTAGACTTGAGAAACAATGTTGCAATTTTGATGAGTTTGTGAACTCAGTGAGTGGACTATCACTGACACCCTCACTCATGTTAGAACATAATAATAATTATAAAGTTCAATTCATCAAGTATAACATGTAATTCAGTAATTCATACACATCACATTCTTCATAGATTTAAACAATTCAATATTTCACTTTATTTCAATAAGGCACGTTAATTCAATCATTCAACAAGACATATCAGTTCGATCATTTAATATATAAGAATGCATATGCAAGTGCACTTGTGACTCCATTTCATTTTCACTTTGTTATGACCGAGTGCCTATACTATCTCATACCTATCGCATATATCGAGTTCATTTTTCTTCCGTATTTGTTGCGAATACCGGGCTCATTATATTTGAACCTGAGGTTCTTTATCACATTTCTGAGCTTAAATCTCTTTTTCACACGTTAGCTACTCCGGTCATAACTCCTTCATTTGTTCATGCATTTCAATCTAATGGGATGCGACAATTTACAAATTATACACTCAGTATTCCTCATTCGATGTATGCAAGTCATATATTGCTTTCTTCAGATCTAAGTTCAATATTTACATTCCACATTTCATATATAATTAGAAAACACTTTTAATACATTCTCGAATATCAAACTCTACACTTTCAATACATTCTCGAATATCAAACTCTTTAGATCAACAATGTTCGGAATCATCACATTCATATAAATAACAATTCAATAATCAAAAGCTAATCAAAATCAATTCATTTATAGTGAGAAGCATCTAGGTTAACTCACTACACATATAAATCAAATAGAAGCACACATATATTTGAGTTTAAACATCTAGGATAACTCACTATACGCTCTAAATAAGCTATTGCCTTGATGATCCGGGAATGTCTAGATGCTGACGATCAATTTGTGCTTCTTTTATCATGCAATACACACATAATTAACATATTACTAAGTTGATCAATCATATAATTATTCAGCCATGCACATGTATATGTATCATGTTTAAGTATGCTCAATTGACTCTTCCCGGGTATGTATCCTTAATCACAAATCTTAATCATTTAAATATTATAGTTTGTACATAACTTTTTTGTAATTAGGTTATGAATTAAGTAAGTTTGATTACTCTAAATTCATCTCTCATACATTCACCAATTCTTTTCTAATGCCTTATATTCACACAATTTCCCCAATTCTCATTCATTTATACCTAATTCACATTGTTCATATCCTTTGGAACACATTTGTATTCATAAGAACACCTTTATGCCTTTAATGACTAATAAATTCTAGATTTAGGTACATTGATGTCAAACAATCTATTCCTTAAGTTATATGTTACGACCTGATACCACATCAAACCTATGACAACCGCTGCATACCCGGGCTAAGCACACTCATGGTGTCCTTAATCTGACTATGCAAGGCTAACTGAATATCTCTTCTCTTTTTTAAAAGAAAATTGGGCAGCATAATGACTATATTTTAAAAATCCCAAAACTTACTCAAATACCTGCAAACAAATTTTTAAACACACTTCTATATTTACATCCAACTACAACTTCAGGACTTTAAAGTTCACTCAAGGCAATCTCAATAACAATATCAAAAGTTTATACATAAATTCATTTACAACAACAAAATAGTCCAGAGTTAAATTTATATAATCATAAAGCATATCAACATAACCAATATAATAAAAACAACAAAACAGTTCATGAGCCACTATGCAACTAAAATCCAAGATAGAAAACTACCCACGTGCGGTAATACTCCGAAATGTCAAAAGATCGCATGATCCACTAAGAGCTTCAAGCTCACTAAATTAACCTGCAAGGTTGGAAAGCAGAGGGGGATGAGTACACTATGTACTCAGTGAGCAAGAAAAACATATATCACAAATAACACTCAATGTACACCAAGAAAATGTAGATAACCTATGAAGTGAAACGTACATCACATAGAAACACATATGCCTAGCCTATGACTCAACGTATACTAGTTAGGAACTATATAGGCCTAGCCTATTAATCACTCATCTGGTGAACATAGGTTCTAGTTTCAGTATACAAAAGTAGAAAAATATCACATGTATAAATAAAAAATTGTCAGAAAACAAATCCCAAAATAAGCCAAAACAATCATGTGTGACACCACTAGTAGGCCAAACTAGTGTGCACACCCACCGATCCTCGATGTTGGCTCGATTTTCATAACAAATCCCAGAATAAGCCAAAACAATCATGTGTAACAATATCCATGGTGAGTCCAGGATACAGTCGACAATAATGTCATGACCCTAGGAGATGACCTCGTTAGTGTCCAAACTTTAGGTGTGGAATCACCTGCAAGTCCTGTAGAAAGGTGTTGATATGGGGACTTGACTTGTATGTACCAGCATCAAGGCTACAGGGTCGCTTAATTAGTTGTGCCTAGCACACAATTGGCAAATCATTACCTTACCAATCACAAAAATCATATAGAAATATTAAGTACAAAAATCAAGTAAGGCACTATGCCTTTATTTATCGATTCAACCAATAAAATGAAATCTTATCATAGTTCTAAGCCAAAAGAGAACAAAAACATGTAGCATTCATGACTCGATTATGCATATATAAATTCTACAACATTATTTCTTGCAATAAAAGTCATCTTTTGCACTCCAAATGTAAAGTTGTTCAAAATAGTGTCGTTTCGTAAATACATAAGCATATTAGCATCTATTTGAGATTCAATTCTACTATCCTTTACCTAGGTTCAAAATTCACATACAAGTCATCATACATGTCTTAGGATGATCTAATCCCATATGAGAAATATGGTTTCCCTAACTCACCTCAAAGAAGGTGTACACTCCTTTAACTTCAACAATTCTCAGTATGAGCTCCTTGATTCACAGCTTCCCAGCTTTTATACATAAAAAATACAATGTATTTATTACTCAAACATATAAGTCATATTTATGCATGATCACATTAGTGTATAAAACATAATATCACTCTCTTTAAGCTGTAGGATTTGACCATTAAACTCCTCACATGGTTACTTCCTTACTATTCACATTAGCTTTTCTCTTACATTTTCTAAGGCATTTAATTCCTTTAATCCAATACTTAATCATTTCAAAATATAATCAAGCACATTTTTATCCAAGCACATTAGGCCATTATTCATCGATTTAAGCAACAATTCAAGTATACTCTAAATAAACATGAATGTCGTTTTCAATGTATATATCATTACAAATCCTTAAATCCTAAGCCAAGTTCACTTAGATATTTTATCAAACACCTAATGTATATGACTTTCATGTCACATTTTCAAGACTTTATCATAGTAATTCATGCTTCCATCTTGTTATATAGTAAACACTTCCAAACCATGACACATTTTACCACTCCATTGAATCCAATTCCCTTCATTTAAGCTATTTATCATGATTACACAACTTATTACATATATCCATTCCTTCTCCCATCATTTCGACCAAGCCTCATCCAATATACATCTTCTTCATTTTTCATCATCAATTCACATTATACATGTACAATTAACACCATAGAATTCATTTAAATCATCTATTTCAAAAGATATCCAAAAATTCACAACTTTCAGCTAAGAAGGGCATTTCGGTTTTGACTTAAAGAGCCATCTCCATGACACATTTCAATCACCTAAACCATGTTTCATGCATATTCAAGCATGGAAAACAACATATCTTAACACCAAACTCAAAATCCTAATTTAGAGAGAGATGAGACAAAATTTACCTAAACCTTCCTTTGGTGATATCTTCAAATCCTTTGAGAATTTCTCAAATATAATGATAGATTTGAGTTCCTTGACCCCAAATTAGCTTAGAACACTTTGATTTGAGTTAGAGAATCAAACAGAGGGTGGAATTTTAGGGATGGCTATAACTAGCTTCTTCTTCTCCTCTCTTCTCCTCTCTTTTAATTAAAAAAAGATGTCTTAAGTCTCTAGCAATGGACGACCATACATCACAAGGGACTAGAATTTTGACTCTTTTTTGACCAAAATATGGTGAAATTACCTATTTTCCCTTATGTTGTGTGAAATTACCATTATATCCTCCAAACTTTTCCTAAATTTGCAATTAAGCCCAAAATTTGGGAATCACCAAAAAATTTTGTTTTTATTTTGGTCCTAGGACTTTTAAGAATAATAATTAAGCCCCTTAACTTTATAAAATTACATATTGGTCCTCCAAGAATTGAAAAATTACTTTTAAGTCCTTTAACTTTTAACAATTTGCAAATAAGCCCTTATGTATATCAACTTTTCCAATTAAGCTTTCTAAGTATCACATAAGTCTATAAATCTATTAGAACACATTTAAATCAACCACCATGGTCATATCTATCAAATGGACTCGGTTTTACACACTTAAAAGCTTATATGTAGGAAATGTCCAAGATTTCGCATACTGATGAACTCTAAGTTCATATAAGGGCGTATGACATTATAAATCATTAAAAAATATACCCAAAGGACTTACATATACCTTTGGACTCATATACAACCATGTATGTATCAGTATACACTAACATCTTCAAGTATAGCATAATGCAAAAGGTTTACAAAGTTCGACATTACATTATAACATCATTTAATAACCTAAACTTATGAATCCCTTAACCAATTAATTCCACATCAAACTAGGTTCATTTCAAGCCCTAATTAAGTCCAAATGCACCAAAGTAAGATGACTTATCTTTAGTTGGTTCAACAATCATACAAAACAAAAATTTTCCATTTCAAAGCATTGCCCACAATCGTGGGGTACCTTGCCATGATCGTGGGATGAGTGACCTAAAAGTTTCTATCCATTTTCCTTCAATTCTTTTCAATTTTTATGTCTTTATACCAAATTCAAAATACCTTCATCATAGTCCATTAATTATACCTTAATTATACTTCAATTCCTTATCAATTTCATCTCCAATTCAACTTAAAATTATCCAATTGGCTACTCATAATCTATTTATCTTTCAAGTATCAAAAACCAAAAAAGAAACTATCATTCACCATCATACATATAGTCCTAAGCTTTTTCTTTCCAAATTCAAGAACACTTAAATAAAACCTTCACTTATACATCAAATCTCAACCTAAATCATCCATCAAATTCTATTATAACTTCATCATCAATACCACAACCAAGTTCATCCTTAATTAATCATAATTAATGTTATGCTAAAATATGTCACAATAGATCAATAAATCACTTACTTGTTCATCTCAAAGCCTCCTCAATTTTCAACCTAACCTAGACTTCAAGCACACAAGCACACTCTAAGAAGAAGATGGAAATCAAAAGGGGTTTCAACAACAAAATGAAGACAACAAAATATTGAAGTAGCAAAGTGCAAAATTTGGGGCAAAACTAAAGGTTATAGGGGTTGTGTAAGTGTATGTCGTCAATGGAAGAAGAGATGGGGAAAGCATGAAGCAAGAACAAAAGAGAAAGTGATCTTCCATGGGTGTATATGTCGTGGGATAAGTGTATGGCTAGGGTTTAGCCACTTGTCCTAACACTTGTTAAGCAAAGGGTCATGACATATGTTTTTTTTTCTATAAGCTACCAATTGTCACTCCATAACTAGTCCATTTGTCCCATAGGTTCCTAGGCCATTTGTCACCCAATCACCTACGCCATTTGTCACTCATTTACCATTGTCATGTGTCACTGTCTCATAAGCCTAGCCAAGATAAGTTTCCATGTGTCAACTTATCTTACCATTTAACATTTCTCCTAGACTAAATGCACTTATCAATTCATAAATCTTCCAATTGTAACAATAAATCCCAAATTACTAATCATGATTCACCAGAACAAATTCAAGGCATAAATAATACGAAACCAAATCTTGAGCACTTTAAACCTTACATACCCCAGAATGTGTTAGTTGAGTGCACATACTATCTTTGCAATGTTTTCTAAATCATAATTTATGTATGTGTATGCTAATAATATGCATGTGAATGAAATGCATTTCATAAATTCTCAATGATATGACTCATGTGTAATAATCTAAGGCTCTAACCCTTATTATGGAAACCTGCTATTACATTAACAACTGACAAAAACAACAAAGTGAAAGGACGACAAGGTGACGGAGACTGCATTGAGATGACTGGACGAAAGTGAGAGCGACGTGGAGACGACTGGAGGAGAGTGGAACTAGAGAGATGAGGAACTAACACTAAAGGAAGCAATTGAAATCGAATAGGGGAAAGTGGAACAGGGAATAAGGGTTTGGTCTTTTTATTTTTTATTTTTACATTTTAATCCTTATGTTTTTTTATTTTTATGAAACTACTCAATTCTTATTATTTCATTAGTTTACGTATTATGCTCGGTACCCTTTCTTCTAAATGTTTCTTTGAAATGAATAGAATAGGTGGACATTAATGACAAAAGGGTCAAGATCAAGACAACTTTAATATGTAAATTTTGATTTAATCATGTTTGAATTTAACACTTTTGAAATTAGACTTTGATTTGGACTTAAGGTTTGGGGCTTAATCTAGCTCAAATTTGATAATTTTGGTCAAATTTTCAAAAGTGTATGAAACCTCTTATTAGAATCAAATATATTCATTCAAGCTAAATTGATTTTAGATTAACTTTGAATTTTAGGTGTAGTTTAAGAGAACATAATTTGTCTTATTTTTAATATTCTTAATTTTTGTTTTGAAATATTCAAAGCTTCTCAATTAAATAATTTTAGTTGTTCATAGGTGAACTGTGAATTATTGTTTTATTAGCATATATAAATTAAAATATGTGTTATTGACTTTAGTTATCCTTTTGGTTGTAAATTAATGAAAAAAGATATTAAGCATATTTGTTGCAGCGCGTCGTAACATTATATAAAATAAATAAGACCTAAAACTATAACTAGTGGTAAGTCTAGGTCGATCTCACAGAGATTAAATCCAATTACTTTCCTAAATTCTAAGTAAATGTAAAACAGGGAGGTTTGGTTTGATACAAATTAGAAAACAATGTAAAATTAAATATGTAAAAACAACTCAATCTAAACAATAACAAAGTGATAAAATTGATTAATGATTTGAAATCTAGTTCTTTGGTTTAATCTATACCTAAGCTTAATTTCACATATGTCATTGAATTATCATTTTCACACCTCTCTTTAGACTATTGATCATAAATTAACAACAAGCTATGTTAATCCCAAATTTTCCTTAGGTTGTAGTTAATTAAGAAGAGCTCATTAATTAACCTTAACTATCGGAAAACCTAGAAATAGTTTTCTAAGTTTAATCAGATAGCTGCAATATGATTGAGAAAAACATACCACTCTAAGAAATAATCACACAAGCTCGGATTATTTAACTTATGTTATATTATCCCTAATGATTTAATATCGTTAGTTGCCACATAAAACTTCAAACACAACTATTATGTATTGTATTCAAATTCTAGCAATGGGTTTTCATGAAAAATGATTCAATAGAGCATCAAAAGCATTCTTACATAATACCCAATCATTAATCTCAAGATAACACAAACAGTCCAAAAAAAGGGGGAAGAAAATGATACACAATGACATATGTTTAAATGTGTTCCTTAGTGTCGATTACACCACCGAACTGGCATCGGGCGGGTTAGCCCTCCATCTTTTCTATCAAGCTCCAAGAATCAACAAAGAATGTCTCCATCATTGTTAAAAACTGACCAGAATTAAAGAAGAATAAGGTTTTGTCATTTTTTGCACACTTTCCAATTGTAATCTCTAAGAAGAAAGAAGAAGAATTAGCTGTTATCCATTACCCTTCTTGAAGAATGAATATGAATAAATGAAGAAGGATTAGGTCTATCCACTCTTCTTGCTCTAGCCCTAACCAAGATAATTTTTATATTATCAAATGCCTAGTGATGTCTCGGTTTTGCCTCATCCAACCATCATTTTGGTGTAGTCGTCACACAGTCTTTGTTTCAGCCCTCCACTTACATTTTTGTTTCAACCCTCACCCCCTCCTTTGCTTCAACCCAGTCGACACCTTATATCCCTCACATAATCCAATTGCTAGGTTTTTCTTTGGAATGGATAGGTTTCCTTTTTCAGTTGCCCTCATATGCTTCAACCATGGCATACACTGTATCTTTTTCATCTTTAATAGCTAGGTTTTTAATGAAATAAATGGACATGTGTCTTTCTTTGGTAACATTTTGCATGTGTCTTCTTTCTAGCCACGTTTTGATTCTTCTTTTAGCAACCAACACACACACTTCACTTATATTAAAAACTAGGTTAAAATCATATGATAAATAGACAACTAGCTTAATTCTTTTAGTAGTGTAATTCATGTTACAACTATGGTCTTTTTAAATCAAAATGTTACAAATACATCCATTTTTATGCTCTATCTTGTCTCTTTTTATTTTTAATCTTTTTCTTCTTGCTGCATGAAGACAATCAAGCATGAACATTGAGAAGATGGCTCAATAAGTATAGTTTCTGGTCACTTTAGCTCCTTCACTTATGAAATATACCTAAAATCAAATATGGGATAAAATGAGTATCCTAAGTATTTTAAAGCATTAATCACTAAATGTAATGGATTAAATGTATCAACAATTAAGCACATATCAATATCTTTCGAATATTATTGTAAGTGTTGGATCGGAAAACGAAAGCATGTTATATTTGGAGAACCGGTAAATTTCAAAACTTTTTAGAAATCATATTTGCAGTGGAAGCAACATTTCCAAATCATCATGCCAATCCATACATGATATGGTATAAGGATAATAATAAACATATACAAGATGAAGAGTATTACCGACTCCTTTGCTACAACTTTAATTCCTCGTTGCGCTATCCTCTCCTTCTTCTTGTATCTAAAACCTTTGCTTTTGAATTTTTTCCTTTTAGCAATCTATCTTCTCCTTATTGATGTATCCTCAACCAATTTGATTTACCTCTTGTTCTTCTAGGACAATTTGATTAACAAAATCATTTGGTGGGAAAGGAGAAAAAATGTTTGGAGGAGATTTTTCTTAGAAGAAAATGAACCAAAAATGAGACTCTTCTCTTGCTAATTTCAGTTCACTCATGCATGAAAGGAGGGAGAGAGTCAAACCATGCAAGAACACCTTCTTAGAAACTCAATTTCGGTTATGCATAGTATGGAAGAAGACAATAGCATCCAATGCATCACTTCTTTTATTAATCAATCATAAAGTAGCCAATAAATGAGACTCTTCTCATTTATCTTTAAAATGGCTATATGAAAAGACTACTAACCTATACATGACCTACCAATTTCGGTTTTGGAAGATGGAAGAAGGAAGATAGTCCATCCAATGCACATCTTTCTTCTTTAATCCAATGAATGCTAATAGGTTATATGCTAACATTAAAAGATAACCATTAAACCATTTAATGGTAAGTTCATAACTCCATTTAATGATAATAAACCATAATAAAGACCATCTTTATTTAGCATTTGAATGTTAAATGTGCAGCTGCACATTCAACCCTAATGAAACCGAAAATGTTACTCCTTTCTTTAAAATTTTTTTTTAATATAATTAATCTAATCAATTACATTAAACCAAAATCTAGCTCATTTCTAAATGAACATTTGGGCTTTTAGTTAACCATTAATTAGTGCAAGCCCAACATTCAATTATGGGCTTCTAAAACCTCCATTTATATTTCTTACTTAGCTTGATAATCTTCCTTGAAGTCAAGTGGAGAATCTTATTGGACTTTGATAATTCAAGTTCTAATAAGCCTAGAATTAACTTAATCTCATTAAACTTAATTCTAGCTTATTAACTAAATGTCATTCCCCTAAAGACAATCAATTGAACTCTTGAATTATTAAATATTATGAGAACACATATTTTATGTCCAATTGCAAACCCTATTTAGAACCTTATTATAGCCATCCGCATAATAAAGGGTAAAATTACCATTTTACCCTTATGTTGGTTTTTTCCTCTAGATCTCCCATTTTACTTTATATGGTGATTAACGCACAAGATCTCATCTTGGTGTTAAGACTTGATGAGTAACCAGTCCATCAAACTATCCAGTTTAATCACCAAATCTTCTTAAAACATCTAGAAGTGATGATATCACTGTAAACTCTTTATTTGAGTGAATGTTCCCTGATACATGTTTCAATTAATAATTCCAACATGCAGACACTGGATTGATACTCTATAAAAATCCATTCCGATAATATCAAGAATTATAATAAAACACATACGAGTTCACCACTCATCAAGATTATGGTTCATAATAAGCAAATGCTTAAGTTGTATGTTTCAAGATTAAAGTAACGACTCACTTTATTCTAAAAAATATACTTGATTCCAGATTCATTTAATAGTACCATTATCGATAGTCGACTACTATCATGATATGAAACTCATCATCCCCTTGAAGTAAACTCTTTTACTTATATGGAGATAAATCGCATCACTACAGTCTAAACCATAATCAAGCCACCAACTTGATTATTCATATGAATCAATTAATTTAGATTCTTATAATATACATGTTTCTCATACATCTCTATGTATATATATATTAGTTACAAAAGAATCTTGATACCTTTTAACTAGATATATAATGCTCACACAAATAAAACCAAACTCTTTTGTTTTATTAATAATAAATATTTTATTACAAAATTGTGGCGAAGAAGATAAAGTTACATGTAAATACACTTGCTTTCTAGGGCACTATATTTACATAACTCCAAGAGTAAGTCTTTCACTATTTTCAACACATCAAAAGAAAAGTAGCATTTTATTGAAAAAGAGAACACCAAACCTCATTTAGGTTCGCTTAGAAAAAGGCTTAAGTATTAAGAAATTTTTAGGTTCAAATTCTAATGGTTAGAAAAAGGCTTACATATTAAGAAATTTGTAGGTTGAAAGGCTAACATATAATGTCATCTTACACATTCTTATGAAATTATATAAACATTCATAATTTTTAAAGATGTAATTTTACTCTTTTCTTATCTAATATACTATTTTATATTAATTTAATTGATTAAGGCATCGAAAGACAAAAGTTGAACTTCTTTATAGTAATTAGTTTTTATAAGCCTATAAAATCACATGTCTAACTAGCATTCAACTTTTTAGACTTAGTCCATTTATTAGAACTCCACTCTCAATGGGCATAATGAATTATTTTGAAGTCATTTAACATCATTTATGGAGGCAATAGTAATTTAACTTTTTTAATATTGATTTATGATCATATGTACACAATTATAAACAGATAACATGTAACAAACTTTATTTATGCTAATTTGCCTACAACCCTTGAGAGCATGTAAAACTTCTTTTTTGCTAGTTTACCCACAACCTTTAAGAACATAAGTAACAATTGCAAATTTTGATTATTGCTTTTTAACCTAGACCCACTCAAAAAGAGACACACAAGATCAAGCCACAACTACCTCCAAATAAAAATCAAAATAAACCTAAAATGTAAGAAGAAAATTATCATAACTAGCCTATCAACCAGGCAGGGTGCATAAATGAAAATAATAAGGTTTGTGTTGTTTGTTATAATTTACTAAAGTTCTAGTTTAACGTTGACATCCTCCTTTGTCTCATCCACAAAAATAATATCATTAACAAATAACATAACCAAGGCATATCCCTTTAGATATTCTTGATGAGCTCATCCATTATTACTGAAAATAAGAAAAAGAGCTTAGTAATATATATATTGATATGGAGGAGACTGAGTTGTCTCCTAAGCAACCAAATAGCTTACCTAAACACATACCAACTTATATCTGGGTAGAATAATATGCTTTGCAAACCTATAAGGTGCAAAATAATAGAGCTAAATAATGCCCAAATTGTTAGACCAATGGAGGTTGACAAATTAAATCCTTCTATGAATTGATAATAATAAAACTTAAAGAATTGGTTAAGAAATAATTTCAGGTATTTGGATTAAAATGATGGTACACCAATTTTCAAGGCAGATGAAATTTAATCAAGATTGGAATATTGAGTATCAAAGTTTAAACAATGTGATTTTCATGAGAAGATCTCGAATGAAAAATTCAAAATGAGCATCTCAACAATCAAAGATTGAAGATTATGTAAGATTTGGCAGTTGGAGCTAGAGGCTAGTCGACCATCATGTTGCAAGTCGACTATTAACAAGTAGACCTGTCAGTTGGTTAAATGGACTAGTCGATTATCATTATATTAGTCGACTATTCGAAAAGCGAAGATGAAATTTTCTTAAAAAACATTGGTACTAGTCGAGTATTCCTTGAAGATAAGTTGACTATAATATACTAGTTGACTATTCCTTGAAGACAAGTTGACTATAATATACTAGTCGACTATTACATTCCGACTAGTCGACTATCAATACAGCTGAATATAATTTGACTGTGTCAATTGATTTCAAACGGGAGAAAAATCTTCATACAATGGCTAGGAGCATTCTACAATGGCTAGGAGAGTTCTACAATGTCTATAAACATCTTGAAGCTTGCAAACTATTCCTTGAAGACAAGTCGACTATTACATTCCGACTAGTCACTATCAGTACAGCTGAACATAATTTGACTGTGTCAATTGATTTCAAACAGGAGAAAAATCTTCATACAATGGCTAGGAGCATTCTACAATGTCTATAAACATCTTGAAGCCTGCAAATAAAAGGATGGAACTTAAAAGGATTGATTACATAAGTCCAAAAGTGAAGCATACTTGCCATAGCCCAAATTATCTTCATATTGCTCTCATTTTGTTCTTAGCATATTCTAATTGTATTCAGCTGTACTGAGCTTTACTACTTCATTTTTATCATTGTTATTATTGTGAGCTGAGTGATTAGAGAAGAATCACTTGAGAAGTAGGATCTGTGCCAGGAAAACAAATCATTTGTAAGGTGTAGCTTGAGCCGAAACTCAAGTTGAGTTGTAAGAGTTCACATTGAATTAAAAAGTATATAGTAAAGAGCTTTGACAAAATCCTAAGTGGGAGCTTAGGTAGAGGACGTAGGTTTTAACACCGAACCTCTATAAACACTGTGTTTGTGTCCCTTCTCTACTCTTTTACATTTCAATTTTGCTTGTTTGTTTTGTGTTTTAATTCTCTATTTTTGTAGCACTTTGGGAAAAGATTAAAAGATCTATTCAATCCCCTCTTCTAGATTGTTTTCAATTGGTATCAAAGTAGAAAAATCCAGGGATGGCGCTGAATTTGACACACAACAACATAGTGGAAGAAGGTAATACAAATAATCATCCTCCTCTTTTTAATGGTACTAACTATTCTTCTTCAAAAAATCCTATGAAATACCACATCATAAGTGAGGGAGTGGAGTAGTGGAAGATCATAATCTTCGGTCCACACGTTCCATTGAATGAAAATGGTGAGGTAAAGACGGAGTTAGAATATGATGACAATAATTGAAAGCAAGCCTACATCAACGCAAAAGCCATTAAGTTGATATATTGTGCTCTCACCATTGAGGAGAGAAATCGAGTAAACTCATGCACTAGCACTCAAGAAATGTGGGAGAGACTATGCATTACTCACGAAGGAACCAACCAAGTTGGAGAAACAAAGATCAACATGCTTCTCCATGACTATGAAATGTTTGTTATGAAAGAAGGTGAGTCTATTCCCACTATGCTTGATCGTTTTGCAGAAATTAACAATGGATTAGGCAACCTTGGAAAGCACATGACGGATAATGAGAAGGTGAAAAGATTCTCCGTTCATTGCCAAAAGAATGGGACTCACAAGTCACATCCATTATGGAGTCTAAAGATCTCAATCGATTGGAATTCAATGCCTTAGTGGGATCACTTATAAACGATGATATCATTCTCAAATCAAGAGGAGGAAGAGGTAAGTCACAAAAATCAATTGCTTTAAAAGCTAATGTTTCTTCTCTTGATGAAAATGATGAAGAGTTAGATGAAGAGGAAGAAGATGAAGAACTAGAACTTTATGCTAGAAACTTGAGAATGTTCAAAGGACTACTCAAGAATAGGAAGAAGGAATTACGTGGTGGAAGAAATGAAGAAAAAAAGAAGAACTCTTTGGAAAGAAGGAACAAAAGCTATGAAGAAAAGAAGAACAATGAAGAGTGTTGGAAATGTGGAAAAAGAGGACATCATGCTAAAGAATGCAAAAATTCTTCCTTTTTCTCAAAACTCCAGAAAAATGACAAGTATGACAAAGGAAAGAAGAAAGCTTGTCTTGTAGCCATTTGGAGTGATGATGAGGAAGCATACCTAAGCAATGATGAGAGCAACTTGGCTCTCATGGCAAATAGATCCTTGTCAAGTGATGATGAGGATGAGGTAATGATTATTGATCAAGATCTTAGAGATTCATTTACTGCTTTACAAATTGATTTTGAAGAAGCTATTGAAATCAATAAGAAATTGAGAAGGAAAATAAGAGATCTTGTGGCTGAAAATAATGATTTGCATGAAACTATTGATGACTTAGAATGCTAGAAGGAAGATCATTCTACATACTTTGTTGAAAAAGAAAAACTAACTAGTGAACTTGATAGACTTAGAAAAGAGTTTTCATATGTGGTTGGAAAACTTGCCAATAGAAATGAAAAATTTGAAAAGATGTTGTCTTTACAAAGATATTCAATTTCTAAACATGGTTTAGGATATGACCCCTTTGATAGAGATTGTTCCTTGATTTCTAAATTTACTAAAGATGGAAAAGTTGCTAAATGTGTTAGATGTTTAAAAGATGGTCATATAGAAATTGCATGTAAAAGTATTAGGAGATGTATAAGTGTGAAGAATATTTTAGTGTGAAAGGTACAACACTTCCTAATATGGTTTATATGACTAACCAAAATGGACCCAAAATGGCTTGAGTACCAATGAGAAGAAAGAATGTTTCTTTTGTAGATAAAAGTAAGGAATGAAAATCCACCAAGCACATGGTACATTGATAGTGGATGTTCAAGGTATATGAGTGGAGACAAGAGCTTATTTGTAGAAATCAAAACAAAGAATCAGGGATTTGTCACATTTGGAGACAACAACAAAGGTAAAGTCATTGGTGTTGGTAAAGTGGGTAAGGAACCTTTGCCTACCATTGACAATGTTTTACTTGTTGATGGCTTGAAACATAATTAGCTAAGTTTCTCTCAATTATGTGATATGAATTTTAATGTGAAATTTGAATCATCTCATTGTATGGTTAAGAAAGATGAAAATGTTGCTTTCATTGGGTTGAGACATGGAAATACATATATTTTTTATTTGCATGCTGATAATTCTTTTAATAAAAAATGTTTGGTAACATTAAAAGAAAATGCATTTTTATGGCATAGAAAGTTAGGACATGCACTATTGCCTTTAATTTCTAAACTTTCTAAAAATGACATTGTAAGAGGTTTGCCTAAAATAAAATTTGTTAAAGACCACTTGTGTGAATCTTGCTTGAAAGGCAAACATGTTAGAGAATCTTTCAAACCAAAGAAAGAAATATGTACATCTAGAATACTTGAACTTGTTCATATGGATTTAATTGGACCATCTAGGCATGCCAGTCTAAGTGGTAAACTATATGTTCTTGTTATTGTTGTGATTTTTCTAGATTCACTTGGGTGAGATTTCTTGCAAATAAAGGTGATGTTGTTAATGAGTTTGCTAAGTGGTGTAGGTTGGTTCAAAATGAAAAGAACTTGACAATAGTTGCTATAAGAACCGATCATAGAGGTGAGTTTGATTGTGAATCATTTGAAAGATTTTGTGACAAATATGGAATGGAGCACAATTTCTCATCACCAAGAACACCACAACAAAATGATGTAGTAGAAAGGAAGAATCGTTCATTTGAAGAAATGAGTGGAACGATGTTGAATGAATATAATCTTCCTAAATCTTTTTGGGTGGAGGCAATCAATACCACTTGCTATGTCATCAATAGAGTGCATCTAAGAAGAGACAAAAATAAGACACCATACGAGTTATGGAAAGGTCAGAAACCTAATATTTAATATTTTCATCCTTTTGGCTGTAAAGTATTTATTCATAATAACGGAAAGAACAACTTAGGAAAATTTGATTTAAAATCTGATGTTGGTGTGTTTCTTGGTTATTCACTAATTAGTAAGGCATTTAGAGTCTATAATAATAAAACTAAGTGTGTTGAAGAAAGTATTCATGTTAAATTCGATGATATGATTTCACCCCCGACAAAGGTTTTTTTTGATGATGATGCAGGAAATTTAGGAAATGGAGTTGAAGAAATTGAATCCAATATTAAAGAAGAAAAGTTAGATGAAGAAGATCATGTACCTAGCATTACAACATGGGCAAAAGCAAAGAATCATCCTATAAAGCAAGTAATTGGCAGCTTAAGTGATGGTTTAAGAATAAGGAGGAAAACATATGAACACATGAGCAATTCAACCTTCATCTCACTAATGGAACCCAAGAACATAAAAGAGGCTCATGAAGATGAAAATTGGTTGTTGGCTATGCAAGAAGAACTTAACCAATTCAAAAGGAATAATGTATGGGATTTGGTAGCTCCACCAAAGGACAAAACCATCATTGGAGTCAAGTGGGTAAATAGGATAAAGTTTGATGAAAATGGTGATGCAATCAAGAATAAATCAAGGTTAGTAGCTCAAGGATTTTATCAAGAAGAAGGTCTTGATTATAATGAAACATATGCACCGGTGGCTCGATTGAAAGCAATTAGAATGTTATGTGCCTTTGCTTCTCATAATAAGATCAAATTAAATCAAATGGACTTAAAAGTACATTTCTCAATGGCTACATTTAAGAGGAAGTTTATGTCAAACAACCACTGGGCTTTAAAGATCATGAACAACTAGATTATGTCTACAAGCTCAAGAAGGCACTATATGGATTAAAGCAAGCACCTCGGGCATGGTATGAAAGGTTAAGTACTTTTCTAACCCAAAATGGTTACATTCGTGGTAAAGTAGATAATACCTTGTTTATAAAACATGTTGATCAAGATATGTTAGTTTGTCAAATTTATGTTGATGATATTATTTTTGGTGCTACAAATGAATCTTTGTGCAAAGAATTTAGTGACTTAATGCAAAGTGATTTTGAAATGAGTATGATGGGAGAACTCAAGTTCTTTCTTAGGTTGCAAATCAAGCAATTCAAAGATGGCATCTTCATTCACCAATCCAAGTATACAAAAGAGCTTCTAAAAAAGTTCAACATGGAAGGATGCAAAGATGCAGCAACACCTATGGCATCAAATCTAGTTCTGGAAAAATTTGAACATGAAGAAGATGTTGATCAAAAGCTTTATAGAGGTATGATTGGCTTGCTTTTATATTTAACTGCATCTAGACCAGATATAATGTTTGTTACTTGTCTTTGTGCTAGATTTCAATCTAGTCCTAAGGTTTCTCATTTAAGTGCTTGTAAAAGAATTTTTAGATATCTTAGAAAAACAATTAATCATTGATTATGGTATCCTAGTTGTGAGTCTTTTGACTTGTATTCTTATAGTGATGCTGATTATGGTGGTTGTAGGATAGATAAAAAAAGCACAAGTGGCCTATGTCATTTCTTAGGTTCATTTTTGATTTCACGGGCTAGTAAAAAACAAGTTAGTGTAGCTATTTCTACCGCTGAATCTGAATATGTAGCAGCTAGCAGCTAGCAGCTAGAAGTGCATGTGCCCAAGTTCTTTGGCTTAAGGATTAATTACTTGATTATGGTATTGTTGTTAAAGATATTCCAATTTATTATGATAATACAAGTGCAATTTGTTTGAGTAAAAATCCAATTTTGCATAATAGAACAAAACATATTGAGATTAGGCATCATTTCATACGTGATCATTGTTTGAAAGGTGATATTTGTTTGAAACATGTCTCTTCAAGTGATTAATTGGCAGATATATTTACTAAACCCCTTAAAGAAGATGTGTTTGTGAATATTAAATTAAAACTTGGTATGTGTGATTTGAATTCAATTGGATGATTGAAATTATTTGCATACATTTTCATAGTAAATGGTTAAATTATTAGACAAATATGCAATTCCATCGGACAATAAATCAACATGTTCTATATAGGTTATAAAGTGATTCTTCTGGATTTTGGAAATATGTCAGCCGACTAATTGAAGTCTAAGTCGACTGATGTTGAAGTAATAGTCAAGTAATTTTGTTTTGCATGTTGACTATTGTATCAAGGGATAAATTGATTAAGTGTTTTAGAGATAACTAGTCAATTCTTATAGTATTAGTCGACTAATAGTCTTCGACTAGTCGACTAATTACATGTTGGTCGAGTACAATACTTGATTGTCCCACAATTCACATTTAAACTAGTCGACTAAAACCCTTGTAGTTGACTAATACACAAATCTCAAGCCTAAACTAGTAGACTAATACCCTTGTAGTCGACTATAGGTCATCTCAAATCTTTAAATACCCAATCTTTCCCAGAAACTTCGAAAATCTATCTTCTTCAACCTTTGAGATTCTCCTTCTTAGTCGACTAATATCTTCAAATCTCTTCAAATCCGCACTTCCCATCTTCAATCCTCTTTTAAAAACACAAAACCCATTCTTCAATTCATCAAATCATCTCTTTCTTTTTTGAAAATATATTTTCAAAATCCAAAACCCTAACTTTCGAAAATCCATCCTTCTTTCTTCCAAAATCTCTCAAGTTCTTCAAAATGGGTCTAAGGAAAGCTAGTGGAAAAGGAAAACGAGCAGAACCCGAATCACACACTCAGCGACCTCGAGTTAGAGGGTCTTCATCCAGAGGAGGAGTTGAAAGAGAGAATGAGGTTGTTAAGCCATGGTTCATCTCTTTGGAAGCTCAAAATCTCTATTACAAGATATTAAAATCTAAAGTTCTAATTGCTTCTATGAGATTTGATTGGGTTGAGCTTGATCATAGTGAATTCAAGGAACTATTCAATGAAATAATGAATCTTGGATTGAGAGGGATTTTGGGTTTTAAGGATGATATATATGAGGATTTAGTTAGAGAATTTTATGCTAATCTAGTTATGACTAGAAGCAATGTGGATAGCGGAGTTCATTTGAAGTCTAGTGTTTAAGGAAGAGACTTTTTTTTGTGAAGAAAATTTGTGTATTTGGTTTAAGTTGCCTAAAGGAGGAGTTAGGCCTAGAGCTTCCTTACTAGATTCAAATATTTTGAGACATGGAGATGGTGATACGGATGAGGAAGCGGAAGAAAATTATGGTTATGATGAAGAGAAAGGTGATGAATTACTTGGTAGAATTTGTATTGATCATTCCATACCATATGAGGCAATAGATTTGCCATTAAACTATAGGTTGTTACATTATGCCATAAATAGAGTTATCTATCCCAAAAAAGCAAGCAAAAATCCCATTACCACATTGGATAAGAAAATTATATGGCATTTGGAAGAAGGAAGGAAAATTAATTTTCCAAATTTAATCATTCAAATGATGAGGAAGAAGGCAAACTTGTTGAGAGGAGAACTTAGAGGAAAAACCATCAAGCATAAAGGAATGCCTTATGAATCTTTGATCACTTACATCTCGAAGTTGCAAAGGTGTAATTTGAGTTCATATGAACATTATTCGTATCCAACAAGTTGGAAGTTTACACCCTATAATTTAAGGAGTATGAAGATGGTGAAAACTACTGAAAAAGGTTGGGTGTATGCTTATCATGTGGAGAAGCTTGGATTAACCTTGGAAAGTGAGCAACAAGTGCCCAAATGACAACGATCAAAAAAAGCCAGTGAACGACCTAGTAGTTCAAGACCAAGCAATGTGAGGAGAAGTGAGGTATCTCAATAAGAACTACAAGAAATTAGAGATAAAATTGAAGAAGTAAATGTGCATTTGGATCTTCAACAAAGGCTTCTCATTTTCTTGGAGAAAAGTATCAAGACAATTTTTGATAAATTAGGTTGTAGACATGATGATGTTTCTCCACCTTGATGGTTATTGTTTTTTATCTAGACCAACTTTTCATGTTATTTTTATCTTATTGTTTGTGTTGTTTGTGAGTTTGAAACTATGATTGTTAGTTTGAGTATCCACGTGATTGTGTGATTTCTTTGGCGACAATGTTCTTGAGTGTTATGATTTTTTGATTATGAAAAAAAGGGGGAGTATCATTGATTTATTGTTCTGATTGTTTATCATTGATTGATTGATCACGATTATTGTTTATCATTGATTTATTGATCACAGTTTGTTGGATTAAAATTGTTATGATTGTTGGATTCCTTGAGTTTATTGATTTATTGATTAAGAGGGAGACAATCTAACCAAAAAGACAAGGCATAAAAACCTTGATCAATTTTTCTTTGTTTTCAATTTCTTAAACAATTTCTAAATGTTTTGTCATTATCAAAAAGGGGGAGATTATTGGATCAATGGAGGTTGAAAAATTAAATCCTTCTATGAATTGATAATAATAAAACTTAAAGAACTGGTTAAGAAATAATTTCAGGTATTTAGATTAAAATGATGGTACACCAATTTTCAAGGCAGATGAAATTTAATCAAGATTTGAATATTGAGTATCAGAATTTAAACAATGTGATTTTCATGAGAAGATCTCGAATGAAAAATTCAAAATAAGCATCTCAACAATCAAAGATTGAAGATTATGTAAGATCTGGCAGTTGGAGCTAGAGGCTAGTCGACCATCATGTTGCAAGTTGACTATTAACAAGCAGACCTGTCAGTTGGTTAAATGGACTAGACGACTATCATCATATTAGTCGACTATTCGAAGAGCGGAGATGAAATTTTCTTAAAAAACATTGGTACTAGTTGACTATTCCTTGAAGACAAGTTGACTATAATATACTAGTCGACTATAAACATCTTGAAGCCTGCAAATAAAAGGATGGAACTTAAAAGGATTGATTACATAAGTCCAAAAGTGAAGCATACTTGCCATAGTCCAAATTATCTTCATATTGCTCTCATTTTGCTCTTAACATATTCTAATTGTATTCAACTGTACTGAGCTTTACTACTTTATTTTTATTATTGTTATTATTGTAAGCTGAGTGATTAGAGAAGAATCACTTGAGAGGTAGGATTTGTGCCAGGAAAACAAATCATTTGTAAGGTGTAGCTTGAGCCGGAAGTCAAGTTGAGTTGTAAGAGTTCACATTGAACTAAAAAGTGTGTAGTAAAGAGCTTTGACAAAATCCTAAATGGAAGCTTAGGTAGAGGACGTAGGTCCTAGCACCGAACCTCTATAAACACTGTATTTGTGTCCCTTCTCTACTCTTTTACATTTCAATTTTTCTTGTTTGTTTTGTGTGTTTTAATTCTCTGTTTTTGTAGCACTTTGGGAATAGATTAAAAGATCTATTCAACCCTCCTTCTAGATCGTTTTCACAAATAAGGATAACAAACACAAGAGAAGGATGGAGACTAACTTGCTAGCATTAAACATGTCTCTAAAATATATCTTAAATTTCATATGAGAGATGCTTGAATAATCTCCCTCTTTTGATGCAATTAGGACAATAATTGATGAAAACCTACTACAAATTCTATAGAAATTATAGACATGACATTAAGTACTATAAAAACATGAAATATACTATTGAGGAACTTATATGAAGAGGTCACTTGGGAAAATCTATATAAAAAAATGAAAAGCTTCTTAGCCAATTGAGTATGTTCCCAAGATACTGATAATTACCAAATATTGAATTACTAATGAACTTTTTTTATAAGCGTCACTAACATCAAAATTTTATGTCAAGGCTTGACCAAGTATAACTGTATTCTTCTAAAGAAAAAAAAGCTTAAAGCTTTGAAGGGATTACAAGACTTAGAGACTAATGTGCTTTTATTTACTTGGGGAGTTTATTCAAGTTATTATGGAGTTACTTGAAGGATTATAAGAGGTATTCACATGCTTTAAAACAAGTTAGAAAGGTTTTAAGACATAAAAGAATTAAAGGAAGCATTGCAAGATGAGAAATTAATTTTTGATAAGAATTTTTTTGGTTAGTAAATGTCGTATAGTTGATTGGATAATGAAGCTACAAGAAATTATGATCAATATCTGATTAGCCAAACTAAATCAACCAAATAAATTGAACTTTGTTTTTAAAACACAAACCATTATAATTTTTCCCATATGAAAAGGAATGATTTTAGAAACAACTAAAAGGTTGAAAAAAAATATAAGAAACCATCCATAGAATGATGATACACAAGAGAAATAAGAGTAACATGGGAATTAAAAGTGTTACAAGAGATACAAAGCTTATTTAATAATTTTGTTGCAATTTCTGGAGTGAGAAATTTTTGTGGTAGTAAGAATATTGTAAACAAAAAGAAAAATTAAGTGATGAAAGGCTTATGACTTTATTGGAGAGATTCCAAACACCTATTGCTTTATGAGGTTTGTCCTGAGCCTTAAAAAAACACAAGTTTTAGAAGTTTTGTCTTTATCTTTCAAACAAGAGATAGAGGATTCAAAATATGCAAGTGGAGCATAGGGAGTCGAAATAGGTCAAAGAGGATTGAATCATTAGAAATCATAGTGTTCATCATTATCCATAATTCTTTAACTATTCTAAGACACTAGAACCCATATACTTTGGATCTTTTTTCACTTTAATCCTAATTTTTAAAAACTATCATTTTCCCTTTGAGATTATATTTTTGTATCACATATGCACTTTAGATTTATTGTTTATGATAAAACCTAATGGAGAATTAAGAAACAACACAGTATTGCTTGTGTTACATGGCATAACCAAGATAAGTGTTATGCCATATAATAACTTCTACACAAGCAAAACAATGTCATTTCGTCACTTTAATATATCGATTAGAAATTAGAGACTATAGGGCAATTAACTCAAAGACACTATAAATACCTCAATATTGCCTTTAATATTTTCTCTAATTTAATAATGCCACCTATTAAATACCAAGCAAATTTTCAATTATTTTATGATTGTTTTGACATTGTTTTAAACATATAGAGTAAATTGCATACTAAGTGTTTGATCAATTGTATAAAAATAATTTCCTTAGTTGTATTCACCAATTATCCCTCTATAAGTATCTAACTCAGTATTAGAGGAAAAGACAATGGAATATATTAAGAGACACAATATTAATTATCACTCTACTTTAACAATAATCATTAAAGTTGTTTTACTCTAAAGTTTTATCTATCTCAATATAAATACTCACAACCTATGGTAATTGTGCTTACCATTAATAAGTATATAGTAATGAATAAGTATTGATCCTATAAGGAAGCTAAAATAGTTTAGATTACTCTCTTACAACTAACTAGTTAAAGAATTAAAATAGATTGATTACTAGTGGATTAAAAATAAAACAAAAATAAATTAATAAGAACAAATCCGAGCAATTAAATAGAGAATTAAGATATAAGCAATGTCTAAATAAGGAATCTCCTAGCGTCATCTTTGAAGTCATGATTCAATAAACTTATAAGGATTTTATTATTTGGACTGACCAAAACTTCTAGGTTGTAAAATTGCTCTCTCAATTTACAACTACCTTTCTTAAGTTGATTAATCTGTATCTATATCTAATTAAAACTCTAAAAAATCCATTAGATTATGTGAATTTCTATGAAAGGTTTGATCCTATCACCATAAGGTTCATGTTAATCTATCTCTAATACCACATGTAACTCCTAATAGATTCATTCACATGTATATTCTCTTGAATCATCCACATGAAATTTAATATTATATTTAATCACCAACTTAATTAAATATGATTTAAGAACATTCAAAGACATTTCATAAAATAAAGTCTCACTTCATAAATAATATTGAACCAATCCTTAACAAAGACAATGTTAGGGTTCACCTTTTCTATACATATAAAGAAATTGGTCGTAAGTTATGCTTATACCAACAAATATAAGTTTTAAAATAAAACACATCAAAGTCAAAAGAGTTCTATATAAATATTTGTATTCCAATCATTTATGATCTGTTAGGATGATCTTTAATCTTTTTTTACTATAAAGAATGACTTTTTAATTGATCTTTTTTCCTATCTCCCAATAACTAATCCTAAGTTTAGAATTAAAAATATGAGCAAGAACGATAAAAGATCTTAAAATTTCGATTTCCAACTGTTGTTATATTTTTTTCTCATAGAACATAGTTTGGGACATGATCATATCTCAGGGAATATATCTTTTGTTTCGTTTTGAAAAGGATATAAGCTCTAACATACCTATGTATCTTTCTGTAACTTTTCTCTAAGGCAATATGAACTAGGACATAATTGTGCCTCATTCCATGTTATTGGTCAAATATTCTCTCCACCATATAGTCTATCCTTAGGTCGTGTCTTCATCCTCAGATGAACTAAAAGGGAGATAAGTTAGCACATGACAATATATTAGGCCATATTTAACTAAAAATTTTGTTTCTTTACATTTTTGCTTGCAATTCTCTCCAATTCTACACAAATCTCATCCTAAGGCAACATGTTTTTAATTATCTACAAATATATAATAAATTAAGTAAACTAAGGTAATTTAAGTATAAAACAAAGTAAACATTAATGAATATTTGTACATTTTGTGTACATAAAATATCCCCATGCTTAAGTTTTACTTGTCCTTAAATAAATTAACTTTAATCAATCTCCAATTAATTGAGATTCAATTCCAAGAGAATTCAACAAAATGATTAAAACAATTAAATTTTCTCATCATTTATCTAACTACATTGTTCATTAACTATTTATATCTCTATATACCTGTTGGGCCCGAATCGTATTAAGCATGTTTAAATTATTTTGAGATTTTAGTTTGATAATTTTAATTTGGTTGGAATAAATTGAGGTTTTATTGCTTAAATTAGGATTATTAAATGAAGGGATTTAGTGAAATTAGATTTGTTGATAAATTAGTATTTGTGATATATTGTTAGTATTGGTGTTTAGGCTAATAAAGATTAAATGGGGGATTAGATTTAATTAGAGTTTATGTGGATTTTAGAAATTTATTGAAAGGATTTAGTTAAAATTAGAGTTTAAAGCAATAAGTTGATTTGAAAGAGCAAATTAGGAAGTTAGTATATGGTTTTAAGGCTTAGGTAAATCAAGTGGGCTTGTAGCCTTTGACATATCTTTTATATGAAGAAGAATGGAAGCATTGGGCTTTGTAGTCCATTTAAGTAGCAATTTAATGAGATAAATGAGAATGAAAGGGAAACAAAATGAAAGAAGCATTTGGGCTAGGTCCATCTAAGTGACAAGTAAGTAAATATGTAGGTTTAGTTAAAAGAGAAAGAAGGAAACAAAATAGAAGAGAAGCCTAACGAAGTTGTCGTATGAGAGAAGGGAAGTAAATGAAGAGTGTCGTTTATGGCATTAGGAGATGGACGAAAATTTCAAACATAAGGAGATGAAGCTTTGTCGTTTTTAGCTTGGTTTAAGTAAGAATAAGAGAAGCTCCATGAACTTGCTAGAAGAAAAGAAGAAGAGAAGCTCGTTTTTTTTTAAGAAAAAAAGGGAGAGAAGGTTTCGGCCAAAGGAAGGAGAGAAAGAGAGAGATGAGTTTCGTCCATGTGAGAAGAAGAAGAAGAAGAAGAGAAGGTTAGGCTTCCATTAGAAGAAAACAAAAATCAGATTCGTGGGTCATGCTTAAGGTCCAATAAGGAAATTGGAAGTAGAGGAGAGGCAATTTGGTCAATCCTAGAGCTAAAGGGATTAAGGTGGGTGATTTCTTAATAATTGAGTTAATAAGCATGTTATAGTTTATTATCAATGCTAACTATTGCTTTCCAATGATTTACAAAGTTTGTATTACTTGCTTTATGTGATGGTTTAAATTAGTATGAGATGTCTTTTGTATGTAAAGACATTGTGGAAATGTTTGTAAAATGGTTTGTTAAGTGAAAAAGGTTAGAATATGTGATTTCGATGATTATGTGAATTGTAGTAAGGCCCTTTGTGGCTAAGCTTTATGAAATGTGTGAATGATGTGAATGATATGAAAATACATGATTACTTGGGTTTGTAGTGATCCCCTCCGTTAGCAAGTGCAAGACTTGTCTATATAGGCTTCACTACTTTGCCCATAGTGGCATAGGAGCTCAAATCGGACTCCCCTCTATTCACGGCTATACATGGTCGCTTGTCGGACATGTGTAGTACGTCATGTTAGGATCACTCAAACCATTTGTTGTGTGATTTGTGTTGGATGCCGCGGTATAACCCGCAAACACACGCCGTAGTATAACCTGCAAACACCTACGGGTGGGGTGTGGAGTCCAACATCAAACCATCCGTTATGTGATTTTGTGCTAGTATTGTTATTCGTTAACTTCGTAAATTATTTGAATTGTTGTTTTCTGTGGCGAGTTTTGAAAAATTGAAAATGGTTTTCTTAATGTGACTTTGTATGAATGAATGAATGAAAAATGGTTTTTGCTTATTTCTCTTTTATTAAGTTATTACCCACGGAGCCGTCGAGCTCACCCCCACCCCCCATTTTCCCCTCTGCAGGTCGTAAGCGAGAAATTGAGTAGCCGCATCGGGATTGATGCAACTCCGATGCATTTTGTCGTGCTTTGAGAAATCAAAGCATTAGCTTGTTCTTGATACTAGCATTTGTGTTAACTTTGATGTATTTGGGCTAAAATGCCTTTGAAGCTTTGTATTTACTTATTTCCGTGAAAATGTAAGAGTTTTGAAGTTAAAGTGTATTGTATATGTTACCTTTACTATTTGAAGTGCCAAATGTAAAGTGTTTTAAGCATGTATGGTTGTATGGTTGGAAATGCTAAAAGCAAGTATAAGATAGTATTTCCTTAAACTTTGAACTAGATAGATGTTTAAGAGTGAGATTGCTGCCAATTGCGTAAATTGATGAGATGATTTGGATTGGATTAGTAGTGGATGATTGAAGATTTGGAAGACTGAAGTGGTTTTATGCAGGTTTGAAGTTTGGATTAATAAAATTGGAGATTTCGGCTAGAGTAATTTTAGGGGAGGTGCTGTCAAATTTTTTCATAAATGTGGTAGCAACTTCGTTTGGGTTTTTAACCTCCTAAATGGTTGAATTAGACTAGAAGGTCTTCTGGAAGATTGTAGAGCATGTTAAGAACTTTAAAAATGGTATAACATGGGTCATTTTTAGAATTAAGATGAAAAAGTTATGAACATTTGAACATTGTTGCCCCCTATGCTTTTGGTTCTCGGATTACTATTCATATGGTATTTTAGGCTGAACCTTCGAAAGGGTTTTTCGCCCCCTTTAAAGCGGGAATCGGTTTTCCATCCTTCATGAAAAATGTAGAGGGCCTTTTCATCTTTCCATGGAGGTATTATATGTCTTATTCGGAGTTAGAAGTAAGAAGCTAGGTGGGCCGGAATTTGGCTGATTACTATTCATCTGGTCATTTCCGATTTTTCTCTTATAACTTTTGCAATGGACTTCCGATTCTCTCGATTTTCGAAGCATTAGTTTTCTAAACTCATTGTTCCCCTTATTATGCAAATTTGAGAGTTTTAGGAATTAAATTGAAATTATGGATTCAATCAAAGTGAAGCAATTGGTTGAAAATTATAGAACATGAGTCCGCATTTTGGAAAATTCTAGCAAAATCAAGGAAGCTTCGATTGAAGTGATTTTCATTGCTGATTTTATAGCGGCATGAAATTTCATATCAGCTTAGGAATTGGATTTTAATTTTGGGCCCTAATAAGATTAATTTAATTGGAGGATAATTATGATGAATCTTACGAGTTTTGTACGGAGGACTTTCATTGACCTTATACTTGTATATAGGTATGAGGGTTTCGGATTAAGTAGTTGGGCTCCGGATTTGGGGATCCAACAATTATGGTATCAGAGTGTCGGTATTATGATCTTACATGGGCGCATGTGTATGAGCTAGGCGCATAAGAAATTGTTAAGAATTTGAGATGGAGAAACAGTGTATGGGTAAATATGGTAGATAGGGATTCAATGCCATTACATTGGAAGTGTAGAAAGTATTTGGTTGAGAATTAGAGTCTTGGATTGTTAAGTTGACGTCCTTAACGGTTGGATGATTTCGATCTCGAACAGAGTACTTATCGATATTTCTTTCGATGTTTGGAATGAATTGAGGACAGAGTTTGATAAGGATTATGCATTTACAATTTCGAATTGATTGAGGAATGTAAGTTAAATTTTAATGTTTGCATGTAAGGAATAGGATGACACCTCGTAAAAGAATACGAAGAGTTTTGCAAGGATTTGCTGCACCTGATCCCTCACCCTTAAAGAAGGGCTCGGATGAGTGTAGAAAGCTAGAGATTTGCAAACGCAGGAGTCAAATGTATGCACTGCTATTAAGGGGTTGGATTATGAGAAACAATAAGAAGAACAGTATATTGTCAGGGTGTAAGGCATAACGGAATTTGGTTGGAGATAAGTATATGAATCGATATGGATATGAAAGTATTTTCATGAATCGGATGAAAGAGAAATAGAGACAAGGGTGAAAATGACAATATTGGAATTGGCTAGAAAGCCAAATAAGTTAGTATATGACCAATGGAGGCAGGTCTACCTTGACCAGTAGCTGAAATCATAAGCTCTTCTCTCGATTCAACAATGGAATCTGGTAATTCTTCCATAGTCCGGAAGACAAGGTCCCCTCGTTTGAGTTAAACAGGTTTGCTTCAGAAAGGAATCGACAGATCCCTAGAGGTAAATTGTGAAATGAATCAGCGAAATGAGATCAAGTATGGTATAAGTGATTATGCTGAAAAGATAACTACGGTGGAGCAGAGATTTTGAATAATAGTGTGATATGCAAGGTTGTTCGGAATTATTATGATTGATAACAGCAACATAAAATATGAATGGGTGGCATGTGAAAATGTAAGAGAAAACGAATATGGATTGAATCTCATGGAGTCTTATCATAAAGGATAATCGGATCATGTAAAACGTGATGGAGATTGGAAGTATTGAAATACCATGAGTAGTCGAAATCGACACGATGATAGCTGGGGATTTATAAAGATTTACACGAACAGTCTATGTTGGATTAAGCATATTAGAAAGGTTACATCAAGGATGACTTCTGAGAATGTATGTATTTTTGTTTGATGTCAACTATGCTAGGGGATTTCTGAATTTGAGGAGACATGGATCGCCACTATGAAGAATATATCGGTTCACGTTGCATGCTGTGTAAGTATGTTTCGGAGATATAAGTCTGCCAACAAATTTCAATGTATGTCGAAGTTGTATGAATGAACAAACATGAGAATAAGCTAAATGAGCTACGAAGAAATTCAAGGAATGAGTTGGAGACCTAAGTGATCCAAGAATTGATGAAATCGTAATGTATTTGAAGAATTGGGAAGACTAGTTTGAACACGTAAAGGAAAACGTGTACAGTATATGATAAATGGAAGGATGTGATACCAAAAGGGTTTCATGAATCGACTGAGGAAGAATAACAATATAGGTAGAAATGAAAAGATTTAAGTTCAAGTAAAGAAGAATTGAAAGGTTGAATTAAGAATTGAACATGATTGTTTAATTGAGGTGATCACAATCAAAATGTTATGATGATTAGGGATCAATGATTTGGAATTGATTAATGATATGCATAGGGAAGATCAAAAAGATGACAATGGGGAAGTGAAATAGATGTAAATGACTTCTCATGATATGAATGAAATGATATGTAGTAGGGAGAAAGTTAGAAATGCATAAAAGCTAGAATGTTTCGTATGAATAAGATGAAGAATTGAATGAGAAGAGTTAAAGCACATATTGTCAAAGACAAATGGAGATCAAAGCATTATTCGTGTAGGATATAAATTAGTGTTTGTAAGAAATAAAGTTCTGGATAAAATGAGATGAAATTGATGTGTAAATGTAAAAAGGATAACAGTTGACTAGTCTTTTGAAGAAGAATAGAATTGTTATATTAAGAATGATCAATACAAGAACAAAACAGAAATGAATATGAAATGAATCGAAAGTGAATGTTGGAGCCTTATCCCTAGTGGGGACATGAGCATAGGAAGTGAAGTATGCATATGAGATATAACTTAGATTTTGATGAATGCATCATTAGCATTCATAATGTGTTTAACTTGAATGCAAGATACCTCTGATTCAGAATGTGTTATTTGTGAGAATAATTTGAAGAATTAGTTAAGTAAGTGAATGACTAAATAAATGATTGATTGAATCAAGTAAGTCTATTGACTGAGATCAATTGGAAGGATGTATTCGAGCGAAGAAGTTACTTGAGAGAATAAATTACTTGATTTGTATCCAGTAGGAATTTCGAGGACGAAATGCTTTTAAGATGGGGAGAAATGTTGGGCCCCGAATCGTATTAAGCATGTTTAAATTATTTTGAGATTTTAGTTTGATAATTTTAATTTGGTTGGAATAAATTGAGGTTTTTATTGCTTAAATTAGGATTATTAAATGAAGGGATTTAGTGAAATTAGATTTGTTGATAAATTAGTATTTGTGATATATTGTTAGTATTGATGTTTAGGCTAATAAAGATTAAATGGGGGATTAGATTTAATTAGAGTTTATGTGGATTTTAGAAATTTATTGAAAGGATTTAGTTAAAATTAGAGTTTAAAGCAATAAGTTGATTTGAAAGAGCAAATTAGGAAGTTAGTATATGGTTTTAAGGCTTAGGTAAATCAAGTGGGCTTGTAGCCTTTGACGTATCTTTTATATGAAGAAGAATGGAAGCATTGGGCTTTGTAGTCCATTTAAATAGCAATTTAATGAGATAAATGAGAATGAAAGGGAAACAAAATGAAAGAAGCATTTGGGCTAGGTCCATCTAAGTGACAAGTAAGTAAATATGTAGGTTTAGTTAAAAGAGAAAGAAGGAAACAAAATAAGAGAAGCCTAATGAAGTTGTCATTATGAGAGAAGGAAGTAAATGAAGAGTGTCGTTTATGGCATTAGGAGATGGACGAAAATTTCAAACATAAGGAGATGAAGCTTTGTCGTTTTTAGCTTGGTTTAAGTAAGAATAAGAGAAGCTCCATGAACTTGCTAGAAGAAAAGAAGAAGAGAAGCTCGTTTTTTTTAAGAAAAAAAGGGAGAGAAGGTTTCGGCCAAAGGAAGGAGAGAAAGAGAGAGATGAGTTTCGTCCATGTGAGAAGAAGAAGAAGAAGAAGAGAAGGTTAGGCTTCCATTAGAAGAAAACAAAAATCAGATTCGTGGGTCATGCTTTGTCAGACCCCGCTCCCGGAGCCCAACTTTCGTAGTCCTGAAACCTTATGCTTATAACCTTGCAGAATTCTTAATTGTAACTCTACCTTCGAGACGAGTGCACACTACTTAAACATCACAAATACATATTGACTTGTTCATATCAAATATAGCTTGAAGCCTCACGCTCGTATAGAGGCAAGAATCACCTTGATCGGAGTTATATAACTCAAGATACACTCCATAAATCTAAAGGAGTTCATATCCGAAACCTGCTCTCTTAACTGACCTCTCACTTGCTTTAATGCAAAATTCCTCAATTTCACTCCAATTTATACTAATTTTTGTAGCAAGAATGGTACATGTCTTATAAATCCAATGGTTCAAACCTCACCTCAATTGAAGGCCGGATGAGGGAATTATGCCCAAAAGAGTAGACCATGCTCACTTCTAAAACCCAAATGAAACTCTTTTGACGCAATTCTCATAACTTTTAATCTAGAGGTCGGACTGTGTTCTTTCTTTCATTATTTGAAAGTAGACATCTATATCTACAACTCTCATGAAGACTACAAAACGAGATTCGGTCTCTAACTATGCCCAAAACACTTGACTAACAACTCGACTTATGCTGGATGATCACTCATAACTCGAGTTATTGCTGACAACTCGACTTGTCGAGACAAATAAGTCGACTTATCACTAACAAGTCGACTTATCGAGACTAATAACTCGAGTTATGCTTCACAAGTTGACTTATGGGACCAATAACTCGACTTATGTGAACCAATAACTCGAGTTCTGTCTATTCTGACTCGATTCTAACCCTCTACACTCTCTCTTGACTTATCCCAAACACCATGAACACTCCAATCCTTTCTAGACCTACCCATTTCTATGCCAAACTCATTCATTCAATAATTTGACACCTCCTCTCATGTCAAACACCTAGTTTGACTTACAAAAAGACTCAAGTTCAACTTCAATGATCCTATACATTTACTCATGCAAAGCTCATTAACCATCATTCAAAACATTCTTACTTCTACATAAGATTCATCAATCACAACTCTATACACATCTTTACTTGAACTAAACGTGTATTTCTACCCACATGGAGTTTAAAGCCATTCGACATAACTTTAAAAGCCACACTTGACATGTTATTAATCTGTCTTGAGAAACCATGATAAAACGTCATTCATGCATTTCATTCACATCAAAACAAATGTTTAACAATGCCTTAGTAGGCATTTCAAGCCTATTACATTTCAATCAAAATACATCTTGCCAAAATACATCTGTTTTCTCAAAATGCAACCTAAAGCATTGATTTCTAGAAAGATCATTTCAAATACAAGACCAAAAGAAAATCTTGGAGTAAATGCCTTTAAGCTTGCTCCTCGGGATCCCGCTCATTTTCTGGAGAATTTGAGGGGGTGAGCCAGCTCCGTGGGTAACACATTTATATTTATATAACAAGCATGTCCATTTAATTATTCATACTTTTAGCAATCATTCAATGAAATCATGATAGATACATCATGCAATTTTCATCAATACATAAACATAATTTCTCACAATTCAATCATTCATAATTCTTGCACTTTCATGTTATCACATATGAAACACATCAAATGGCTCGGTAAGTCCATATTCTTGGCAACCATATAGTCTCATTTAATGAGGTTATATGGGCAAATCTTGAGAGTCCAAAATAATGGATCATCCTATGTCACAATCAGGCAAAGGCGAAGGCTTTCATGGTCGACGTGCACGTGACGGTTCTTGAGACTATACCTTACCCACATAACACAACAATCATGCATCATACAAGAAAATTGGACTGTTCTTGTCCAATTTTCCATTCCTTTAGAAATCATCTTTGTCATACATCATTCATGCTTTTCATCATATTCATTTAACAAGTTTCTCCAAAACAAATTCATTCGCCACCATACAATGTACATCTATAAGCATCATAATTTCATACTCATTTAGGCTATTTCATTCAATACTAGCTCAACCATCATCAAATCATCAACATGTATCATTTTCATTTACACAAAACTCATGATTAATGATGTCTAACCACTACTATCACAAGCATTTAATACAATCATCAAGTAATCAAAACTCATTAATGTCATGCATTAATTTACATTTATAGCTTATATACATAAAGATAAATATGAAACCCACCTTCAACTTGCTAAATCCTTGCTAAAAGGAGCTCTTCCTCTTCTCTTCTCTTTCTTCTTGTCCTTCTTCATTAAAACCAAAACCCATGTCAATATAGCTTCAATTGAAAACTACATGACTTCTTTCATGAAATCAACTTGGAAATCACTATACCCATTCCATTTTAGTCTTTCTAACCAAAACCCAACTAAAATCTCAACCTTAAACAAGAAGCTTACCTTGAATCTTCAACAACACTAAGAGTTTCTTGGTTCAAGATGAAGCTCTAGCCTTCCTCTCCACTTTTAATTCTTGGACTTTCTTCAAAAACCCACTCAAACTCTTAGAAATCACAAACCTAACCAAGCTTTTCTTCTTTTCTTCTTCTTTTCCCTCCACCACCGAAACTCACTCTCTTCTCTCCCTCTATTTTCGTTTTCTCCTTCTTTCTCCACTAACTTACTCATTTCTTTCTCTTTTTAACTCCTTACTCACTTAAGCCCAAAGCCCATCTTCTCTTCTCTTCTTCTTCTTCCTTCTTATTTCCTACATCCTCCTTAAACTTACTCAAGCCCACTTATCTTTAAGCCCACTTCATTTCCTCCTCTTTTCTTCTTTTACTTCCCTACTACATTAAAGCCCATTTCATATATATCCTCTCTTCTTTTTATTTCATTTGGACCCAAAGCCCCATTTAACACATTAAATTACCTCTAATTCATTTAAACCAACTAACACATTTAATACTTGCTATCTAACTCATTTAATCACATTTATTCATTACCTAACTCATTTAATGTCATATGCTAATTCATGCTAACTTTATTAAATACTAAATTAATTCACCCCATTAACCTAATCATGCTTGATTTGTCATAAAAAAAAATTTTCTGGGGGTAACATGCTTAAGGTCCAATAAGGAAATTGGAAGTAGAGGAGAGGCAATTTGGTCAATCCTAGAGCTAAAGGGATTAAGGTGGGTGATTTCTTAATAATTGAGTTAATAAGCATGTTATAGTTTATTATCAATGCTAACTATTGCTTTCCAATGATTTACAAAGTTTGTATTACTTGCTTTATGTGACGGTTTAAATTAGTATGAGATGTCTTTTGTATGTAAAGACATTGTGGAAATGTTTGTAAAATGGTTTGTTAAGTGAAAAAGATTAGAATATGTGATTTCGATGATTATGTGAATTGTAGTAAGGCCCTTTGTGGCTAAGCTTTATGAAATGTGTGAATGATGTGAATGATATGAAAATACATGATTACTTGGGTTTGTAGTGATCTCCTCCGTTAGCAAGTGCGCACTTGTCTATATAGGCTTCGCCCGCCTGCCCGCTAGTGGCATAGGAGCTCCGAAATCGGACTCCCCTCTGTTCACGGCTATACATGGTCGCTTGTCGGACATGTGTAGTACGTCATGTTAGGATCACTCAAACCATTTGTTGTGTGATTTGTGTTGGATGTCGCGGTATAACCCGCAAACACACGCCGTAGTATAACCTGCAAACACCTACGGGTGGGGTGTGGGGTCCAACATCAAACCATCCGTTATGTGATTTTGTGCTAGTATTGTTATTCGTTAACTTCGTAAATTATTTGAATTGTTGTTTTCTGTGGCGAGTTTTGAAAAATTGAAAATGGTTTTCTTAATGTGACTTTGTATGAATGAATGAATGAAAAATGGTTTTTGCTTATTTCTCTTTTATTAAGTTATTACCCACGGAGCCGTCGAGCTCACCCCCCACCCCTCCCCATTTTCCCCTCTGCAGGTCGTAAGCGAGAAATTGAGTAGCCGCATCGGGATTGATGCAACTCCGATGCATTTTGTCGTGCTTTGAGAAATCAAAGCATTAGCTTGTTCTTGATACTAGCATTTGTGTTAACTTTGATGTATTTGGGCTAAAATGCCTTTGAAGCTTTGTATTTACGTATTTCCGTGAAAATGTAAGAGTTTTGAAGTTAAAGTGTATTGTATATGTTACCTTTACTATTTGAAGTGCCAAATGTAAAGTGTTTTAAGCATGTATGGTTGTATGGTTGGAAATGCTAAAAGCAAGTATAAGATAGTATTTCCTTAAACTTTGAACTAGATAGATGTTTAAGAGTGAGATTGCTGCCAATTGCGTAAATTGATGAGATGATTTGGATTAGATTAGTAGTGGATGATTGAAGATTTGGAAGACTGAAGTGGTTTTATGCAGGTTTGAAGTTTGGATTAATAAAATTGGAGATTTCGGCTAGAGTAATTTTAGGGGAGGTGCTGTCAAATTTTTTCATAAATGTGGCAGCAACTTCGTTTGGGTTTTTAACCTCCTAAATGGTTGAATTAGACTAGAAGGTCTTCTGAAAGATTGTAGAGCATGTTAAGAACTTTAAGAATGGTATAACATGGGTCATTTTTAGAATTAAGATGAAAAAGTTATGAACATTTGAACATTGCTGCCCCCTATGCTTTTGGTTCTCGGATTACTATTCATATGGTATTTTAGGCTGAACCTTCGGAAGGGTTTTTCGCCCCCTTTAAAGCGGGAATCGGTTTTCCATCCTTTATGAAAAATGTAGAGGGCCTTTTCATCTTTCCATGGAGGTATGATATGTCTTATTCGGAGTTAGAAGTAAGAAGCTAGGTGGGCCGGAATTTGGCTGATTACTATTTATCTGGTCATTTCCGATTTTTCTCTTATAACTTTTGCAATGGACTTCCGATTCTCTCGATTTTCGAAGCATTAGTTTTCTAAACTCATTGTCCCCCTTATTATGCAAATTTAAGAGTTTTAGGAATTAAATTGAAATTATGGATTCAATCAAAGTGAAGCAATTGGTTGAAAATTATAGAACATGAGTCCGCATTTTGGAAAATTCTAGCGAAATCAAGGAAGCTCCGATTGAAGTGATTTTCATTCCTGATTTTATAGCGGCATGAAATTTCATATCAGCTTAGGAATTGGATTTTAATTTTGGGCCTTAAGAAGATTATTTTAATTGGAGGATAATTACGATGAATCTTACGAGTTTTGTACGGAGGACTTTCATTGACCTTATACTTGTATATAGGTGTGAGGGTTTCGGATTAAGTAGTTGGGTTCCGGATTTGGGGATCCAACAATACCTGCATCAATTTCCAACATATTTTAATGTAAATTAATAATCCTTCATAAAAAATGTTAGGTCCCGTTTTCGGAACCCAACATCGAAAATATAAATCGAAAAACAAAGCGGCGGAAGCGAACGAACGGGTCATAAAAAGTGAGAGAAAGTCAAAGAAAGCTTGCGGAACCGAAAAGAAACGAAAAGCTCGGAATCAACGAAAACAAAACGTAACGGAAAACATACAGCGGAAATCAAAGGAATCGAAAGATCGCAAAACAAAGGAAACCAAACACTTCAATCTAACTGAAGGAAAAATTCTGACATCCGAAACGCGTACCTTAGAAAACAAAACGTTGGAAATCATACGACACACTTGGTCTAACCCTATCCGAAACGGTATAATTTTTTTTTCATCATTCAAAACCATTCAATTTCCCATTTGGAAATTCATCCGCATTCAAATCTCAATTCATAAAATTCTTCTTATACAATCATATCCCCTCATTTTAAACTCTTACTTTTCTTTTTCCATAAAAATCTCACACATGATTTATACAAAATCAGGCCATAAACAAAGAGCACTTCAATATTTCAAATCCATCAACACAATCATCGGACCTCCTTTCTGGAATCCCAACATAATCAAACACATTCATACCCATCACACTTCAATAATTCGGATCAACAATCAGAATCATCGAACCTCCTGTTCGGAATCCAAACACATTTAATCACATTCATATTCAAAGTATATACAAATCCATAATTTAAGCCCATATACAATTTCAAAACTCATTTCCATCATGAAAATAATTGTTACAAACCTTCATGGCATTCCAAACCATATACAATCCCAATATCAAAATCCAAAATACAAAAGATACAAAAATCTCCAAAATACACAACATAAGCCTAAGCTCTCATTTTTATAACAATTTAACTTCAAATACATCATATACTTAAACACACGGATATCTTGACTTTCTTTTATCCAATCTCCTGCTCGATACCTGGAGATGGGGATGAAAGGGGGGTGAGCTTTACAGTTCGTGGATAACATGTTTATAACCGAAAAATAAGCAAAATCATTTTTCCAAAACTTATTGCCAGTTTATAGAAATTTCACAGTAGGAAATCTTCAAACGTTTCTTTCTCAAAATTTCTCAAATTTTCAATTCATTCATGAACAATTCAAGAACATGAATGCATCACATTTATTAACAGAAACAAAACACATAACACATCAGAAATGATTTGGGTCGGTCTAAAAAATAGAACGTACTACACATTTTCGCATAGCGATCCTGTGTAGCCGTGAACAGAACGTACTACACCTTCCTGCATAGCGGTCCAGTGTAGTCATGAACTTATGGGAGTCCTTAACGGAGCTCCAATGCCACTAACGGGCAGGCGGGCGAAGCCTTTGACAAGTGCAGTTGACAACTTATGGGACCTAACCAAACCCACATAACAGACAATTCACACATGAAATCGAACTGCCCAGAGGCATCTTTCAAAAACTAAATTCTTATAATCATGTCATAATCAAACACAAAATTCATTCATAATGTCACAATTTCACATAGTAAAATGCGCAATCATTCACAAACAAGGAATGCAACAATTTTCATAATTTAACAATTCATTCATAAATAATGAATTTCAGAAATTTTATCAATTTATCAAATCATTTAAAATAATAAATTTAACCTTTGTAACAATTTTTCAAAATCATTCGGAAACAATAAAATTTGAAAATACTTTCTTTATTAATTTTTCGCAAACACATAATTAGCTTATAATTCAAATTATAAACATGGTACCCACCTCATTTTCATGCTTAATTTCTTGTCCAAAGCTTCTTCTCTAATTTTCTTCATCCCTTCATCACTTGCAAAAATCCCTAACCAATAGGAATTTAAATTGAACATCACATAAGGCAATATCACCAAAATTAACTTTAGAAAACTCAAATCCATAACATTTTCAAGCTATCTAAGCCAAAATCTCTCTAAAAATTCAAAGATAAAAAATCTTCTCTTACCTTAATCTTCTCCAAATTCGAAATTTCTTTGCTCGTATTAGAGCTCTCATCTTCTTCCATCTTTTTCCTTCATGAATAAGCACCAAAATCTCTCTTAAAATCTTAGAAAATCAAACCCTAACCTTTCTTTCTTCTTTCTCCTTTCTCCATTCGAAGCTCTCTTCTTCTTTCTTTTCTTCTCCTTCTTTTCTTCCTCATTTTCGTGAATTTATTCCTTCTTAAACGACAGCCCACATTACTTGTCATTAATGAATGCAAAATGACCCATTTGTCATTCCTTAAAAGCCTTATAACTTAAAACCTTAAGTGATCTTCCAAATTTGCCCCTAAAGCATTTTCAACACCTTAATTCAATTTAATCCATGTCATATTATCTTACTCAATTTAACATGTTAATTACCCACATTAACATGTTAATTAAATCCTAAAAATCATAAAATATAACAAAGTCTCAAATAACATTAAATCATGATTAGCTTAGGACATTTTTTAATCATCAAATTTGAAGGAATTTGGTAAAACTTTCTTCTAGAGAAATGTTCCTCATTGTCTCAATTTCATAATGACACCAAAATCATTTAATTTGGTTCTCTACTCCAAAAGTTACACCTCAAACATTTTGGACTATTCTTATGCTAAAATATTTTCCTGCGATTTATTTCCATCCAAAGCTTGATATTCTTAGAGACTAAATTGAAACTCAATTTCTTCAGAAAATTTGTAGCCTTATCTCTCTAGTTTAATCCAAATAAAGAATCACTTCATTTGGATGACTATAGCAAAAGTTATGGCCTAAAAACTTCCAGCTCTTACTAATCCAAGACTGAATACTAAACCCAACTTCAATTTAGAAATTGAAAGTCTTAGAGTCTGAATTAAAATTCAGTCCCTTCATATAAATTGTAAGTCCATGTCTCTAGTTTATTTTGCAATAATAATCAATCCAATTGGATCTCCACAGATCAAGATATTATCAAAATACTAAAACATATTCGGAAGAATTATTCAAATCAATTTGATCCACTCCACCATTTCCAATTGAATCTCAAAAATCATAAGTTTCATATGAAGAGGTAGAGAATTGTCTTAGTAATCCAACGCTTCAAAAATCAAGTCAATCGGATGTCGGTAGGAAAAGTTATAAGCAAAAGATCAGAGTATGTTCAGAAAATTGCCTTCCTTGGACAATTTAGGAAGTCGCGATCGTGCACATGCATGACCGCGATATCCAGATGGATCAGCGGAGTTGCGATTGTGCGCATGCACGATCGCGAGATTCTGGTGGTCCTACAAAGTCACGATTGTGCGCATGAACGATCGTGACATTCGGGTGGACCTTTGTTTTTTCTTCTTCACTGACAACCCAACTTCTAAACCCCATAACTTTTGATCCAAAACTCCAAATTTTACAAGTTTGTATCAATGGAAAGATAAAAGAAAGTTATACAACCTTTATGAAAAACTGAAAGACCAAATTCATCTATCAAGGAGTCAAAATCTCAATCAAAGTTTCTGTCCAATTATGTCATCCTAAAATAGCAACACAACTTTCATAAATCATAACTTCCTATTACATGGTCCAAAAATTCCATACTTTACATCAATGGAAAGATCAAAACATAATCTAAAACTTTTATGAAGAACTTAAAGGCAATTTCAACCTCTAACTAGGTCAATTTTTCAATCAAACTTTCTGCTAGAAATTTGTCATCCTATACCACATCCAAACTTCATAATTTCATATCTTCCAATTTTCACAATAAAAAATAACATATTATACATCATTTAAAAGCTATGCACATTCCCTATAACTTTCATGTAGACCACTTAATCTAATTTAAACCACATCAGTCCAAAATTTTCCTCAAAACACAGTACACACAAACTTACCCTATGAGCATTTTCCAAATACAAAGCAAAATACACTTAAATTTGAATGATCATAACTTTCAATCCCGATATCAAAAAATATCATATTTTATGGCGATAGAAAGCTCTCAACAGAAGCTACAAGTTTCATGAAGATCATTTTCCCAAATTCAGCACAAATCAACCCAAAAAAATTCACAAAAATTTTTGGTCAAAAAGTCAACCCTACTACTATTCATTCCAAAAAGTCAGACTTTCTTAATTCTCCAAATTCTCACGCTTTCACTATTTATTTCTTGCTTTTCAACTTATATTTCAATCAACTCATTCACTTTAATTTTTATAAAACATGAAAATCTACTCAAATCTCAAAGTCATCAAAACCAATCAATTCTTTTCTCATCAATTTCCTTAAAGCACAATAACATCTATAACACAATACATATACGAAAACATTCATTTCATACATTAACCTAAACATCTCATTACTGCAATTTGCTCAAACTAACCTTGCTCAAATAGAACATTAAACACAATCATTCAAATTCATAAATTGTCTTTTTCTTTGCACATGAATAATTTACCACAAAATTCTCACTTAATGCTATTTTATAATTCAAAATCCCATTAAAAGATCGGGGTCCAACAAAAAAACCCAACTCAAAGAATTTATCTTTATATATAAAATGAGCATAAATTAGTAAATAGCTTTTAATCTCAATCACTTAATAACTAATATATAAAAATTTAAACACTTACTTTTATTACTTTTATAAAGCACTAGAGGCTTGTTTGAAATGTTATCATAACTTTTTAACACGAAGATAAACATCTTGTCATGAATACCTCGGTTACGTAATTAGGTCACTATTTTAAATAGTTACTAGTACCACTCTCAGCTTTGACCTTTTACTTTAGGTTGAAGTCAATGAAGTGAATTTATTTATGTTCACTTTATTTAAACAATATTTTATTTCACATAATAGAATACTAAACTACTTGATAATCTTAACTTTAACCTAGTATACGGTTTCATTATTCAAATAAAGTACTAATATTAAGACCATTAAATTAAATTGAAATTAAAATACTGATATAGTTATTTTAACCTACTTGACTCATATTGTAATCTAACTTTTAATTATTCATCTTAATCACCTTTCTTTAATTTTTAATTTCCTAAAATTATAACTTATTACACTAATTGTAATTAGATCAATTTTCTTAATTCATATATGGATAAAAAACACAACCTTCCCTCCACTTAAGCTGCACATTATCTTCAATAGATTAAGGATAAGTACAATGCAAGAAATGTAGTATATGAAAGTGAATAAAAGGGAGGTAAATGAAAAGATGAAAGAAACATGCTAACCCTTTTGTTGTGTATTGTTTTAAATCAATACGATAAACATCTAAAATCTCTCGGTACCTTGCACAAATACTAACAAAAATAAACTATAAAATACCAAGGGCATCGAAAACAAAATGAAATGAAATAAGTACTGAATATAAGGTAGAATATAATAAATAACATATAGAATATAGTTAACAAAGTACAAGAGAGAATTAAAGACAAAAATACAAGGGATAAAATAATAGAATCAACAACTTAATATATAACCACTTCATCATCGTCGTTATCAATAATAGGCATTCTGGATGGTTGATATGTCAGGGAATAAACAACTCAATGGTAGATAATGATGATATTTTAGACTATAAATAGATAGATTAACTAAATGAATTTCATTAAGTTGATTTTAAATCGAAAGATGATAATTATCTAGTTAGACATACATATGTGGCTCAAAAAGGGCATAGATATATTAGGTTAATTAGACTTGAGAAAAGCCTGTTTTGAATTCTGTAGTAAAAGTTCGATGGGCAAGTGGCCCTCAAACTCCACACTTGGACTAGTGCATGAAAAGCCTAACATTGGATTTTCCTCCTTCGACTGGTTTTTGCTGGCCTGTGGATAACACATGTCTACGGAGGTTTGAAGGCCTTGAATGCAACCCATTCACCACAGAACAGACCCGTCGATGTCAATTACCCAATTAATGATCTTCCCATTTCTGTGTGTGGGATGTTAAATTGTGTATGTACCCACAAGACAAAAACAGGCAACACAAAAACCTCTGCTGAACCAAAAATGGAGAGTGAACAAACCATAATCTAGTTGTGTTGATGTAGATTTTATTAAACAAATAATACAAGTGAATATGAAACACAGATCCAACGTCTGAAAGACCTAAAAGTTAAGATAAGAAGAAACACAAGTTCTTGTGAAAACCCGAAAGCCTATTGTTTTATTTTGGGGACTATTCCCAATGGGCCAAGTTTTATGCAGTTATTGGGCAGTGAAACAATTAAACCAGATGAGTTAAAATGTTTTTCTAAATTTGTGCTGGTGAAGAGAAATGGATATATATGTAATGTGGATGATACATTATATTAACTGAACAAATTTATTTTAGAAATAAGTTTTTAAATTTACATATATTTAATTTATATACATTATCCATATGAATGAATTCAATGATACGTTTCTAACTGAATTATAAAATTAAAATTGATTAGTTTAATCTTAATTGGAAATTTAAATTAGTATGTTCATAAACTGAATATTAGAAATGAGTTTCTAATTAAATAATATATACAATTAGAAACAAGTTTCTAACTAAATTGAAACTACTACTATAATACTAAATTAGGAATAAGTTTCCAATTGAATTGAATTAATTATATCAAACATTAAGTTTAATGATCTAAAAGGAATTTTAATGCTTTTTTAGCGTTTTAGCTTTAATGATATGCTCTTATTATGAGACACATTTCAACTTATTATTCAAAAGTGATGAATATTATTTTTCCTTGAATTCCTTTTTTAAAAAGGTTATAATGAGAACCCCCGTTTCAATTCAAACCTTAACACAACGAAATCATGTAAATTTCATGAAGGCACAATTTGATCAATATTGTATGGTGACTAGGACATACCTAATTTTATATGTTATATTGGTGAATAATATGATACAAGATTTCATCTTTTGTGGTTATCAAGGGTTATCCGGTCTTATAAGCAAAAATGAAGTGCTTTGTAAAACGCTCATGCCCTAGCACAAAGATTTGTTAATTAGAGTGTGAAATACTCTATTAGATCATATTCACACAGATAGTTGGCTGATGCAAACTTTCTAAAAGAGAATAAGAGAAAAGAAGTGTCTAGATGTCTTAGTTTTAGTGGCACATCAAGGGACATTACAAAGCTAATAGAGTATATGAATTTTAATGATTCATTTAAAGAACTAATTGACTCAATTTTCATAGAGTTCGTCAAATTTCATAACCGTAAGATTCATCATATTTTATAATTTTAATAAAAGTGAAGATTCATCAAATTTTATAATTTTAGTAAAAAAAAGTGTTAGTCACTTTTTATTCAATGTTTAATAATAGTTACGTGGCATTTATTGTTTGTTGTAACTGTTAATTTTTTAAATATTATGTGTCTATTGAAATGTATTGTTCTTTTAGTTTTGATTATTTTATATGTATATGTTATACAAATCTAAAACAACATCTCTATTAAGTAAGAGTAAGGCTACATACTATTTGACCTCTCATATCCTATGTTTCAATGACACTCTTATTGGGTGTTGTTGTTATTCGTGAGTTATCTGATCATACTTTAAATATTCATAAATAAATACACCTAAATAGATTGATTAATTGTTGATTAATTATTATGTAGATGATGATTGGAAACTTACTAACCTTTTGATTCTATAGATAATTGTGAAAACAATTAAAGTTTTATTTAGAATTTGTATCATATTCATTGAAATTGATAACAATCATATATTGAATGTGTCATTATGGACATATATGTTTGAGGAAAATGACTATTATATCTAAAAGTGTCATAGAATTCACTAGAAGTGAAACTTGAACGGAGACAATTCAAAATTTTGGATTTATGGAAATCTAATATATATTGGAAGAGCAAAAGGCTCTTGTCTCATTACATGAAATCATGATAGTCTTTAAAAAGTACACTATGACTCAACATAGGAAAAATGTGAGTAATATGGCTTATGTAAAAGTAGAGATACAACATATACATTGATGTTATAATAAAGATCAAAAAGTATGACCATGCTAAGGACTTATAATCCACAATAGTAACATGCTATAATGGCATCCTAGTGACTATATTATGAATTCTTATTATTATGTTTGACATATATACATATATCTAAATAAATAAATCATAAATGAGAATATGAGCTAGGAGAATTCAATGATAAGGCATGTGAAGCTCATGTCAAACATAGTGAATCGAGGGATGTGAGTTATATTTTATCTTATATTGAGCTAGTGTAAGTTGTTACATATTCTTGCCTCCACATTAGGAGCACGTGAAAATGCACTTAACCCATAATATAAATATTAAGATGATATAGGACATTATCAAGCACCTATCGATAAATATTTTAAGGATTATAAGCCATATATTGACACATATATGGTTAACTTATGTTCATAAGGAGTTAAAAACTAACAAAAGGAAGCATTATGATGAGTCTAAGTGAAAAATAGAAAGAAAGCATTCCACAATTTTTAATATTCCAAGAAGAACTAAGACCAACTAAAATGTGAAAGGTAAAGGTCCTTTCATAAAGAAAGAGTGTAACATACCACTCCAATAGAGTATATTCCTGAGCATATCAGAAGATATTTGAGGTCATACTTTACTGAAATGATATGTTAGAAAACAATTTAAAAAGATTTTCCACCTTACTCATAATATCATATAGAACTAAGGCATTTTAATCAACAAATTGCCAAAGTTCGACCTTACTTTAAAAAATTCCTTCCATATTTAACATGTGTAAACCACATAAAGGAAAGCTCAACTTTCTTTTAAATTGTCTCAACATATATATATATATATATATATCTTGGAATTATATTTAATGCCCAAAACATACACCAAATAGCAACCGGCAGTATATCACAATTTGCGTAATATTCAAAAGACATAAAGAAAGTATGATATCAATAAGATAACGTGACAATGTTATTCTTGATGCAAAAAATAACTAGAGACATTTGCAGGTACAACTGATCCCAACTACTAACTCATGTCCAAATGCAGAAGTTATACTCCAACTAGACTAACTAGATCTCTTCTGGACCTAGAAACAATATTACAATTTTGATTAGTTTGCAAATTCAATGAGTGAACCATCATTGATGCACTCATGTAAGTCATACCATAAAGGACAATTCCAACAACATATTATTACACACCAACAATCATATCACATAGAACAGTTCTAATCACCACATCATATTATCAATGATATCCAGATGTATTGCAATATTTTGATTCAATTAGAACATATCATATATGCAAAAATGCAAATGTAAATGCACATGTGATTTATTTCTTCTTTCTTTTTGTTGTGATAAAATATGCCAATTTACATCCTGGGTTTCAAACTATTTTCTGCTGGCCAGCTTAATGAGTGTTATAGTCCTTACCACATTACGATCATCAAGCCCTAATCTCATATTACGAGCATTAAACCCTAATTTCACATTACGAGCCTTAGGTTCTGATTACGAGCATTCCACCCTGAATGTCTACGTGTTGGTCATTTTGATCACAACTCCTATTAACTCATCATGAATATCAAATGCAATGACATGAATCATCTCACACATCATTGGCCTTCATCAGCGTAATTGGTTATCCAAAATTCACATTCAATTTGGATCAAATAAGCATTTCATGGATAATTACATAATTAGCAATTGACATTCAATAACAATGTCTAGAATTATAACAATCATATAAATAACAATTAAATAACTAAAATTTAACTGAAAATAAATCAATTATTGTGAGAAACATCTAGGTTAACTCACAGAACACTCCAACGAGCTATTGCCTCGACGTCCCAACAATGTACGGGTATTGACAATCACTCTGAGAGCCTATTAGACATGCATATGAACATTGATCATTGATAATGAATAGTGAGAATATGTATGCAATCCTTAAGTGCAATGTTTATATCTTTTTCTTCCTAATGTTCTTTTATGAACAAGCTGTTTTCTTTTAATCATAACTCTCTCTACAAAAATTCAAATATCATGATTATTGTGCGCCCCTAAAAGTAGACTTCTATTAGTCTTAATATATATAAAAATACATGAACAACATCTCCCTTTAGAATACAACCCCTATCCAAATTCTGTCAAGTTTTTTGGTAAGAAATAGGCTGACAACCAATGCTCAAATAACAATAAATCATTATCAAGATATCTTCTATCCAAGAAGTTTCAAAGAAGCATTAAAAAGACATCAATAATCATTTATCATGTTTTATACTTTGACTAATTTGGGTTCTAAAGCCCTCAACAATTAGGAAATAATACAAGGCTATGTGTTACTAACTTTAGGCTCCACAAGTCACTCATTTAAACCTCCATATGTCACTACTTGTAAGGCTACACATATCACCAATTGTAAGGTTACATATGTCACCATTTGTAGAGCTACACATGTCACCATTCTAAAGCTCCATATGTTACAAATATAAAGTGTCATTTGTCATAAATTTAAAGGACCACTTGTCTCAAATTTAAAGGGCCACTTGTCGCAAATATAAAGTTCCACTTGTCATAAATATAAAGTGCTACTTGTATCCAATTTTATCGTTTAGGAACTTTACCAAGCCAATTTACACATTGACTCCTCAAACTTCCTATTTTTAACAATTAACTTCAAATTACTAACTTAAATCCATCAATTTCTAATTTAATTCTAATTTATCAAAATCATATACAAGCTCCCAGAATATGTCAATTGATTAATACAATATGCATGCGCTTAATCTTCTAAACCTCTAACCCTTAACAATTTAAGAGACAAGATATTACAAAAAGTCTTGGTTATATCATGTTTTAGTTAGCCTTTGATTTGATATTAATTTCCATAATGGTCGAAAAGACAATTTGCTTAAAGTTATAATCGTCATGGTTTCATGTGGATGGTTTTGTGGTATTATATGTTGTTTATTAAACAAATAAAATTTGTTTGTTTGTTAATAACATCATTTAGTTCTCAATTTATGTCATTCTAAACTTGATCCTATTCAATAAAATCAAATAAATGGGTTCGTCAAGCGTATTTTGTTTGAAAGATGTACATAAAGTAAAATAGTCCACTTGCAAACATTGTTTAGCTAACAAAAAAGCACAAAAACCATTAAACATGAGATAAAGAGGAGTTAAGTTCAAGTAACTGATTAAGATATGTACGACTAAATGGATATGAGAGCATGGCATGAAAAATACTTATTTTATCAAATTTATTAAAAATTATAATCAGCATAGTTATATTTATTTAATTTTTCAAATTTTGAAATATTATATTATTTCAAGAAGTGTATGACTTTAGCCAAGAATCAATAAGATAAGTTGATAAGGACTTCAAGAAGTAATCAAGTACAAGAAGATTTCTCTGATCAATTCAAGAGGACACTGAAAATTGAATGGATAGCTAATGACTATCATATGAATCCACCAACAAGATGGTGGCGCAAAGATGAGAAATAACACTTTGCTCATGGTTAAGTTTATAATGGCATAGGCAAACTTGCCTATCACCTATTAGAATGATGTATAATTGATGATCAACTATGTACTTGATAGGGTGCCTAAGAAATCATATCCTAAAATAATATGAAATATAGATAGGTAAGATACCTGATAAGCCATATTTGATTTCTTGAGAATGTGTTTGCTAACTATATTCATGATCCCTTTTATAAGTATAGAAATTTAGGTTTCAAAGTGAAGAAGAGTATCTTTAAAAGATATTTTTGAACATTCAAAAGGGTATGTATTCAAAGATGAACAAGGTAATAAACAAGTAATTAAATTTGTGTCATAAGATATCTTATTCTTAAAGAGTGATTTTCCAAAGCAAGAAGAGATAGTTCAAAACTTATCTTTATATGAGAAGACTTAAATTAGAATAATCTTGTAAGACAAAACCAATTGAATTGTATTCATCTAATTGGGAGCAATTTAGGAGATGATGAATTGGTTTATAATCAATGACAATTGCAACCCATTAGGAGCTCTTTATCACTTTTTGATTCGAGTGGGAGTAATAGGAATGTAAAGAGATTCATTTCTCTAATTTTATTATACTAGTATTTTGAGTAAATTATGTCTTATACAATTTGAAGTTATGTGGTAATTCCAAAAGAAAATAAAAAGCTGAGGAATATGAAAAGACTCTCTATAGGCTCTAACTATAAGAGTTGGATAGTCTTTCGAAAAGACATGTAGCCATCAAGAATAATTGTGTTATTCAAATATTAAGCAAAAGATTAATGAAAGCTTTGAAAGACACAAAGCATCTCTAGGGGAAAAAGGATAAACATAATTGAAGAGATTGATTATAAGAAGAAATTCTAATTTGTTGTGAAGTCTACATTAGTTTAAGTAACTCTAACCTTAATAGTAGGAATGGATTTTATGTATGTAAAGACTATGTTCTTAAATGAAGAAATATATGAAGGAATGTATATGGTACAACTAATAGGTTTCATTCAAAAGTATAAGAGCATTATACAATTAGATTGTTAAAGTCAATCTATGGTCTAACACAATCTCGAAGCAAGTGTTATATTACATTAGTACTATAATCATGTTGTATAATTTAGTATTATCGGAAAGACCACTTAGATATTTTAAAATATCCAATAATAAATGTGTAATCATTTCATATGGATGATATATTTTGGTAACTATTGATAATATATAGTTTGTCATAAGAATAAAAAAATTGGCTATCAACCATGATCAAAATAAAGAATATGTCTTAAGGTTGCATACTCCTTTGCAATTAAGATCACTATGCTTCATTTAAGTAGAGCTTTTTAATCTTATAAGCCACAAATATATCAACAAAAAACTTGAAATTTTTTGTATTTTTGATAGTAAAGCATTTTTTTTATGTTAATTGCTAAAGGTGAGCACCTAAGTAATATATAGTTTCCACAGATGCCACAGGAAGAGTAAAAGATAAAGATGGTTCTTGATTTTGAAGAAATGAGTAGTCTTATGTATACTATGTTATGTATGAACAAATATATTGAATGACAAGTACTAGAAAGCTCAAATATCAATATCAAATCAAACACATAGATAGAAAAATTAACTATGTCTAGGACATAATAACACAAAGAAAAATGAATATACTTTGTGACTATTCATAATACTTATGATCAATGGTGATAATTTGTTCATCTTCGAATATTTGATAAGAATTAAACAACATCTTCTAAAATGAATTTAAATGAAAATTAGGTTATAGAAATATGGGAATGCTTAACTTTGAATTAAGCTTTCTGTTTTAGAATGAGTGTTAGAAAGAATGTTGAACATTTAGGTCTAGATACAAGAAGTATGTCAGACAGATACAAGATGCCTTCCCATATAGGTGATCACCTTCATTATTTTGTAAGAATAGAGATGAGACAAGTTTTAAACGATTTTTCCAAGTGATAAACGAGAGCTCAAAGCTTAAAACACTAGTGTCAATATGAAGTATATTAAAGGGTGTAAGATGTTATTAGTAATGATATAACCTAAAGAAATGAAATGTTCACCCAATCTATCTTAATATGTCATATGTGAGTTTTGAAGGGTGGATAAAATAAATAAACAAGCTAATTAGGCATTGTATACATGAACTATCATCTGCACAGTATTGGATATGAGAGACATATGCTTTAAGAAAATAGAGTCAATACAGTAACATAAAAACCATCCTATGTTTGCATTTTCAACCAACAAGGATAATATAAATCACATTCTCAACTTATATTATGTGGGGATCCTTTGAGGTTATATGAACGTCAAATTTAAGTAACCCTTTTACACAATTTCTAACTTCAAAGAATTGAATTAAAATTTTCTATCTTAGAATGTTATTATAAAATTATAAACGATTTGATATATTAGGACATTCTAGAAAACGAGTTAATTTGATTCAAATGAGTGAAAAAAGGAAGATTTTAATTTCAAGTTTACATTAAGATGTATTAAAAAGGGGCCACCTTCTATACAGAAAGCAATATGAATACAAAACAGTTATATAATTATAATGAGATAATGATTAATGCAATAAATGATCTAGGGAATATCATACTAAATCCACTTCAAGTTCAATAGTCGAGAATTCATAGATTCCTAAGAGATGCATGACAATATGTTATCATCATAAGCTGGTTGTGTAGGTTATTAGACAAGTGTGATGTGGAAATCTTATTAACTAAACTTATCATAAGTGAGTGGGAGATGATAATGAAAGGACACACCTGATGAGTTAAAAAGGTTTAACCTTTCATTATCATTAACTATTAAAGTAGATGTAACTATAAATAATAGATAACGATAAATTGAAATGATTAATGATAATCTTTTGAAACACACAAATATACAAATAGATAATTTATGTGAGGAAGAAAAGAGTTTCTTACTAAGAGTCCATTAACCAGTGGAATAACAATCAAATCCAAATAAGTGATTTGATTAATTAATGTTGCATACAGGAAAAGAACTTGTATTTATCTATATGTTATATATTTTCCTACAATCTATTTCATGTTTGATCTCTAGCATCTTGTTGTCTTTTATTACGCCTTAGTTCTTTTGGAAATATATGGGAAGGCTAATAGTAAATGGTAAATGGTAAATGGTAAATGAATCCTCATAACTAAAAGTTTAAAAATTTTCAACTATTGAAAATGTGCCTTATAATATTTTTCCTCTTAATATTACCTCTAGTTAATAAAAATACATTATTATTTATATAAGTTAAGTGATAAAATATGGAACAAATGAAAATGAGAATTTGTTATATATATCAAAGAGCATGGAAACTCACAACTTGATTAAAAATAGATATTAATGAAATATACTTATTATAATTCAATTATATTTTAGGTCCTAGTATCAATTTGACAGAGTTTCAAATCATACGTAAAATTTGACGTCTCTTTTACTTCTCTCTTAATTTTATTGTCTCCATATTATTTTTTAAAATTTTTGGTAATGGTACAATGTGAGATTTTTCTTAGTTAGAACCATTCTCTAGTTCTTTTCCTTTTCTACAAATGAATTAGCTATAGATCAGAGTTGGATAAGGCATGCTTGTAGCTTTTGTATATCTTCCTTCTTCTTCCTCTTTAATCCTAGACTCCTCTTTACCTTTCCCCATTCCTTAAGATTCTAGTTATGGAGTTGCCCCACTAGCTCCTCACTCTTCAAAAACCCTATATTATTCTATTTCGTCACCATATCAGGTTCTTTTTAGGAAAACTTGGAGCCAATGTATAAGCGTTGAGGCCTCCTCTAAGGTTCACAAATACTTCCCTTCTAGTTTAAACATTAAAGGGATTATTGTCTCCCCTCCTCTAGAAATTTTTCAAGAAAGAGCCAAGAGATGAAATTCTACATCGATAAGTTATTTTATTAATAAAAGAGTAGCTTTTTATTTGGTTCAATAATTGGCTAAAGTCAATTAAGAGAAGTGGGAATTGGAGAAAATTTTAATTTATGGAGAGGATTTCTTTATCTTTAAATTTGGGACTAAAGCTAACATGCAAAAAATAAACAATATAGGATTATGATATATCATAAGAAAGTCTCTCATGCTCTGAAAATGACAATCTAGATAAAACCAATATGAAGTTTAGAATTATATGGAATTTTTAAAACATTCTTCTAGAGTCTTGGACTATTACGAGTTTAAATTATCTTAAAAGTTTCATTGGGAGGCCTCTATACTTGGATAAGCAAACATTAATTCCAAGGGGGACAGTTAAACTAAGATATGTTTGGAGGTGGAATACTTTAAGAAGTTGCTTGATTTTATCAAAATCAAGAAGTTTAATGAGGAAGGAGGTAGAATAAAGGCTAAAATTAAGCTCAATTACTAACAGAAGCAGGTTAAGCAAGTAAAAAAAAATGTTTGTAGAATAACAGGGAAAAAGTTCACTAAAGGTGAAAATCATGAGTTGATGAACCTCAATATTTTCAATCCTCAATATTCAAAGGACAATGAAAAACATATGGTCGAATAAGAGTTAAATCAAGAGCAAACAAATGAACATAGCATTTTATAGATTTACTAGAACAAAGTAGCTAATCACATGGTTCCCTTAGTCTTTAAACAAATGTTAACATATAATCAAGTCGTAGATACCATCATAACAGAACAAAATTTAGTTAAAGAAATTTTAAAGGAACACTAATAGATTTAATGTCATAGCAGTTTTATAAAGTTTTAGAGGGTGAGAGTTATGGAAAAGAATTGGTAAAGGAGGCACTATAAGTTAGTTCTCTGAGCACCCCAGGGGATAATTTTAGAAAAGTACAAGGGAGAAGTTAGGTAGGAAAGACAAGAAGAAGGATTCCGTGGGTCTAACTTATGAAGAATCATTATAGCTTATATGTAAGGGATATAAATTTCCCAAAAACAGAACTAGATAATTGACAACTAATTGAATGGGGAAAAGCCTTGTATTGTAAGGTTTTTGAAGACAAAAATTAAGAAGAATAACTTTAACTCTAGTGAGTGGATCTTTGTGAAACTTTTTAACACTCTTTCTAATCATCAACACCATTATAATGGAAGCTTAGTAGTTGGGTTCCACTCAAAATTGATCAAAATTCATAAATTCCTCACGTTTGATCAATTCATTTACTTGCTTTTTAGTATAGATCAAATCCATAGTCCCATTGAGATCACATTTGTCTATGCCTTTAATTATGAGTTTTAAAAAATCTCTATATAGAATAATTTGGAATTTGTTACCTATTTTGTCCAAGTTATTTAGCATATAGTTGGAGATTTCAATAGCATTTTCATCTCATAAGAAAATAAGGGTAAAAGATTGAATTACAAAATAATAAATAGCGAGTCCCTTATAGCTCTCCAATTTCACTAGCAGTAAAGCTCCTTCATAGCTCCCTTTGCTTAGATCAAATTCTAACTACATTTACATTTTGTACTAAGTCTCTCAAGCTTAAAATTCATTTCAGGTGTAATAACTTTAACCAAAATTTATGGTTTTTGAGGAGGTTGTGTAACACACTACACCCATCGGGCATATTCTTGAAAGCATCAGAGAATATTCGAGATATGCTCTACAAACATGATATGTTAGCAAACAATTCAAAAGGATTTTTCCACCTTATACACAATATCATATAACACAGAGGCAATTTAATCAATAAATTGCTAGAGTTCAACCTAAATTTCGTAACTTTCCCATATTTAACCTGTGTGGAAACATTTTAAGGAAGTTCAACTTTCCTTTTTAATGATCTCAGTAAAAATTGACAACAAAACATTTTTATTATGCCATTTATCAATTCTCACATTCATAATCATTTCTAGTATATGATATCAAATAAATTCATAGAACTTTTCATTATATTACTACCAAACACATACATCAGGCAATAACGTAGTCTCAGCACAAATATACAGATATCTCGAACAATAGTATATAGAAATAAAGCATACCAAGCTACATATAATAGTTTCAAAGTTAATAACACAATATATGCAATGTAGCAACGAGTTGTGATATTCATATGCAAAATTACTAATAGAATTTGCAAATTCGGCTTATCGGATCTTTAAACCATGACTTCCAAAACGTAGGAGTTATACTCCAACTAACTCTAGACTTCTCATGTACTGGGAAAAATGTTGCAATTTTGATGAGTTTTGTGAACTCAATGAGTTAACCATCATCGATGCACTCAGTAAACCATATCACACAGGACCATTCAAATCCATATTGTAACATCCCGTTACCTTCGAGGAGGTTAGAATAGTAAATAAGAGTGTTCAATGAGAGCTTAGAATTTGCATTTGCATGGTCATGCATAAAATGGCATACTCATACACATGAATAGTGCAATTGTGCACATGGAAATAATTGTACATGCATTCATGAATAATTCCTAGCATAATTGGACTTACTTGTGATTTTAGGGAATTTTGTGAATTTGGAATTTAATTACATTGGAAATTTTATGGGTTAGTGAAATTGAAATATTTGTGAATTTTGGTAGATTTAGGATTTATTTCAGAATTTATAGAGTATTATGGAAAATAGGAAAAAGAAGAGAAGAAATTAAATGAAGATTTAGAGATAGTTGGATTGTAAAGATAAGAGTTAAAAGGAGTTAGTTTCAAAAGAAACTAAGTTAGAACTTAGACCTTAGGAAAGTGACAAGTGTCACTTAATAAGTTGCCTTTATAATTTTTGTCTGATAGTGAGTTAAGATTCCAGAGAGTAAACAAAACTAAGTTATATGTCTAAATCCCCTCTTCGTAGTCACCTTCTTCAAATTTCCTCTCCTCTCACACACTCAAAGTTTTCCATTAAAATCCTTCAAAGGGATTTCTTTGTTTTTCCTCATCCCACAAATCTACCACCACTGCTATTTATTCTTCCACCCTAAGAAAAACTAGAAGTTAGTCATTTTGCATAGTAAATACGTGAGTTTTGCATAAAGTTAGGGCTTGAAGATAATTGAAGTTTTCGAAGTTTTCAACAAATAAGTAGTGAATAAATTTGTTAGAGTTGTGGATTTATGATATAAAGTTGATGAATTTATTGTCAGTGCATGATCATGGAATTTACGTATATATATATATATATATTCATGAACACTGTGGATGAGATGAAAAATTTGGTTATAGTGTTAATTTAGCTTTAGTGGATTGTTAGTGATCAGGTGATGTGGAAATGGTTTTTGGAGTTGAAATAGAAATAAAATGGTGTATAAGATGTTTAGAGAAAATTAAAGTGTAAAAAGGTGATATACTTTGTTTTCAGTTTTCTTCACTGTGCATGTAAACATATATATGCATGTGTTTACGTGAGTAGATGGAAGCTTTAGGGATGATCAAGATAATGATGTTTGAGTTGAAGAGAACTTGTAAAGTGATGGTTTGAGATGAGAATGAGTGTTTAAATGAAAGTTAAGAAGAAAAATAGAGAATGTAAAAAAGGATGATATTATGATATACTTTGTTTCTCTTCATTGTGAATATGTATATATTTATATGAGTGTATGTGAATATGTGAGTGTTTAGAAATAACCAAAAGAATGGTTTTTGAGTTGAAAAACAATTGAAAGATGATGGTCTGAAGTGAGAAAGATTGTATAAATGATAGTTAGAGGAAGAGAGTTAAGAAAGTGCAGAGAATGTAAAATGCAGAATATGAAGAGTGAAAAATTGATATTTGGTTTTTGATGATTTTGATATTTTTGAGTAAACTTGTATATTTAAGGGTACTGTGAAATTTATGGTGAATGAGTTGATTGAAATGAAGTGGAAATGACTAGAATGGAAATCGAAGTGTTATATTTTGGAAAATGGAAGTCTGAAAATTTTTCTTAGAATGAATAGTGACAGTGTTGAAATTTTGATCCGAAACTTTCATGAATTTATTGGACTGATCTAGGCATATTTTGACAAAATTGTCTCATTAAAGCTATAGATCTTTCTTTTATCTTTCCATTGATATAAAGTTCCTAAATTTTGGAGTTCTGGATCAAAAGTTATGGACTTTAAAACTTTAGATGTCGGTGGAGAAGAAGAAGTGGAAAAGAACTGTTGTGCCTTTAGATTATAGGCCAAAAGCACCGTCGTCCTTTTGCATGACGACGAATTTGAAGGTGAAGAGGAATTTGCACCGCTGTGTAAGTGCACGATCCTGCATTTGGGATTTTATCTTTTAGTGAACAGTCTTGCTTCTTTTGACCATAACTTCTTCTCTATACCTCCAAATAACTTGATTATTAAATCATTGGATTCGTAAGACATTTTCTACCTCTCAATAACAATTGGTAGTATTCTGAAATTAATTGAGAAAAACTGAGTGAAAAAGTGGGACGAGTATAGTGATTGTGCTCTTAAATAATATGAACTGATGTTCTTTCACTGACCATACTTTAGTATTTTGATTATATATGAATCTATAGGATTCCAAATGATATGAATTTTACTTTAAAGTAAACTAGAGACATAGGTATACAAATCATATGGAAAAGTATAATTGTGATTCAGTCTCTAAGATTTTGAATTTCTGGATGGAAGTTGTGCATAGTATACAGTTTTTTGAATATGGATAACCTGATAATGTTTGAGACATATCTTCCAAATTACTGAACCAAATTGAGTGATTTTTGTGTGACTGGGAAGATAAGACATATAGGAACACTTTTAAAGCAGAGAGTATGACCAAATTACATCAGTTTTGATTTCTAATTGAATGTGAACAGTAGCTGAAAGTGTGACTTGGAAGAAAATCTGAAGTGGTCAATGAAGTTGTGTAATTGGTTTTACATTGCTTTTTATTGGTCCTGTTGGGACCCGATCCGGGAACCGGATCCCAACCGAAAAATGAAGAGAACGAAGGAAACGGAATCAAATGGAAACGGAAATTTGGTATCAAAATTGCGAATCGAATATCGAATCGAATCATAAATAACGAACGAAAGCGTAAGAAGTAACATGGAATCGAAAAGTGAGTCGAATTCAGAAATCGAAACGGAAGCATAACAAATGTGCTGAAGCAAAACGAAACGAAGCGGAATCGATACTTAACAAATGTCCGACATCCGAGAACAAGAAGGAATACAGGATCACAATCGCGTTGGAAACCCTAAGACGTTCCAAAATCCGGTATAATTTTTTTTTCTTTTCTTATTCTCATTTCTTACCTCATTAGTCAACCTCATTCAAATCACACAACCAAATTCCACTATTGAAAAATCATTCTCATGCAGAACTCTAAGTCTGATCATATTCTTACTTATCCATACAAATCTTAAATTACATTTTATTCTAATTTTATCGAAATTTCGGCAGCATAACGGCTGCCTTGATCCTAACCCAAACCTGCAAGGGTAGAGAAATACACTTCTAAAAGCCAAACAGATCTCAGAATCATCGGACTCTCCAATCCGGAATCCAAACACCAGCAAAACGCAAACCTAAATCTAATACTTCCATAATTCTCACTTCAATACCAAGCTCATATACAAATTTCCAAATCATATACAATTTCTTACTCTCAAACATTCAGTCATAATCTTCATACATTCTGAAAAACATCATAATCACTTAATGGAAATTCAAACCATTTACAAAATATTCCAAATCTCAATATTTCCACAACCATACTAACGATGCAAAAACGGACCATAAGCCTTCACATTCTTTCATCCGATCTCCTGCTCGAAACCTGGAGATGGGGATGAAAGGGGGGGTGAGCTCGAAAGCTCGTGGATAATACATTTATAAATCGATAAATAAGCAGAAATCATTTTTCACAAGCTTTTTGCCAAAAGGCGTAATTTTCAAACTTTTTAACTTTCAAATATTTTTCTCAAACCCTTTTCAATTTTCCAAACTTTACATATCAAATTTCTAAAATTTTCCTGGTTAAAAACCCCTTTTCTTTTTTTCTTTTTTTTTTCTCAAAATTTTCTCATAAACATGAATGCAATCACATCGGAGAAATTTCATGCACATAAACAAAATCTAAAATCACAAAACATATCAAAATGGTCTGGTTCGATCCAAACAGAACGTATTGCACAATCCCGCATAGCGGTCCTGTGCAGTCGTGAACAGAACGTACTACACTTTCCCGCAAAGCGGTCCAGTGTAGCCGTTAAGGGAGTCCGAAACTGGAGCTCCGTGCCACTAGCGGGCAGCCGGGCGAAGGCTATACAAATAGAGACAGCGCTGACTCACCAAAGGATCTAACCGAACCCACATAACACGTAAACGAAAACAAAGATTCGAATTGCCCGAAGGCACTTTTCCAAAATCTTACTGTTCTTCAAATTTTCCACAAAATGCATACAACTCAATTTATTCAATCTATCGTTCACTAAATTCAACAATCAAATCATTTAATCAAACAATAATTTTAGCAATTGAATAATGCATACACAACAAATGCACTTTCAGAAATTTCTATCAATTTATCAAATCATTTAAAACAATGAATTTAAGCTTATAAAAATTTTCCAGAAAACATTCGGAAATCATAATTTCAAACATTTACAAAACAATAATTTATCAAAATTTCACATTTTTGCTTTCTTTAATTTTCGAAAATTCGTATTAAGCTTACAGATCAAAATATAAATATGCTACCCACCTCGAATTAATGCCACAAGCTTGTCCTTAGCTTCAATTTGACCATTGCGTCTTTCTTTCTTCCAATAGAAAATTCCCTACACCAATTTCCCACAAATTCAATCTCATAAATAACAAAATCCTTAAAATTGAACTTAGAAACACTAATCCCTCATATATTCAAGCTTTCTAAATCATAAATTACCAAAATCCCCAAATTCCAAATTTGGGCATAAACCCTAATTAATTTCCATCCAAAATTAAACCCATAAAGCATGTAATCTCCAAAATTAGGCATAGAATTAACAAACTCATACCATAAGCAAAGTTTCTAAACCAAAACTTCATTTAAACTTAAGAATCAAAAATCCACCTCTTACCTTATTTTTCCCCATTTTCGGATTTTCCTTGTCCCATATGGGAGCTATCACCTTCTTTCATCTTTCCCCTTTAGCATCAACTTGAAATCATCCTTGGAAGGTAGCAAAATTTCGAACCTTAATATTTCTCTCCTTTTCTCCTTCCTTTTCTCCCATCCGAATCTCTCATTCTCCTCTCTTCTTATTCTCTTGTTTTGTTTCCGTCAAAATCGTGACTCACTGCTCCTTCTTATACTAAAACACACTTTTCTTATTTACCAACTTGCCATTAATGAATGAGAGAAGATCCTTATGTCCTTACTTGTAAGTCTTTAAAACTTAACACTTAAGTGATCTTCCAACAATGTCCTTCCTAAGAACTGACATCTTGTCTCCTTATTTCGATCAGGTAACTGAAGTCGTTTGAAAAAACTCTCTTCTAGAGAAATGTCCCTCTGTGTCTTACGAATCCATCGCTTCAAGAATCAGGTCGTTCGGAGCTCTATAATTCAAGATATCTCCAAAATACTGAAGTCTGTTCTTCAGACTCGAGGCTGAACACTACACCTAACTTCCGACCCATATTTGGAAGTCTTAGAGGCTACATTGTCAATCGGCTCCCTCATAACATTTGTAGCCCCATCTCTTTAGTTTAATTTGCAAAAAGACTCAACTCAAACCGAGCTCTAGCGAGCTCTAGCGACCTATAATACTGAACACTGTTCAGCCATTACAAAGCTGAGACTGAACTCTATACTCAACTTCCGACCTGTATTTGAAAGTCTTAGAGGCTCCATTGTCGGTCGGCTCCTTCTTAACATTTATAGATATATGTCTCTAGTTTAATGTACAAAAAGAATCAACTCAATCAGAGCTCTAGAGATTGAGATATATCCAAAATACTGAACACTGTTCAGCCACTACAACACCGAGACTGAACACTACACTGAACTTCCGACCTACATTTGGAAGTCTTAGAGGCTACATTATAGCTCGTCTCCTTCATAAAATTTGTAGCCCCATCTCTTTAGTTTAATTCTCAAAAAGAATCATCTCAATCCGAGCTCTACAGCTCAAGTTATCTTCAATTTACTGAAGTATAGTCAGACTTAATCAACTGGTCGTCATACTTTGTTTCAATGCACCTTTTTCAATTTTGTGCTAAAACCGATCAATCTAGCATGGAAAGGTAGAAAAATGTCTTAGGAATCCAACGCTTCAAAAATTAGGTCGATCGGATGTCGGACGAAGAAGTTATGGCCAAAACAAGGAAGAGAGGTCGGTCGCCCGCACCAGGTCGGTCTCCCGCACCAGGTCGGTCTCTCGCACCAGATCGGTCGCCCGCACCAGGTCGGTCGCCCGCACCAGGTCGGTCTCCCGCACCAGGTCGGTCGCCCGCATCAGGTCGGTTTCCCGCACCAGGTCGGTCGCTCGCGCGGGCGCGCGCGGGTGGGCGATCAACCATGCGATCCGACCTTCAAACTTCAAACGTTCATATCTTTTGACTCCGAGCTCCAAATCAGTCGTGGTTTGTTTCGTTGGAAAGCTAAGAGACAGATCTACAATTTTCAAGAAGGACTCACAAGCAAGCTCGGACTCTAAAGGGATCAAAAGTTTACACAAAGATGACTGATCGATAATTTCTCAACAGTGCCAAAACTTGCAAACATCATAACTTTTGATCCAGAACTCCAAATTTAATAAACTTGGTGTCTATGGAAAGATTGAAGAAATATCTATAACTTTCATGAAGGCCTTAAGAATCATATCGACCTCTAAATGGATCAAAATCGCCACACAAAGCTGACTGGTCGATCAGCTTCACACTAAACAGCATCAGAACTTCTAACAATCATAACTTTCTACTCCCCTATCCAATATTTTCGTGCTTTATTTCAATAGAAAGATAAAAACAAGCTCTACAATATTCATGCAGAACTTTGAAGCAAATTCAACCTCTAGCTAAGTTAATTTTTCAATCAAAGGTTCTGCCCTGATAGCAATCACCTAAGAAATGTCCAAATTTCACATTACCATATCTTTCAACCTCCACCACTAAGAATTGCATATTATACGTCATTTTAAAGCTATTCTAATTCTCTATAACTTTCACATAAATCATTTACTCCAATTCAAACCACATCAGTCCAGAAATCACCTCGAACACAACATACACAATCCGACACTTAGAGCATTTTTCAAAACCAAGGCAAAATATACTTAACTTTCAAAGATCATAACTTTCAATCTCGATATCGAAAAATAGCATACTTTATGGCTACGGAAAGCTCTCAACATAAGCTACAATTTTCATTAAGATCATTTCCTCAAAATATGCCTAAATCAAAACTCAACTCTTTACTCCAAAAAGTCAAACTTTCTATTCTCTTCAAAATATAACACTTTCTCTAATTATTTCTTGCTTTTCAACTTCCATTTCAATCAACTAGTTCATTTTGACTTTCATAACTCATACAACTGTACTAAATTTTCAAAGTCATCAAAACCAATCACTTCATTTCTCATCAATCTCCTCTAAGTACAATAACATCTATAACACAAACACACTCATTTAATTCCATTTAATATTGCTAATTTCTACCGAAAAATCGGGGTCCAACAGGTCCAAATTATAATTATACATGGTATTAATGAGGGATTTGATATCTGAATGATTTGATCATAAGAATCTCAATAAAGTGCACGCCTCTCTTACCATAGAGGGATGTTTCTCTAAAGTTTTTAAGGCAAAAAGGAAGGGGCAATTTTGGAAGTTTACTTAAAGAGTTAAGGTTTTAGGCTTATGAGTAAAAGCAATTTGGTTAATTTTAAGTCATTTAATGACATGGCAAGATTGTGGTCCTTTATAAGGAGAGAATGCACGACACTTAGACATAAAAACAGCAAGAGAAGAAAAGAAAGAAGAGAAAGAGAGGAGAATGAGAGAAGCTTCGGTGATGGAGAAAAGAGAGAGAAAGCATAGGGTTTTCGATTTTTGGGAGATTTCAAGGGAGTTTTGAGTTGATTCAAGGGAAAAAGGATGGAAGATGATGAAAGCTTCCTTCCAAACCAAGATATATCCGAAAATGGTGAAGGATGAGGTAAGACCCGAAATTTTGATTTGTGAATTTTAGAGAGTTTTTGGTTTAGAATCATGGAAAATGATATGGGTTTGTTTATTATGGAGTCAATTTTGATGATTGCTAAGTATTATGGGTTTAATTTTGGATGAAAATTAATTAGGGTTATGCCCAATTTTGTGAATTGGGGATCTTGAAAATCGGTGATTTAGATAGCTTGATTATATGTGGAATTAGTGTTTTCTAAGTTCAATTTCAAGGATTATGTTATTTATGAGATTGAATTTGTGGGAAATTGGTGTAGGGAATTTTCTATTGGAAGAAAGAGAGACACAATGGTCAAATTGAAGCATTGGACAAGCTTCAAGCATGGAAATGAGGTGGGTACCTGTTTATAATAGATTTATAAGCCACTACTGCTTTCTTTAAACAAAGAGATTTTCTGATTTCAATTGCATCATAAATGTTGCATCATTGTATGAATGATTTGAAAAATCATTATTGATTCAATACATGAACTTTTGATGAATTTCAAAATACATTTGTGTTATGCCTCGAAAGATTCCATGGCATTTCGTATATTCAGAAAAGAGCATTCGATCAATTGATTTGAGCATGATATGTGCTTTTGTGTGGGCGAGAGAGAACCTGTTTCGTTAGTCACGTGCACGTTGACATATAGATAGCCTTCTTCCGGCTGCCGGCTTGGAGCCATGAGATCATGAGAAATCAGACTCGTCGTGTTTACGGTAAAACTTCAGTTTTCCGTCGTGTTTATGGAACTCTCGAGCCATTATGTGTGCATTTGCATTGTGAAGTGATATAATTGATGCATCCATGTTTTGGAAATTATGATTTCGACTACTGCGAGAAAAGAACTTTTGAAAATGTGCTTTATGGGTTTCAAACCAAGTTTCTGCAAGAAAAGAAAAGAAAAGTATTTTTAAAGGTTTTGCTTATTTATTTGTTATAAAATGTTACCCACGAGCTTTTAAGCTCACCCCCCTTCATTCCCATCCACAGGTGATGAGAAGAAGATCGGGTGAAAGAAAATGATGGATTCCGATTGTATGGGTTCCTATTGAATTATTGTTAAGTTTAGAATGTTGTTGAGAAATTTAGAATCATTATGCTTTGTGTATTTTGGTTTATGATTATTGGTAATGGCGTATGGCTTGGAATACCATTAGTGTATTGCAAATGTTTAGTTCATGATGTATTTGGATTATCCAACTAGAATTGGAAATGTATTGGCTATGGATGGTGCATATTGGTTTTGTATATAAATTGAATTGAGATATGAATGTAATTGGGGTATATATACGAATATGAATGAATGTGTATTGGACCTTGGATAATGCGATTGTATGTGGATGTAATTGGATTGAGGATATTGAAGTCACTTGTAAGAGATGGAATGAAAATGAAAGAAAGAAGGAAAAAAAAGGTACACAGATTTGGATTAGTTTAGATTGATAGTCTTAAGGTTTCCAACGCGATGCTTTTCCTAAAATATTTGTTCATGGATATCAGAAATTGGTTTCGTTTCGATTTGATCCGATGTTTGTTTCGCTTATGATTTTGCTTCCGCCTTATGTTCCTTTCTTTCGTTCCATATTTGTTTTCCGCTTTTTCGGTTGGGATCCGTTTTCGGATCGGGTCCCAACATGAGTGCTCTAGTATGCCACCCTCGCGGAGCATGGACTCGGATATCCCTCAGGATGTTGGGTACGTGTCTTGCAAGAGTGGGGTGCTAAATTTATATGATATCAGAGCCCAAAAGTACTATCTTATATGGGAATTTTAAAACATGTGTTAAGTCACATGCATTTTAGTCATGTCATAACAGACAGCGGCAACTGATCCCCAGTATGAGTCACATACATGAGCACTCCTTAAGAGTATGAGATGTTAGAAGTATTGAGAAAAATGATGATTTGATAAAATGTGAGAAAATAAAGGTTTATGGACATCTTGAAAATGATACTATCTGGTTCTGTATGATAGATAAAGGTTCACCACAATTGTGTATGTACCCTTGAATGTGATATAGGTGTGAATAGGTATATTGCCATGGATTGATTGAGAAAAATAGGGATACGAGTATAAATGAAGAGACTAAAGTGTACAGGCTGAATGTAATGAAATCATAAAATTATTATGATCATAAAAGGATGAATTTGGCATTGAAATGGTCATGTGAGTATCGTGATAAGAGTTTATAATTCAGTATAAGAAGATACTACGGAAAAATTGAGATTAAAATTTCATAATGAATATGCATCTATAACTCTGAATGGATTGCGAATATATATATGTAAGATGAATAAATGACAATAGGAAAAACGAGATGGAAATGAGGAAAGAGTAAAAGGGGAATGAAATAATCATAAATGACTTAATAAGAAATGAATGATGTGTAGTGAGCAGAAAGTTAGAAATGCATATAAGAGAGGATTTTATGTATGAATGAGATAAAGATAAAGATGACGAATCAAATGAGGAAAATTGATGCACTCAATCTGGTAGTTGACTCATTACGAAATGAAGCAGCCTCGGAAGAGGTAAATTCTGGAAAATTGGAGTAAAATTGGTGTTAGTGTGTTTGATAATAAGAGAAGGAAAGTGTAGGGTATGTAGTGGCTCATAAAAGGCAAATGAATTTGGTAGAACAACATTGAAGTTATGAAATGTAGTGAGATAGACTTAAGAGTTAAGTGTATTAACACTGATGAGAAGTGAAAAAGATGAATTGTCTATGAGAGTATCACCTTGCCAAGGTGTGCTCACATTGAGTACAAGATGTGCTCAGATTAGGAAGAAGGATAGACTAAGCACGATATGAATTGGTCTGTACGAAAATATTATGAGTTAGAGTTACTGAAAAAAGGATGTTTCAGATCCATAATGTGTAATATGTGAGTATGCTAAGAAATATTAATATGATCCGACAAAAATATATTGGTGGCACATGAAGTGAAAATGGTGATTTTAGGGAATTTTGTGAATTTGAAATTTAATTACATTGAAAATTTTATGGGTTAGTGAAATTGAAATATTTGTGAATTTAGGATTTATTTCAGAATTTATAGAATATTATGGAAAATAGGAAAAAGAAGAGAAGAAATTAAATGAAGATTTGGAGATAGTTGGATTGTAAAGATGAGAGTTAAAAGGAGTTAGTTTCAAAAGAAACTAAGTTAGAACTTAGACCTTAGGAAAGTGACAAGTGTCACTTAATAAGTTGCCTTTATAATTTTTGTCTGATAGTGAGTTAAGATTCCAGAGAGTAAACAGAACTAAGTTATATGTGTAAGTCCCATCTTCGTAGTCACCTTCTTCGAATTTCCCTTCCTCCCACACACTCAAAGTTTTCCATCAAAATCCTTTAGACGGATTTCTTTATTTTTCCTCCTCCCACAACTCTACCACCTCTACTATTCATTCTTCCACCCTAAGAAAAACCAGAAGCTGGTCATTTTGCACAGTAAATACGTGAGTTTTGCATGGAGTTAGGGCTTGAAGATAGTTGAACCTTTCGAAGTCTTCAACAAGTAAGTAGTGTATAAATTTGTTAGAGTTATGGATTTATGATATAAAGTTGATGAATTTACTGTCAGTGCATGATCATGGCATTTACATGTGTATATATATATATATATAATGGGGTAGGTATTACAAGTCTCTTTCTAGGAGAGGGTATAAAATATATAGGGGGAGGGCGTATTTCTTCTTATCTCTTAGTTTATTTATTTATTTTGTTAATCTTTTATTTATTTACTATATTTTTTATTTTTTTAGTGTATTGATAGGTTCATTTCCTTTATCTAGATTTTTGACTCTAATTATAAACTCATTACATATGTTTTATTCTTTTGGTTATTATCAAAATTCCAATGATTATACAACTCGTCAGAGGATATTTTTCTGTTTTGAATAGGGACATTTTTTTGTATCATTTTCAAAAAATTGATAAACTGGGTGGATATGTAAAAGAGATTCTTTCTTTTCCATCACTATATATATATATATATATATATATATATATATATATATATTCATGAACATTGTAGATGAGATGAAAATTTTGGTTATAGTGTTATTTTAGTTTTGGTGGATCGTTAGTGATCAGGTGATGTGGAAATAGTTTTTGGAGTTGAAATAAAAATGAAATGGTGTATAAGATGAGTAGAGAAAATTAAAGTGTAAAAATGTGATATACTCTATTTTTGGTTTTCTTTACTGTGCATGTAAATATATATATACATGTGTATACGTGAGTAGATGGAAGCTTTAGGGATGATCAAGAAAATGATGTTTGAGTTGAAGAGCGCTTGTAAAGTGATGGTTTGATATGAGAATGAGTGTTTAAATGAAAGTTGAGAAGAAAAATAGAGAATGTAAAAAGGATGATATTATTATATACTCTGTTTCTCTTTACTATGAATATGTATATATTTATATGAGTGTACGTGAATATGTGAGTGTTTAGAGATAACCAAAAGAATGGTTTTTGAGTTGAAAAAAAATTGAAAGATGGTGGTTTGAAGTGAGAAATATTGTATAAATGATAGTTAGAGGAAGAGAGTTAAGAAAATGCAAAGAATGTAAAATGCAGAATATGAAGAGTGAATAATTGATATTTGGTGTTTGATGATTTTGAGATTTGTGAGTAAACTTGCATATTTAATGGTACTGTGAAATTTATGGTGAATGAGTTGATTGAAATGGAGTGAAAATGACTAGAATGGAAATTGAAGTGTTGGATCTTGGAAAATGGAAATCTGAATTTTTTTTTGGGAATGAATGATGACAGTGTTGAAATTTTGATCTGAAACTTTTATGAATTTGCTAGACCTATCTAGGCAGATTTTGACAAATTGTCTTCATAACAGTTGTAGATCTTGCTTTTAACTTTCCGTTGATATAAAGTTCGTAAATTTTGGAGTTCTGAATCAAAAGTTATTGAGTTTAGAAGTTCAAATGTCGGTGGAGAAGAAGAAGTGGAAAAACACCGTCGTGCAAAAACATGATGGTTACTTTTCAGATTATAGACCAAAGGCACCGTTTTGTTAGGTTAACCAAAAAGCACCGTCATGCAAAAGCACGATGGTGTCTTTGAAGTTGAAGAGGAATTTGCACTGTCGTGCAAATGCACGATCGTGCATTTGGGATTTTGTCTTTTACTGAATAGTCTTGCTTCTTTTGACCATAACTTCTTCTCTAGACCTCAAAATGACTTGATTCTTAAATCATTGGATTCGTAAGACATTCTTCTAACTATAAATAAAAATTTGTAGCATTCTAAATTTAATTGAGAAATATTGACTGAAAAAAGTGGGATGAATACAATGATTGTGCTCTTAAATAATATGAACTGGTGTTCTTTCACTGACCATACTTCAGTAGTTTGATTATATCTAGATCTATAGGATTTCAAATGAGATGATTTTTGATTTGGAGTAAACTAGAGATATAGGGATACAAATCATATGAAAAATTAGAATTGTGATTCAGTCCTTAAGAAGTTGAATTTCCGAATGGAAGTTGTGTATAGTTACTGTTTTTTGAATATGGATAACCCGATAATGTTTGAGGCATATCTTCCAAATTACTGAACCAATTTGAGTAATTTTGGTGTCAATAGGAAGATAAGACATAGAAGAACACTTTTATATAAGAGATTATGACCAAATTACATTTGTTTCACTTTATAGTTGAATGTGAATAGGAGACCCAAAAGTGTGATTTGGAAGAAAATCTGAGTGGTCAATGAAGTTGTGTAATTGGTTTTACATTGCTTTTTATTGGTTCAAATTATAAGTATACATGGTATTAATGAGGGCTTTGATATCTGAATGATTTGATCATAATAATCTCAGTAAAATACTCCAGAATTGTCATTAAACATGCATTGTGCATATTGTATAAGTACGTGTGCATTAAGGAATATTTGTACAATTGTTCAAAAGTATGATATTTGTAAATGTGTTTTGTATGATATAGAGGAGCCAAGTGGATGCCAGATAGACATTGTCGGACCATCCAGGCAATGGCATTTTGGAGCATATTGTGAGTCAACCTAGATTATTTCTTAAGATTGATTTGATTTTATTAAACTTCCAATATTATTGAACTATGTGTGATTTGTTTTTGAATTCTAGAGGAGTTTAATAGTTGGGTATGTATTGGAAGTGTTCTGATTTGACGTGAAATCCTATATTATGTGTGAACCCTCAACGAAAGTTGAATGTTAAACTTTGGTCTGATGATTATGAGTTTTTGATTGAATATCATATGTGATTGTCTGATATGGCATAATCAGTATTTGATGCATTTCGTAAAATGCATGCTCAGATAAAGGCGTTGTGACATGAGTAGCCAGTTTGAAGCACTTCCACGTAGAGTCTTATTTCGTGATTTCTGATTCTGCATGTAGAGCTATGCTCCATGATTCTATTCTGACTGAGTCTTATGGGCCAGTATTTGTATAAATATGTGATAGGCACTCGATCACAACAATAAAAACAAATATGAGCCTCATGCATATGGCATTATAAGATTGAAATCCATTGAATGATATGCAAAGCTGAAATGAGTGATAAATTGATATAAACTATTGCTATACTTGGCTAAGTGAACTGTGTGATCATATAATATCTAGTATAATTTTTTTTCTTTTCTTTCTTTTTCATATAATTCATCTTTATTCAATCTTACAAATCAAAACAATATAATTTTCCCCTTTTTTGGAAATTCATCCTCAAATCCAAATCTCAAATCATAAGATTCTTCTTATACATTCTTACAAATCCCAAAATTCATCTTTTAACCAATTCTTATTTTATTCTATCTTTATTTTGAATCAAAAATTGGGCAGCATAACGGCTATATTTTACACACCCAAAAACCTGCAAATAGTTTTAAAGGCACTTCTATATATCGGCCCAATCACACAATCATCAAATTCATCGGACCTCCTTTCCGAAATCCCAGCGTAAACAAACACAATTCTATACCTAGCACTTCAATAATTCTCAATCATAATCAGAACCATCTATATCCAAGTCACAATCATATCTTAATTCGTTATACCATGTCATCAGTCAATCCAATTCACATTCTTTCACATTTCAATATAAAAATTGATATACTATATCCATGTGCAATTTCATAACTCAATACCATCATGAATTTAATGTTTACAAAACCTTAATGGCTTTCCAAGCCATATATAAAACCTATACAAAAATCCAAAATTACATAGAATACAAGTCATGCAAAAATCGAACAAAATGTCTTGACTTTCTTTCATCCGATCTTCTGCCTGATACCTGGAGATGGGGATGAAAGAGGGGGGGGGGATGAGCTTATAGCTCGTGGATAACATGTTTATAAATTGAAACATAAGCAAAATCATTTTCTAAACTTTTTCCATTTAATAAAAAAATCTCACAATAGGAAATTTATCGAAAGCTTATTTTTCAAAATTTTCAAATCATTCATAATCAGTTTCCAAAACTTTCACGGTTGAAAACCTCACTTTCTCATTTCTCAAATTTCTCAATTTTTTCCATGAATCATAAACAAATTTAAAACATGAATACATAACCAATATACACAAATCAAAACACATAACACATCAAAATGGTTTGGGTCGGTCCAAAACGGAACGTACTGCACATTTCCGCATAGCGGTCCTTTGCAACCGTGAACGGAACGTACTACACTTTCCCGCATAGCGGTCTAGTGTAGTCGTGAACTTATGGGAGTCCGAAATCGGAGCTCCAATGTCACTGACGGGCAGGCGGGCGAAGCCTATAAAAACGAGACAAGTGAACTTGACTCTAACTTATGGGACCTAAACAAACCCACATAATACATTTCATACAGAAATTGAATTGCCCTGAGGCACATTTCAAAACCTTCCTTTTCATACTGTCTCATATTCAAACGAATTTTCATTCACAATTCCAACCAAAATTCGCACAATAATTTTTCAAATCATTTTAAACACATTGTCATTCATAATGTCACATATATCACACAAATTCATAATCAGATGCACAATCATTAACAAACAAGGAAATGCCACAATTTTTCATAATTTCTCAATTCAATCAATAATTTCTCAATTCAATCATAAATAATGAATTCCAGAAATTTCCTTAATTTATCAAAACATGTAAAACTTGTAACAATTTTTCAAAAACATTCGGAATTAAATAAATCCGATACTTTCTTTCTTTGACTTTCTGATTTTTCAAGAACACAAATTTAGCTTATAATTCAAAATATAAATATATCACCCACCTCAATTCCATGCTTAAAACTTGTCCATAGCTCCAATTTCTCCAAAGCCTCACTTCGATTCCCCTAATTCATGACATAAACCCTAATTAATAACCATCCAAAATTTAACCAATAATACTAAGCAATCACCAAAATTGAACTTGGAAATCACAAACCCATACCATTTCCAAGCTATCTAACCCAAAAATTCATGAAAAACTCAATGATCAAAATTCATCTCTTACCTTCATCTTCTCCAATTTCGGATTTTTCTTGGCTTGGAAGGAAACTTTCATCATCTTCCATCTTTTTTTTCCTTTGAATCAATGAAAAATCTTGCTTGAAACCCAAAAAATCTGAAACCCTAGTTCTTTTCTCTTCTTTCTCCCTCATCCGAAAGCTCTCTCCTTTCCTTCTCTTCTTTTCCTTCTTTCTTTCCTTTCATTTCCGTGCTTCCTCTTGCCTTATACAATGACCACCATCCTCTTACATTTTATTGGTGCTAAATGACCCTAATGCCCCTCCATGCAAGCCTTCTAACTTAACTCTTTAAGTAAACCTCCAAAATTGCCCCTTAACTTTATTTCAATTCATGCTTACTTTAGGACATTTTTCTCACCATCAAATTGAAGAAATTTGCCAAAACTTCCTTCTAGAGAAATGTTCCTCATTATCTTAATTTCATAACGCCACCAAAATCATTTAATTTGGATCACTACACCAAAAGTTATACTCTAAACATTTCGGACTTATCTTATGCTAAAATATTTTTCAGCACTTTACTTTCATCCAAAAATTGACATTCTTAAGGACTAAATTGAAACTCGAGTCCTTCATAAAATTTGTAGCCTTATTTCTCTAGTTTAATCCAAATCAAGAATCACCTCAAAGCGCAACATATACAATCCTATACTTAAGAGCATTTTCAAAAACAAAGTAAAATAACCTTAACTTCGGAAAATCATAACTTTCAATTTCGATATCGAAAAATACCATACTTTATGGCGACAGAAAGCTTGCAAGATAAGCTACAAGTTTCATGCAGATCATTTTCTTAAATTCTGTCTAAATAAAAAAGTCAACTCTCTATCTCCAAAAAGTCAACTTTCCTAATTCTTCAAATTCTCACACTTTCACTATTTATTTCATGCTTTTCAACTCCATTCCAATCAACTCATTCACTTTAACTTTCATAACTCATACAACTCTACTCAAATTTTAAAGTCATCAAAACCAATCACTTATTTCTCATCAATTTCCTTTAAGCATAAATACATCTTTAACACAATACATATACTAACACACTCATTCAAGTTCATTTAATATTTCTAAATTCCACTCAAAGATCGGGGTCCAACAAAAACCCTATTGTTGACTACTTAAGGTTCCCATTAACTATATAAAAAAAAAACCTTGGATACATCTAGTTAGCTCATATGGTTTAGATATCACATTCCTGCTATTATCCCATAACTCAAAGATAGTATTAACATTTCTGTTAGCCAGAAGAGAAGCATGAAAAAACTTTTTTTTGGACGAATAGTATTTGTTGGACCCCGATCTTTTATTGGATTTTAGTATTGGTAAATTGACATTAAATGAGAAATTTGTAGTGAATTATTCATGTGCAAAGAAAAAGATAATTTAATAATGTTACTTGATATATGAGATTAAGGTAGGTGAATTTAGCAAGTTGACGATGAGGCTGTATATATGTGTATGCTTTTGTTATTGATGTTTATGTTTGATTATGAACTAAAATGGTGTTCTAAGTTTAAGTGGAATTGTTAGTGAATGATTTGTTTTGAATGGAATTGAAAAGCAAGAAATAAATAGTAAAAGTGTTAGATTTTGGAGAATTGAAAATCTGAAATTTTGAGGATGAATAGTAGCAGAAAGTGAGTTTTTGATCTAAAACTTTTGTGAATTTTTCTGACTTGATCTAGGCAAATTTTGATAAAATGATCTTCATGAAACTTATAGCTTCTGTTGAGAGCTTTCTATCGCCATAAAGTATGATATTTTTCGATATTAGAATTGAAAGTTATGATCATGCGAATTTAAGTGTATTTTGCTTTGTGTTTGAAAAAATGCTATTAAGGGTAAGTTTGTGTGTACTGTACTTTGAGGCCAATTTTGTACCGATGTGGTTTGAATGAGACAAAGTGTTTTAAATTAAAGTTGTATCTTGTCTTTCAATCTTTCAAACACTATAAAGTATGCAATTTTTGGATGTGAAAATTGGAAGATATGAAATTTGGAAGTTTGCATGTTGTTTTAGGATGACAAATTTTTGGTAGAAACTTTGATTGAAAAATCGACCTAGTTTGAGGTTGAAATTGCCTTTAAGTGCTTCATGAAAGTTTTAGATTATGTTTTTATCTTTCCATTGATGTAAAGTATGGAATTTTTGGACCATGGAATAGGAAGTTATGATTTTTAGAATTTTTTGTTACTGTTTGGCATGATCATTTGTGGACAAAATCTTTGAGTGGCTTTTTGACTCCGTTAGAGGACAAATTTACTTTTCAGTCCTTCATGAAAATTTTAGGTTGAATTTTGATCTTTTCATTGATATAAAGTATGACATTTGGACAATGGAGTAGAAAGATACAATTTTTAGAAGTTATGATACTGCTTAGGATGAAATTGTCATACGGCCACTTTGTGTGAATTTTTGACCCTTATAGAGACTGAATTTGGTTTTGGGTTCTTCATAGAATTTGTAAAGCCTTCTTTTAGCTTTTATTTGATACCAAGTTTGCAAAATTTGGAGTTCTGAGTCAAAAGATATAGAGTTTAGAAGTTAGGTTATCAGTGAAGAAGAAAGAGCGCAGGTCCACCCGAATGTCACGGTCATGCATGCGCATGATCACGACTTTGCGGATCGACTAGAATGTCTCTGCTGTTCCATTCGGATATCGCGGTCATGCATGTGCACGATCGCGATTTCCCTATTTGTTTAAAAAAGACAATTTTCTGAACATACTCCACTCTTTTGGTCATAACTTTTTCGTCCGACATCCGATTGACTTGATTTTTGAAGCGTTAGATTTCTAAGACATCCCTCTACCTCTTCATGGAAAATTTAGGGATTTTGGAGTTTAAATTGAGGATGTTTGATTGAATCAAATTGAGTTGGAAAATTTTCTAAACATGGTTCAGCATTTTGGTAAATTCTAAATCTGTAGAGATCCAATTGAGTTGATTGTTATTTCTAAATAAACTAGAGACATGGAATTACAAGTTATCTGAAGGGACTGAATTTTAATTCAGACTATAGGACCTTCAATTTCTAAATTGAAGTTGGGTTTAATGTTCAGGCTTAGATTAGTAAGAGCTGAAAGTGTTTTGGCTATAACTTTTTCTCTAGTCATCCAAATGAAGTGATTTTTAATTTGGATTAAACTAGAGAGATAAGGCTACAAATTGTCTGAAGAAATTGAGTTTCAATTTAGTCTCTAAGAATATCAATTTTTGGATGGAAGTAAATCGCAGGAAAATGTTTTAGCATAAGAATAGTCCGAAAATATTTGGAGTATAACTTTTTACTATTAAACCAAATTGAATGATTTTGGTGTCATTATGAAATTGAGACAATGAGGAACATTTCTCTAGAAGGAAGTTTTAGCAAATTCTTTCAATTTGATGATTAAAAAAATGTCCTAAGTTAAGCATGATTTAATGATCTTTTGGGACTTTGTTATATTTTATGATTTTTTAGGAATAAATTAGCATGTTAATGTGAATAATTAGCATATTAATTTAAGTAAGATCATGTGGCATAGGTTGATTGGATTAAATTGAATTATGGTGTTAAAGATGCATGAGAGGCAAAATTGGAAGACTACTTAAGGCTTTAAGTTATAAGGCTTATATGTAAGGGCATAAGGGTCGTTTCTCACTCATTAATGGCACTTTTGTAAATAAGAAGAGTGGGCTATTGTATAAGAAGAAGAGAAGCACGAAAATTGAAGGAAAGAAAGAACAAAAGTTAAGAGAGAAAAGAGAGAAGAGAGTTTTCGGATGGAGAAAAAGAGAAAGAAGGAAGAAGAAGCTAGTACACGATTTTTGTTGGGTTTTAAGAGTGATTTTAAGTTGATTCGAGAAGAAAAAAGGTGGAAGAAGATGAGAGCTCCAATATGAGCCAAGAAATTTCGAATTTGGAGAAGATTAAGGGATTTTTGCAAGTGATGAAGGGATGAAGGAAATTAGAAAAGAAGCTTTGGACAAGAAATTAAGCATGGAAATGAGGTGGGTAGCATGTTTATGACTTGACTTATAAGCTAATTATGTGTTTTCAAAAAATTAAGAAAGAAAGTATCGAATTTTATTGTTTTCGAATGTTTTTGAAAACTTGTTACAAAGATTAAATTTATTGTTTTAAATGATTTGATAAATTGATAAAATTTCTTAAATTCATTATTTATGAATGAATTGATAAATTATGAAAATTGTTGCATTCGTTGTGGTTGAATGATTGAAGAATTGTTATGTGTGAATTTGATTGTTATGTGATTTTGAAAGTGTGAAAATTGCGAATGAAAATTTGTTTGATATTTGAGTGATTGAAAAATTGTTATGCGAATTTTGGTTGAAATTGTGAATGACATTGTGTTGAATATGACATGACATGAAAACTCAGTTTTGGAAATGTGCCTTCGGGCAAATCTGTTTTCAAGTGTGAAATGTCTGTTATATGGGTTTGGTTAGGTCCCATAAGTTGTGTTAAGTTCACTTGTCAAAGGTTTCTCCCGCCTACCCGTTAGTGGTATTGGAGCTCCGTTAAAGACTCCCATAAGTTCACGGCTACACTAGACCGCTATGTGGGAAGGTGTAGTATATTCTGTTCACGGCTACACAGGACCGCTATGTGGGAATGTGTAGTACATTCTATTTTCTGGACTGACCCAAACCTTTTTTTATGTGTTATGTGTTTTGTTTCTGTTAATAAATGTGATGCATTCATGTTCTTGAATTGTTCATGAATGATTTGAAAAAAATTGAGAAATTTTGAGAAATAAACATTTGATGATTTTCTACCGTGAAATTTTTATAAACTGGAAATGAGTTTTGTTTTTGAAAATGTTTTTGCTTATTATTAGGTTATAAACATGTTATCCACGAGCTGTAAAGCTCACCCCCCTTTGATCCCCATCTCCAAGTATCGAGAAGGAGATCGGATGAAAGAAAGTCAAGATATCCGTGTGTTTAAGTATATGATGTATTTGAAGTTAAATTGTTATTAAAATGAGAGCTTAGGCTTATGTTGAGAATTGTGGGAATTTTTGTATCTTTGTATTTGGATTTTGATATTGATGTTGTATTGTGGCTTGAAAATGCCATTAAAGTTTGTAGTGCATTTATTTTGAAATGTAAATGAATTCTGGACTTGTGTATGGAATTGAGATATAAATTTGGGTATGGTTATGATATATGAATATGACTGTATATGATTATGATTTGATTGCGTTTGGATTCTGGACAGGAGGTCCGAAGATTTTGATGATTGAGAATTATTAAAGTGCTATGGGTATGTATGTGTTTGTTTGTGTTGGGATTCCGGACAGGAGGTCCGATGATTATGTTGATGGATTTGAAATATTAAAGTGCTCTTTATTTATAGATTGATTTTGTATAAATCATGTGTGAGATTTTTATGGCAAAAGAAAAGTAAGATTTTAAAATGATGGGATATGATTGTATAAGAAGAATTTTATGAATTGAGATTTGAATGTGGATGAATTTCCAAAAGGGAAATTGAATGGTTTTGAATGATGAAAAAAAAAGATTTATATCGAATTAGATTGGTTTAGATCAAGTGGTCTTAGAGTTTTCCAACGCGACATTTCTTTAAAGTATGCATTTTCGGATGTCAGAATTTCAAAGTTAATTTGACATTAAGTCTGATTAAATCGTTTTGGTTTCTTTGATTCCGAGGTCTTAGTAAATATGTTCCTTCGATTTCCGCTTTTGATTTGTTTATGCTTTATGATTTCTGAGCCTTTCGATTTTCTATGGATCCTTAAGATTTCGATTTCCTTTTGTTTCCGCACGCCTTTTCGATTCCTTCTGACTTCCGATCAGATTTGTGTTTTGCATTTGTTTTGGCCCATTTTCTCTTTCGTCCTCTTTGTTTTGCTTTCTGTTTCTGTTTTCCGGTTGGGCTCCGGTTTCAAAATCAGGGCTCAACAGTATTAATGTTTTTCTTAGCCAGAAGAGAAGCATGAAAAAACTTTTTTTTAAACTCTTCTCTTTGATCTAATGTAGCCTTGTTTTTTGCTTTAGAACATAATTTTGGTACATCAATTCCTTTTTATATTCTTGTAATCTCCGAGTCTCAGTATGCCTTAACTCATAATTGAGAGGATCCCTATAAGAAGCCTCCTAGGCTTTAACCAATTTCTGTTTCATTTGATGAAGATTGTGATTCTTCTCTTTTACAAACCGTTTAAGAGCATGCTTGACTATTTTAAGTTTTTGCATCAACTGGAAAGACTTGAATCCTTGTATCTCTTGCCTACAATAACTACTAATTATATCCATGAAAACCTTCCTTTGGCTTATAAAATTGAAAAACCACAAAGGGGTTCCCATTCTTACCTAATCCGTCAACTTCTAAATAAGTATAAAAACATTATTAAAAAAATATTATCCCCAAAATGTACAGAAGATTAAGGAAATTTACTAATCCATAAATGATTCATCAAGGCTTTATCCAACTTTTTACGAATTAATAAGTGTCTTTGTTGTTTATTTGTCCAGGTGTCGTCCCCATTAAGTAGCTAGCACCACCTTCAATTTCACTAGAGTGCAGTGAACAATTAAAATCATCCACTACTAGCCATGGATTTTTTTTAATAAATGATTTTATCTCAGCTAAATTTTTCCATAACTTTGCTCGATGGAATGCAAAATTGGAATCATAAATTATGGTAACTTTAAAAACTAAAGAACATCCCTTTAACTGGCAATGTAAATGCAGGAATTGGTCACTAAAACTGCTAAAAGTAACTTCAATATAGTAAGTATTATATAAACAAATAATATGCCCATTGTAATGTTAAGAATGGTTAGTAATAGTTTTCCATTGCGAACCCAAAAAAGTCAAGCCCGATTGGACATACTTAGCCTTTATTTTAGTCTCCAAAAGACCCACCAAAATAGGTTTCTTTTCATAAACCAAATCCCTTACCATGAGTTGTTTCAGAGGGTTGTTAAGCCCTTTTGTTTTCCACACTAGAATAGAAATCTAGGGGGAAGCCCCTTTAGGCTTACCTTTCCTCCTGGCTGGTCTTCTTCAAGAAATATTAAGACTTATTTGACGCTCGTTATTTGTCTGAATTGCCCCCTAAGAGTCAAGTAGGTTAAATCTCTATTCTATCACCATACTATTCTCCTCCATATCCTCTGTAGTTGAGAAGACTCAATAGAAACTTGTGGATGAATCTTAACCTTTGCCCTAGTTGCATCCTGTGATCCCAACTGATGATTATCTTCCTTCTGCACTATATTGGTATTCACCCTTGTGTCAACTAATGGATAAGATATTACTCAATTTTGAGTACCTTCAAGCATATGTTGATCTAGTTAACCCTTCCTTGCATATATTGTTTCCAAATGATCACTTACTAACTGCAAATTCGGAATATTAGCCAATATATCAACAGGTTGATTAATCACTACTTTCCCCTCATGGTTTTCAATATTTTGGGCAATAGGTGGGGGGCTATATCAAACCTGCCCATCATCTCCTCCAGAAATTTCAGTGGATGGATTCATATCTATTACCAGCTAACACTCCACCTTATTGGCAATATCAAAAGTTGAAACCTCAACCGCCAGTAACTTTTCCTACCAACTAGTATTGAATTTCCTACCTGTAAGAACTCATTGTTTCATCATCTTTTGGGGTTTCCATGGGTAAGATAACTCGATGTCCAAAGGCTCCCACTCCCCCATCACACTAAACCTCATAATAGATAGTGACTCTAACAATTCGGTATTCCTGCTTACCTTAGCATAGATTTTAACAGATTCTATACGCTCTATATTAGAAGTTTGGATATCCATGTTTAAAGGCTTATCCAAGGAGTTGGCGAGAAAACTTAGGCATTCCATCGTCAAAAACTCCAAAGGCAAATTATGGAAGTAATTCCATATTGGAAACACTTTAACACACTTATTGTTAACTCATCCCTAAGTGACCACTTCTTCACAACAATGGTTGACCTCTAATGTTCCATGGTCCCATTTCCAAAATCTTAGACAAATTACTATCCACCACAAATTTAAACAAGATCGTACCATCTTCCATTAATAAGGTTTTCTCCAATCCTTTGTTGCCCCATCGTGCAGAAGGCTAGGAACTAATGACTTAAAATGCAACGCATTTGCTCCAAAAGGAGCCTACCAATGTCGAAGACCAGGCCCTCACACCTATTTATAATAGGGGTGAGCATTCGGGTAATTCGGGCCGAATTTTCACTGTTCGGGCTCGGCCCGAATTACCCGAACTTACCCGGCCTGAACTCGAATTTTCAATTACCCGAACTTACCCGGCCCGATTTACCCGAATTACTTATTTACCCAGCCTGATTTACCCGATTTACCCGAATTATCCTAATTATCCTATTTCATAATTCTTTTAAACCTAATTCGGGTAATCGGGCTGGCCCGAATTTTTTCGGAGTTACCCGTTCCGGCCTGAAAATAATTCGGGTAATACTCGGGTCGGCCCGAATTACCCGAAATTTAGCATTTTCTTACCCAAATTAATTTGGGCTGGGCCGAATAATGCTAACCCCTAATTTGTAATAGTTCAATAAAGGAACAGACTCACCCATCTTTTATGACCTCCTGGAAATGCTTCATCAGGATGTTAGTCTGGTGCAAGTTGAGTTTCTTGTTCTCTCACTCTTTCTAAAGAAGTCGGAGCACCTATCGAGGGAGACCCACTAGAGGAGCTCTCTCCCTTCTCAAATGATGCAGATTTTTAAAAGATAGGTGGAAAATCCTTTAAGAGCTTGCTGAAAGGGACATCATCGAAGAGGAGTCAAGGATGGCCTTTAAAAGGCCCTACATGATAGAGGGAACCTTTATCAGGTTCAATTCAAAAAGGGGATTCAACCAAAGAAGAGGAGAGTAGGGCTCGAAAAGGTGGAAATGACAAGGGTAAAAACATAAGAGATGATGCACATTAAATTGTATATTTTACATATGTGATATTTCACATGCAATTTTGTATTTGATGAGATGAAAAAAATTAAATCCCTCATTAAAATCGAAGACCAGACCCTCACACCTATTTGTAATAGTTCAATAAGGGAACAGACTCACCCATCTTTTATGACCTCCTGGAAATGCTTCATCAGGATGTTAGTCTTGTGCAAGTTGAGTTTCTTGTTCTCTCACTCTTTCTAAAGAAGTCGGAGCACCTATCGAGGGAGACCCACTAGAGGAGCTCTCTCCCTTCTCAAATGATGCAGATTTCTAAAAGAGAGGTGGAAAATCCTTTAAGAGCTTGCTGAAAGGGACATCATCGAAGAGGAGTCAAGGATGGTCTTTAAAAGGCCCTCCATGATAGAGGGAACCTCTATCAGGTTCAATTCAAAAAGGGGATTCAACCAGAAAAAAGGAGAGTAGGGCTCGAAAAGGTGGAAATGACAAGGGTAAAAACATAAGAGATGATGCACATTAAATTGTATATTTTACATATGTGATATTTCACATGCAATTTTGTATTTGATGAGATGAAAAAAATTAAATCCCTCATTAAAATATTAGGTACACATTGAGAACATGATTGGTGCCTTTAATTGTTTTAAGAATAAACCAGAGTTCTATTTATTATTAGGCTTATTAAGAAACCTTAAAGTCGCTTTAATTGGAATATGTTTAGTCTTATGATAGTGGGTCCTAATTAATTAAATTTGTGTGATTTGGATGAGCAAACTTATGATCATATGAATTTAATGGCAAGGTTAGGAATAACATGTAAGATATGTTTTGGCAAGAGTTGTCACCTAATAGATCTAGGAGTCATATAAGATGTGATTGATAAAGTTATTATCTACCTAATTTAAGTTTATTTGGTTTGTTGATAAAACCCAGGATCAAACATCTTTAAATGGGATCCTAGCTCATTAGAAAGAATATAGTAATCTTTCCGAATAGTAATAAGGGATATTATTTCGAATAAACTGATGGGAATAACCAAATATATGATTAAAGTCCTAATCTCATTTGGTAGTCGTGACATATAATTAATTACTTTCTTTTCTTACATTTATATTTTGTTCCTAGTAATTTACCTTGTTTAGTATAGTAGATACTAAGTTAGTGAACTAAATTTCTTAGACATAGGATAAGTTTGAAAGAGTTATCAAAGTTAAATACAAAATTGTATGCCTATTATGTTATTTTGCTATAATCCCTATTGAGGATTCGATAACAAAGGTTTAAAGATGTGTCAAAATCTTATACATGACAAAATGTAATGTAATTTTGAGTTAAATAATATTTTGCAAACTTTAACGACAATATGTAAGATTTCCGTTAACACCATTATAGCAAGATACAAAAGGTTGCATAAAGTAGAGGTAAAAGGTATAGTGCCCTAATGAAATTGTTTCACTTAATTTAGTCTACTAAAAGCATAATTATGGAATATAATTAAAGACATTTGTTTAAAATGATGATAGTTATCATTAGAAAAAATGATTGTATAACTTTTCTTACTTATGCTTCACATGATATAGATCATGTATATTTCTAGTTCATGCTTATGAGTATTTGATAATGAATTTAGATTCAACATTATTATAATATTCAAAGCATGATAAGAAATAGATTGTTAAGTAAAAATAGTTGATCCAATTTTATACAATAGTTTGTATGTGTTGGATTAAAGGAGACTTATACTTATAAATCGTAAGAATAAAAGTTAGATAATCGAGACTATCATTTTATGTCATGTTATTTAAATGAACATAATGAGAATCATAAAGTTACATACAAGGATATGTGTATCCTTTGATTATGAATCATATAGTAAAACTTATCAAGTTGAAGAATAACAAAATCAACCTTTGGTAAAAGGATCATGATATTATTGAATTGTTAAATTTATACCGTAATGTATTGGATGGAATAACAATTCATAAAAACACAATACTTATATTTCATTTGATTCTTATTGACTTTATGTGATATATATGTATCAAATGAAATAATGATTTAAAATTTTGAAAAGTTCAAATTGTTCAAATCTATGTAGAAATTAAGCATTGAGAATGTGGAAACACTTGATGAGATCGTTATAATGAGTTTAAAATTTTAGTTATCTATAGGAATGATATTCTTTAGTAAATACCTTCATAACAAAAATTTATAAATAGTATGGATTTAAGTAAGAAGGAAAATACAATATGAGATATTATATGATGAAATATTATTTTTCCTATAGCTATATCTAGTACAATCAATTACCTTCAATAGTTCCAGTTAAATCAATTAGCAAGATTTTATATTAGATATGAAATGTTAAGTCTTTGAAAAATTCAAAATTAATGATTTAAGGATTTGATGCTTAACCAAAGCATGTATTATCCCCTAAGTTTAGAACTAAATTTGGTAATAAAATGTTATAAGATATTCAAAAGGTTAGATTGTCGCGGCCTTAACCATGGATCGTGACCGACACTAAACGGTCCAATAAAATTTTTACTTTTTCAAAGACTTAATGTTTCATATCTAATATGAAATCTTGCTAATTGATTTAACTGGAACTATTGAAGGTAAGTCATTATACTAGACATAGCTATAGGAAAATTCTTTCAAATCCCTATATCCATAATAAAAATAAGATTCCAAAATGATTAAACTCATACTTAAAAAAATAGTTCTAATGATATCCAATTCTCAATATGCTACAATGTTGAAGTAGTTAATACAAGGTAAATTCAACATATACAAGGCTACTGCAACTCTAGAGTCAAAAGTCACTGACAAGCATAAATCGAATCATCTGAAATGAAGACTGGCGAAGTACCTTGTTACAAGAAATCTAAAAAGAAGATTATGAAAGATGGTTGAGGGGAGTTAGACCTCACTTGGTGAATTAATACTATGGTTTTGTTATGAACTCCTAAGGATTTCAAATGATATATATGTATGCATATATGTTACATCTATAAATGTGATTTCATAACATAATGATAAACATGTATGCATTTTCTATATCAATATCACGTCAAATAATCATCATAATCACAAATCACAAATAATAGTGGAGGACTGAGGAATGACCCTATCACATGCCCCTTACCTATATACTATAGCCATTGGGGTTCTCTTGTTCTAAACAGGTCACTTGGCTTGAATATAGTGGATATATATATATCTATAAATGTGATTTCATAACATAATGATAAACATGCATGCATTTCCTATATCAATATCATGTCACATAATCATCACAATTGCAAAACACAAATAATAGTGGAGGACTAACGAATGAACCTAAGATATGCCTTTACCTATATATTATAGTCATAGGGGCTCTCTTGTTTTACACAAGTCATTTGGTTTGAATATAGTGGATTGTCGTTCGAGAGCCACACTCAACCGAACTGTCACAGCCTTGCTACGACATAATTATCGTCCGAGAGCAAGCTCGAATGAACTACCACAATCATGCCACCATATTGTACCATATATCGGTTGTGTCCAAGAGCAAGCTCGATCGAACTGCCCCAACTATGTTCTATCTAAATCAATGGATCCAATACTAAACTCAAATCCATACTCGACTAATTGACTCACTGTGTGCATAACCTGGTGACGCCCACTAGGTAGCTTATACCATAACAATCCTCTACATCATCACATATCAAGACAAGCATAACAATGCATAAAAAAAATATGTATACATGTGTGCTTAAGATAATGATGATGATTTTCATGATAATTATGAGAATGAATTATAATGCATGTTCATAACCATGAATATTAACTCATAAGTAGAATACGCTCCTTCGCTCCTAACCTAATGTATCGAACTAGAAGGATATGCTCCTGATTGATCTATAGAAAGAAAAATAGGAATGACTATTAGGATTTAAAACCTAAACCAATTTTAGGTACCTCGAGAATATAATCATGAATTAATACTAAAGAGCTTTATTTTTTATTTAAAAATGGTGATGTCACATTTTACAAGGAACCTATTGAAAATTTAATAGAGTTTTCCTTATAAAAAGGACATCCCTTTTCTGAAAGAAGGGTCATTTTTACAATAAAAATACACTTCTATATCCACCAATAACCATAACTCATTTTGAGTCTCCAAACTATATGTCTATTCCTAATTGAGTCCACATTTACATCACAAAATCTATAATAATCCAATTCACAATTTAAGCATACCAATTTCTAACCCATGCACCCTCATTTATATTCAATACATCAAGATATTCTCAATTCTAATCAACAATAGCTCAATTTAATCAATTTCATGCATTTATATAAGAACATAACCCTTTCTAAATTTTTATCTCACAAACTAAAAAAAAAATCAATTCACCGCTTTTATGAAAATTTATCCGTATAATATCTAGGAATTTTAAAATTATTTCCAGTTATTTATAGGCTAGTTGAAAATTCACCATCATCACCAAAGCGTGGGATACACACGCTAGAGCCGGAGAGGGTGTTGATCTTCATCACCTACCCAAAAATTGTGAGCTCGCCTATAAGAATCCATTGGCATTGGTATTGTATTGAAACTCCTCCCGGTTTGTGAGAATCAAAGGTTTAAAGCTTAAAGGTAACCCATTTTCGTTCACCAATAAAATGGGTTGATTGGTTTCGAGTTCTCCTCCTTTCCTATGCTTTTAGACATGATGGTGGTGTTAGTTTTTCCTAGAAATGACTAAAAATATGAGATCGATAACTTATATAAATGAATCAAAATTTCCATTCGTTATTCCTTTAAATCTGGGTCTTTTATGAAATAAGTTAAGGATTTTTTAAAAATATCTTAAGAGCTTTCTGTAGAGTTTTAGATCACCTGAAATGGTGGTCGGACAGTGAACGTGTGAGTGTCAAAAGTTGGGAGTGAATAGTAGTAACCTATAGGGAAAAAAGTTTAAGAGAGAAATGAACTTAAGCTTTCTTAAGCTTAACTTATACTTTTATAGGCTTTTCTCCTTATCCATTATGAGTAATTTAAGAAAAATTTATGTCATTACATGGATATAATCTTATAAACCTATTGAACAAATTATTTGGATTAATGTATACTTATAGTAGAATGGTTCTCAAGATAAGTAGCGAGAGTAAGATAAAATTTGAAAAGTTCAAATATCAGGACAAAACATCCAATTAAAACTAGTGGCTTTATTGATACATGTGATGTATAGTTGAAAGGCTACGAAACGTTGAAAGATTCACTTTATGATGAATCAAACAATTTGTTTTTGAGGTGATTTTGAATTTATCATGTCTACAAGAAGGTTAGTGACAATATAGTTGTCCTTTTTAGTGGAAGTATGTGGATATATATTGCTCACAGAGAAAAATAATTCTAATTTTCAATTAATGAAAATATAATTGTCCAAAAACAACTCTTATTGGATATTAAAAGGTAACAACTTGATTATGTGAATTAGATCTATAAAGATAGATTGGATGTTATTCACCTATTCGTAGTCCAATACATAGATAATGTACTAAAGATGTTTAGTATTTGAGATATCGATACTTATGAAGTATTAAAGTTATCCATTATTATATATATGACTTGGTATTTAAATTTGAGGAGATAAGGATATTTACTTTAAAAGTAAATCTTAATTAAGGTTTATTTTAGTTAGAATAATATCATTCAAGATTGAAAGGTTCCAATGTAGCAATAGTGCTAATTAAGCAATAATACATTTTCATTTAATGGAAATGATTATTTAGATCAATAAGTTATTTAGTGAACTTGATATAGTTCCTTATATTGTTCAAGACAGTAGTATTCTATGAAACATTAAAGCCATTGGGCATGTAAAAGAAGATAAGGTCTCATTAAACATCCAATGATGTATTTAGGCAATTTTCTTAATTTTGATGATAATTAAGATGAAAGTTGTAAGATTTAAGCACGTGCTCACTATAAAAAATCTTGTAAAATTCTCTCACTAAGTTACTATCCTAGTAGTAGTATAATTAGTATATGATGATATGGTATAAGATACTTAAACGATTGGCTTAATGTAAATGGTGGATCGTTAGTTTATGCCTTACAGCCAATCGACTTAGTTGTAATTTAGTGACAATTATTTAAAAGTATTCTTTTTCATGTACATGTTTAGATGTATATGATAAAGCCCATGGGATAATTATATATTAAAATGAAATTATGATGAGATTATAACTATGAGATTCATATTACATTTATATATTATCCATAAATTATTCCTAATCATTATTTTATTAAGATTGGACATTAATAGAAGGAAAAAAGACTAACACATTTATATTTTTCCTCATGAAGTAAGAAGTCGATCTCGTAAAATAAAGTTTGGAGATAATTAAACAAATATGCGGGTACTTATTAGAGAACAAGTTCTCTAAGTAGACGCGATATGAGAAATCTATTTGAAACATTACTTGTATGTATATGAAAATTCTCTTTGTGTTGATTGTATAAGTGATCATTTGAATTAAAGTCTCGAAGGTTATCCTATATAGGGATTGCTATGTTTTGATACTACTTATGACCTATTCTAATCATTGATAATTTAGTTTGTAGTCACTAGATGTAGCATGAACTATATGGAGGTAATTGAGTGATCAAGATAGGATTCATCATCCTAAAGTAATTAGGGAGAATGTTCTGTTGTTCTGGATTAGTATTGATTCAGGAAATCCTTAGCAAGGTGGAATGACATTTTGTAAATAGTTTACAAATATTATTAATTGAATCAATAGCTAATGGTGGAGAACTAATATGATTAGACTTGTACCTTTTCGATACTCCGCTTTTTTTTATTCTTCTCCTTGTTTAGGTTGTAGCAAACACCAAACCCTTCCTTGATCGCCCAAAAACACGCAAAGATGAAGAATAAGCAATGTGTACAAATTACATGCAATTAGAACACCAAACTTGATGAGTTCAAGTAGATGCTCAAATGGAGAGATAGATCAAGAATATCTTGCATGCAATTAGATTCATGTAACAATTGTACAAATTACTTAAAGAAGACTTAATGCCACTTCTTTCTCACTCTAGAACTCTTATATACCCCTTATCCTCACACTTAAGTATGCTTTTGACTAGTTAGCTCTTTGTACATAAGTGAAGAACCCATTTATGTATCAATTGTTGAGCCTTCGGTCACGTTCGTGACCTACTTAAAATAGTCGTATACACTTTGTTTTTCATCCGATCTTATATGTATGTGACCCTTAGGTTCCCAATTTTTCGGGCACTTGAATTAACTCTTAATTTAAACAAATCATAAAGGGTTTCATGATGCCAATTTATTGGAACCATGTAATTTTTCCCTTGGCCATTCTATACCTCACTTGGTTTAGAGTATGGGCTATGTGTCAACTCCCACTAGACTGACCATGTCACATCTAGTACAAGTGATGTTAGTTCTTATCCTGGGGATCTCATTACTTTATATTTCATTGAAGACTCTCTTCATAACATATTTACTTTGTCCAGGGACTCCTGAATACTGACCATATCAAGAGGCCAGAGGTATCATCTTCTTCTATCAGGAGTGGTGAACCCTTTATTGGCTACCCAATTACCTTCGAATACTAATAGTTGTACCTAATCACCATCTTATGAGCGAACTCGTCTTAAGGTAATAAAGAATGATGTCAAAGCACAGGATCAATGTCCAAGATATCCTTGAGTACCTTAAGTCTAAGGATATTTACACCATTGCCATGATGAGATTAATCATTGACATTTGATATAATCTCATAGTGAGTCATCCGATGTACTTACTACTATTAGTAAGCATCCACATGTTGACTCTAAACATCTCATGCTTATAGTTTGAAAGATCCACTACTTGATCAAATCAAAGAGTATAACATGTGCTAGTTTATTCGAATTAATAATATCTTATCTTATTAATCCTATAACTAGGGATAATTTAGTTACTAACATAATTGCACATGATAGGAATCTCATTATCATTTCCTTCATACTATGTTTTGTATCATAGACTTCATTAATTCAATTTAAGATCAACATTAATTTATAAATAAACAAACATCAAATTAATGGAAAATTTGCCTTTAGCTTTATTAATCAAACTAAAGTTTGTACAAAAGTGTTAAAGGTGATTATCATTAGAGAATTACTCTATCAATCTCCTACTTGCACTAAAGCCAATTGCCTTTGTATCTAATACCATAGGCGAGTACACTAGAATCAAATTTCATTTGAGGAAGTGGTTTAGTCAAAGGATCAACAATGTTCTAATCTTTAGGCATTCTCTCTATCTTTACATCACTTTTATTAATTATCTCCCTGATCAGGTGATATCTCTTGAGTACGTGCTTGGACCTCTGATGAGACCTTGGTTTCATGGCTTGAGCAATAGCTCCATTATTGTTACAATACAATTCAAAACTACTTTAAGTCCCATAACGAACTTCTTAATCTAAATAGTTTCTTTTGTGTCTTTCACAGCTGCAATGTACTTTGATTCGGTCGTTGAATCTGCAGTCGTCTCTTGTTTGGAACTCTTCTAATTGACCACTCCTTTATTCAGTGTGAAGATGTAACCTAAATGGGATTTGGAGTCATCTTGGTCAGATTGAAAACTGGCATCCGTATGTCCACTCACTACTAGCTCTCCATCTCCATATACCAAGAATACATCTTTAGTCCTTCTTAAATAATTTAGAATATTCTTGACAGCCACCCAATGACACTCACAGGATCTGATCTGATTGATATCTGCTCGTAACACTTAAAGCATACGATATATCGAGTCTAGTATATAACATAGCATACATGATTGATCCTATTGTTGAAGCATACAGGATCAAACTCATGCGAGTCCTCTCATCTAACATTTTCGGATATATAGATTTCAAAAGTTTTGTCCCATGTGTCATGGAAAAAAACCAAGAAAATCTTTCTGGGATTGCTCTATGCTAAACCTCTTTAGCACTTTATCTATGTATGTAGACTGTGAAATACCTAACAACTTTATTGATCTATCTCTATAGATCTTTATTCCCAATATATAAGTTGTTTCTACAAGGTCTTTCATCGAGAAATTTCGGGACAACCAAATTTTGACTGATTGTAGACTTAAGACATCATTTCTCATTAGTAATATGTCATCCACATATAACATAAGGAATATGATAGCACTCCCACTAACCTTTTTGTACAGACAAGGTTTATCCAGATTTTGTGAGAAACCAAACTCTTTGATTGTCTCATCAAATCGGATGTTCCAACTCCTAGATGCTTGCTTCAATCCATAAATGGATTTCTAAAGCTTTCATAACTTTTTTCCATCTATGGATGTGAAGTCCTCAGGTTGTATCATATATACATCCTCGGTAAGGTTTTCATTTAGGAAAGTCGTCTTTTGTCATATCTCATAATCATAATGAGCAGCAATGGCTAGGAGTATTCTAATAGATTTAAGAATGACTACAGGGCTATATGTTTGATCAAAATCAAATTGTTGTCTTTAATGATAACCTTTAGCGACTAACCTCGCTTTATAGGTAATCAATTAACCTTCCATGTCGATTTTCTTCTTGAAAATCCACTTGCACCCTATAGGTTTTAGCCCTTTGGGTAGGTCAACCAAAGTTCATACTTGGTTTTCAGATATGGAATCCATTTCAGACTTCATGGCTTGAAGCCAATTTCTAGATTTTGAACTCTTTAGAGCCTCTTCATAGGTTGTAGGCTCAAGGTCTTCAATAAATAATACATCATTATATTCACTTACGAGAAATCTATATCTCTATAGAACATTATGTATCCTACTTGACCTACAAACATTATGTGTGTCAGAAGGTTCAACTATTGTCTCATCTTCATGAACAATAATCTCAAGTTCAAGTAGTTAATCTGCATCTATTTGAGCATCATAAATTTAATCAAGTTCAACTTTGCTCCCACTGTCTTCTCTTAGAAGAAACTCTTTCTCTAAAAAGATAGCATGCTTTGAGACAAACACATTTTGCTCTAAACCATTGTAGAACTAATATCTAATTGTTTCCTTAGGATATCCTACAAACATACATTTATCATATTTCACTTCAAGCGTGTCTGATTGAATGCGTCTTACGTAAGTTAGACAACGCAAAACATTCATATGAGAAAGATAGGGCCTTTTGTTAGTCCATATCTCGTATAAAGTGTTGGACCTCAAAATTTTCTTAGAAGTTAGAAATATGAAATGAGAAATTATTGGCAATTATTAATGTGTAAAGAAAAGAAGAATTCTTGAATTTGAAATGAAGTAGAAAGGATAGTTAGGACAAGATGGGTTATATGTGAAATGTTGGAAGTTATAAGTTGAAACATGATCACTGAGTATGTTTCAGTGTTTTAGTCATAAATTTTTCCCTAGTTATCTGAATGAGGTGATTTTTAATTTAGAGTAAACTAGAGGCGTAACACTACAAATTGTTTGATGAAATTGCGTTTTAATTCAATCTCTAAAAATATCAATTTTTGGATGGAAGTTGAGTACAAAATATTGTTTCAGTATAAGAATAGTTCGGAAAGGTTTGAGATATGAATTTCAGATTTCCAAACTAAATTGAATGATTTTGGATGTCATTAGAAAATTTATGACAATGAGGAAAATTTTTCTAGAAGGAAGTGTTATCAAATTCCTTTAATTGCCTAATCAGAAAAGGTCTTGATTTTTAGAAGAAGCTAGGCAATGACTTAAATGAATTTTAAGGAATTGATAGATTAATTATGTTATTTTTATGGAGTTAATTAGCATGTTAATGTGAGTAAGGTTTTATGACATGGGTTAATTGAATTATAGTGTTAAGGTGGTAAGATTGCATGAGGGGCAAAATTGGCAAGTCCATTTAAATTACAAGGCATATAAGGAAGGGTAGAAGGGTCTTTGTGTACTCATTAATGGCATAATTGTAATAAGAAGGGTTGTTTGGATTTTAAAGGAGAAGCATGAATGAAAATGGGAGGGAAGAAACAAAGAGAAGAGAGAAGAAGGGGAGATCGTGGAGAAAAGGAGAAAAACAAGAAAGAGAAATTAGGTTTTATTTTTTCTTGGCTTTCAAAAGGAAATTTGAGCTTGCTCAAGAAGGGAAAAAAGAAGAAGAAGATGAGAGTTTTCATTAGAGCCAAGGAACTCTTCAATTGGTGAAGAATCAAGGTAAGAGTATGTTATGTTTGATTTGTTGGAATTTTAGAAAGATTTTGGTTCATGAAGCTTAAAAAATGTATGGCTTTAAGTTTTGTAAGATCAATTTTAGTGGATATGTCTTATGAGTTTCTCAAATGGAATCCCTATTGATTTGGAGATTTTTGTCAATGTTGAAGGAAATCAAGAGAGGCAAGAGGAACAAGAGTAAAGGCTTTTGAGCAAGGTTTTCAAGCAAAGAAATTTAAGGTGGGTTTCATGTTTATAATAGAATTAATGTTAGGACTCGTTTTCGGAACCTAACCTCAGAATCATAAATCAAAAAACAAAGTGGGCAAAAACGAAAGAAATCAAAAGGGGAATCAAATAAAGTGCGTGAGGAAGAAAATGAAAGAAATCAAAAATCAAAAGTGGGCCAACTTTGGATTGAAAACCAAAGGAATTGAAAGCACGTGCGGAAACCAAAGGAATCGAAAGCTTAAGGAACCAAAGAAATCGAAAGGCTCGAAAACAAAGAAAAACAAAACGCTTAAGGACAAAACTCTTAACTCCGACATCCGAAAATGGCATATTATACATCATTGAAAAGCTATAAAATTTCTCTATAACTTTCAAGAAGTCTACTTGATCCAATTTAACCTATATCAGTCCAGAATTTGCCTCAAAACTAACACACACAAAACCTACCCTTATGGACATTTTCAAAACACAAAGTAAAATAATCTTTAGAATAACATTCAAAATTTTAAAAGATCATAACTTTCAATCCCGATATAGAAAAATATCATACTTTATAGCAATAGAAAGCTATCAAGAAAAACTACAACTTTCATGAAAAACTGAAAAACAAAATCTACCTCTAACTAGGTCAAATCACCACATATTTGTGGCTGCCCTGTTAAAAAAATCACCTAAGCAAATCCAAATTTCAATTAATCATAACTTTCAACTCCAATGTCAAAAAATGTCATACTTTATAGCGATAGAAAGCTATCAAGATAAGCTACAACTTTTATGAAGACTATTTTATCAAAATCTACCTAGATCAACCCATAAAAATTCACAAAAGTTTTAGATCAAAAGTTCAACTCTATGCTACTATTCATCCCAAAAATTTCAGACTTTTAATTCTCCAAAATCTAACACTTTCACTATTCATTTCTTGCTTTTTAATTCCATTCAAATCAACTCATTCACTATACATGTTCATAGTACCCTTACACATACAAATTTTCCCAAAAATCTCAACGTCATCAAAAACTAAAATCAATTCTTTTCACATCAATTTCATTAAAGCACCCACAACACATACATATACAAAACATCCATTTCATGCATTAACCTCAAAATATCATTGTAATTGCTCCAATTAACCTTAGACAAATAAAACATTAAACACAACTTACTACGTTTACCTACCAAATCTTGCATATCATTCAAATTCAAGAATTTTTCTTTTTCTTTGCACATGAATAAATCACCACAAATTCCTCATTTAATTTCATTTAAGACTTCTATTTTTCAAGAAAAATTCGGGGTCCAACAATTTTCCCCCTCTTAAAAGAATTTCGTCCTCAAAATTCTTACCGAGTAATCAAACATAATCAGTAGACTCACTTGATCTTTCAATCACTTATTTAGTCAAATCACTTTCTTAACTAATTCCTCATCATACATATATCTTAACTTATTCACAATTTATTTTCACTTCTTGTGTCAATAACACCACTATCATATCATATCAATATTTCTTAACATATTTATACAATTCAATGGTCCAATTCTTAATAACTTTAATATAGACCAATACCATTCAATTCAACCCTTTGAACTTCTATATATATATATATATCATTCATCTCATCTTTCAAGTGTCCTTTATCGTAACCCATATATGTATATTCAAAATTAATTCAACATGTAACATCCCATCACTGATGGGAAGGATAAAATAGTAAATTTGGATCGGGTTGTGATTTTATACATGCATTTCGACATACATGCATAAAATGGCCTCTATACAGAAATAAAAAGTAATTTTTTTTGCAAATGCACAAGATTGTACATGAACTCGTGCCAATTCTCGGCTTTTGTGTTTTTGTGAAAATTGTGAATTTGTGTATTTCAAAAAAATGAATTGGAGTGAATTATGTGTATTCTACATAAAATTTCAAAGTGGGTATCGATGAGATTTTCGGTACTGAAAATGACTGTCCAATTGACACTCCAATTAAAGGCATGATTTAGGAATTTTGTTTTATCATGAGATATTGAAATTTGGAGAGGTTTATGAAAGTCAAAGTGAATAAATTGATTGAATTGGAAGTTGATAGCCATGAAAGTGAGTGATTCTGAAAGAATTGGATCTCAATTCAGTCCCTAAGAGTTGGATTTTTTTTTCTAAATTGAAATAGAGAAGTTAAAAGAATTGGTATAAGGGCAATTTGAACAAGATACTTAAGATTATAAGGCTTAAGGTTAAAGGAAGGGGCAAAATGGACTTTTCACATTTAGAAAGGGTATAAATAGAAGGAATTAGGGTTTTTGAATTAGAAAAGAGGAAGAAGTCGTGGGAGAAGAGGAAGAGATGAGGAGAATGGATTGTTGGCGAATTCACGATGAGTTCAAGGTTTTTGAAAGCTAGATCAAGTAAGTTAAGCCTCTATCCTCTTGATTAGTTGATTGATTCATGTATTAAGGGTTAAAAGTGATAAAATGGGTTATGTATATTTTTGGTTTAGGGTTTTCGATTATGGGATGAATTTTGATGCTTTGTGAATTATCTGGGTTTGAATTGAGTGGGAAAATGTTGTATGAGTGTTGTTTTGGGATTAAGATGAGTTAGGTTTTGAAAGATGAAGAATTTGATTGTAAATTGTTGAAAAAATCAAGTTTTGGGAAGCTTACGGGGCTCGCACGTCGCGACGTGTTCATATGCACGCCACGGCGAACGCAGGCGTGCACGCCGCGGCGCAGAAGAGCATGCACGTTGCGACGCAGGCGAGTGAGCACGCCACCCTCACCGTGGCGAGCGTTTGGATTTCGCCGCGGCGAGCTTCTTCACGCCGCGGCGAGCTACTGTTCCCAGAAAGTTATGTTTTGGTTTTTTTTAAGTCATAACTTTTTATACCGTTCTTCAAATGAGATAATTTTGGATTTGTCATGAACTAGAGAAAAGGGTCCATACGTTTATGAAAAATGGGAGTGTTGAAATAGTCTTTTAAAGTTCTCAATTTTGGATGGATGTTTAGTGTAAAGTAGGGTTTCGACATAATGATAGTCCATATATGTTGGGCAACGATTTTCAGATTTCTGAAACAAATTGAATAATTTGAGTGTCTATTGAGTTCTGATATTAAGGAAAAGTTATGAAGAGAATTTTTTGGTTAGTGCTAGGAATGTCACGAAAGTGCATAGTACATATCATTAGATTGCTACATGTGCATTATTGTTGAATTGGACAATGTGTTAAATATATGTGTTTTGATTTATGATAGAGGCACTTTTGGAACGTCAGCCCACCAACGTTGCAGAGACTTCCAGGTGTTAGCGTGGAAGTCAGGTGAGTGACCTAGACGGTCCTCCAATTATTATGTGATTATGATTATGTGGAGAATAATGGTGGGATAGTGATTGATTGTGAAATCCGGACAGAAGGGTCGGAGTATTGGAGTGTATGATATAGAAGTGTTATGGGATGTGAAATTGTGATTGTAATATAGGAATACGTAAATAAAGTGATGAATTGTGGTACATGAAATTCATTTATGAATGCATGAACAGAAATTAGTAGTTGTGACCAGAGCAGCCACCGAGCAGAGCTTTTAGCTCGACGATTAATGAGCCCTTAATGGGACAGTTTAGAGCTTTTAGCTCAACGATTAATGAGCCCTTAATGGGATAGTTCAGAGCTTTTAGCTCAACGATTAATGAGCCCTTAATGGGACAGTTCAGAGCTTTTAGCTCAACGATTAATGAGCCCTTAATGGGATAGTTCAGATCTTTTAGCTCAACGATTAATGAGCCCTTAATGGAGAGCTTTTAGCTCAACGATTAATGAGCCCTTAATGGGACAGTTCAGAGCTTTTAGCTCAACGATTAATGAGCCCTTAATGGGACAGTTCATAGCTTTTAGCTCAATGATTAATGAGCCCTTAATGGGACAATTCAGAGCTTTTAACTCAACGATTAATGAGCCCTTAATGGGACAATTCAAAACTTTTAGCTCAACGATTAATGAGCCCTTAATGAGACAGTACAGGCACTTGGTCATAACACTATATTGGATTGAAAAAGTGTTACATATTGTATTTGCTTTGATATATTTGATTGAATGTCTGGCAAAGGCCATATATTGATGGGATAACAGTTATGGGTTATTTTCTAATTGTGACATTATGACAAATTGTGATGTGTCTGATTGTGGCTTGAAATATAATGGCTGTCGACCAGAGTTGCCACCGATCAGAGCCTTCGGCTCAACGTATGAACATGAGTTTCAAGCACATAAGGGATTCAGAGCCTCAAGCTCAATGTATAATGAGCCCTGTATCAATTGTGGGATATGGGATAGATATTAATGAGACCTACTATGGGGACAATCTAGGCAATCGATCACAGAATAATAAATAGGCAATTATTGTGATGTGTATGTATCAACTATGAATGTGGGTTTCTGTAAAAGTGTGAATGTATAAATCCTATGAATGTGTATTATGAAATAAAGTTTAAATGTATATGAATTGTGAATTATGATCAAATAGGCAGCAATGTGAAAATTTACTGAGTATTGATATTGTTGCATTGATTGAGCGGACCATCGATGATGGTCACTCATTGAGTTCGCAAAACTCACCCAAAATTTGCAATTATTTTTTAGGATTCAGAAGAATACCCCGTTAGGCAACTGGTGTATAGTGATCGCTTGAGAGTAATAGAAGAGGACGGGATCAGTTGCGTCTGCATTAGTGTGAGGACTTTGGTATTATATTATTGTGTATTTATAAGAGGACCCTCGTGATCAATGAAGTTACCAGATTTGATATGTAAATTGTTTTCCGCAACATACATATAATGTAAGTGTATGATTGTTTCAAGACAAAAATTTGTACTGTGTTTTGACTAAGTGATGTATCACGCTACCCTCGCAGGGCACAGACTCGGATATCATCATCGATGTCGGGTCTGGGTCTTACGGGAGTGAGGTGTTACATTTAGGTGGTATCAGAGCCCAGAAGTACGAACTTACATGGGTATTTTCTGAAATATAAGTCAAATCGTATACAGTAAAGACATGTCATAGCAGACCATAGCAACTGATCCCTAATCTGAGTCCCATGGGTATGAGTCATACACATGAACAAGTGCTAAGTGTTTCAGTGTGCAAAGAGAAACGAAATATCAGCATATGAGTCAATGTGGATTATGGGCAATTGGGAATGGGAAAAGTGAAATCGTGAGGACGCGAGGCCCGAGAGGCCAAGGCCCTTTTGAGGATGCGAGGCCCGAGAGGCCGAGGTCCTACAGATTGTAAATGATATTCACACTGTACTGTGGTCATAAACCCTTGAATGTGATATGAATGTGAAGATAGTTGCATGGGCTGATTTAGGAAAGAAGTGATATCGATTGAGTAATGAGACTTAAAGTGCATAAATTGGGTTGAAAGAAACGAAATTTGAGATACCATGGAGGGGTCAATTTGGACATGAGAAGAATATCGGTTAAAATTGATAAGAGTTAATGAATTAGCATAAAAATATGTCTATGTTTGATTAAAAGCTCAGGGATGACTAGGAAATTGTGATTCTGATGAGTATGTCCGATAAAATGGGATAAGTGGAAATGAGAAAAAGGCAGGTAAAGATTCATTGTATTTGTGTTGATATGAGTATGATGGAATGTATTGTAGCGTAAGTGAAGAATTGTTAGGAAGAAACGGTAAAGATGAGATTAAAGTGTACAAGCCGGTTAAAAGAAATAACTCAATGGGATGTGGATGTGAAATGTGAGAAAAGTTATGATATAACGAAATATTTTTGTCTTTGAGAATGAGATTACATTTCATTGATGTTTCTGCAATTATAATTTTGAATGGATTGAGAATATACATATGGATGAGAAAATGAGAGGAACATGATATTACAAGTGATAAAATGTGATACATTATGGGTAGTATGGAAAATGTTAAAAGAAGTGATAAATACCGGAAAATTGGAGCAGAATTACCGTTAATACATGTGTTAATGTGAGGAAAAAAGTGCAGGGCCCGATATGAGCCTACAAAAAATTGATTTCTGTTATGATTATATGGTAAACCCCAACTATGGGCTGGAACAAGGAAAGGTATGTTATCTAGAGTTAATTGGAGATATGTAGCATTAGCGATTATAATTAATGGAAGATTTGACTTTAACACATCTCTAAGTAAGATGTAAGGATTTGGTATCAATTGGGGTATTTGAGTTATTAAAATTGGTTGATGCCTCATTGAGCCTCACTATCGAGGATGTTTCGATCATATTAATTGTGATACGAATTGATATGCTTTTTCTTGAGATACAAAGAAATCATGGGAATCAATTGATGAACAAGGGGTTATGGAAAATAAAGTGATTAGTACCAAGAAATCAATGTAAACGGATAAGTTGGTTAATTCGATGTATGATCAATGATAGAATAAATCTGAAATGAATAATTAGTGAGAAAAAAGTGAATATTGGAATTATATCTATAGCAAAGACTGAAGTATAAGAGTTGGAAAAGGCTATTGAGAGTGTATATCTTTTGTTGATGTAAAGTATCCAACTATATAAGTGGATTTCAGTAATTCGAGGTGATAGTCTTGATAATGAGAGGTTAAATTTAGGCCACATCATAGACTGTGGAAATATGTTTGTGAACTACAAAATGTACCTCTGATGGGAAATTTTCTAATGCGGGATACATTGAATATAGGGACCAACTGGTAAAAATGGACAGACAGTGGTATAAGTCAATGTGGAGTCTTTGGGAAATTGAAAGAACTGCTAAAACTTGTTGAGAAAAAGGAAAGTCTAAGACAATAGAGGATAGCAAGTGACATACTACTGTATTGAAGGATTAGTTATTCAAGGAATTACACGAAATCTACATGAGCAAAATGGGTTTTGAGGTTATATCTATTAGCGTTAGCAAGCAACATGATAACAATGAGAGACCTAGGTGTATATTGAAAAAGTGTGTAAAAATACATGTGGCTGCATTAGTGAGTTAGTAAAAAGAATTTTTGAGGAATTCTCGATTTTGTTGTCTATGACAAGTTCCCACGAGAGATTAAGACACAATCTATTGCAATAGTAAATTGATGTTTTGTATTTAAGGACAATTGTCATCTTATGAGCTGAATTTGGACTTATGTTTTGAAAGGTGCAGTGCCAGTAATGGAAATGTGATTTACCTATAAATAGACAGAATAGTAGGGATAAATGAGAAACGGGAATTGGAAAAGATTGAAGGATTTTATATAAAGAAAACATGTCCAAACACAGTTATTATTCCACTCAACAGTATTGAATAGAGCATCGCATAGCAGAGTGCCACAAATGTGGATATTGGGTTACTCAATTAAGTGTAAGAAAGTGGGTATAGTGACAAGTGAAGGTGGAGCAAAGAGGAACAATTTATCAATAATGGAATAGTAGTATCAGTTTTGCAAAAAAAGGAATTAAGAAAGCTCGAACAGTGGATTTGAGGTTTTTGATGGCATAAAATATGTGTAATAATAAATCACGAGAGGTCCTTATAAGTGGACCTCAAAAGATCAAATTGGCGGCCAAAAATGTCGACCTGAGTGATTATATGTTTGAGTCCCTTGTAACGAGACTATTTGAGAAGGGTAGAAGGCGCATACGCCTGGAATATTTCAGCATATAAGGTATAGTGCAAAGTGATTACAGCCAAACTCATTATTTTTCTGGATGAGACAACAAAAAGAGTTGGTCACCCTGAGTAAAAGTCATAGCAAATTTGGGATACCATTAGTGAGTGAGGTGGTAAGTGAAATGGTTTTAAAATTTTGAATAAAGTGGTTTTAAAAGACAAATGGATTTTGGTGGATTACATAGAAGTTGTGATATAGAGTGATAAAGGAGTCTAAGTGTGACAAAAGTGGTTCATATTAAATGGTGGCAAATGGGACTATAGCTTTATAAGTGATTTTATGGCTAATATTGTCTTAATGTGATATACATATGAGGCTGAAATTGGTATTAATGAGTTGAATTTTCTAAAACTCATCAGGGACATAATTGACAAAGTATGATATCTAAACAGAGAATGGAGAAACCTATTGATAACGGCGATTATTATGTTATAAAGGGAACATTAAATAGAATGATAAAATGAGAAATAAAAGAGTGTATGAGAAAACAGTACCCCTATCGTATTCAGTGTCAAAATGAATTTCAAGGAAGAAATTTTTATTAGGAGGGGAGAATTGTAACATCCCATCACTGATGGGAAGGATAAAATAGTAAATTTGAATCGGGTTGTGATTTTGTACATGTATTTCGGCATACATGCATAAAATGGCCTCTATAAAGAAATGAAAAGTAATTTTTTTTTGCAAATGCATAAGATTGTACATGCACTCATGACAATTCTCGGCTTTTGTGTTTTTGTAAAAAATGTGAATTTTTGTATTTGAAAAAAATGAATTGGAGTGAATTATGTGTATTCTGCATAAAATTGCAAAGTGGATATCGATGAGATTTTCGATACTAAAAATGACTATCCAATTGACACTCCAATTAAAGGCATGATTTAGGAATTTTTTTATCATGAGATATTGAAATTTGGAGAGGTTTATCAAAGTCAAAGTGAATAAATTGATTGAATTGGAAGTTGATAGCCATGAAAGTGAGTGATTTTGAAAGAATTGGATCTCAATTCAGTCCCTAAGAGTTGGATTTTTTTTTCTAAATTGAAATAGAGAAGTTAAAAGAATTGGTATAAAGGCAATTTGGACAAGATACTTAAGATTATAAGGCTTAAGGTTAAAGGAAGGGGCAAAATGGATTTTTCACATTTAGAAAGGGTATAAATAGAAGGAATTAGGGTTTTTGAATTAGACAAGAGGAAGAAGTCGTGGGAGAAGAGGAAGAGATGAGGAGAATGGATTGTTGGCGAATTCACGATGAGTTCAAGGTTTTTGAAAGCTAGATCAAGTAAGTTAAAACTCTATCCTCTTGATTAGTTGATTGATTCATGTATTAAGGGTTAAAAGTGATAGAATGGGTTATATATATTTTTGGTTTAGGGTTTTCAATTATGGGATGAATTTTGATGCTTTGTGAATGATCTGGGTTTGAATTGAGTGGGAAAATGTTGTATGAGTGTTATTTTGGGATTAAGATGAGTTAGGTTTTGAAAGATGAAGAATTTGATTGTAAATTGTTGAAAAAAATCAAGTTTCGGGAAGCTTACAAGGCTCGCACGTCGCGATGTGCTCATACGCACGTTGCGGCGAGCGTTTGAATTTTGCCGCGGCGAGATACTGTTCCCAGAAAGTTATGTTTTGGTTTTTTTTAAGTCATAACTTTTTATACCGTTATTCAAATGAGATAATTTTGGATTTGTTATGAACTAGAGACAAGGGTCTATACGTTTATGAAAAAGGGGAGTGTTGAAACAGTCTTTTAAAGTTCTCAATTTTGGATGGAAGTTTAGTGTAAAGTAGGGTTTCGACATAATGATAGTCCATATATGTTGGGCAATGATTTTCAGATTTCTGAAACAAATTGAATAATTTGAGTGTCTATTGAGTTCTTATATTAAAGAAAAGTTATGACGGGAATTTTTTGGTTAGTGCCGGAAATGTCACGAAAGTGCATAGTGCATATCATTAGATTGCTACATATGCATTATTGCTGAATTGGACAATGTGTTAAATATATGTATTTTGATTTATGATAGAGGCACTTTTGGAACGTCAGCCCACCGACGTTGCAGAGACCTCCAGGTGTTAGCGCGGAAGTCAGGTGAGTGACCTAGACAGTTCTCCAATTATTATGTGATTATGATTATGTGGAGAATAATGGTGGGACAGTGATTGATTGTGAAATCCGGACAGAAGGGCCGGAGTATTGGAGTGTATGATATAGAAGTGTTATGGGTATGTGAAATTATGATTGTAATATAGGAATACGTGAATAAAGTGATGAATTGTGGTATATGAAATTCATATATGAATGCATGAACAAAAATTAGTAGTTGTGACCAGAGCAGTCACCGAGCAGAGCTTTTAGCTCAACGATTAATGAGCCCTTAATGGAACAATTTAGAGCTTTTAGCTCAACGATTAATGAGCCCTTAATGGGACAGTTCAGAACTTTTAGCTCAACGATTAATGAGCCCTTAATGGGACAGTTCAGAGCTTTTAGCTCAATGATTAATGAGCCCTTAATGGAGAGCTTTTAGCTCAACGATTAATGAGCCCTTAATGGGACAGTTCAGAGCTTTTAGCTCAATGATTAATGAGCCCTTAATGGGACAGTTCAGAACTTTTAGCTCAACAATTAATGAGCCCTTAATGGGACAGTTCAGAACTTTTAGCTCAACGATTAATGAGCCCTTAATGGGACAGTTCAGAACTTTTAGCTCAACGATTAATGAGCCCTTAATGGGACAGTTCAGAACTTTTAGCTCAACGATTAATGAGCCCTTAATGGGACAGTTCAGATCTTTTAGCTCAACGATTAATGAGCCCTTAATGGGACAGTTCAGAGCTTTTAGCTCAACGATTAATGAGCCCTTAATGGGACAGTTCAGAACTTTTAGCTCAACGATTAATGAGCCCTTAATGAGACAGTACAGGCACTCAATCATAACACTGTATCGGATTGAAAAAGTGTTACATATTGTATTTTCTTTGATATATTTGATTGAATGTCTGGCAAAGGCCATATGTTGATGGGATAACAGTTATGGGTTATTTTCTAATTGTGACATTATGACAAATTGTGATGTGTCTGATTGTGGCTTGAAATATAATGGCTGTCGACCAGAGTTACCACCGATCAGAGCCTTCGGCTCAACGTGTGAACATGAGCTTCAAGCTCATAAGGGATTCAGAGCCTCAGGCTCAACGTATAATGAGCCCTGTATCCATTGTGGGATAAGGGATAGATATTAATGAGACCTACTATGGGGACAGTCTAGGCAATCGATCACAGCAATAATAAATAAGCAGTTATTGTGATGTGTATGTATCAACTATGAATATGGGTTTCTGTAAAAGTGTGAATGTGTAAATCCTGTGAATGTGTATTATGAAATAAAGTTTAAATGTATATGATTTGTGAATTGTGATCAAATAGGCAGCAATGTGAAAATTTGCTGAGTATTGATATTATTGCATTGATTGAGCGGACCATCGATGATGATCACTCATTGAGTTCGCAAAATTCACCCAAAATTTGCAATTATTTTTCAGGACTCAGAAGAATACCCCGTTAGGCAACTGGTGTATAGTGATCGCCTGAGAGTAATAGAAGAGGACGGGATCAGTTGCGTCTGCATTAGTGTGAGGACTTTGGTATTATATTATTGTGTATTTATAAGAGGACCCTCGTGGTCAATGAAGTTACCAGATTTGATATGTAAATTGTTTTCCGCAACATGCATATAATGTAAGTGTATGATTGTTTCAAACCAAAAATTTGTACTGTGTTTTGACTAAGTGATGTATCACGCCACCCTCGCAGGGCACGGACTCGGATATCACCATCGATGTCGGGTCTGGGTCTTACGGGAGTGGGGTGTTACATAACAAAATTGTAAAAGTACAATCATTATGAAATTCTGATCTCAATTCCATTAATACATTCTTATGATCGATCATAACTCGTCACCTTAATCAAAAAAACACTTTGGTTCTTCAAATAATTCATGAAAATACATTCACATCATTATCACATTCTCACTAATTCAATTCTATTCATTCAAATTCTTATCAATTACTCGTGCATTTGACTTATACACATGTGCTCATGTAAGATCCTAATACTGGCACTCTGATACCACAAATATTGGGACCCGTTTCTGAAACCCAACCTCGGAATCATAAATCGAAAAACAAAGTGGACGAAAACGAAAGAAATCAAAAAGGGAATCAAATAAAGCGCATGAGGAAGAAAACGAAAGAAATCAAAAATCAAAAGTGGGCCAACTTCAGATAAAAAACCAAAGGAATCGAAAACGCGTGCGGAAACTAAAGGAATTGAAAGCCTAAGGAACCAAAGAAATCGAAAGGCTCGGAAACAAAGAAAAACAAAACGCTTAAGGACAAAACTCTTAACTCCGACATCCGAAAATGACATATTATACATCATTGAAAAGCTATGAAATTCCTCTATAACTTTCAAGAAGGCTACTTGATCCAATTTAACCTATATCAGTCCAGAATTTGCCTCAAAGCTAGCATACACAAAACCTACCCTTATTGACATTTTCAAAACACAAAGCAAAATAATGTTTGAAACAACATCCAAAAATTCAAAAGATTATAACTTTCAATCCCGATATCAAAAAATATCATACTTTATAGCGATAGAAAGCTATCAAGAAAAACTACAAATTTCATGAAAAATTGAAAAGCAAAATCTACCTCTAACTAGGTCAAATCTTCACATATTTGTGGCTGCCTTGTTAACAAAATCACCTAAGTAAATCCAAATTTCAATTAATCATAACTTTCAACTCTACTGTCAAAAAATGTCATATTTTATAGCAATAGAAAGCTACCAAGATAAGCTACAACTTTCATGAAGACCATTTTATCAAAATCAGCCTAGATTAACCCAAAACAATTCACAAAAATTTCAGATCAAAAGTTCAACTCTATGCTACTATTCATCCCAAAAATTTCAGACTTTTGATTCTCCAAAATCTAACACTTTTACTATTCATTTCTTGCTTTTTTAATTCCATTCAAATCAACTCATTCACTATACTTGTTCATAGTACCCCTACACATACAAATTTACCCAAAAATTTCAACGTCATCAAAAACTAAAATCAATTCTTTTCACATCAATTTCATTAAAGCATCCACAACACATACATATACAAAACATCCATTTCATGCATTAACCTCAAAATATCATTATAATTGCTCCAATTAACCTTAGCCAAATAAAACATTAAACACAACTTACTACATTCACCTACCAAATCTTGCATATCATTCAAATTCAAGAATTTTTCTTTTTCTTTGCACATGAATAAATCACCACAAATTCCTCATTTAATTTATTTTAAGACTTCTAATTTCTAAGAAAAATTTGGGGTCTAACAATTTAATTCAAATTATAAACATGATACCCACCTTATTTTCATGCTTGAAACTTGTGCACACTCCTCTTTCCTTGCTCCCATTGCCTCTCTTAATTTCCTTCATTTAAGACAAAATCTCTAATCAATAGGAATTCCATAATTTAGCAATTCATAACATATAATCACCAAAATTCATCTTAGAAAACTTAAACTCATACTTCTCTTAAGCTATCTAAACTAAAATCTTTTCATAAATCCAACAAATCACAAACCTATTCTTACCTTAATCTTTCACCAAAAGAGAAATTTCTTAGCTCAAATGGAAGCTCTCATGCTCCTCTTTCTTTTTCCCTCTTGAATCAACTTAAAAATCCTTCTTGAAATCCAAGAAAAACCAAACCCTAACCTTTTTCTTCTTTCTCTCCTTCCACCACCTAACACACTCTTCTCTTCTTTCTTTTCTTTTCTTTTGTTCATCTCTTTACAAATTCATGCTTCCCTTCCTTTAAGAACAAGACCCACATGTCTTATTACAAAAATGCTATTAATGAAAGAGAAATGACCACTTTACCCTTGCATATAAGCCTTATAACTTAAAAGCTTAAGTGTTCTTTCAATTTTTCCCTTCTTGCATTCTTAACACCTTAATACTATAATTCAATCAACTTATGCCATAAAAATCTTACTCACTCATATTAACATGTTGATTACTCATATTAACATGCTAATTAATTCCTTAAAGTCATATAATATAACAAAGCCTCAAAATTCATTAAGTCATGCTTAACTTAAGACATTTTTCTAATCATCAAATTGAAGGAATTTGCTAAAACTTCCTTTTAGAGACATGTTCCTCATTGTCTCAATTTTCTAATGACATCAAACTCATTCAATTTGGTTCAATACTCCAAAAGTTATACCCCAAACCTTTTCGGACTGTTCTTATACTAAAACATTATCCTGCGCTTGATTTCCATCCAAAAATTGACATTTTTAGAGACTTAATTGAAACTCGATTCCATCAGAACATTTATAGCCTTATCTCTCTAGTTTAATCCAAATTAAGAATCACCTCATTTGGATGACTAGATCAGAAGTTACGATCAAAACACTTTCAACTCTTAGTAATCTGAGACTGAACATTAAAACCCAACTTCACTTCAGAAATTGAAAGTCTTAGGGACTGAATTGAAAATCAGTTCCTTCAGATAACTTGTAATTCCGTATCTCTAGTTTAATTAGAAATAAGAATCATTGAAATTGGATCTCTACAAATCAAGGTATCACCAAAGTACTGAAACATGCTCAGAAGAATATCTAACTCACACTCTTTTCAACCGATCCTCTCACTTGATTTAATCCATCTTTATAAAATTAATCTCAAAAATCATAAATTTCTCATGAAGAGGTAGAGGAATGTCTTATAAATCTAATGCTTCAAAAATCAGGTCAATCAGATGTCAAACGAAAAAGTTATCAGCAAAAGAGTAGAGAGGGGTCGGATTAGGGAAGGAAAAACGACAAAAACCAAAAACAATCAAAACGGCAGCGTCGCATTCGCGACGCTGCACGCTGGCTCGCACGCTCACGATCACTAGCGCCAACAACATAAATGGAAAACTTCTTCCGATACCTTACATTCGAATTCAACTCATCTCATCCATATACAAATTCATATGACTTATCCATACACAAGTTCATATTTCAAAACCAACACAAATCCATATCTCATACACAAATTTATCTTTCAAATTCATATCTCATTAACTTCCTAAAGTAAATGCTTACAAACTTTAATGACATTTCAAGCCATATTACAACATCAATATCAAAATCCAAATACAAAAGATACAAAAACCCTAAAATTCTTAACATATGTCTCAGATCTTATTCTTACAACAATCTAACTTAAAAACACATCATATACATAAACAAACGGATGTCTTGACTTTCTCTCATCCGATCTCCTGCTTTTTACCTAGAGATGGGAATGAAAGGAGGGGTGAGCTTTACAGCCCGTGGGTAATATGCTTATAGCAGAAAAATAAGCAAAAGCTATTTTCAAAACTCATTGCCATTTCATAGTAATTTCACAGTAGAAATCATCAAATACTTATTTCTCAAAAATTTTCAATTTATCAAATAATTCATGAGCAATTTCAAATCATGTATGCATCAAACTTATAAACACACATGAGCACATAAGCACATCAGAATGGTTTGGGTTGATCCAGAGACAGAACGTACTGCACATTTTCGCATAGCGATCATATGTAGCCGTGAACTTATGGGAGTCCTCAAAGGAGCTCCAATGCCACTATCAGGCAGGCAAGAGAATCCTTTTTGACAAGTGCACTTGACATCTTATGGGACCTAACCTGTTGGACCCCGAACTTTTGATGAAAAATAGAAATATGAAAATGAATTTTAATGAGAAAGAAATTTGTGAGAAAATTATGAATTTAAGGAAATTTGATGAAATTAAGAAATAATTTATGAGAAATGAATTGTTTAATTTTGAGGACTTTGATATTTGAATGAATTTATATGGATTATGAGAGGAAAGAGAATGAGTTAATTGAAATGGGAGTAGAAAATCAAGAAATAAAAAGAAAAAGTGTGAAAATTTGAAGGATTTAGAAAGTTTGACTTTTTAGAGAGAGAATGTTTGACTTTGAGAGTTGACTTTTGATGTAGGCAAAATTTGATAAAATGATCTACATGAAACTTGTAGATTATGTCAAGAGCTTTTCGTAGACATCAAGTTTGATATTTTTGATATCGGGAGTGAGAGTTATGATCATCAAAGTTCGTTTGAAGTTTGACTTTGAGGAAAAGTTGACTTTTAATTGAGGCAAAATTAGAGGAAATGATCAACGTGAAACTTGTAGCCTCTGTCGAGAGCTTTTCGTGGACATAAAGTTTGCAATCTTTCGATATCGGGCTAGGAGTTATGAGCGATTAAAGATTGGAAGTCGTTTAAGAAAAGTTGTTTTGGACGGGATCCTTGATTGAGGTTTTGACCTCTTTTGAGACCTAATTTGATTTCGAGTCCTTCAGGAAAGTTGTAGAGCTTCCTTTATCTTTCCATAGACACCAAATTTGTCACAATTCGAGTTCGGGATCGAGAGATATGATTTTAAGAAGTTCAATTTTGAAGTTCGATAGTTTGTTTCTAATCCGATCCCGTCGTAATCTTTTGCTTATAATTCCGCCGTCCGACATCCGATTGAGTTGATTCTCAAAGCGTTGGATTCCTAAGACAATTACGTTCATTTTTAGGAGACTAAATGGAAAGAAATTGTTTGAACCAAAGTAAGAGATGAGTTATAGGTTATAAGTTGGATAATTTTCTGAACATGGTTCAGTACTTTGCGATTTTCGGGAGTTATACAACTCCGATTCAGTTGATTCTTGAGGGAAAATAAAGTTAAGATATAGGGCTACAACTCTTATGAAGGGATAGAAATTTTATTTCATCCCTAAGATTGTCAAATTCTGGATTGAAGTTATGTTAATGTTGAATTTCGAATTTTGTGCAGGTCCGATAGTATTTTGGCCATAACTTTTTCGTTTTAGACCCGAATTGAGCGCGGTCAGTTGCGTTGGATTCGTATGATTGAGAGGAACATTTCTTTAGAAGGAAAGTTTGACAAATTCCTTCATCTAGATAGTGCGAATCAGATCCGCAAGTATAAATGAAGTTAGGGGCAATTTTGGAATTAAGTAAATGAGTAAGGGTAAAAGGGTCATTTACCCCTCATTTTAATGACATGGCCTTAAAAAAAATCAGATGGGGTCGTTTTATAGGAGTGAAATTCGATGATGAGTTAAAAGAAAAGAAGAAGAAGGAGAAAGAAGAGTGAAGAAGATTCATATGGAGAAAAGAAGAGAGAGGAAGCTTTGTTTCAAGTTTTCTACTCAATTCTTCAAGCTTTTGGGACTTTCCCAAGAAGGAAAAGAATGGAGAATGATGAGAGCTTCCTAAGGAACCAAGAAAATTTGAATTTGGAGGAGAAATGAGGTAAGAGAAAATTTTCAAGTTTGAGATTTTGTTGAAGTTTTGATTGAGAAATATAGATAATATTATGGGTTTGTGATGTATGAAGTTGATTTTGAAATATATGCTTTAGGTTGGGTTTAATTTTGGATGGAAAATTGATTAAGGTTTAGGCTTAATTTTATGATGAAGAATTTGGTGATATTTTGGTGTAGAATCACCAATAATAGCATGAATTGATGAAATATGGAATCAATTTCAAGAAATTATGTTTTATGAGATTGAATTTAGATAAATTGGTTTAGGCCAATTTTGAAAATTGGGGATTTTCAAAATTGGAGATTGAAATAGCTTGAATTTATATGGAATTGGTGTTTTCTAAGTTTAATTTGAGTAAGTGATTTATGATATTGAATTTGACTAATTCGGTTTAGGTCAAATTTGGAATTTGGGAATGTTAGAAATTCTTGCTTTAGATAGCTTGGTAAAGTGATGAATTTGGGTTCCTTATAGTTAATTTTGAGATTATACAAATTTGTGATGTGGAATTTGGGTGATTATGGCTTAGGTCAATTTTAATTGAGAGAAGGAAAGAAGCAAGGACCAAATTGGAGCTTGGGACAAGTTCCTGATATCGATTCGAGGTGGGTAGTATATTTATTTATTGAATTTTAAGCTAAGCATATGGATTTGAAAAATTCAAGAAGCAAATTTTGAGAAACAAATGTTTAGAAAAATGTTTGAGAAATATAGTTTTGACTGAGTAAATGAAATGCTTTCGGAAGGTTTTAAGAAAATTCAAGATCTATGGAAATCATGTTTTTGAATTATCTGAACAATTTGAACAATGTGCCTTGTAATAGAATCAGTTTGATTTATGATTTAAAGAAATTGTGCATACCTTGTTATGAATTTGCTTGATATGTGGTTTAATTGATGCGGTTAAATGCATTTATATGAATATCGAAAATGTCATTTGTGAGGCGATATGATATGAAAAAAAATTAGAAAGTCAAGATTTTGAAAAATGCCTTCGGCAATTTGAATTCTCTTTCCGCTTATGTGTTATGTGGGTTTGGTAGGTCCCTTGTGAGTCGTATTTGTCTCTATTTGTATAGCCTTCGCCTGGTTGCCCGCTTAGTGGTACAGACTCGATTCGGACTCCTTCACTTCTACACTGGACCGCTTATGAAAGTGTAATTCGTTCATTCCGCAGTGACCGCATTATGCGAGAATGTGCAGTACGTTCTGTTTGGACCGAACCAAGCCATTTGATATGTTTTATATGTTTGATTTGTGAACTTGATGATTTGTAATGTTATGTGTTTGCATTCATGTTTATGAAACATTTAGGAAAATGAGTTATGAAAAGTTTGAAAAATTGAAAAGGGTTTGAGAATAATATTGAAAAAAAAATTGAAAAGTTTGAAAATGAGTTTTTGGAGAAAATCTTAAATGGGAAATGTTTGAAAAGTTTGAAAAATAAAAGATTTTTCCGCTTATTGTTCAGGTTTATAAATATATTATCCACGAGCCCGAAGCTCACTTCTTTCATCCCCATCTCCGTGTTTGAGCGGAGATCGGATGAAAGAATGTGAAGACTGTTGGGTCCGTTTTGCATCGTTAGTATTGTTATGTAAATATTGTGTTTTGAATAGTTTGTAAATGGCTTGAATTGCCATTAAGTGATTATGATGTTTTCGAATGTATGAAGATTATGAATGAGAGTATAAAATTGTATATGATTTGGGAATTTGTATATGAGATTGTGTATAATTTTGGGATATATATTGGAAATTGAGATGGCAAATTTAATTGAATGATGAATTTGGTATTGATTGATTTGAGAATTATGGAAGTTTTAGATGTTAGGTTTGCGTTTTCTTTGGTGTTTGGATTTCCGGACGGGAGTGTCCGATGATTCTGAGGTCAGTTAAGATTATAGAAGTGTTTATTTGCCTTTGCAGGAATTTTTGGGTTAGGATAAATGCAGCCGTTATGCTGCCAAATTTTCGTTAGAAAATAATTTGGAAAAGAAGAAAAATAAGTTTTGGATGCTTAAAAGATAGATTTATGAAATTGGTACTAATGTTAAGAAGATTGATTATGATTTGAAAGTGATTGATTAAAGAGAAAAGGAATGAATAAGAATGATGATTTTGTATGTAATGGAATAAAGTGATAAGGAATGAAAAAGAATAAGAAAGAAAAAAAAAGTATACCGGATTTCGGATATGTCTTAGTTTAGATTTCCAACGCGATTATGTTCATTTGATCCTTTTCTTTGATTATTGCACGGATGTCGGACATTCGATAATACGCTTTCGATTCGTTTTGTGTTTTGCCCCGCTTTGTTTCGCTATAAGATCCGCTTCGTATTTTCGTCCGTTCTGTTTTGCTTCCGTTTTCGCTTTGTTTATCGTTATTGAATTCAATTTATCCACCTTGAATTTGCCTCGTTCTTCATATCCGTTTCTGCTTTTTCGGTTGGGATCCGATTTCTGGATCGGGTCCCAACATAGTTTCCAACGCGATTCTGTCCACGCGATGCTTTTCTTTGTTACTTGGTTCCGGATGTCGGATATGTTTCAGTTTGATTGATTATTTCGTTTATCCCCATCTTATGATTCGATTCCGTTTTTCGTTCTGCTTTTTCGGTTGGGATCCGATTTCCGGATCGGGTCCCAACATAGATGGTATCAGAGCCCAGTACTATGGTCTTAACTGGGCATATAAGATTAATGAAAGTGTATAAGAAAAAAAATTGAATTTGTGAGAATGTCAGAGCCCAGTATTATGGTCTTAACTGGGTGCATAGGATTTATAAACATTTGTGATAAAATGGAATTAGTGACATGAATGACTTTTGCAACAATTATTGGAAGAACCTATGTGATGGTTTGATTTAGGTGCAGAATTATGTTTGTGTTTAGGATTATGATGCTAGAAACTGAGATTTAAAAATTCATGAGGAATTTAGAGGATATGACTTCGATATATGTGAGGTGCAGATATGAATCTTTAAAGATGAGCTTGATGATAGGAATACATGTATAAAAGTTAAAGAGATAGAGCTTGAATGGTTTTAATCCGTATCAAGGTTATCAATATTTTGGACCATTGATTTGAATGCATATGTGAAGTCATAGATGTTTGATATTATCGTGATGATTTCAATCTCATAAGAAGTGAAAGTGTAGTAAGATAGGAATATGTGTGATAAGAAGTTTGAGTGATTTTAGGTTTGTGAAAATGAAAATGAGATTAGCAATTGATGATGAATTGGGTTGTTGTTTTTGAATATGCATTTGTGAGAGATATATTTATGCATTTGTGAGAGAACTAAGGAAGATTTGAAAGTGAGTGAAGTGTATATACTTGTGAAATTATGATAAGATCTATTGGTGTGTGAATATGATATGGATAGTATATGATATATAGAGGTGAAAACATGAAGAATATGTGTGGTGAGAATTTGAATATGTGAATGACTAGGATCATTTGGAAGATATGAGTTAAGAGAATATAGTACTTGGTTATGAATTTCGAGGACGAAATTCTTTTAAGAGGGGGAGAAATGTTGGACCCCGAACTTTTGATGAAAAATAGAAATATGAAAATGAATTTTAATGAGAAAGAAATTTGTGAGAAAATTATGAATTTAAGGAAATTTGATGAAATTAAGAAATAATTTATGAGAAATGAATTGTTTAATTTTGAGGACTTTGATATTTGAATGAATTTATATGGATTATGAGAGGAAAGAGAATGAGTTAATTGAAATGGGAGTAGAAAATCAAGAAATAAAAAGAAAAAGTGTGAAAATTTGAAGGATTTAGAAAGTTTGACTTTTTAGAGAGAGAATGTTTGACTTTGAGAGTTGACTTTTGATGTAGGCAAAATTTGATAAAATGATCTACATGAAACTTGTAGATTATGTCAAGAGCTTTTCGAGACATCAAGTTTGATATTTTCGATATCGGGAGTGAGAGTTATGATCGGTCAAAGTTCGTTTGAAGTTTGACTTTGAGGAAAAGTTGACTTTTAATTGAGGCAAAATTAGAGGAAATGATCAACGTGAAACTTGTAGCCTCTGTCGAGAGCTTTTCGTGGACATAAAGTTTGCAATCTTTCGATATCGGGCTAGGAGTTATGAGCGATTAAAGATTGGAAGTCGTTTAAGAAAAGTTGTTTTGGACAGGATCCTTGATTGAGGTTTTGACCTCTTTTGAGACCTAATTTGATTTCGAGTCCTTCAGGAAAGTTGTAGAGCTTCCTTTTATCTTTCCATAGACACCAAATTTGTCACAATTCGAGTTCGGGATCGAGATATGATTTTAAGAAGTTCAATTTTGAAGTTCGATAGTTTGTTTCTAATCCGATCCCGTCTGTAATCTTTTGCTTATAATTCCGTCGTCCGACATCCGATTGAGTTGATTCTCAAAGCGTTGGATTCCTAAGACAATTACGTTCATTTTTAGGAGACTAAATGGAAAGAAATTGTTTGAACCAAAGTAAGAGATGAGTTATAGGTTATAAGTTGGATAATTTTCTGAACATGGTTCAGTACTTTGCGATTTTCGGGAGTTATACAACTCCGATTCAGTTGATTCTTGAGGGAAAATAAAGTTAAGATATAGGGCTACAACTCTTATGAAGGGATAGAAATTTTATTTCATCCCTAAGATTGTCAAATTCTGGATTGAAGTTATGTTAATGTTGAATTTCGAATTTTGTGCAGGTCCGATAGTATTTTGGCCATAACTTTTTCGTTTTAGACCCGAATTGAGCGCGGTCAGTTGCGTTGGATTCGTATGATTGAGAGGAACATTTCTTTAGAAGGAAAGTTTGACAAATTCCTTCATCTAGATAGTGCGAATCAGATCCGCAAGTATAAATGAAGTTAGGGGCAATTTTGGAATTAAGTAAATGAGTAAGGGTAAAAGGGTCATTTACCCCTCATTTTAATGACATGGCCTTAAAAAAAATCAGATGGGGTCGTTTTATAGGAGTGAAATTCGATGATGAGTTAAAAGAAAAGAAGAAGAAGGAGAAAGAAGAGTGAAGAAGATTCATATGGAGAAAAGAAGAGAGAGGAAGCTTTGTTTCAAGTTTTCTACTCAATTCTTCAAGCTTTGGGACTTTCCCAAGAAGGAAAAGAATGGAGAATGATGAGAGCTTCCTAAGGAACCAAGAAAATTTGAATTTGGAGGAGAAATGAGGTAAGAGAAAATTTTCAAGTTTGAGATTTTGTTGAAGTTTTGATTGAGAAATATAGATAATATTATGGGTTTGTGATGTATGAAGTTGATTTTGAAATATATGCTTTAGGTTGGGTTTAATTTTGGATGGAAAATTGATTAAGGTTTAGGCTTAATTTTATGATGAAGAATTTGGTGATATTTTGGTGTAGAATCACCAATAATAGCATGAATTGATGAAATATGGAATCAATTTTGAAGAAATTATGTTTTATGAGATTGAATTTAGATAAATTGGTTTAGGCCAATTTTGAAAATTGGGGATTTTCAAAATTGGAGATTGAAATAGCTTGAATTTATATGGAATTGGTGTTTTCTAAGTTTAATTTGAGTAAGTGATTTATGATATTGAATTTGACTAATTCGGTTTAGGTCAAATTTGGAATTTGGGAATGTTAGAAATTCTTGCTTTAGATAGCTTGGTAAAGTGATGAATTTGGGTTCCTTATAGTTAATTTTGAGATTATACAAATTTGTGATGTGGAATTTGGGTGATTATGGCTTAGGTCAATTTTAATTGAGAGAAGGAAAGAAGCAAGGACCAAATTGGAGCTTGGGACAAGTTCCTGATATCGATTCGAGGTGGGTAGTATATTTATTTATTGAATTTTAAGCTAAGCATATGGATTTGAAAAATTCAAGAAGCAAATTTTGAGAAACAAATGTTTAGAAAAATGTTTGAGAAATATAGTTTTGACTGAGTAAATGAAATGCTTTCGGAAGGTTTTAAGAAAATTCAAGATCTATGGAAATCATGTTTTTGAATTATCCAACAATTTGAACAATGTGCCTTGTAATAGAATCAGTTTGATTTATGATTTAAAGAAATTGTGCATACCTTGTTATGAATTTGCTTGATATGTGGTTTAATTGATGCGGTTAAATGCATTTATATGAATATCTGAAAATGTCATTTGTGAGGCGATATGATATGAAAAAAAATTAGAAAGTCAAGATTTTTGAAAAATGCCTTGAGCAATTTGAATTCTCTTCCGCTTATGTGTTATGTGGGTTTGGTAGGTCCTTGTGAGTCAGTCATTGTCTCTATTTGTATAGCCTTCGCCTGCCGCTCGCTAGGGCACGGAGTCTCGATTTGGACTCCTTCACGGCCATAATGGACCGCTTTTGGAAAGTGTAGTACGTTTCGCTCACTACAGAGGACCATTATGCGAGAATGTGCAAGACGCTCGTTCATTTGGACCGAACCAAGCCATTTGATATGTTTTATATGTTTGATTTGTGAACTTGATGATTTGTAATGTTATGTGTTTGCATTCATGTTTATGAAACATTTAGGAAAATGAGTTATGAAAAGTTTGAAAAATTGAAAAGGGTTTGAGAATAATATTGAAAAAAAAATTGAAAAGTTTGAAAATGAGTTTTTGGAGAAAATCTTAAATGGGAAATGTTTGAAAAGTTTGAAAAATAAAAGATTTTTCCGCTTATTGTTCAGTTTATAAATATATTATCCACGAGCTTCCGAGCTCACCCCCCCTTTCATCCCCATCTCCAGGTTTCGAGCAGGAGATCGGATGAAAGAATGTGAAGACTGTTGGGTCCGTTTTTGCATCGTTAGTATTGTTATGTAAATATTGTGTTTTGGAATAGTTTGTAAATGGCTTGAATTGCCATTAAGTGATTATGATGTTTTTCAGAATGTATGAAGATTATGAATGAGAGTATAAAATTGTATATGATTTGGGAATTTGTATATGAGATTGTGTATAATTTTGGGATATATATTGGAAATTGAGATGGCAAATTTAATTGAATGATGAATTTGGTATTGATTGATTTGAGAATTATGGAAGTTTTAGATGTTAGGTTTGCGTTTTGCTGGTGTTTGGATTTCCGGACGGGAGTGTCCGATGATTCTGAGGTCAGTTAAGATTATAGAAGTGTTTATTTGCCTTTGCAGGAATTTTTGGGTTAGGATAAATGCAGCCGTTATGCTGCCAAATTTTCGTTAGAAAATAATTTGGAAAAGAAGAAAAATAAGTTTTGGATGCTTAAAAGATAGATTTATGAAATTGGTACTAATGTTAAGAAGATTGATTATGATTTGAAAGTGATTGATTAAAGAGAAAAGGAATGAATAAGAATGATGATTTTGTATGTAATGGAATAAAGTGATAAGGAATGAAAAAGAATAAGAAAGAAAAAAAAAGTATACCGGATTTCGGATATGTCTTAGTTTAGATTTCCAACGCGATTATGTTCATTTGATCCTTTTCTTTGATTATTGCACGGATGTCGGACATTCGATAATACGCTTTCGATTCGTTTTGTGTTTTGCCCCGCTTTGTTTCGCTATAAGATCCGCTTCGTATTTTCGTCCGTTCTGTTTTGCTTCCGTTTTCGCTTTGTTTATCGTTATTGAATTCAATTTATCCACCTTGAATTTGCCTCGTTCTTCATATCCGTTTCCGCTTTTTCGGTTGGGATCCGATTTCTGGATCGGATCCCAACATAACCAAACCCACATAACAATATTTTCACACTTGAAATCGGATTGCCCAAAGGTACATTTTAAAAGCTTAGTTTTCATATGCAAGTCGTATTTCAAACACATTTCCATTCATAATTTCACAATTTCAATCAAATTAACATAGCAAATTCTCATTCATTCAAAAATGCAACAATTGTAGACATTTATCAAATCATTCAAAAACAATGAATTTAACCATTGTAGCAATTTATCAAAACATTCGAAAACAATGAATTTGAAAACATTTTATCTTCTTGATTTTTTGAAAACATATTAGTGGCTCATAATTCAAATTATAAACATGGTACCCACCTTATTTCTATGCTTGAAACTTGTTCATACTCCTCTTTCCTTACTCCCACATCTAAAAATTCAAAAGATCATAACTTTCAACCGCGATATCAAAAAATATCATACTTTATAGCGATAAAAATCTATCAAGAAAAATTAAAACTTTCATAAAGAACTGAAAAGCAAAATCTACCTCTAACTAGGTCAAATCTCCACATATTTGTGGCTGCCCTGTTAAAAAAATCACCAAGCAAATCCAAATTTCAATTAATCATAACTTTCAACTCCAATGTCAAAAAATGTCATACTTTATAGCGATAGAAAGTTATCAAGATAAGCTACAACTTTCATGAAGACCATTTTATCAAAATCTGCCTAAATCAACCCAGAAAAATTCACAAAAGTTTCAGATCAAAAGTTCAACTCTATGCTACTATTCATCCCAAAAATTTCAGACTTTTGATTCTCCAAAATCTAACACTTTTACTATTCATTTCTTGCTTTTTAATTCCATTCAAATCAACTCATTCACTATACATGTTCATAGTACCCTTACACATACAAATTTTCCCAAAAATCTCAACGTCATCAAAAACTAAAATCAATTCTTTTCACATCAATATCATTAAAGCACCCACAACACATACATATACAAAACATTCATTTCATGAATTAACCTCAAAATATCATTGTAATTGCTCCAGTTAACCTTAGCCAAATAAAACATTAAACACAACTTACTACATTCACCGACCAAATCTTGCATATCATTCAAATTCAAGAATTTTTCTTTTTCTTTGCACATGAATAAATCACCACAAATTTCTCATTTAATTTCATTTAAGACTTCTAATTTCCAAGAAAAATTTGGGGTCCAACAATTAATGAGCCATAAATGTTTCCTTTTAAAGTAAGAGAATAAAATGATTTCAAATTGCTTCATAATTGTTTCATTATTTCTTTGAATGATTTAAGAAATTGCTATATGTTTTGATGTATGAATTTTGGTGATGAATTGTGAAATGATGATAGAAATGCATATGAAATATGTCATGCTCATGAAAGACAAGTTTTCAAAAATGTGCCAATTGGGCAATTGGTTTTTAAGTCACGAATTACATGTTATGTGGGTTTGTGGTGTTCTGTTCTGTCAATCAAGTGCACTTGTCTAAAGACTTCTCCCGCCTACCCACTAATCGCATGAAGCTCCCTTGCGGACTCCCATAAGTTCACGGCTATGCAAGACCGTTTTGTGGGATTGTGATAGTACATTCTGTTCACGACTACACAGGACCCTTATGAAAAATGTGTAGTACATTATGTTACGGATCCACTTAAACCATCTCTGATGTGCTTATGTGTTTATAAATTGTGAACAAGTTGAAAAATGCATAAAGTGTGTTGTTGTGATTTTGATTACATGGCAAGAATTTTGAGAAACATGTGTTTTATGATTCAGTAAGAATTTTCTATGAGATTGAACTTTTTGAACGGTTTTGTTTGTTATTCATTATAAGCATGTTACCCACGAGCTTTAAAGCTCACCTCCACTCTCTTTCCCCATTTAGGTGATGAGCAAGAGATCAAGTGAAAGGGAATCAAGGCATAAACCCAAATTTACATATTTTGTGTTGTTTTGGAGTAATTTATGTAAAACAAAGCTATAATTGCATTTTGAGCAATTATTATTCAAGTGCCATGTGTAACTTGGGGATTTTGGAATATTAATGTAATATGGCTTGGAACACCATTAAAGTTTGTAAAACTCTTAATTTATGATGTTAATGAAATGTGGATTGGTGTATGGACATGAAATGTGAATTTCTATTTGGACGACGATGATAAATGTTGAGCATGAATGGTTGGTATATATATACATATATATTCACATCAGTGAGATGCTATGAAAAAGAAAATAGGAATTATGAATGGATAAGAATGATGTTGCATTAGTTAAGGAAAGGAATTTAGGACAATTTTCAAGATTTCATAAGGGTAAGAATTGTATTCTGATTTCAAGAGAAAAATTGTATTAATTTAGGTAGAACTAGACCAAGTTGTCGTCAGGAAAGTTGTAGCTTATCCTCTTAGCTTTCCGACGCTATAAAGTATGTCAATTTTGGGGATCGGAGTTGAGAGATATGAGCATTATAGGTAATAATGCTACATGGAAAATATGAACATAATAGCTATGGTGAATGATGAGATTTGTGGTATGTGATGAATCATTGAGTTGATATTTTTGAGTTTTCATGAAATCAAATTGGTAATTGAATGTTTTAGAAGTGATATTACATTAAAAAAAATAAATTGGGAAGTTTATGAGTGAATATGAGGTTATTGGATGTAGGAAGCATTTAAGAGGCTTTGGAGGGGTTTTGGGAACCCCTATGTCCGTTAGACGGACTTTAGATCCGTTAAACAGATCTTCTCGGGTGAGAAAGGACTCCTAAGCCAGTCTATGTCCATTAAACAGACATGGATATCCGTTAAATGGACCTTCTTGGATTTTTTTGGCTCCCCATGTAGCGCCCCCTCACCGTAGGGTACACATCGGGAAACCCGAAGGTCGCTCCGACACGTATCCCACGATAAAGGATTTACTACCAGAAAATTTCGCTAAAATCCATGGCATCGAAGTATTTTAAATCACAAAATAACAAGAATCAACAAATTGACATCCAAAGTAATAATTATCCAAGACAAGAATCTAATCCGAATAGACAAGTCTATCGGTCTCTAACAAAACCAAAAGAGACCGATACAAACATCTATCCTAAGTCATCCTCAAACACTAATCCAAATTGACCGACCTATGTGCCATCACGACCCTCGCTTGGCGGCTACTCGACGGCAGAAAGAAAGATCTTGAGCTAGAGTCTACTCTAACAAATTCTGAAAAATAGGTTGCAAATTTGGGTGAGTTTGCGAACTCGGTGAGAAACCATCATCGATGGTTCACTAAATCACGACACGCATTACACGGCGCATAAAGATAAGACAAGAGTATTCACTTAATAAAGATCATATAGCCATATGAGATTATAAAACGATTTACTGATGATAAACCATTTACAATGTCATTTCACGCTTCTGATAGCATGTAACAATTTGCAGATCATATCGTAATACGAGAAATCATGTCATCACGTAATCACCAATGTCACAAATCAATCACCATGTATACAATGCATATGTGACTCTTTTCCGCTTATTCGATGTTGTGCCCAAGTGCTCACCAAGAACATGTAGGGACGCGTCAGGATTTCTCCCCTGCTAAGCCCGTCAAGACAAAGATTCGAGCATTAGGCTCTTTTCAAATGAAATTAGCAACTGGGACACGCCCATTATCCGATCATGCATTTATGCATGCAATGCAAGGTTCAAGAAATTCAGATTCAAGAGTTGGTGTATGGCTATAAAAGCCCAAGATTCGCCTCAAGATCATGTAGCGAAGACATTCGGTTCAAGAAAGACATGCAATTCAATCCAATACATGCCAAGAATCATACAAGAGTCATACAATTCATCTTTGCATGTAATTCATGTAGAGCATGTAAGCAATCGAATTTGAGAAACCAACTAGGTTACTCACCAGAACTTCCGAAGCATCGCTCGAAGTCCCAAAGAATGTCCGTGGAACGACGGTCCAACGGTGCCTCTATAACAATAAAGTACAACCCATCACTTATTGCCCAATAAAATAGTACAGTAATGCATATGTCTCATTGAAATAATGTACAATGCACGCTCACGATTCCTGCTAAAACCCATTCGACTCTTCATCGAGTTGATTGACAATAATTGATCCATTCCTAAAATCCAGTCAATTTACCTCAATTAGGATCCCCAATAGCAATTTCCTATTCCTTGGGTCGAACACATCCATAAAAATTCCCATTTAAACTTCAAATCAAATCTAATCCTTAATCACCTCAATCGATTAATTTCCTAAGTCCCAATGCCAAAAGCCTCAAACACTCCTCTTCGAACGACTAGGGCAAAGGTTGCGACCATGGGTGAGCCTGGGCGTTCACCCGCATGCCACAGGTCGACCTGGACGTGAGCCCAAGCCCGCACGCTAAACCGCTCGCTCATCCGACTAGCTACGCAGACCGCTTCGTCCATCGCCGCGCTGCGTGCGAAGCGACTCCCAAAGCTCGCCGCCGCTCGCCAGATAGTCGAACGACACGCGAACTCGTCGGTCGGTCGCCGGATGATCGATCGATCCGCAGCTCGTTCGTATGCCGAGCTACTCGCAGCTCGTCCGCATGCCGAAGCTCCTCACTGCCGTCCGCATGCCGAGCTACTCACCGTTTCGTCCGCATGCCGAAGCTCCTCCGCCGCTTCGCATGCTGAAGCTCCTCATCGCTTCGTCCGCATGCCGAAGCTCCTCACCGCCGTCCGCATGCCGAAGCTCCTCACCGCCGTCTGCGATGCTGAAGCTCCTCACCGCTCGTCCGCATGCCGAGCTCCTCACGGTCAGTGCGGTCTCCAACCTAAATCCACTACGCATGACTCTCCTTCTTCCCCAACACATAGCTTTTAAACACACCAGTCCAGGATTTCCAGATTTTCGATTCTGCAACTCACCAGTAACTCAATACACATAAATCAAGCAATATCATCATCGGCAACCTTAGCATATTCAATCATCCATATAACTCTATCCATCAACAAATCGATAATCTACCTCCACAAATCCACACTTCAACCTATACACTCCTACGGTAATCATCAATAACAAAACCCATCCATAAACACTCCCAACTACCCGATCAAATATAATAAATGCCATAAATACAAGAAGAATCATCCATAACAACATCAAAGCTCTTAAAACTTACCAAATCACAGATCAAGCTACGGATTCCTCAAAATCCTCCAAACCCTAAAATCCTTCAAGCTCAACGATTCACTAATCCCGAGCCTCTAACCTTCACCAATAATACCAATCGCTTAACCTCATCTCAAGTGGAAAGAATCCATAAAGAAAATCGAGGAATCCTTACCAATGGGAGGAAATCGCAAGTCACGAGGGGAAAGAAGAGAAGCGTGAAATTGCCTTAGGTGTTTTCCCAAATTCCTCAAACCTAGTATTTATAGACCTAAGTCTCCAAGTCGGTCCAAATTTGGCCTCTAAATCCCAATGGTTCCACATAATTATTTCCTATCGGTAAAATTCTAATTTTCCATTGCCATTCGACGTTGCTTTCAAAGATCGTAGGTCGATCGACGCCTAAAAACTTTCCGGTCCGCATTATCTCCTAATTTCACAAGAATTTCCTATAAGCCATTATAAATTGCCAGTCACTCATAAACAAGATCAAATCACCAATTGTACTCGATTACTCAAATTTCAATTAACTCTCAATCCGATCGATTTGATAACTCACCATTCTTACTTACAATTAAATACCGAAATCATGAATGCATGTACCTATGGATAAATGCATATGCATTAAACCTGTTCTCTACAATTAGAGGCCAAGAATATGCTCATTCAATGAATGCATGAAACCTATCAAGATGACTCATAATAACCAAAATACCCTTAATGACAAAGGACGGATGTTACAATTCACCCTCCTAATAAAAATTTCGCCCTCGAAATTTCATACCTGTCTGTCAAATAAATGAGGATACTCGCTCCTCATATGTTCCTCAGTCTCCTAAGTAGCTTCCTCAGCAGAGTGGTTCTTCCAAAGTACTTTCACCAATGGAATCACCCGATTTCGCAATTGCTTGACCCGTGATCCAATGATCTGTACCGGCTCTTCCACATAACTCATATCACTGGCTATCTCGATATCCTGAGCCGGAATCACATGCGCCGGTCCGATCGGTACCGCTTGAGCATACTAACGTGAAACACGTCATGCAAGCTGGGACATCTCGCCGGTAGAAGCCAACTCAGAAGCTGCTGGTCCTATCCTCTCAAGGATCTCAAACGGACTAATATACCGAGGGCTCAATTTGCCCTTACGGCCAAATCTCGATTCTTTCCAAGGAGACACTCAAGGAATACTCGATCACCCACACTATACTCCATACCCCGCCGATGCCGATCCGCATAACTCTTACGTTCATCCCGAGCCGCTTTGATGCGACTCTCGATCAATCAGATCTTATCTGTCAGATCTGGATCAGCTCGGGACCTCTATCGATCTCGACCCTCTTCATCCCAACACAAGTGGTGATCTACACGGTCCGCCATACAAGGCCTCATACGGTGCCATCCCAATACCGCTCGACATCTTGGTTATTGTATGCAAATTCTATCATTGCAAGTATTGATCCCACGCACTCTAAACTCCAAAGACACATGCCCAAGCATGTCCTCAGCAGCCTTGATCGTCCTCTCACTCATCCATCACCGAGGATGGAATGCGGTCTGAAATTCATCAGTACCCATAGCGATCCGAGGCTCTTCCGTAACTCGATAAACTCGATCCTCGCTCAAACTATCGACAACGAACCCCATGCAATCGTACAATCTCGCTACATACTTGGGCCAACCGATCGAGAGTATTACTCTCTCATCGGCAAGAAGTGAGCCGACGGTCAATCGTCCACTATGACCAGATAGCATCATGTTGCCTCGGTGTCCTAGGCAACCCCATCACGAAATCCATGGTATTTCGCTCCCACTTCCACTCCGGAATGGGCAACGAATGCAACTTTCCCATCGGAGCTTGATGCTCGCTTAACTCGTTGACATGTCGGACACTGGACACATATTCTCGCCACTTGCCTCTTCATACCAGCCACCGAAATGTCGCCTCGGTGTGTTATACATCTTGGTCGAACCAGATGCATAGCATAAGCGGCTACATGAGCCTCCTCTAGATCTCCCGCCTCAAATCATCAAGATCAAGCACACATGACCTCCGTCCCATCCATAATGTCCCATCTCTCAACTCAAACTCGAATGCATCGGTCGAACTCTATCAATCGGTTTCACTAGTACCGAGTCCCGGTCACGAACCTCCGAATCTGTCACGCAAAGATCGGCTCGAGCCTCAACAGAGTAATCGGTGCTCCATCCTCGCCCCAAATCCATCTCAGACATTAAGAGCTCTCAATCAGACGACTAGGCAATCTCTCCATCGAATCGAGCTACAATACCATGCGATCTCTCGCTCAAAGCATCGCCACTACATTGGCCTTCCTGGATGGTACTCAATCGCAACAGAATCCTTCAAGAGCTCTATCCATCTTCTCTGCCTCAAATTGAGCCCTCTCGACTCAACAGATACCTCAAACTCTTATGGTGCGTGAAGATCCGAACGTCTCCCATACGATAGTGTCTCCAGATCTTGAGCAAATACTATCGCAGCTAACTCCAAGTCATGCACTTTGGATAATTCACCTCGTGAGACCTCAATGTCTTAAGGCATACGCTATAACTTTCCCATGCTGCATCAATACACATCCCAACCCACAGTGCGAGGCATCATCAGAAACCACAAAGCCTCCAGTCCCTGAAGGAATGCCTAACACCGGTGCGGTCGTCAACCGATGTTTCACTCCTTAAAGCTCTTCCGCAATCCTCGGTCCATCTGAACGGTACATTCTTCCTCAATAGCTTCACGAGGGCGGAGATCAACGAAAATCCTCGACGAATCTCCGTAATAACCGGCCGCCCTAGGAAACTCCTCAACTCGCACGCCCTCGAATCTCCCAACTCATCATCGCTTATCTTGTGAGGATCCACCGATACCTCATCGACACCACGTGTCCCGTAAACACGATCTCATCAAGCCAAAATTCACACTTAGCGAATTTGGCTAACAACCGCCTCTCTCATGACTCGCAACACTATCCTCGATGCTCGGTGTGCTCGCTCATCCTCGAATAAACCAAGATGTCATCAATAAACACTATCACAAATCGATCCGTAGGGCTGAAAAATCCTATTCATCAAAGCCATGAAGGTCGCCGGCATTAGTCAACCCAAACGGCATCACTAAGAACTCGAAATGCCCGCATCTACCCGGAAAGCACTCTTAGGCACATCGGCCTCTCGCAATCCTCAATCGATAGTAACCCGATCGCAGTCTAACTTAGTAAACACCGAGCTCCTCGCAACTAATCAAATAGATCGTCAATCCTAGGCAAGGATACTTATTCTTCATCGTCACTCTGCTCAACCGCCTATAATCAATGCATACCTCGTAGTCCCATCCTTCTTCTTTACAAACAATACCGAGCTCCCATGGCTAAACACTCGATCCGATAAACCCTTGTCTAAAAGTTCTCGAATCGAGCCTTAAGCTCTCTCGGTTTCACCGGTGCCATCCTATATGGAGGGATCGATATGGAAGCTGATCGAACGAGATCAATCTCAAACTCTATCTCTCGATCGGGCGGCAATCCCAGAACTCCTCGGGAAAAACATCCGAAATTCCTCACTACGGAACATCCTCCAATCTCGCTCAACTCGAGAATCCACTACACGAGCCGATAGGCCTCACAACCTCCCTGCATCAATCTCAGGGCACTCATAAAGGATATCATCCTCGCAGGCACAGCCTGACTGACTCCTCTAAACACCACCCTGGGCTGTCCAGGGGAATCCAATACAACCTCCTTGGTGTAACAGTCCATAACAGCCCTATGCACAGTTAACCAGCCCATCCCCAATATCACATCAATCTCCCGCAGAGCCAGTACTATCAAATCTGCACTCAACACTGCTCGGTCAATCTGGACCGGACATCCTATACATACCTCTCCCAATAAAGTTGACTACCTAGAGGTGTACTCACCTCTAACCCATATCAGAACCTCCGCCATCCCCATGCAGTCTACATGCTAGATGCGGTGTAATAAAAGAATGGGTGGATCCAGATCCAACAATGCATATGCTTCTATACCGTAAATAAGAAGCATACCAAAGAATAACATCCGGTGAGTCCTGGCCTCCTGTCATGGCATAGACCCGCCGAGATCTGTTCGCCACTCACCTCTGACCTCACTATGTAACCTCTGCTGACCTCGGCCTCGGCCTCGGCCTCGACCTCTCCGGCTGATCCACCTCCACGGCTCTTTGGATCGGGTATTATCGCTCGATCTACCACCATAGTAGATCGGCTCCCAATGTCTCAAGATTCCTCACCAATGCTCCATCGAGTCAAGCACCTCAAGCAGCTCCAGATAACCATCGCACTCTCCACTATGCCTCTTGCCACAATGCTCACATGCAGGGCTCGTCTGATCCTCTGGCGCTACCACCACCACTAGCGATGCAGGCGACCGCCTCTCCCCATATCCAGCCTGTTCGCCCTCCAATGGACCAAGGGCCTACTGTCGCCATCAGCCTCTGCCGCCTTGCCACGGCTATCACTAGGTCTCTTATGTCGGGTCCCCGTCTAGCCTCAACAGATTTCGCCAGAAGAATGCTTTATCTCGACAATGCAGCCTCACCAAGAATGAGCTCATATCGATCTGGCGATCCGGGTGCGGATCTCAAATTGAGTCCACCTCAAATCTACGGCATCCGTCGTCCTCAGAGAAATCGGTCAGAAGCATAGCCCATCAACTCATTAAATCGAACCTCATAGTCACCATACCATCTCGTCCTGCCTCAACTCTAAGAACTCTTGCATCTTCATCTCCAGATAGACCTTGGGCATGAAATTGTCCTCAAGGCCCTCGAAAATCATCCCATGTCGAGTGGGGGCCGGTGGTACCGCCCGGACAGCCCTCCACCACCGATATGCAGGACCTCAGAAGAAGAAGACAGAGTAGTCGAACCTCTCCTCGTGGTCGCATCCATCCGATCGAGGACTCGCCGCCCCTCTCAAGCCATCCTCACCTCCGCAGGTCAAGGCTACCATAGAAATCAATCGCCTGCTTTGCAATAGCCGATCGCATCTGTCGCTCCGTCTCACAGAACTCGAGGAGGTAACTCCTCCGAGAGAGGCATAGGGACTCCTACTAGCTCCTACCGATTCTTGGTCACCGGTCGCTTTACTCGATCTCCCATAACGGATGACCTAAATGCAGACAAGAAATTTCGATCGCTCATATCCTTACAAAGGATTCCGCCTAATAATGCTCTATGCCCAAAAGATGCCAACCATGCTCGATACCACTAAATGTAGCGCCTCACCGTAGGTACACATCGAAACCCAAGGTCGCCCGACACGATCCCACGATAAAGGATTTACTACCAGAAAATTTCGCTAAAATCCATGGCATCAAGTATTTTAAATCACAAAATAACAAGAATCAACAAATTGACATCCAAAGTAATAATTATCCAAGACAAGAATCCAATCCGAATAGACAAGTCTATCGGCCTCCTAACAAAACCAAAAAGAGACCGATACAAACATCTATCCTAAGTCATCCTCAAACACTAATCCAAATGACCGACCTATGTGCCATCACGACCTCGCCAAAGAACTCGCACGGCAGAAAGAAAGATCTTCGAGCTAGAGTCTACTCTAACAAATTCCGAAAAATAGGTTGCAAATTTGGGTGAGTTTCATGAACTCGGTGAGAAACCATCATCGATGGTTCACTCAAATCACGCATTACATTACACTGGCGTCAAAGATAGTCTGAGAGTATTCACTTAAAAGATCATATAGCCATATACAAGATTATAAAACGATTTACGATGATAAACCATTTACAATGTCATTTCACGATTACTGTAGCATGTAACAATTTGCAAGATCATATCGTAATACAAGAAATCATGTCATCACGTAATCATCAATGTCACAAATCAATCACCATGTGTATACAATGCATATGTGACTCTTTTCCGCTTATTCGATGTTGTGCCCAAGTGCTCAACCAAGAAAAAGTAGGGACGGCGTCAGTGATTTTCCCCTGCGGCTAAGCCCGATCAAGACAAGATTCGAGCATTAGGCTCTTTTCAAAGGAAATTAGCAACTGGGACACGCCCATTATCCGATCATGCATTTATGCATGCAATGCGATGTTCAAGAAATTCAGATTCAAGAGTTCAAAGTATGGCTATAAAAGCCCAAAGATTCGGCCTCAGATCACGTAGAAGACAATTGGTTCAAGAAAGACATGCAATTCAATCCAATACATGCCAAGAATCATACAAGAGTCATACAATTCATCTTTGCATGTAATTCATGTAGAGCATGTAAGCAATCAGAATTTGAGAAACCAACTAGGTTACTCACCAGAATCTCCGAAGCACGCTCGAAGTCCCAAAGAATGTCCGTGGAACGACGATTCAACGGTGCCTCTATAACAATAAAGTACAACCGATCACTTATTGCCCAATAAAACAAAGACAAGAATGCATATGTCTCGGTGAAATAATGTACAATGCACGCCACGATTCCGGTGCTAAAACCCAATTCGACTCTTCATTGAGTTGATTGACAATAATTGATCCATTCCTAAAATCCAATAATTTACCTCAATTAGGATCCCCAATAGCAATTTCCTATTCCTTGGGTCTAACACATCCATAAAAATTCCCATTTAAACTTCAAATCAAATCTAATCCTTAATCACCTCAATCGTTAATTTCCTAAGTCCCAATGCCAAAAGCCTCAAACACTCCTCTTGGACGACTAGGCAAAGGTTGCGACCATGGGTGCGCTGGCGTTCACCCGCATGCCACAGTCGACTCGACGTGAGCCCTAGCGCGCGCTTAAACCGCCGCTCATCCGACTAGCTACGCAGACCGCTTCATCCATCGCCGCCGCAGCGTGCGAAGCGACTCCTTAAAGCTCGCCGCCGGTCGCCGCGATAGCCGAACGATACGCAACTTCGCTCGGTCGGTCGCCGGATGATCGATCGATCCGCAGCTTGCTCAGATGTCGGGTTACTTCGCAGCTCGTCTGCATGCCGAAACTCCTCATCGCGTCGTCCGCATGCCGAAGCTATTTCACCGCTTCGTCCGCATGCCGAACTCCTCACCGCCGTCTGCGATGCCGAGCTCCTCACCGCCGTCCGCATGCTGAAGCTCCTCATCGCCGTCCGCATGCCGAAGCTACTCACCGCTCGTCTGCGATACCGAAGCTCCTCACCGCCGTCTGCATGCCGAAGCTCCTCACGGTTGCAGGCGGTCTCCAACCTAAATCCACTACGCATGCCTCTCCTTCTTCCCCAACACATAGCTTTTAAACACACCACCAGATTTCCAGATTTCGATTTCGCAACTCACCAAGAACTTCAATACACATAAATCAAGCAATATCATCATCGGCAACCTTAGCATATTCAATCATCCATATAACTCTATCCATCAACAAATCGATAATCTACCTCCACAAATCCACACTTCGACCCTATACACTCCTACCAGAATCATCAATAACAAAACTCATCCATAAACACTCCCAACTACCCGATCAAATATAATAAATGCCATAAATACAAGAAGAATCATCCATAACAACATCAAAGCTCTTAAAACTTACCAAATCACAGATCAAGCTACGGATTCCTCAAAATCCTCCAAACCCTAAAATCCTTCAAGCTCAACGATTCACTAATCCCGAGCCTCTAACCTTCACCAATAACACCAATCGCTTAACCTCATCTCAAGGAAAGAATCCATAAAGAAAATCGAGGAATCCTTACCAATGGGAGGAAATCGCAAGTCACAAGAGGGGAAAGAAGATAAACGTGAAATTGCCTTAGGTGTTTTCCCAAATTCCTCAAACCTAGTATTTATAGACCTAAGTCTCCAAGTCATCCAAATTTCAGTCTCTAAATCCCAATGGTTCCACATAATTATTTCCTATCAAAAATTCTAATTTTTCCATTGCCATTGACAAGTGCTTTCAAGATCAGTAGGGTCATCTACGACGCCCAAAATATTTCCGGTCCGCATTATCTCCTAATTTCACGAGAATTTCCTATAAGCCATTATAAATTGCCACCACTCATAAACAAGATCAAATCACCAATTGTACTCGATTACTCAAATTCTCAATTAACTCTCAATCCAAATGGGCCAATCAACTCATCGGTTCTTACTTACAATTAAATACCGAAATCATGAATGCATGTACCTATGGATAAATGCATATGCATTAAACCTGCTCCTCTACAATTAGAGGCCAAGAATATGCTCATTCAATGAATGCGGTGAAACCTATCAAGATGACTCATAATAACCAAAATACCCTTAATGACGGTGACGGATGTTACACCCAGCCTGCATAATGTCTCGTTAATGGACACGAATGTCTCATTAAATGACATTCACGGGACAGCTACCTTTAGTAAAAATTCTCCAGTGTTTCTACCCTTTTAAAGTAAAAATCTCACTTTATAGTCTTCATAAAAGTTGTAGATCTCGAAGTCTTATTTCAAATGGTCTAAGAATGAACTCAATCCGACATATGTCTCAAAAGTTATGGTAATTGCGCCAAGAGAGGTACAATATGAATAAGGACTTAAACATGTTGAATTCTTTTGGTCATAACTTCCCCATCCAATCTCCAAATGAAGTGATTCTTGAAGAGAAAATTTCCTAACACATGTATCTATATCTCTATAAAGATTGGAATCTTTTGGAGTTGATTTGAGAAAGTTTTATGGAAAGTAAGTGAGAGGTCGGTTGGGAGAACATGATTGGGGTATGAATATACCTTGGATTTTTAAGCATATCTTGAGCTATAGAGTTCCAATTAAGATAGTTCTTGCTTCAAATTAAGCTAGAGATGTGGAGTTAATATTGTTTTGAAGAATTCAATTCGATTTTGTTGATTGACTAGTGTGAGCACACCACCTTTATGAGATGATAGGGTTATCAGCTCAAGGCTTACGACTCCGGAATGATCATTGGACTCCAGAATTAGGGTCCAACATGTTTAGTATCAAAACATAAAGATAAACTGATGATGGTCAAGTTTCATGATCCAAAGTTGGGCTCCGCAAGCAGGGTTCAACATATTATGGTATCAGAGCAAGAGTTGAGTTTTGGAAACGGTGCCCAACATAAAGTAACTTCAACTGCTTTTAAAGGGACTCTGTTTATCACATAAATAGCAGTCTCGAGTGTATAACCCCGAAAGGATTTTGGTAGATATGCTAAACCCATCATCAATCTCACCATGTCCAATAAGGTTCAGTTTCTCCTTTCAGTCACACCATTATGTTGTGGTGTGTAAGGCAAAGTCCAATGGGATACAATCCCCTTATCCTCGAGATAACTTAGAAACTCCTTGTTCAACTATTCACTACCTCGATCTAATCAAAGTGTTTTGACATTTTTACTGAGCTATTTCTCTTCCTCATATTTGAACTATTTGAACATTTCAAATGTTTCAGACTTGTATCTCATTAGATACACATCCCCATATTGTGAATAATCATCGATAAAGGTAATGAAATACATAAAATCACCTTTGACATGAATGAAAATCAGATCACATACATCAAAATGTATTAGGTCTAATAACACATTCACTCGTTCACCCTTTCCTTTAAAAGGTAGTTTAGTCATCTTGCTTTCATCTTGCCTAACAAGCAAGATCATATGTGTCATATGATTCATAATCAAATGATCCTAAGCTACCACTCATGTGTAGCTTACCATGTGTCTCTCACTTATATGGCCAGGTCAGCAATGCCATAAGTAAGACGATTTTAAGTTATCTCGTTTTTGTCTTTTATTTTCGTTGATATTTAAAATTGGATTGTACATAACTAATATGTAAATACCATTTCACAACATAGCAGTACTATACAACATTTCATTCAACTTAATTGAACAACCATTACTTGAAAAAGTTAAATGAAATCCCATTTTATTAAGACATAAAACAGATTCAATATTCTTTGTCACAATGGGTACATAATAACAATTATCCAAAACTAACTCTAGCCTACTAAGAAGATACAAAATATGTGTTCTTATGGCTAAAGCAACAACTCTTGCTCAATTTCCTACTCGTAGATCCATCTCTCCCTTTTTGAACGATCTACTATCCCTAAGACCTTGCATATCAACACATATATGTGAGCCATATCTGGTATCTAATACTCAAATGTTATGATTAGAAATAGTATTAACCTCAATGACAAATAACATACCTGAAGTAGACGGTGGAGCATCTAATGCCTTCTTCTACTTCAGTGACTCCAGATAAGCTTTGTAGTTTCTCTTTTCCAATGTCCTTCAATGGGGGCAAATCCCCTTTGATGCAGTCTCCTTTGCTTTCATCTTGGCTACACCTCCCACTAGCTTCTTGAACTTCTTTATCTTTTACTTATTCTTGCGAGAACTTGAAGCAGAGTTCACCACCATCACAGCCTTACTGTCTTTCTTGACAGTTTGCTCAGCTATTTTGAGCATATTAATCAACTAAGGTATTGATGTGGATATTTGGTTCATTTAATAGTTAAGCATGGACTGTGAATAACTATCAAACAAACCTGTCAAAATTAAGTCTATACTTAATTGATGATATATTATGAGATCCAAACTGGCTAACCTTTCAACGTATTCATACATCTTTAGCGCATACTGCACTGGAGATAGTTAAGCATGGACTGTGAATAATTATCAAACAAACCTGTCAAAATTAAGTCTATACTTAATTGATGATATATTACGAGATCCAAACTGGCTAACCTTTCAATGTATCCATACATCTTTAGCGCATACTGCACTGGAGATGATCCCTCAACCATCTTAGAGTGGAAAAGCTGTAGGGCCCCCTTACCGTAGGGTATACACCGGGACGCTCGTAGGTCATTCCAATACATATCCTACAATAAGGGTGAACTACGAACAATCACTACTGTACTTCACATGGCATCATAATCATACAACATCGATATATATATATATATATCACTAATTTTTGAAACCAAAATGTTTCTTCATTTCATTTCATCAAAAGCAGTAATTTACATCTCTGTCAGTTTTTCACTATTTGTACATTGCTCCAAAAGAAATCTAAGGCAAAAGCCTAACTAGGTGATCCAAAAAAAAAAACCAGCTGACCAACCTGTGAGCCATGACTTCTCTTGCCAAAACGATCTACACGGCAAGAAAAGTCCCTCTAGAGCTAGGAGTCTACTCTCTCGGTCCTGAAAAAATAAGTTGCAATTTTGGGTGAGTTTGCGAACTCAGTGAGGAACCATCATTGATGGTTCACCCAATTCATGCATAGTCAAGCAATACACAATTGTTTTAATCATGTCACATTTAGAAGTATCACATGATTATTCTTATCAATCAAAGAAACCAAATCAAATGTAAGTGAAATGCGTATGTGACACTTTTCCAATTATTACGTTGTTGTGACCGAGGGCCTAAAACTGTCCAAATCTGGGCACATTAATTGTTAAGCCTGAGGCTCTGAATCACTGTAGGCTCGAGGCCCAAATATGTTGAGCTTTAAGCTCTCAGTGGCTGCTCCGGTCATAACTGTCATTAACTGATCATGCATTCATGCATGAAATGCATATGTCACAATGAGGCAATGTCAACATCACAATCAATCCCAAATTAGCACATTCAAAAAAATAGTTCACAATTAATCACATTAAAATCACATATATCACTTCTATGTCATAATCTCCCATTACATCGGACCTTCTATCCAGAATCCAATCATAATCAACGCACAAGGCCTACCATTATTCTTCACAGAGTTGTAAGTGTAGAATTTTAAACAAATAATGATTGAGAAACCATCTAGGTCACTCACCTAAAAGCTTCCGAGCTAATGTCTAGAAGTCTCGGCAACGTCCGTGAGTTGACGTTCCAAATGTGCCTCTATAACAGTCAAATTATTCAAACATTACTAAATGTACAAGCAGACATATTTAATAATACACATGTAGCAATTAAGATGAGTACAATGCATATTCGTGACATTCCCGACACTGTTCCACAATTTCCCTTTCTTCTATCACGAAACCTAACTTTTCACCCAAGTGTCCAAATGTGACAAATTTCATATCATTAGAAGGATCACAGAAAACTCCATAAGTTCCATGAAGGGTCTAAAAGCTTTCCAAAGATTCTGCCCAAATTTACCATACCATGTAGCACTAAAAGGATCAGACAATCTACTAAAATTCTCAGGAAGGACTTCAAAGCCAATGTTATTTCTAACTAGGTCAAATTCACCCATTAATGTGGTTGCCCTGTTAAGGAGTGCTAAAACAGCACATAACCTAAACCATATCAAAACTTTAAACTGCATAACTTACCATCCTTATATCCATAATTAACATATTATACCTCTACAACTTTCAGAAGATTACTTAAGCTAATTCCAATCATAACAGTCCAACATTCGGGTCAAATTTTTTCCATGATTAAGTAAATGACAAAACCCGGTGATATTCTTTTTTAGAAAAAATTTCCCCATTGTACTAAGTTTCTAAAGACCCAACGAGCTCAAGGGTGAGTCACACGTCGCGACGTACAAAAGGAATGAGCCGCGACGAGCTTAAAGGTGCGTTTCACGTCGCGATGTACAAAAAGAAATGAGTCGCGACGTCTAGTTACTGAAACTCGTCTTCCCTAATTTTCCTCTTAACATTGTCTGCATTCCTATGTTTATTCTCACATCAATTAACTCAATAACATTCAAACAATTCTTCTAACTCATTTTTAGCTCATCAATACACATACAATTCAAAAATCCATATTTACACTTAAACACCACAATCCGATTCTCATACATGCAATTTCCAAGTTTCTACATTTTTCCCACATTCACAAATTCAACTCCTCCTCTAAGGCATTTAGCATATGCATTCACCGAAACTCTACTGCTTCTCATACATGTATTCATCTTTAACACTAGTCATCATCAAAATCACGGTTCAACGATATGGTTTCCAACACATTTTTAACAACTCTATATTAACACCGAAACTACTCAACTTTCTCAATTCATGCATGAACTCATCTTCCTCTATGCCTTCACCTCATTTAACCCATTCTGAACACCACCGAAGTTACCCATCTTACACCTCTCATGCACAACTTCGTTATCAATCACTCGAGCATCATCAGACTTATCCAATTCATTTCTATGAACACTCAAATATCCATGCATGTACCGTGGGAAATAGACCATATAGTCATTAAATTGCATGAAAACAACACTTACTTGGTTTAGCTCCAATTCCAGCAATGAAGTTCACAGTGGATAAAGAAAACCAAGGATAACAGATTAAGTACTCTTTAAGTAATGAAATCCTTACTTTGATGTAAGATTCAAAAGCCAACTTCTCAACAGAATCAGTTTGGTATTTTCGGTGAGGAAGAAGAACAACTCAAATGAAAACATGCAAACTGCATAAATTTCTTTACCTAAACATGTGCCTACGTGGGTTACTGTCAATTTGACACATGGCTCTATGCATGTGAGTCATTTGTCCTTCAAGCAACCTACCACATGTCTCCAACATGTTCAAGCCATTTGTCACACAATAATTAGTCCACGTGTCACAATGGGATTGGTCCAAAATAAGTATTTTCTTTTTCTTTTTCTAAAATTCACCAAAATTTCAAAATATCCTAAACATATCAAAATTGCCAAAACATATTTTAATCATATCTAACAACTCAATTATACCCGGAAAGGTCAAAGAATGCATGTACAATCATATAAATGTGCAAAAATATGCATGTCACAATTAATTATGCATGATGTGTATTTTCCTAATTTCTCATAAATTTTCATAATTCACAATTCTAGCCCTAACATGGGTAACGGGATGTTACAAAAGCAACCTTAAGGTCTCGAACCTTTCAGACCGAGCTTACTCATTAAACAATTCTCTTATATGATAGACTATGGAATGAGTATCCATAGCCTCATGCTGCTTTTGCAGCTCTGGTGATATAGAGGCCAGGATAATATAGCTAGCTAACTCATTATCATCTAGTAGTTTATTATAAGCTTTCCAATCCTCATCAAATGCATCAACAGTAGGGGGATCGGGAAGTGGTTCATCTAGGACATATCCTAGTTTTTCATATTTGAGAACAATTCTCAAATTCTGTAGCTAGTTTAAGAAGTTAGGTCCCCGTGAGTTTGTTGGAGTCTAGTAGGGAGAGTAGGTTCACACTAAACGAAGACATCATGGCGATTTAATAACCTAGAAGAATGAGAGAAAGTGTTAGAATGTATACTAATGCATATCAATAAGGACTTTAATCACATGCATTATGGGTTCCACTTGTTTTATTCAAATCCATGCATTATGGGTTGATATCTAATATTACCAAGAATGACCTTAGGTTTGCCCAACAAGTCACCTTAGGTCAATCGGTAGGTATCATTTATGCCAATTGCATTCAGTTATGCAACTATCAACTTGTGCCATCAACCCTTGATTTGTATACATCCGATGTATAAAATCCAACTTTCCCTCTATCCACGTTGACGTTAGGTTTGCCTAACAAATCAACATTTCTAGTTAGGACCCACCAATTAATCTGGAAATCTAATTTTTGTGGTTTGAACGTATTCGTATAGAGCGGGCTTGGGTTTGCCCAACAACCCAACTCTAAAAAAACTCTGGTTCTTGCCATATCAAAGGAAGGCATAAGTCCTAACATATCAGTTAAGGGATTTATTCTTAGGTCTTACCATTACTTGGATGATATTGTATATATATCACATATATATATTCAGATTATGGACAACTCAATTAAATTGAGCCTATGTCCATAACCACCCTTAAAATGCATGTATCACACAAAGGAAGTTTAATTTAGGTTGTGACTTGAGTACACTTATAAAGTTCGTGATTTCATTCAACTCTTGAACCGAATCGGGTACTAGTGTTAGTCTCAGCCAATTCGAATTATGAATGTGATTCGATTAGGGACCCTAAATTTCAATTATTTTGATGTTCAAATTAAACACTTTAATTTTAGTACACGTTCCTTTTTCTAATCACACTAGAAATGTCATACTCTACTTGGATTAATTCTAAATTAATGAAATTCCGAAACATCAATTAGTCTTCTATAATATCCTTAGGTCATCTTAAATTTATCTAGACAATTTCGGCACAAGCCAAAAAAAAATTGACCCTAATGTCAAGCACATGTACTTAGCTTGCTACTATCATCAAAATAATACATTTCTTATCTCACAAAAGCTTTATTAAGGTTCTATAACCGAAGCATATACATATAAGTCATTAAACAAGTCAACTCCATCAGCTTTCAAAAAGCTTACCAATGTTGACTTTGACTTGATTTATAAATTGAATCAAATTAAATTAATTGCCAAAAAATTTCACACTCTTATACACATTCTAAATGTGTCTAATAAAAAAATCAAGAATCTAATTCCTAAAAATTATTTATTCACTTAGTGGAATTAGCCAACACATCACATGTCTATGACACTTGTCTTATTACTTCTAACATTAGTCATACTTTTCATCATGCATGTATAAGATAATCACTATAACAAGTTTCATGCATCTCATACATATATAAAAATTTTATCTTGCATGTCCATGCAGAAAATTCATAAAAACAATTTTTATAAAATTTAATATGGAATTTACAAGCATACATGTTCATCAAATTTTTAGAATTTCTAAAATTTCAGACATGCACCAGATTGAAACTAAATTCGTAATAAAATATCACAAGACATTCAATTGCAATTTTCTTTGACAAAAACATAAAATAACACTTTATAAACAATTCTGTGAAAGAAAATCAGAAAAAGAAAAAAACAAATTTCTAAAGTTATTACAAAATTTTCAAAACCAACACATGCATTTAGTTTTCAGAAATTCCTAGAAACCATCATATGAACAAACTAGATATAAATTCGAAATAAAATCACCAATGACATTAAATTGCAATTTCCTTTGAAATAAACATGATACAACATCTTATAAACATTTGTGTGAAAGAAAAATCAGGAAAATAATTTTTTTAAAATTCATACGAAATTTTCCAAATCAACATGCATGTCAGTCACAACCTAGCAAGCACTTTGCACATGTTCAATACATCATCTAATACATCATAACTTGGCTCTGATACTACTGTTGGGAGGAGATATGGATTCATGAATCACTTACATGATAATGCAATGGAAGAGTCAGAATCTAAATTCCTACCCATGAGTTCCCTAAAATTCCAGAAACATGGATGTATGCATAGACAGATCATAAGAACATGAAATTTAAACACTTGTACCTTTTCAATACTCCTCCTTTCTTGATTCTTCTCCTTGTTTAGGTTGTAGCAAACACCAAATCCTTCCTTGATCACCCAAGAATATGCAAAGATGAAGAATAAGCAGTGTGTAAATGTGGTTAGAACACCAAACTAGATGAGTTCAAGTAGATGCTTAAATGGAGAGATAGATCAAGAATATCTTGCATATATATAATTAGATTAATGCAACAATTGCATAACTTACATGAAGAAGACTCAAGATCACTTCTCTGTCACTCTAGAACTCTTCTAGACCCTTTATCCTCTCACTTAAGTGTGTTTTTGACGAGTTAGCTCCTTATACGTAAATGAAGAACTCACTTATGTATTAATTGTCGAGCTTTCGGTCATGATCGTGGCCTACTTAAAACAATTATACACATTTTGTTTTTATCAGATCTTTTATGCGTGTGACCCTTAAGTTCCCAGTTATTTTGGGCACTTGAATTAACTCTTAATTCAAGCAATTCATGAAGGGTTTCATGATGCTAATTTACCTAAATATAAGTAGATTAACACATGAACTCTTTGATAGTTAATGATCCGACCTATAAACCTTTCCATAGTCAATTACCGTGCAATTCGTCCCTTCATCATTCTATACCCACTTGGTTCGGAGTATGAGCTATGTGTCAACTCCCACTAGAATGACTATGTCACATCTTGTCTAAATGATGTTAGTTCTTATCCTGGGGATCTCATTATTCTATGTGTCATCGAAGACTCTCTTCATGACATATATTTGTTTTGGTCAGAGACTTCCAAGTAATGACCCCATCAAGAGGTTGTGGATATCATCTCCTTCTATCAGAAGTGGTGAATCCTTTATTGGCTACCCAGTTACCTTTGAATACCAATAGTTGTACCAATCACCACTTTATGAGCGACCTTGTCTTGAGGCAATAAAGAATGATGTCAAAGTACAAGATCAGTGTCCAATATATCCTTAAGTACCTCAAGTTTAAAGATATTTGCACTTTTATTATGATGAGATTAATCATTGACATTTGGTAGATCATCTATATAATAATCTTATAGCGAGTCATCCGATGTACTTACTACTATTAGTAAACATTCACATGTTAACTCTAAACATCTCATGCGTATAGTTAGTGAGATCCACTACTTGATCAAATCAAAGAGTATAACATGTACTAGTCTATCCGGATTAATAATATCATATCTTATTAATCCCTTGATTATGAATAATTTAAATACTAACATAATTGTATATGATAGGAATCTTATTATCATGATCTCATCATGATTTACTTCATACTATGTTTTGTATTACGAACTTCATTGATTCGATTTAATATCGACATCAATTCATAAATAAACGAACATCAAATTAATGGAAAATTGTCTTTTGTTTTATTAATCAAAACAAAGTTTGTACAAAAGTGTTAAAGGTGATTGCCTTTAGAGCACTACTCTAACAGGTTGAAAAGAACAAAGATATTTTAATCAAGTTGGACTTGAGGGAATTTTATGATTAAATATGAGATATTTAATAAATGAGGATCAATATGAGATATTGGATCTTATTTAGACATATATTTAATTAGAATTATTTGTAATTCTAATTAAAATTTAATTAAGATTAGAATTTAATTAAGCTCTAATGGAGCTAGCAGTTCTTGCTTAACCTTCTATGTTTTTAACTTGTTCTACAAATACCGTTAGAGATCGGACACTTGTATCGCTATGGTGGTTAAGATGGATCAGTTTCGGAAACAGTTCCAAAAATATGACAAGATTATGATCAAACTTCGGAATAAGGTACGAATTAATATTCATGTTTTATTATAATTTTGTTGTTAATCATTTTATATAATTAAAGTAATCTCGGTTTTCAAGAAATCAAAATACCAACTATATCTCTTCACAAAATGCTAATTCATCATTTAGGAAAACTTGATATGGAAGAAGAAGAAGGAGAAGATAATCATTTAGTATTTCAAAATTCTGGGTTAACTTGCAGATGTCATCAAGTAGGAAGAACAAAATAAATAATAATTTAGGACCTTCTGTGCCACCCCATAAATGTGTTATCTCAGTGCTTAATCCTCTGCAAGTTGCCCTGGACAAGATTGGCTAGGTGTGCAAGACATTAGAAGAATATCCCCGAATGATGTTGGCCATTCAATATGCCAACACTCCAACAGCAGCTGATGTAAGGCTTATCTTGTGGACTTTCAGCAATTGTGTGATTAGACGTGGGTGCATTCCTCAGCCAAGTAATCGAACCACAGTTGTTGGGGTTGATAAATTTATTTGTTCTTTTCTTTACTACAATCAATCACCCAAATACATTTGGCAAAGAAAGCATATGACATTTCACATCAGAATACAAATAATGTCATGTCAAGTTATTGTATGGCTACCTTCTAGCTTAAAGATGAGTATAAGAATTTTTATCATATAGACAACATATCCTATCGTGAAATGAAGCAACAACGATCATATGATAGATTCCTTATTAGGTGATCGAGCATTCTGACAAATTTCCTAGTCCACGAAGACACGATCTACTGAATCTACAAAATGGGACTCCCACTTTCACCGTCGTTTTCTTGAGATCTTTTAATGACTGATAGGGAAATTGATCAATCACACCTGTTACTCCATTGAAACAATAAATTCTAGTTTAATTACTAGTTCTCCATTTCAACGAAAAACCAGCTTAAGCCGACAATGACCCTCATGCTCCTAGCATTATCTTAATCATTCTACAAGCTCATCACTACTCTGCTTTTGACCAACAGCCAGAAGTGTTTCCAAGAGGAGAAGTGATAAAAAGTACTCCCACTTTAGGTGCTGTACAAAAGTACTCCCACTTTGGGTGCTGTACATATAAAATCAAAATCAGTGTATAAAAACGTTTTGTCGATCGACTACCAAAACTTGAATAGCATTAATCCCACTATTAATTTGGAATCCTATAATCTATAAAACCTCAAGAAGATACGATCAGTTCCTTCCTATAATTAGCAATGATACATTTATTAATTAATAGTATTATTCTTGTGAGCTTTATTATTTCATGCCAATTAAAAAAATCACTTAATCAGGTCCCAAACAGGAATCTTTTACTCCATTTCGGGTAACGCAAGCCCTTCAACTAATTAATATTGTCAGTGTGTCATTTCCCAATTGATACTTGCCATTGAGCAGAAGTACGTGAATAATAAAGCGTGTAATCTTATCTCTTCCTATTATATACATTATCTTCTCATTCATTACCTCATGCTTTACGTATATTACAATGTTGAGGATTGCGGAAAATTGCCTTTCTTTTGCGAGTTCGAAGCATTTATATCATTGGAGACACAAAGTAATTACGTAGCATCTTCAATGAGGACCGTTGAAGATGTATATTTTTATATATATATATATCAAGAAGAGAAGTAGCATTGTTAGAGAATATATAAAACTAATTAAGTTGGCCTCACACAAAAATTTAAGTTATTGTGATGAAAATGGTTCTTAATATAAGATCGTGTTCTATGATCAAATAATCGTGAGTTCAATCCTACTACCCACCTATTCTAATTAAATTAAACACAAGGTAAAATGGGTTCAGATAAATTTCAGCCTGAAGAACTTTCATTTGAGGGGGTGTGTTAGAAAATACATAAAATCAATTAAGTTAGCCTCACACAACAGCTTAAGCTATTGTGGTGAAATAGCCACTTAATAATATTAGAGAATATATAAAATCAATTAAGTTGGCCTCACACAACAGTTATAACATACTTTCAACCTTAAGCAAATCCAAAAGGTATAATGAATCAAAGAAATCGAGTTCCTGTGACGAGATTGTGGGTTGGCTAATACTTTTATAAATTGTCCGTTGGATGGCAATAGTTCCATATACGTGCATGCATAAATAACTATCGAAATTCATGAACAGGAGCGTTAAGTAGTATGGCATATATTTGAACGGAAATAGAAGCATAACTGAGGAATATAACTTGAACACCATCTTGTTTATGAGCAAAAAATAGAAATTTAAAGTGGCGTGACCACAAGTTGGTGGTGTACACGTCACTCTTGGTTCAACTTTCTTTTGCCTAACCTTTATATCGCTACTCCACTAAAAGGGAAGGGACCCATAAAGCAAGGAGCCACAATCCCATTCCCTTTCAATCTTTGTAACCATGTACGATGCTTGCAAGCACAATGGTAGCGTAGCAGCCACTTAATATTATAATTTAGTATTACTACATAACATACAAGACATGATGCCATGATCCACTTTAGGCGTCTCTCCTATCACGTTCTTGCTAGTGCCAAGCTATACCAATCTATGGCTTATCCTTCACCAGCCAAACTGCTCTTCTGCTCTCTGATATACATATATATATATATAGATCCACGTGGACATCGTAGATATAAATGTAAGCATGTAGAGTATATATAAATGTAGATATAAAAGATAAATTATTTCAAATACCTTTAACTATTAATAAAATATTAAATACATTTTAAATTTTATTTTATAACACTGAATATCAAGATCTATAAAATTGTATACGTATGCATCTCTAAGAAAAATTTAACTTGTTATCTCTCGAAATAATTTAATACTTACTATTATAACCTAAAATTATGTATAAGTGTTAAAATAATATAATAAACTTTTAGTCAAAAGTTGAAAAATATTTTATTTTGAAAAGCTTAAAATTTAAAACGTCATAAAAAACAATTCTAAATGTTATCAAATTTTATTTAAAAATTTGAACATGATGATAAGTTTTATTTAAGCAATGTTAAATTTTAACATTGACAATATTGTGCAAGTATATATTTCTCGTAAATCGTGCTATACAATATTATAAAATAAAATTGTGATATATTTGATAAATTATTATAACGTCAAGATATTCAAAATAATTTATTCAAAACAAAACTATTAGAAGATTTTAATATAATTACTATTTTTAATATGCTTATCTTGATCAAGATTATAGATTCCAGCTTAAGTACAAGTTTGTATTCTAATAGTGTTATTTTATGTCCTTACACTAATCAATCAAATGTAAATTAATGTATGACATTGTTTTGAGTTAATGAAAAGGTTTTATTTATCTTTATATATTAATTTAAATAATGTTTTATGTTTTAATACTAAAGATAAAATCTTTGGAATAATTATCGTGTAATTGAAATTATGATGAGATCATAATTATGATATTCAATTTACACTTACGTGTTATTCCTAAATGTTCTTAGTTGTAGTTTCACTCGATCAATATTATTGAAACGATAAAATTAGCAGACGTTATGTTTCTTTCTTATGAAGAAAGTAATTAATCTCATAAATTAAAATATAGAAATACTTAAAGTAATCTGTGGGTGATTAGTAGAGAATAAGTCATTAAACTGACCCGATTATGAGAATTCCAGATGAAATATTACTTATGTGTCTATGGATTATCTCATAATGATGGTAGTTTAATTGACCCTCAGGTTTAAGATTACCAAGATATCTAGTGTAGAAATTACTATATTTGGATGCTACTTATGAATCATCTTAGGATACTTTAGTCGGTAGTAATTGGATACAATATAAACCATATGTAGATAGTTGAGTAAGTCAATATAGGATTCGTCATTCTAAAGTAATTAGAGAGAATATTCTATCGTTTTGATTAATAATGATTTATGGAATTCTCTTGTTAGAGTGAATTGAAATTTGAAAAGGAGTTTTCAAATTTCAATTATAAATCAATTACTAATTAGCAAGAATGAACAATTGAATGATCAGAGCAGACACTAATTATTAAGAATGAACATGATTGAATAATAAGAGTAGACACTATATTTATACTCTGTTCAATTAGAATATTAAATGACGAAATGATTAAATTATACATTATAACTATGCATGGACACGTTAAGTCAATCACTTTGGCATTCTCGATATTTGGATAATCATGACATGTTGCTAGACATCAATCATGATTTATGATTTATGATTATGAATTATTTAATTGAAGAATTAAAGTTAAATTAAAAAGTTTTGATTTATCCTATTCTAATTGTGAATTAAAATTAAAATTTATAATTATTACTAATTTATCGAGAACCGAATGGGTCATACATCAAAGAGCAATTTGTGAAAGAAAATAAATTTAATTAAGTTGGATTTAATTATAAAGTTTGAGAAACTTTGGGGATCAAATATGAGATATTTGATTTTATTAAAATTAAATTAATTAGATTTTGATTTTGATTTTGATTTTAATTATAATTATAATTAAAGATATTTAATTTTAATAAATGACTCTTATGATTTTTTCTATTTAAAGGAAACAACATTTTAGAAGCTAGTACTTTTGTCTTCTTCCTCTCAATTCAGTTTGAGAATTGCTCTGTGGATACAATCAAAGGCTGAACACTTGAACAACTCTTGATTGATCAATCGGAAAAAGTTTTAAAGATTTTTCAACAGAAAAGTGAACAAGATATGATTTTTAAATTTTTTTATGTTTTATTCAAGTTTATTCAATTATCAAGATCCGCTTGGAATCTATAAAATTTTTATTTTCCATTATGCCTGTAATTCGATTAAGGTTGGATTCCAACAAAGAGTTCATCTATTGAGGACTACCTAAGCACTCCTTGAATAGATGAGATAGAAAACCATCAAATTATATGTCAATCGTAATTTAGTGGCTCATTTGTATACGACTTGTTTTGTACACAGTGCTCATAAGGCATATTAATAAAAGCTTACACATTATGGTAAAATATCTGATTTATTTATTTTATTTTAATTACAAAATTTTTATTTAAGATAGTTAGCTTTTAGAAATAGGAAGGAATGAAAATGTTCTACCAAACTTAACTAAGAGCTCCTTGTTATCACAAAAAAGAAGACTATAAGGAAAAAGATTCTTTTTTTAAATCATATCTTGAACTTTACACATTTTTTAGTGATTCTTATGACATCATCAAATGATACAAGTCTTGGATAAGAATCTACAACGCAGTATAAGGCTCTTATTGATTATCCTTTACTCCAATATTATTTAGGGTTCCTTTAACAGTATAATATCTCACATCGGGTAAATCCTTATTCCTTTCCCCGCTTATTTTATTTCACTTAAACAAAAGGTCAATATGAAATCAAACAATAGATTCAATAGTAACAACAATAGACTTAAATGTAATTGGCTTTTAAATCTATAATTTTATAATATTAGAAAGAACTATCAAAATATCAGTCATATATTCAAACTTGTAATTTGTTATAAAAAAGTCTACTGTTAAAATTATTAATAGTTTTAAGGTAAACTATCAATTAGGTTGATCACTCTACACAACATCACACATGTGATATTTAAAATAATTAAAATTAGAGGAAAAATAATTAAAAATACGTTGAACTAGGATTGGGTAGGTTTTTCTTTTATTTTGATTTTTAATTTTTAAGCATCACACGTATGGTAACGTATAAAGTAACCGATTTATGGTGATCTATAACTATTTTGTAACAAATTAAAATTTTAAACATTTGATTTGATTGATACTTCTAATAATTTTAGTTAATACTGTATTGTAAAATTAAGTTAAATTTGAAATGTAATTTATCCTAATAATATAAATGTTTATGACCGAATGGATCTAATTCTTCGTACAACTTAGTATTAATATTTAAGCATCTAAACCTATGGTATATTCAATATGTTATTTACCACTTTTTTCAGGAATTGAACATTAATTTTCTCATAAAAGTAGCATTCGAATTATTCAATTTAAATAATTTACAAGATTAATTTCATATTTTGTCAATAATATATGCTAACATAATTTATTGTTCAACCAAGATATTTAGTTTATTTCAAACATTTATTGGAAATATCGTTTCATAGATGATAAGAAGAAAACAACCTCTATATTAAGCAAGGGTAAGGTTGTGCATTATCGAAACTTTCTAGACCATACACTTCAGTGATATTTCAACTGGGTGTTGATGATGATGACAAGAGGAAAAATTAAAATAATCTATTGGAAAAATTATAGAGTAAGAGAGAAAATAAATAAATTGAGATGTAATTAGCGATAAAATGTAAAAAGAAAAGGTATTAATTTTCCATATATAAGATTTTGAATGGATCTGAAATTTTTAAATCTTTTGTTTAAAAATTTATTTCCAAATAAAAAAAAAACCTTCCATGAGGAGTCTGCATTAAATAGGAACTCTAAAACTCCTGTAAAAGTAAACAAGTATTTATGTTTTAAGCTAAATGAGTTCTAGATAAGCACCCACGTATGATGAAGTTATGGCATTGTAAGCCTTTAATAAATAGAAAGATAAAATATATACAAGTCAAGTGTTCATAACCAAGGTAACTAAAAGATATTGCATATTTCTATGAGAAATCAATGTTCTTACCGAACCAAAGTTAAGGGGGCGTTTGGTTTAAGAGTTTGGGAATAAAGGAATGGAATAATTGTAAAAAATAGTGTTTGCTTTGAGGTTTTCAATTCTAAAGAAATAGATATATTCTATTAAGTTTAGGAATCTACTAAACCCTTCAAAGGGGGTGGGTATTAAATTTTCATTCCGATCTAGTGGTTACTATTTATACCCCTCCCCCACATAAGCAATTTTTATTCTTAATTATATTACTCATCACTCATCACCATCATCTTCATTATTATTATTATTATTATTATTATTATTATTATTATTATTATTATTATTATTATTATTATTAAGTTTTAAACTTATTATTATTATTAATTATTGTTGTTGTTGTTGTTGTTATTATTATTATTAGTATTATTATTATTATTATTAATTATAAATTTTAAACTTCTTAATAATAATAATAATATTATTATTATTATTATTACTTATAAATTTTAAACTTCTTAATAATAATAATAATAATAATATTATTATTATTATTATTATTAATTATTGTTCTTATTATTATTATTTATTATTATAAATTTTAAACTTATTATTATTATTATTATTATCCTTATTATTATTATTATTATTATTATTATTATTATTATTATCATCATTATCATTATCATTATTATTATTATTATTATTTATTTTATTATTAATGTTATTATATGAAACTAATTATCTTATTATTATTATTATTATTAATTATTAATTTTATTATACTGAAATTAATTATCTTATTATTATTATTATTATAAATTTTGTAATAATAATAATAAATATGATATGAAAAATGATATTATATTATCTTTCATTCCTATTAATGCAACAAACTAAACAACATTATTGGTATTAATATAGAAACCCAAGTTACAAACCAAACATCTTTTTTTATTTTTCATATCCATTCTCATTCCCTTCTACTGTTATACCCATATTCATATTCAACCTCGTGCTCAAACCAAACGCCCCTTAAATTTCATTTAAACATACTAAGGAGTTCTTAATTACTAATTCTATGTCCCAAAACGAGGAATGGTGATTTCTTAAGCGTCATGCTGCTTGATGTACATGGTGTTTTTAGAATAATATCTCACTCCACCTTTAAATTTTATAAGAGAGGTGGTCACTTGCATGACATATAAACAGTCTCTTCCTATTCCCTCTTCCCTGCCTTCTTTTAAAGTTTGTCCTCTTCTTCTTTTTTCTTTTTTCCTACACTTGGCTTCTCTACATCTGGCCTTTGCTAAGGTTTGAGGGACACTCAAATTGAAAGGAAGAAAGAAACAAAAGATCTAGGAACTTCCTCCCGCTTTTCCCTTTTATCCAAGCAAATGAATCCTGAGCTAGCTTGTCTTCTTTTTCTCTCCTTTTTTCCCTTGATGAAGCTTATATAGTACTACCCGACAATTCAGTTGATTAGAATTCAACTTCTAAAATGGGGAAGAACATTACCTATTTACCATTGAAGATTGGCTAGCTCGAGAGCCTGTACAATATCATCAGTTACCTTTTTTACTATCTTCGTAAACCAAATGCTTAATACAATTTAATCCAATTAATTCCTATCCTCTTATATAATAATAATAATACAATTTAATACAATTAATTCCTATCCTCTTATATAATAATAATAATAATAATATCCTTAAGGCTCACCCTGAAAGTTACATCCACGTATCAATCTCTTACTTTGGTTATTTCCAATAGTGGATGACATCAGGTGCATTAGAATTTGAAGACAAGTCGCTACATGAGCAGGCGTACACTTGTATGGTGAGGATGAGAAAAATCAATATGCAGAATAAATAGAAAACAGTAGGATATGTCATGGAAACTTTGGTTTCTTGTATAAATACAAGCTTTATGCACCAGGATCTACAAGCAGGGACTGAGGTCAAGAGAGCAAAGGGCAAAAGGAAATGAAAATGAAAATGATGCAAGACGAAATCCGAAAGGGTCCTTGGACAGAACAGGAAGACATTCTGCTCATCAACTTTGTGCACTTATTCGGTGATCGCCGATGGGACTTTATAGCAAAAGTTTCAGGTTTGAAGGAGGCGGGAGACAACTACTAGGTATGCCTGTTGGGCGATTGACGATTTTAGGGAGGAGCTTTGTGATTAACAGCATGGTTTTGATGTAGGTTTAAACAGAACAGGAAAAAGTTGCAGGTTGCGTTGGGTTAATTACCTGCACCCTGGTCTCAAAAGGGGCAAGATGACTCCCCAAGAAGAGAAACTTGTGCTGGAACTTCACGCCAAGTTGGGGAATAGGTTTGAGTTTTGGCAATAACTTTACTGGTTATACCTTACAATCTAACACGAATATTTCTTTTCACATCAGAAAGCTTAAATATTTACTTAAGGGTGCATGGTAGTTGATAGCGTATAATTCTTGCAGATGGTCAAGAATTGCCCGGAAATTGCCAGGGCGAACCGACAACGAGATTAAGAACTATTGGAGGACTCATACGAGGAAGAAGGCTCAAGAAAGGAAAAGAGCTATATCTCCATCATTTTCATCTTCTACAGCATCTTCTAATGTAACCACAATCATTTCACCTTTCCACGGGACTGGAGCAGCAAGCTTTTATGATACAGGAGGACTTGAACTGGTGGGTTCTGGAGAAAAAACTAGTGAGACAGTGCAGTTGGCTGAGAGTGGCTTCTCAATGGAAGAATTTTGGAAAGACATCGACACTATAGAACAAGTTGGCTACGGTTATAGGGAAGAGAACTGCAATTTCTCTTGTCCTTCAATGGCTTCTCCAACATGGGAGTACTGTACAGACACGCTGTGGAGGATGGACGGAGAGGAAAGTAAGATGCTTCTACCCTATGAATACGGGGCGATGTTTTTAACCGGCTAATTTCATATTCTTTATCAAACAGATGTTCAAAACTAGTAGTATTCTCTGAGGAAGCTCTAACCCTGTATAGCATGGGTTTGATCCTCGTTCTAATCCTGTGTCCTTGTTTGGTCTGTGTGCTTGCTTTTAAGAGAAGGATATATAGCCTCATCTCCCATACGGTATGATCGGAGATTGTTATGTTTAATTAATTATATGCAATACAACTTCCAGATTTAGTTTTAGTAACATCTATATGTATCTTTAGTTCTTCCACAAGATGAAGTGAAATGTCAAATGAATCACCATCTAAGCTATTGAATCAAACGATCAAAAAACCAAGGAAAAAGCAGAGGTCATAGGATAAAGACGACTCGTAAAGATGTTGCTTTCCAGAACAGTATTGCAGAATGAGAACAAAATTCTGCTAAAAAAGATATTCCAACGCTTCTGGTCAATGAGTTGTAGTTGATGAGATCGAGGAAATCAGGCATCAGTGGGAGGAAATCAGGCATCAGTGGGATGATGAATAAATAAAATATTAAGGTCTTATCAAGCTTTGTGGGGGGAGTAAGATTGTAAGCTGGACTGCACCAAATGTTAAATGCTTTGCCATGGCGTGGCCCTGGTACGGTAACAAATATTATAATATAACTTACTTAGTGGCTATGTTGCCATTTCCATTACCTATATTAATTGTTACGCAGAAGAGCCAAAGAAGTAAAAGAAACAAAGAGGAAACGTGTTTGTTTGATCAGCTAAGATTTTGACATGCACCTTCAGCTGACCCTACAAGACCCTTCACCCAATCATTGAAAAGGAAGAAAGCAGAAACTCTCAGGGCAAAATCTTGTCCAGAATTCTACTTGTTCTTGTTTATAGTTGGCGATTCATTAATCTCGAAATAGCACATGGTTTGGTAGAGACAAGATTCTCTGTCCAGTATTACTCTGTCTAATAAAATTTTAGTTATTTATTTTGTAGGACTCACGCGGGACTCACGCGTAATTCATGCAGGACCTATATAAATAAATGGTTGAGATTTATTGGACATAATAAGACAGAGTAAAATTAGATAGAAAATTTAGACTCGATTTGGTAACGCAAACGAGGGTCCAATCCTAGCAAAATAGCAGGTGTATCTTTAATAAATAATACCTATATTGAAGCTTTTGGTACTTTGTTCCATCATATTCAACCATATTGTAGTTTGTGTTGTACTTCATGTTCTAGAAACAACAAAATGGAAGACGAGGTCTCGGATTCTCCGCCATTCAAATTCCCGATCTATAGTTCTTTTTACAGTACCTATACTTTGAGAGAATTATACGTTCTAAAAGTTACCCAAAACAAAACAATAGAAAAGACAAGCTTCTACTTTTGCTACAACATGTCTGGCTTAAATTCCGCAACCTGTTCCTTGTCTATTTATTATTTCTTCCAGCTTACTAATAGTAACATCACTCTTTGTTGATTCATTTATATCGCACGTAGCACGCATACAAGTGAAGTTACGCATGTGCATATGGAGCCACCTTTGATCTAGCAGGCTCTAAATTGCATGAAATAAAGGAACGTGTGATAACTATTGACGATCCTGAGGGGATATAAAGAGGCAAGTGATTATGAAGAACTAGTTTGGTGGATTTGGCGGGTGAAATCAACTTTGGTGCCAAAGGCGAGTTTAGAAAGATGATAGATGGTAAAAAGACCGAGAGCAATGAATGGATAGAGGAATCCAAAAGAGCAATGAGAGCAAAAGGACCCGACTAAACAACAAGGGAGGAATCCACGGAGAGCGACAGAGCTAGTATGTTCATTTTCTTTCTTTTTACCTTCTATTGTTGCGCGTGCTCCGAAATATTTGAAACGAGAAGTTCTTCCGTCCTCGAAAGGATTTGAAATCATCTTGAAATCCCCCACGTACCCTTGACTAAAACATCATCAGATCATTTTTAACTTTGATTTTGTTTAAAACTCAAAGATCTCTAGTAGTTAGGTCGGCTGTACTAGGCTTAGGCTCAGGTCCACGCGTTCACGGCCTATTCGCACGTGGAAACTTCCCATACATATGTAAAGACCTAAACACATCTATTCCATATATAAGGTACTATTTTGCCATGATACATGTACGACATTAGAACCCTAACATTCTTTATTTATAGCCACCAAAATCTTCACCAAAAGACTAACTTAAGCGTCGAAGAGGCCTACCGGCTATCAACCCCCGGCTTGCCTTGTGCTGTTTTGTAGGTATTCTCTTGCTAAAGACAATCAATCTCATGGATCCAAACAGTAGCGTCCTGCCTCACCAGAATCAGGCAAAATCAATTGACGTCCAGAAACACTCAGATCAGTCAGGCGACAACAGTCAACCCTGATATAGTCGTCGTTGTGGCACTTGCACTACAACAGATGGATTTGCAGTTACCTGCCACTCTCCCGCCAATACATCATGATTCCTGCACATAATCTTCGCACCCGAATGATCAACCACAACCTCAGAACCCATATCAAGAAGAATAGAGCGTAGTCCTGGAGAACAATGCTGAGACCAATACGCACCCAAATTTTCAGCACCCCCTAGATGCAAATCCTCCTGCACCACAACAAGCCTCCTTCACCCGAAAACAGATCGAGGAAGCGGTTGATCTATTGATTTGTCAAATTTTACAGTCTCAGCAGGAACAACAACAGACACCTGCACGACAGATTGGTATGATGGCTGATCGTCATTCTGCTTAAGCCCTAGAAAAAATCGTGAACGATCGGATCAATGTGGCTATGAATTCCCGTCCAAATCATCCATTAGCACAATATAGCTCTTCCTTCATCCCGATAATCTTGGATAGCCTCCCAACGGCCGGCACCAAAATACCGACGCCTGAAAAATATACTGGAAAGATCGATCCCCTAGACTATCTGCAGCACTTCCAGTCGATGATGAACCTACATTGCGTCCCTGACGCCATTCAATGTAAGGCATTTTGCACCGCCTTTCAAGAAGGAGCCTGGCGATGGTTCAATAGTTTACCCCCATGTTGCATTACTTGCTTCGAGGATTTTAAGCTGCTCTTCCTCAATCAATTTACTACAAGTAAACGACCACAGAAGGCCGTCTTGGAAGTGATGCAGTTGACCCAAGGAAGGAACGAAAGTTTGCGGGAGTTCATCACTCGGTTTAATAATGAAGCTGTCGAAGTCCCTGACCTCACTTGCTCGTTCACGTTGGCGGCACTGATGAGCAACACAAGGGATGAAGAGTTTAAGAAGTCACTAGCCCTCGATCATCCTAAGTCTATTCAAAAGATAAGAAATCGGGCGGACAAGTATATCCAGCTCGAGGAAGTGTTGAAAAACACAAAACGTAGAGTAGACGATCGCGGGCCGAGTGGCAGAGCGTATGATTCCCACAAGCGATAGAAGGATCAGTCGAGCTGGAGAAAGCCGACTAATCAACAGGGACATCAACGAGAATTCTTCACCCCATTCAACAGGCGATATGCGGAAGTATTGGCGGCCATGAGAGCAGATGGGGAACCCCTCCGAGAACCCAATAAGTTGAAGACTCCCCTCAAGAAGAGGGACCTTGATTTATATTGCCGCTTCCATAGAGACATCGGTCATGATACGGAGGATTGCTGGGACTTGAAAAAAGAAATCGAACTCCTTATCAAAGGGAAGGTGGGTCGATTTTGAAATCTGAAAGAATGCCGATCGAGACAATGAGAATAAGCGGTCGGTCAATTAACCGGAGAGCGACCTTGAGGCGAAACAATAGGAATGATGGAGGGAGGCAGAATGAGAATACTGACGTTCGACGCAAAGCGAGAGGATAGTCCAGGGAAAGAGGCGACAGAAACACCGGACAACAAGATGACCTACCGATTAGGGTCATTAACATGATCTTTGGTTGTAGTGCAGCAGGCGGTTCCACCGTTAAAGGAAGAAAGAGGTATGTCAGGCAGGTCGGTGAAGACTTGTCGGCCAAGAGAAAGAAGCAGAACGATGGGATGATACCATTCGACGAATCTGATCTAGATGGTGTTAGTTGTCCTTATGATGACGCGCTCGTAGTAAATCTGAACATGGATGGTAACGAGGTGAAACGGGTAATGATCGATACGAGCAGCTCAGTCGACCTATTGTATTATGATGCCTTTAAGTAGATGGAGATACCAGAGGATCGACTACTGCCTATAGAAGGACCTACCAAAGGGGTAACTGGAGCATCAGCCTACCCATTTGCCCGAGTCTTTTTGAAAGTAAAATTCGGACAAAAGTCGTGTCAGATAGAGAAGGACGTTGAGTTCTTGGTTGTGAAGTTTGTAGGGGCGTACAATGCGATAATCAGACGAGCCACTCAAAAAGCCCTTAGAGCAGTTGTCTCCACCTACTACCAAGAAATGAAGTTCTCAACGTCCCATGGAATCGGTATTGTCAGGGGTTAGCAGAGAATCGCTAGGGAATGCTACTTAACAGAAACAAGGACACCAGACGGGGCGGTAGTCTTGACAAGCTCTCTTGACGTGAGAGTTGATGAAGAAATGGAGAGGATGAACCCCGTAGAAGAAACGCAGCAGGTCATATTGGATGAAGCAGATTGCTCCAAGTTCACAAATCTAGGTTCCGAGCTTCAAAAGGGCCTAGTCAAAGAAATCACGGATTGCTTGGTAGAAAACATATCGGTCTTCGCCTGGGTATTGAGCGATATGCCTGGAATATTTTGATCGGTCGCATTACATTCTCTCGGTATCCGAAAAGATTGCAAGCCAGTTAGACAGAAGAAGTGATGACAAAGCAAAGAGAGGCAAGAAGTGATTGAGAAAGAAATAGAAAAGCTGCTTAGTGCTGGGTTCATTCGGGAAGTCAAATACCCTGAATGGTTGGCAAATGTTGTACTTGTGAAGAAGAAAAACGGAAAGTGGAGAATGTGCATTGACTTCACTGACTTAAACAAAGCTTGCCCAAAGGACAACTTCCCTTTGCCCAAAATCGATCAGCTGGTAGACTCCACGTCAGGGCATGACCTTCTCAGCTTCTTGGATGCTTTCTCGGGCTACCATCAAATTCAAATGAGTCTCGAAGACGAAAAGAAGACAACTTTTATAACTGACCAGGGAACGTATTGTTACCAAGTAATGCCATTCGACTTGAAGAATGCAGGGGCCACTTATCAGCGGCTCGTCATGGAAGTTTTTAAGAAGCAGATTGGTCGATCAGTTGAGGCCTATGTGGATGATATGGTGGTCAAAAGTAAGACAGTTGCTGAGCATGTGGAAGATCTCAAAGAAGTCTTCCAGACCCTTAATAAATTTTAAATGAAGCTAAACTTGGAAAATGTGTCTTTGGTGTGGCATCTGGAAAATTCTTGGGGTTTATGATTACTCAGCGGGGGATTGAAGCTAATCCATAAAAGATCGAAGCTATCGTCCAAATGCCCTCGTCGCGGTGCTTGAAAGATGTCCAGATATTGACCGGGAAGGTAGTTTCTTTGAGCAGATTCATCTCCAGGATGGGGAACAAGTGCCTCCCGTTTTTCAAAATTTTAAGGCAAGCGGATGTGACCCAGTTTCAATGGCCGGATGAATGCGAAAGAGCATTTTAACACTTGAAGCAGTATCTGACTAGTCCACCCATTTTGCAGAGCTCCATTGAGGGGGAGAGCCTGATTATTTATCTGGCAGTCACAGAGGGGGCGATCAGCGCAGTTTTAGTCCGATCGGACGATAGTGAACAATTCCCGATCTACTATGTCAGTAAAGTATTGAATGGACCAGAGACGCGGTATTCACCTATTGAAAAGCTGACCTTTTCGTTGATAACCGCAGCGCGGAAACTCAGGCCCTACTTCCAGAGTCACACCATCGAGGTATGGACCAACCAACCCTTCAGACAGTGCCTTCAGAAGCCTGAAACCTCTGGGCGGCTGGTAAAATGGGCGGTAAAATTGGGAGAGTTTGATATACACTATAAGCCGCGGACGACGATCAAAACCCAAGTATTGGCGGACTTTGTAGCAGAAATGAGTCAACCTACCTCGAATGAACTACATCCTACTTGGAGCTTATTTGTTGATGGATCCTCTAATGCTGAGGGATGTGGGGCAGGAGTGGTCTTGATCAGCCCACACCAGGAAGAAAAGGTGGAGTACGCTATCAGATTAGACTTTAAGGCATCCAACAATGAGGCCGAATACGAGGCGCTAATAGTCGGTCTTCAATTGGCAAGAGAGATGGGGGTGAAACATTTGAAGGTGTATAGCGATAACCAAATAGTGGTTGGCCAGGTTACGGGACAGTATGAGGCCAAAGGGAACAATATGGTCAAATATTTGGAATTGGCGAAGCAAGAGTTCAATAATTTTGAAGACTACTCGGTTAACAGGATAGAAAGGATGCAAAACGCTCAGGCAGACGCGTTTTCCAAAATGGCTTTCGATCGAGATGCGAAAAATAACATTTTGGTCGAGCGGCTAGACCGGCCTAGCATTCAGAAAGCCAAGGAAGTCCTTGACACAAATGTCGAGCGATCAAGTTGGATGGAACCGATCAGACAGTACCTCCTCGAGGGAACACAGCCGGAAGAAACCTTGGAGGCCAAGAAACTAAGGGTAAAGGCAGTCGAATATACGATCGTTAATGGTACCTTGTACAAGCGATCTTATGACTGGCCACTACAACGATGCTTGAGTGAAGAAGAGGCAGAGCAGGCAATGGCTGAAGTCCACGAAGGAATGTGCGGAAATCACGTAGGAGGCAGAATGTTGGCTCATAGATTGATTAGACAGGGGTATTACTGGACGACAATGAAGAGAGACTGTCAGGAGAAAGTCAACCGGTGTGAGGCTTGCCAGAAAAATAGTAACCTGTCTCACCAGCCGACCGAGAGAATGAAAATCGTGAGTCATCCTATCCCCTTTGCTCAATGGGGAATGGATATACTACGACCTTTCCCTCTCGGTCCTAGACAGAAGAAGTTCTTGATAGTAGCAGTGGAATACTTCACCAAATGGGTAGAAGCGGAAGCGGTCACTACAATTACTGAGCAGAAGATGGAAAATTTTGAAAGAAAAAACATACTAAGTCGCTTTGGGATGCCTATGGTGTTGGTTACAGACAACGGTCGGCAGTTCGACAACCACAAGTTCAGAGATTTCTGTGAGCGACTAAAGATAAGGCTCCCATTGACTTCAGTAGCTCACCCTCAAAGCAACGGTCTTGCGGAGAACACTAACAAAAAGATAACGAGTGCCCTTAAGAAGCGCTTAGATGGACGTAAGACTTGGGTAGATGAACTATATGAAGTATTGTGGGCGTACAGAACTACCCCAAATGGAGCCACAAGGGAAACACCTTTCAGGATGATCTTTGGGGAAGAAGCCCTAGTTCCAGTAGAAGTGGTGTTGCACAACCAAAGAGTATCGAATTATGAAGAAGAGTGGAATAATGAAGCTCGCCGGGCAGAACTTATGCTTCTCAGTGAAGACAAGGATAGGGCAGCCGCTCGTTCAGAAGCCATAAGACAAAAAGCAACAAGTTTTTACAATGAAAGGGTAAGGTCAAACGACATAAAGATTGGCAGCTATGTTCTAAGAAAGGAAGAGGCGGCTGGGAAACATCCTGGAAAGCTCGGACAGGCGTGGGAAGGACCCTATCAAGTGGTCAAACAAGCTGGACACGGCTCTTACATCCTGCGCAGCATTGATGGCAAGATTCTACCGAGGCCATGGAACTCTCAAAACCTGAAGACATTTTATCAATAGATAAGCTTTGTTTTATTTATTTCTTTATCTTGTACTGTATGGCTGCTTACGCATTTGTAGTGGGTACCTTTTTCCTGGCCTTGCCAGACAGGTTTTTTAACGGCCCACCCCCTTATCATCATCAATAAAGGGTTTCAAGTTTCTCGGTAGACAAAGCCTCACCAAAATAAGCTAGAACAACAAAACAGACTGATTACCGTCCACATTGCTTGGCCAGGTTGCCAAGACGAGATCCTTGGAACCAGGCGATGTCGAGAAGATTAATCTCGGATCACTCGACCTCGACCACTCTCGGTCAGGTTGCCAAGACAAGATCATTGGAACCAGGCGATGCCGAGAAGATTAATCTCGGATCGCTCGACCTCGACCACTCTCGGCCACGTTGTCAAGACAAGATCCTTGGAACTAGGCGATGCCGAGAAGATTAATCTCGGATCGCTCGGCCTCAACCACTCTCGGCCAGGTTGCCAAGACAAGATCCTTGGAACCAGGCGATGCCAAGAAGATGATCGCTCGACCTCAACCACTCTCAATCAGGTTGCCAAGACAAGATCTTAGAACCAGGCGATGCTGAGAAGATTAATCTCGGATCGCTCGGCCTCGACCACTCTCTGCCAGGTTGCCAAGACAAGATCCTTGGAACTAGGCAATGCCGAGAAGATTAATCTCGGATCGCTCCGCCTTGACCACTCTCGGCCAGGTTGTCAAGACAAGATCCTTGGAACCAGGCGATGCCGAGAAGATTAATCTCGGATCGCTCGACTTCGACCACTCTCGGTCAGGTTGCCCATACAAGATCCTTGGAATCAGGCGATGCCGAGAAGATTAATCTCGGATCGCTCAGCCTCGACCACTCTCGGTCAGGTTACCAAGACAAGATTTTTGAAACCAGGCGATGCCGAGAAGATTAATCTCGGATCGCTCAGCCTCGACCACTCTCGGCCAGGTTGCCAAGACAAGATCCTTGAAACCAGGCGATGCCGAGAAGATTAATCTCGGATCGCTCGGCTGGTTTCTTTCGCATCGATCGGTCGAAGGATCTATCGACAACCCCCAAAATAAAAAAGCAGACCTTTATATGAAACTAATGACAATCTAAGTTACGTTTACAAAATTGAGAATACAGTGAAGGATAAGAATAAATTTGTTTATTTCTTCATATTTTTCCTGGTCACAAGCCCGACCAGGTGAGCTTTGAGGGTCCTATAGCACAAGTTAGTGGGGATCTTCAGGATGAGAAACAGTTGGATCGGCAGAAGGGGAGGGCAGCAAAACAGCCGAGGCAGGACCAGAGTCTGCAGGAAGAACCGGAGAGACACCCCCATGAGATCGCTCGTCCTCCTCATCCGAGGTAAGATCTAGCTCCTCATCCGAAACCAACGTTCGTTCTCCCTCGGCTATCTCCCTCACTTCCTCCAGAGAAAGGCCGAGAACGGTGGGAAGTATCGGCTCGACATAATCCTCGAATGAAGGACCATTCGACCCGTCAAAGATGCAAACGTTGTGGCAATTCTTCAGGATCAAAAGGGCCAAGTCACATGTTGGACCCCGAATTTTTGGTGAAAAATAGAAATATTAAAATGAATTTTAAATGAGAAAGAAATTGGTGAGAAAATTATGAATTTAAGGAAATTTGATGAAATTAAGAAATAATTTATGAGAAAAAAATTGTTTAATTTTGAGGACTTTGATATTTGAGTGAACTTATATGGATTATGAGAGGAAAGTAGATGAGTTGATTGAAATGAAGTTAAATAGCAAGAATTAAAGAGAAAAAGTGTGAAAATTTGAAGAATTTAGAAAGTTTGACTTTTTGGAGAGAGAATGTTTGACTTTGAGAGTTGACTTTTGATGTAGGCAAAATTTGATAAAATGATCTACATGAAACTTGTAGTTTATGTCAAGAGCTTTTCGTAGATATAAAGTTTGATATTTTTCGATATCGGGAGTGAGAGTTATGATCAGTCAAAGTTCGTTTGAAGTTTGACTTTGAGAAAAAAAGTTGACTTTTTAATTGAGGCAAAATCCGAGAAAATGATCAACATGAAAATTGTAGCCTCTGTCGAGAGCTTTTCGTGGACATAAAGTTTGCTATTTTTCGATGTCGGGATTGAGAGATATGAATTTCGGAAGATATGCTTTGTTTTGAAAATGTTATTAAGTATAGATTTGCATGTGTTGTACTTCGAGGCCACTCGTCGTATGGATTTAGTCGGAATTGGAAAAAGTGGCTTTACTGAAAGTTGTAGCTTGTATGTCGATCTTTCCGACGCCATAAAGTTTGTAATTTTTCGATATCGGGGCTAGGAGTTATGAGCAATGAAAAATTGGAAGTCGTTTAGGAAAAGCTGTTTTGGACAGAATCTGTGATTGAGGTTTTAACCTCTTTCGAGACCTAATTTGATTTTGAGTACTTCAGGGAAGTTGTAGAGCTTCCTTTTACCTTTCCATAGACACCAAATTCGTCAAATTCTGAGTTCGGAATTAAGAGATATGATTTTCAAAAAATTCAGTTATAGGTGGGTATTTAAGGTTTTGTAACTTTTGCTTGAACTCCGACCCTTTTGCAATCTTTTGTTATAAATCTTTCGTCCGACATCCGATTGATTTGATTCTTGAAGCGTTGGATTCCTAAGACAATTGCGTTCATGTTTATGAAGAATTATGATTTTTAGGAGATTATATGGAAAGAGATTGATTGAACCAAAGTAAGCGATGAGTTATAGGTTATAAGTTGGATAATTTTCTGAACATGGTTTAGTATTTTGGGATTTTCGGGAGCTGTACAACTCCGATTGAGTTGATTCTTGAGGGCAAATAAAGTTAAGAGATAGGGCTACAACTCTTGTGAAGGGATCGAAATTTAATTCCATCCCTAAGATTGTCAAATTCTGGACTGAAGTTATGTTAAAGTTCAGTTTCGGATTTTGTGCGGGTCAGTTAGTAATTTGGCCATAACTTCTTCGTTTTAGATCCGAATTGAGCGCCGTCAGTGGCGTTGGATTCGTATGATCTAGAGGAACAATTTTCAAGAAGAAAGTTTGCCCAAATTATTTCTTTTAGATGCTGGAAATCAGGACGCAAGTTATCAGATTTTCAAAATCCTGTGCAGGGGCAATGGTGGAATATTGCTCAAATGGAGGGGCAATTGGGTAATTGGCCACCCATTAATGAAACACCATATGAGATGTCGTTTTAGGCCAAACAAAGACACGAAATTTGTCTGGAAAAAACAGAACAAAATGAAAGAAGGAACGTTGGAGAAGAGAAGAGTGGAGGTTCGTATGTGGAGAAGAAGAGGAGAAGAAGAAGAGTGATGTAAGTTTGGTTTTCCATGGGTTTTCCAAGGGATTTTCGACCTTACTTCAAGAGAAATGGGTTGAAAGAAGGTGAAAGCTCATCTTGGGAAGAAATACGAAAATGGAAGAGAGAGAAGGTAAGAGAGAAAATTTAGTTTTGAATTTTGATGAATTTTGTTGGTTGGTTTAGCTTGATATTGTTATGGATTTGAGTTTTATGAAGTTAATTTTAGAGATTTTGTTTAGAGGATGATTAATTTGATTAATTAAGGTTTATGTCAAATTTGGGATTTGAGGTTTTAGTGAGATTTTTGGTTAATTGACTTAAGATTGATATGAATTGAGTTTATCTATAATTATTTGAAGAGATTAGACTATGGTTATATTTAATTTTGGTTATGGAAAATTTTAGAGAGAGAAAGCTTAGTGTAGAAGATGATGAATAGTGAAAATTGGGGTTTTGTGAAATTGATGTTGTAGATAGCTTGAATTAGTGATGAATTTGAGATATCCTAAGTTAATTTTGATGTTTATGCTTTAGGTGAAGTTTAATTTGAAAATTGGTAAATTTGGAGTTTAGGCCAAATTAGGAATTTTGGGGTTTTTGTGAATTATTGGGGTTTTTGTGAATTAATGGTGTAGAATCATAATTAAGAGTGGGAATTGATGAAATGTGAAATCAATTTTGAAGAAATTATGTTTTATGAGATGAATTTGGGTGTATTAGTTTAGGCCAATTTTGAAAATTGGGGATTTTCAAAATTGGAGATTGAAATAGCTTGGAATTATGGTAAATTGGTGAATTCTAAGTTAATTTTGAAAATTATGCTATTTATGATGTGAATTTGGATTATTATGGTTTAGGTTTTGTTAAATTGGAAGAGAGAGAAAAGCAAAAGTCAAATTGAAGCATTGGACAAGTTGCTTGCATGGAAATAAGGTGGGTAGTATATTTATTTATTGAATTATAAGCTAAATGTGACTTTTTAAAAAATTAAAAAAGCAATTGTTGAAAAAAAATGTAAATAGTTGAAATTATGATTTCAAAGGATGAAAATGAGTTTAAGAAATACAAGATTTATGAACTTTATGGGTTTCAAATTATTTGATTTATGATTTAAAGAAATTAATGCATATTTTGTCATGAATGTGATTATTATGTGATTAATTTGATGCTATGAATTGCATTAGATGATTATGTGAATTTATGTGATTTTATGCTTGTATCATTTATGAAACAATTTGATGTTATGAATTGAAAAATATGAAAAATCAAGAGATTTTAAAAAGGTGCCTTCGGGCAATCTGAATTCCGTTTTCGTTATGTGTTAAGTGGGTTTGGTCAGGTCCTTTGTGAGTCGTATTGTCTCTACTGTTTAAGCCTTGGCATTTGCTGCAATAGGCAATGGAGATCCGATTACGGACTCCTTTCACTTCTACTTGGACCGTTATGCGGGAAAGTGTAGTACGTCATTCACGTTGCGCATGTACCGTTATATGGGAATGTGCGATGCGTCTGTTAGGACCGAACCAAACCAATTCGATGTGTTATGTGTTTTGATGTGTTTATAATGTGATGCATTCATATTTAAAGCTGTGCATGATTTGAAAAAGGTTCAAGATTTTGAGAAATAAGGCAGTAAATTTATAATCATGAAATTTCGGAAGGTTTATGAAAGTTTTGAAAAGATTGAAAATGCGATTTCGGACAAATGCTTAAATAGGAAATTTTCTGAAAAAGTTTGAAAAGTTTAAAAGAAAATATTTTTCGCTTATTGTTCGGTTTATAAATATATTATCCACGAGCTTCCGAGCTCACCCCCCCTTTCATCCCCAAATCTCCAGGTTTTTACGCAGAAGATCGGATGGAAGACGAGTATGATCACAGTCCGACTTGTGCATGTTCGTATTTTGTTTAAAGTTTGATGTGGTAGTAGATTTTTATGGATAGTTAGAAAGCTAGTAAAGTGTATTTTAGTCCGATTGTATATGAATGGTTTTGCTTGTGGCCACTAAATGTATAAGATTGTATTGTGTTCGGAATGAGTTATAAGTATGATTATGCTCTATGTATGAAATTGGATTTTTGAATGTGGTTGGGATTGATTAAAATTTTGAGTTGAGATGGTTATGGATTGAATTTATGAAGTGTTTAGAATTAAGATTGTGCTTCTGCTGGTGTTTGGATGCCGGACGGGAGGTCCGATGTTGCTTTGTGTTATTGGATGGATTACGATATTAGAAGTGCGTTTGCTTTGTTTTAAATTTTGAAATTTGTCAAAATACAAGAAGTTATCTTCCGAAATTTCAAATAAAATTTCGGTAAAATGGGTTTAAAGAAATGAGTTTGAGGATTTATATGAATGTATAAGAAATGATTAAGATGGATGAAGTGAGAAAGAATAGAAATGTAGGGATTGTTTATATGTTGAATGAGATTGATTAAAGAAAAGGAAAGAATAAGAAAAAAAAATGTTATACCGGATTTGAAATGTCATAAGGTTTCCAACGCGATTATGTTTGTTCGATCATTTTTCTCTGGTTTTGGTTCTCGGATGTCGGATCCGCTTTGCTAAGTGTTTGTCTCCGCTTTTGCTTTGTATTTTCCGATTCGATCCGCTTCGCTACCTTCGGTTTGATCTGATTCGGTCCGATTCGAAACTTTCCTAGTATTTGTTTCGTTCCGATGATTCGATTTGTATTCTGATTAGTGATTTCTCGCTTTTCGATTTTCCATTTTTCCGTTCCGTCTTTCGGTTGGGATCCGGTTCCCGGATCGGGTTCCAACATTTATGGTATCAGAGCCCAGTACTATGGTCTTAACTGGGCACATAAGATTGATGAGAGTGTATAAGGATAAAAATCGAATTTGTGAGAATGTAAGAGATCAGTATTATGATCATACTTGGGCTATAGGTTTGGTAAGATTGAAATTATGAGAATGTGTATAAGTGATATGCATGAGGTTTTGAAAAGAGATAAATTGTTTAGATTAAATAAGTAAGAATTGAGAAATGAAGTGAATGTCCTTGTTATGAATTATATGAAGAACCTAGTGGATGGTTTGATTAAGGTGATGAGTGATGTTTGATTTGAAGAAAGTGTTAATGGACATTGAGAGGAGAATTACATGATGAATTTAGAGGAATTGATTTCGAATATGCATATGTGAGATGCAAATTTTGAATAATGAGATAAATTGATAGAGAAATGTGTATAGCAATTCAAAGAATTAAGTGAAATGATGATTATGGGCCATATTAAGAGTCATTCGACGTGGACCATTGACTTGTTTAAAATGTTAAGGAAAATGTTAAAGAATATGGAGTTATAGAACTAGTGAGTTTGATATGATGTTGGATGGAGAAATTGATTTAAGAATGGAGAAATTATGAAGAGATTGAGAAATATTTATGAGAAGGAATGAGATAAGAAATATTATGTTCTTAAGTGTGAATTTCGAGGACGAAATTCTTTTAAGAGGGGGAGAAATGTTGGACCCCAAATTTTTGGTGAAAAATAGAAATATTAAAATGAATTTTAAATGAGAAAGAAATTGGTGAGAAAATTATGAATTTAAGGAAATTTGATGAAATTAAGAAATAATTTATGAGAAAAAAATTGTTTAATTTTGAGGACTTTGATATTTGAGTGAACTTATATGGATTATGAGAGGAAAGTGGATGAGTTGATTGAAATGAAGTTAAATAGCAAGAATTAAAGAGAAAAGTGTGAAAATTTGAAGAATTTAGAAAGTTTGACTTTTGGAGAGAATGTTTGACTTTGAGAGTTGACTTTTGATGTAGGCAAAATTTGATAAAATGATCTACATGAAACTTGTAGTTTATGTCAAGAGCTTTTCGTAGATATAAAGTTTGATATTTTTCGATATCGGGAGTGAGAGTTATGATCAGTCAAAGTTCGTTTGAAGTTTGACTTTGAGAAAAAGTTGACTTTTTAATTGAGGCAAAATCCGAGAAAATGATCAACATGAAAATTGTAGCCTCTGTCGAGAGCTTTTCGTGGACATAAAGTTTGCTATTTTTTGATGTCGGGATTGAGAGATATGAATTTCGGAAGATATGCTTTGTTTTGAAAATGTTATTAAGTATAGATTTGCATGTCTTTGTACTTGAGGCCACTCGTCGTATGGATTTAGTCGGAATTGGAAAAAGTGGCTTTACTGAAAGTTGTAGCTTGTATGTCGATCTTTCCGACGCCATAAAGTTTGTAATTTTTCAATATCGAGGCTAGGAGTTATGAGCGATGAAAAATTGGAAGTCGTTTAGGAAAAGCTGTTTTGGACAGAATCTGTGATTGAGGTTTTAACCTCTTTCGAGACCTAATTTGATTTTGAGTACTTCAGGGAAGTTGTAGAGCTTCCTTTTACCTTTCCATAGACACCAAATTTGTCAAATTCTGAGTTCGGAATTAAGAGATATGATTTTCGAAAAATTCAGTTATAGGTGGGTATTTAAGGTTTTGTAACTTTTGCTTGAACTCCGACCCTTTTGCAATCTTTTGTTATAAATCTTTCGTCCGACATCCGATTGATTTGATTCTTGAAGCGTTGGATTCCTAAGACAATTGCGTTCATGTTTATGAAGAATTATGATTTTTAGGAGATTATATGGAAAGAGATTGATTGAACCAAAGTAAGCGATGAGTTATAGGTTATAAGTTAGATAATTTTCTGAACATGGTTCAGTATTTTGAGATTTTCGGGAGCTGTACAACTCCGATTGAGTTGATTCTTGAGAGCAAATAAAGTTAAGAGATAGGGCTACAACTCTTGTGAAGGGATCGAAATTTAATTCCATCCCTAAGATTGTCAAATTCTGGACTGAAGTTATGTTAAAGTTCAGTTTCGGATTTTGTGCGGGTCAGTTAGTAATTTGGCCATAACTTCTTCGTTTTAGATCCGAATTGAGCGCCGTCCATGGCGTTGGATTCGTATGATCTAGAGGAACAATTTTCAAGAAGAAAGTTTGCCCAAATTATTTCTTTTAGATGCTGGAAATCAGGACGCAAGTTATCAGATTTTCAAAATCCTGTGCAGGGGCAATGGTGGAATATTGCTCAAATGGAGGGGCAATTGGGTAATTGGCCACCCATTAATGAAACACCATATGAGATGTCGTTTAGGCCAAACAAAGACACGAAATTTGTCTGGAAAAACAGAACAAAATGAAAGAAGGAGCGTTGGAGAAGAGAAGAGTGGAGGTTAGTATGTGGAGAAGAAGAGAGGAGAAGAAGAAGAGTGATGTAAGTTTGGTTTTCCATGGGTTTTCCAAGGATTTTCGACCTTACTTCAAGAGAAATGGGTTGAAAGAAGGTGAAAGCTCATCTTGGGAAGAAATACGAAAATGGAAGAGAGAAGGTAAGAGAGAAAATTTAGTTTTGAATTTTGATGAATTTTGTTGGTTGGTTTAGCTTGATATTGTTATGGATTTGAGTTTTATGAAGTTAATTTTAGAGATTTTGTTTAGAGGATGATTAATTTGATTAATTAAGGTTTATGTCAAATTTGGGATTTGAGGTTTTAGTGAGATTTTGGTTAATTGACTTAAGATTGATATGAATTGAGTTTATCTATAATTATTTGAAGAGATTAGACTATGGTTATATTTAATTTTGGTTATGGAAAATTTTAGAGAGAGAAAGCTTAGTGTAGAAGATGATGAATAGTAAAAATTGGGGTTTTGTGAAATTGATGTTGTAGATAGCTTGAATTAGTGATGAATTTGAGATATCCTAAGTTAATTTTGATGTTTATGCTTTAGGTGAAGTTTAATTTGAAAATTGGTAAATTTGGAGTTTAGGCCAAATTAGGAATTTTGGGGTTTTTGTGAATTATTGGGGTTTTTGTGAATTAATGGTGTAGAATCATAATTAAGAGTGGGAATTGATGAAATGTGAAATCAATTTTGAAGAAATTATGTTTTATGAGATGAATTTGGGTGTATTAGTTTAGGCCAATTTTGAAAATTGGGGATTTTCAAAATTGGAGATTGAAATAGCTTGGAATTATGGTAAATTGGTGAATTCCTAAGTTAATTTTGAAAATTATGCTATTTATGATGTGAATTTGGATTATTATGGTTTAGGTTTTGTTAAATTGGAAGAGAGAGAGAAGCAAAAGTCAAATTGAAGCATTGAACAAGTTGCTTGCATGGAAATAAGGTGGGTAGTATATTTATTTATTGAATTATAAGCTAAATGTGACTTTTTTAAAAAAATTAAAGAAAGCAATTGTTGAAAAAAAAATGTAAATAGTTGAAATTATGATTTCAAAGGATGAAAATGAGTTTAAGAAATACAAGATTTATGAACTTTATGGGTTTCAAATTATTTGATTTATGATTTAAAGAAATTAGTGCATATTTTGTCATGAATGTGATTATTATGTGATTAATTTGATGCTATGAATTGCATTAGATGATTATGTGAATTTATGTGATTTTATGCTTGTGTCATTTATGAAACAATTTGATGTTATGAATTGAAAATATGAAAATCAAGAGATTTTAAAAAGGTGCCTTGAGCAATCTGAATTCGTTTTAGTTATGTGTTAAGTGGGTTTGGTCGGGTCCTTTGTGAGTCGTCATTGTCTCTACTGTTTAAGCCTTGGCTGCTGCAATAGGCAATGGAGATCCGATTACGGACTCCTTTCACGGCTACACTTGGACCGTTATGCGGGAAAGTGTAAATGCGTCTGTTCACTACCGCATACCGTTATCTTGAGAATGTGCGATGCGTCTGTTAGACCGAACCAAACCAATTACGATGTGTTATGTGTTTTGATGTGTTTATAATGTGATGCATTCATATTTAAAGTGTGCATGATTTGAAAAAGGTTCAAGATTTTGAGAAATAAGACGATAAATTTATAATCATGAAATTTGGAAGGTTTATGAAAGTTTTGAAAAGATTGAAAATGCGATTTGGACAAATGCTTAAATAGGAAATTTTCGAAAAAGTTTGAAAAGTTTAAAAGAAAATATTTTTCGCTTATTGTTCGGTTTATAAATATATTATCCACGAGCTTCGAGCTCACCCCCTTTCATCCCCAAATCTCGAGGTTTTACGCAGAAGATCGGATGGAAGGCGAGTATGATCACGATCCGACTTGTGCATGTTTAGTATTTTGTTTAAAGTTTGATGTGGTAGTAGATTTTATGGATAGTTAGAAAGCTAGTAAAGTGTATTTTAGTCCGATTGTATATGAATGGTTTTGCTTGTGGCCACTAAATGTATAAGATTGTATTGTGTTCGGAATGAGTTATAAGTATGATTATGCTCTATGTATGAAATTGGATTTTTGAATGTGGTTGGGATTGATTAAAATTTTGAGTTGAGATGGTTATGGATTGAATTTATGAAGTGTTTAGAATTAAGATTGTGCTTCTGCTGGTGTTTGGATGCCGGACGGGAGGTCCGATGTTGCTTTGTGTTATTGGATGGATTACGATATTAGAAGTGCGTTTGCTTTGTTTTAAATTTTGAAATTTGTCAAAATCTGCAGAGTTATCTTTGAAATTTCGATAAAATTTCGGTAAAATGGGTTTAAAGAAATGAGTTTGAGGATTTATATGAATGTATAAGAAATGATTAAGATGGATGAAGTGAGAAAGAATAGAAATGTAGGGATTGTTTATATGTTGAATGAGATTGATTAAAGAGAAAAGGAAAGAATAAGAAAAAAAAATGTTATACCGGATTTGAAATGTCATAAGGTTTCCAACGCGATTATGTTTGTTCGATCATTTTTCTCTGGTTTTGGTTCTCGGATGTCGGATCCGCTTTGCTAAGTGTTTGTCTCGCTTTTGCTTTGTATTTTCGATTCGATCCGCCGCTACCTTGGTTTGATCGATTCGGTCCGATTCGAAACTTTCCTAGTATTTGTTTCGTTCCGATGATTCGATTTGTATTCTGATTAGCGATTTCTCGCTTTTCGATTTTCCATTTTTCCGTTCCGTCTTTCGGTTGGGATCCGGTTCCCAGATCGGGTTCCAACATTTATGGTATCAGAGCCCAGTACTATGGTCTTAACTGGGCACATAAGATTGATGAGAGTGTATAAGGATAAAAATCGAATTTGTGAGAATGTAAGAGATCAGTATTATGATCATACTTGGGCTATAGGTTTGGTAAGATTGAAATTATGAGAATGTGTATAAGTGATATGCATGAGGTTTTGAAAAGAGATAAATTGTTTAGATTAAATAAGTAAGAATTGAGAAATGAAGTGAATGTCCTTGTTATGAATTATATGAAGAACCTAGTGGATGGTTTGATTAAGGTGATGAGTGATGTTTGATTTGAAGAAAGTGTTAATGGACATTGAGAGGAGAATTACATGATGAATTTAGAGGAATTGATTTCGAATATGCATATGTGAGATGCAAATTTTGAATAATGAGATAAATTGATAGAGAAATGTGTATAGCAATTCAAAGAATTAAGTGAAATGATGATTATGGGCCATATTAAGAGTCATTACGACGTGGACCATTGACTTGTTTAAAATGTTAAGGAAAAATGTTAAAGAATATGGAGTTATAGAACTAGTGAGTTTGATATGATGTTGGATGGAGAAATTGATTTAAGAATGGAGAAATTATGAAGAGATTGAGAAATATTTATGAGAAGGAATGAGATAAGAAATATTATGTTCTTAAGTGTGAATTTCGAGGACGAAATTCTTTTAAGAGGGGGAGAAATGTTGGACCCCAAATTTTTGGTGAAAAATAGAAATATTAAAATGAATTTTAAATGAGAAAGAAATTGGTGAGAAAATTATGAATTTAAGGAAATTTGATGAAATTAAGAAATAATTTATGAGAAAAAAATTGTTTAATTTTGAGGACTTTGATATTTGAGTGAACTTATATGGATTATGAGAGGAAAGTGGATGAGTTGATTGAAATGAAGTTAAATAGCAAGAATTAAAGAGAAAAAGTGTGAAAATTTGAAGAATTTAGAAAGTTTGACTTTTTGGAGAGAGAATGTTTGACTTTGAGAGTTGACTTTTGATGTAGGCAAAATTTGATAAAATGATCTACATGAAACTTGTAGTTTATGTCAAGAGCTTTTCGTAGATATAAAGTTTGATATTTTTCGATATCGGGAGTGAGAGTTATGATCAGTCAAAGTTCGTTTGAAGTTTGACTTTGAGAAAAAAGTTGACTTTTTAATTGAGGCAAAATCCGAGAAAATGATCAACATGAAAATTGTAGCCTCTGTCGAGAGCTTTTCGTGGACATAAAGTTTGCTATTTTTTGATGTCGGGATTGAGAGATATGAATTTCGGAAGATATGCTTTGTTTTGAAAATGTTATTAAGTATAGATTTGCATGTGCTGTACTTCGAGGCCACTCGTCGTATGGATTTAGTCGGAATTGGAAAAAGTGGCTTTACTGAAAGTTGTAGCTTGTATGTCGATCTTTCCGACGCCATAAAGTTTGTAATTTTTCGATATCGAGGCTAGGAGTTATGAGCGATGAAAAATTGGAAGTCGTTTAGGAAAAGCTGTTTTGGACAGAATCTGTGATTGAGGTTTTGACCTCTTTCGAGACCTAATTTGATTTTGAGTACTTCAGGGAAGTTGTAGAGCTTCCTTTTACCTTTCCATAGACACCAAATTCGTCAAATTCTAAGTTCGGAATTAAGAGATATGATTTTCGAAAAATTCAGTTATAGGTGGGTATTTAAGGTTTTGTAACTTTTGCTTGAACTCCGACCCTTTTGCAATCTTTTGTTATAAATCTTTCGTCCGACATCCGATTGATTTGATTCTTGAAGCGTTGGATTCCTAAGACAATTGCGTTCATGTTTATGAAGAATTATGATTTTTAGGAGATTATATGGAAAGAGATTGATTGAACCAAAGTAAGCGATGAGTTATAGGTTATAAGTTAGATAATTTTCTGAACATGGTTCAGTATTTTGAGATTTTCGGGAGCTGTACAACTCCGATTGAGTTGATTCTTGAGAGAAAATAAAGTTAAGAGATAGGGCTACAACTCTTGTGAAGGGATCGAAATTTAATTCCATTCCTAAGATTGTCAAATTCTGGACTGAAGTTATGTTAAAGTTCAGTTTCGGATTTTGTGCGGGTCAGTTAGTAATTTGGCCATAACTTCTTCGTTTTAGATCCGAATTGAGCGCCGTCAGTGGCGTTGGATTCGTATGATCTAGAGGAAAAATTTTCAAGAAGAAAGTTTGCCCAAATTATTTCTTTTAGATGCTGGAAATCAGGACGCAAGTTATCAGATTTTCAAAATCCTGTGCAGGGGCAATGGTGGAATATTGCTCAAATGGAGGGGCAATTGGGTAATTGGCCACCCATTAATGAAACACCATATGAGATGTCGTTTTAGGCCAAACAAAGACACGAAATTTGTCTGGAAAAAACAGAACAAAATGAAAGAAGGAACGTTGGAGAAGAGAAGAGTGGAGGTTCGTATGTGGAGAAGAAGAGAGGAGAAGAAGAAGAGTGATGTAAGTTTGGTTTTTCCATGGGTTTTCCAAGGGATTTTCGACCTTACTTCAAGAGAAATGGGTTGAAAGAAGGTGAAAGCTCATCTTGGGGAAGAAATACGAAAATGGAAGAGAGAGAAGGTAAGAGAGAGAAATTTTAGTTTTGAATTTTGATGAATTTTGTTGGTTGGTTTAGCTTGATATTGTTATGGATTTGAGTTTTATGAAGTTAATTTTAGAGATTTTGTTTAGAGGATGATTAATTTGATTAATTAAGGTTTATGTCAAATTTGGGATTTGAGGTTTTAGTGAGATTTTTGGTTAATTGACTTAAGATTGATATGAATTGAGTTTATCTATAATTATTTGAAGAGATTAGACTATGGTTATATTTAATTTTGGTTATGGAAAATTTTAGAGAGAGAAAGCTTAGTGTAGAAGATGATGAATAGTAAAAATTGGGGTTTTGTGAAATTGATGTTGTAGATAGCTTGAATTAGTGATGAATTTGAGACATCCTAAGTTAATTTTGATGTTTATGCTTTAGGTGAAGTTTAATTTGAAAATTGGTAAATTTGGAGTTTAGGCCAAATTAGGAATTTTGGGGTTTTTGTGAATTATTGGGGTTTTTGTGAATTAATGGTGTAGAATCATAATTAAGAGTGGGAATTGATGAAATGTGAAATCAATTTTGAAGAAATTATGTTTTATGAGATGAATTTGGGTGTATTAGTTTAGGCCAATTTTGAAAATTGGGGATTTTCAAAATTGGAGATTGAAATAGCTTGGAATTATGGTAAATTGGTGAATTCCTAAGTTAATTTTGAAAATTATGCTATTTATGATGTGAATTTGGATTATTATGGTTTAGGTTTTGTTAAATTGGAAGAGAGAGAGAAGCAAAAGTCAAATTGAAGCATTGGACAAGTTGCTTGCATGGAAATAAGGTGGGTAGTATATTTATTTATTGAATTATAAGCTAAATGTGACTTTTTTAAAAAAATTAAAGAAAGCAATTGTTGAAAAAAAAAATGTAAATAGTTGAAATTATGATTTCAAAGGATGAAAATGAGTTTAAGAAATACAAGATTTATGAACTTTATGGGTTTCAAATTATTTGATTTATGATTTAAAGAAATTAGTGCATATTTTGTCATGAATGTGATTATTATGTGATTAATTTGATGCTATGAATTGCATTAGATGATTATGTGAATTTATGTGATTTTATGCTTGTGTCATTTATGAAACAATTTGATGTTATGAATTGAAAAATATGAAAAATCAAGAGATTTTAAAAAGGTGCCTTCGGGCAATCTGAATTCCGTTTTCGTTATGTGTTAAGTGGGTTTGGTCAGGTCCTTTGTGAGTCAGCGCTGTCTCTACCTGTTTAAGCCTTCGCCTGATCTACTGCAATAGGCAATGGAGATCCGATTCGGACTCCTTTCACGGCTACACTGGACCGTTATGCGGGAAAGTGTAGTAAATCTGTTTCACTTTGCATGACCGTTATCTTGAGAATGTGCGATGCGTCTGTTAGGACCGAACCAAACCAATTCTGATGTGTTATGTGTTTTGATGTGTTTATAATGTGATGCATTCATATTTAAAGCTGTGCATGATTTGAAAAAGGTTCAAGATTTTGAGAAATAAGACAGTAAATTTATAATCATGAAATTTCGGAAGGTTTATGAAAGTTTTGAAAAGATTGAAAATGCGATTTTGAACAAATGCTTAAATAGGAAATTTTCTGAAAAAGTTTGAAAAGTTTAAAAGAAAATATTTTTCGCTTATTGTTCGGTTTATAAATATATTATCCACGAGCTTCCGAGCTCACCCCCCCTTTCATCCCCAAATCTCCAGGTTTTTACGCAGAAGATCGGATGGAAGGCAGTATGATCACGAATCGACTTGTGCATGTTAGTATTTTGTTTAAAGTTTGATGTGGTAGTAGATTTTTATGGATAGTTAGAAAGCTAGTAAAGTGTATTTTAGTCCGATTGTATATGAATGGTTTTGCTTGTGGCCACTAAATGTATAAGATTGTATTGTGTTCGGAATGAGTTATAAGTATGATTATGCTCTATGTATGAAATTGGATTTTTGAATGTGGTTGGGATTGATTAAAATTTTGAGTTGAGATGGTTATGGATTGAATTTATGAAGTGTTTAGAATTAAGATTGTGCTTCTGCTGGTGTTTGGATGCCGGACGGGAGGTCCGATGTTGCTTTGTGTTATTGGATGGATTACGATATTAGAAGTGCGTTTGCTTTGTTTTAAATTTTTGGGCTGTCAAAATACAGCCGAGTTATCTTGCCGAAATTTCGATAAAATTTCGGTAAAATGGGTTTAAAGAAATGAGTTTGAGGATTTATATGAATGTATAAGAAATGATTAAGATGGATGAAGTGAGAAAGAATAGAAATGTAGGGATTGTTTATATGTTGAATGAGATTGATTAAAGAAAAGGAAAGAATAAGAAAAAAATGTTATCCGGATTTGAAATGTCATAAGGTTTCCAACGCGATTATGTTCGTTCGATCATTTTCTCTGGTTTTGGTTCTCGGATGTCGGATCCGCTTTCTTTAAGTGTTTGTCTCGCTTTCGCTTTGTATTTTCCGATTCGATCAACCGCTACCTTCGGTTTGATCTGATTCGGTCCGATTCGAAACTTTCCGAGTATTTGTTTCGTTCCGATGATTCGATTTGTATTCTGATTAGCGATTTCTCGCTTTTCGATTTTCCATTTTTCTGTTCCGTCTTTCGGTTGGGATCCGGTTCCCGGATCGGGTTCCAACATCACAAACGAACTCTAAACACTCCTCCTGTAAGAACTGCCTTTTCCATCGCTTGATTACCTCAACTCTCTGCTTTTTGATGGAGCCTTGCAACTCCATCAGTCTATCCTCGACCCTCAGTTTATCCCTCACTGCTTCATGACAGTCCTGGAGGAATTTTGATCGAAGCTCCTGCTCTGTCTCCATCTTTGTTGGACCCCGAACCTTGAGTGACAATTTGACTATGATCAAGTGGATGAGTTGATTGAAATTAAGTTGAAGATCATGAAATAAAGAGAGAAAGTATGAAAATATGAAAAATTGTGTAATAGTTGACTTTCTGGCCTTTGAGGGTTGACTTTTGTTTGAGGCAAAATTTGATAAAATGATCTACATGAAACTTGTAGATTATGTTAAGAGATTTTTGTGGACATAAAGTTTGTAATTTTTCGATATCGGGAGTGAAAGTTATGATCAGTCAAAGTTTATGTTTGATCGGGTTTGACTTTTATTATGATTGAAACTTTGAGTGAGAAATTAACCTAGTTAGAGGTTCATTGAGCTTTGATGTTCTTCATGAAAATTGAAGGATTTGTTTTGTTCTTTATTTCGATATAAAGTATGCAATTTTTCGATCTCGGAAAATTAAGTTATTATTTTTACAAATTTGAATAGAGGATAGTATCTTTGACCGGAAAATGGACTCCCGTAGGAGTTGAATTGAGTTTTATGTTCTTCTTGGAAGATTTAGAGCTTCTCTTAAGCTTTCTATAGAGACTAAGTTTGTCAAAATCGGACTTCGGGATTAAAAGTTATGAAGTTTGGGAGTTTAGAGTGAAAAAAAAAAAAAGAAAAGGAAAGTTTTAGCGCCTCGCTAGCTGACGGACGCTTCTAGCAGTGCGGCGCATCAGACTGGCTGCTCATTAGGCGACACCTCGCCTGGAGGCGGGCGTTCTTCGCCCTCCTGAGAGGCAAGGCTCATCCCTCATGATGTGCGCCTCGCTAGGCGACGCCTCGCCTCTAGCAGGCGTCTCGCCCTCATGACGGCGCCTCGCCCTCATGAGTTAGAGGCGTCCGTCTGCATCTGACACGCCGTTTGTTTCTGAAATTTTTGATTTCTTTGTTTTAATCCGACCTTTGCTCACTATTTTGCCTATATCTTTTCCGTCCGACATCCGATTGAGTTGATTCTTTTTGCGTTGGATTCCTAAGACATTGAATTTCATTTTATAAGAAATTTGTGAAATTTTGAGGTTAGATTAATGGTGATTAATTTAATCAAAGTGAGTCGGGAAATTTTCCGAGCATGATTCAGTGTTTTGTGAAATTCGGGATCTGTAGAGATCCGATTGAAGCGATTCTTAAGGGGAAATAAAGATAAGACAAGGGGCTACAAATCATATGAAGACATGAAATGTCAATTTTGCCCTTAGGACTATTAATTTTTGAATTTAAGTTCGGATTAGGGTTTAATTTTTGGATTGGGAACACCTGTGAGTAATTTGAGTATAACTTTTGATCTGGGAATCGAAATGAGGAGATTCTTGTTTTGAATTAAACTAGAGACATAAGGCTACAATTGTTATGAAGACATCGAGTTTCAATTCCGGGATTAAGAATGTGAAATTTTGGACGGAAATAATCGTACCTTGAAAATGTGTTAGAATATGGATTTTTCCGCACTGTTTCGCACATAACTTTTGATGTAGTGCTCGGAATTGAGCGCGGTCAGTGGCGTTAGATTCGTATGAGTGAGAGGAACATTTCTCGAGAAGGAAGTTTTGACAAATTCCTTCAAATCGATAGTGCGAATCAAACCGCAAGTAAGTGTAATTTTAAGTTTTGAATGGAGGGCAAAATGGTCATTTGACCATCAATTAATGAAACACATACAAGAGATGTCGTTTTGGCTTATTAAAAGCCACGAAAGTGGCTGGAAATTTCCAGAGAAAAGAAGAAGAAATAAGAAGAAGAAAGAAGAGTGGAGTTTGGTGATGGGAGAAAAGATGAGAGAGAAAGTTTAGTTTTAATTTTCTACTCAATTCTTCAAGCTTTGGGATTTTCCAAGAAGGAAAAGAGTGGAGAATGAAGAGCTTCTTCATGAGCCAAGAAAATACAATTTGGAAGAGAAAGAGGTAAGAGAAATTTTCTACTTTGAGATTTTGATTAATCTTGGTTTAGAATTATGACATATGAGATGGGTTTATGGATTGTGGAATTAATTTTGATATATATGCTTTAGGTTGGGTTTAATTTTGGATGAAAAATTGAGTAAGGTTTAGGCTTAATTTTATGATGAAGAATTTTGAGATATTTTGGTGTAGAATTATAGGAAATATGATGAATTGATGATATATGAAATCAATTTTAAGAATTGGTATTTTATGGTATTGAATTTGGATAAATTGGTTTAGGCCAATTTTAGGATTTGGGATTTTGAAATTAAGGATTTAAATAGTTTGGAATTAATGTGAATTGAGGAATTGTGAGATTAATTTTGAAGAAATTATGTTTTATGAGATTGAATTCGAGTGTATTGGTTTAGGCCAATTTTGAAAATTGGGGATTTTCAAAATTGGAGATTGAAATAGCTTGAATGTAAATGGCATTGGTGAATTCCTAAGTTGATTGTGAAAATTAAGTATTTTCTGATGTGAAATTTGGATGATTATGGTTTAGGTTTTGGTATTTTGGAAGAGAGAGAAAAGCAAGGATCAATTGGAGCTTGAAATCAAGTTTCCGGCAATAATTCGAGGTGGGTAGCATATTTATATTTTGATTTGTAAGCTGTATGTGAATTTTTGAAAAATTAAAGAAAGAAATTTTGAAAAATAAAGAAAGCAAAAATGTGAAAATTTTTGACAAATTATTGTTTTGTAAAGGCAGGAAATTCTGATTTCCGAATGTTTTCTGAAAGATTATTATAAGTTTGAATTCATTGCTTTCAATGATTCGATAAACTGATAGAAATTCTGAAAAATGCATTTGTTGTGTATGCATTGAATGATTTGATTTCTGAAATTAGAATTCGAATGATGAATTGATCAAATTGTATGCTTTATGTGAATGTGTGGAAAATTAAGAAATTGAAAAGTGCCTTCGGGCAATCCGACTTTTCGTTTTCGATTATGTGTTAGTGGGTTTGGTAGGTCCCTTGGTGAGTCAGCGCTGTCTCTATGTGTATAGCCTTCTCCAGTTTGCCCGTAGTGTACGGAGACTCGATTTTGGACTCCTTCACGGCTACCTTTGGACGGACCGCTATGGGAAAGTGTAATACGTTCTATTCACGACCGCATGGACCGCTTATGCGGGCTATGCAAGATCGTCTGTTGGACTAGCTGGACCATTACGATATGTTATGTGTTTTGTTTTGTTTTTGTGTTCTGCATTCTTGTTTATAAAGTGAGAAATGAAAATTGAAATTATGTTGCATTCATATTTATGAAGAATTCGAGAATTTTGAAAAATGAGAAAAATGATATTTTTATGAGAAGTTTGGGAAAATTGGAAAGAGTTTGAGAGAAATATTTGAAAGTTGAAAAGTTTGAAAATATGAAAAATGGGTTTGAGGAAATTGTTTGAAAAATTATAAAGTTTGAAAAAAAATTCGCCCTTTTTGGCAAAAAGAGTATTAAAATGATTTGACTTATTTATCGGTTTATAAATGTGTTATCCACGAGCTTCGAGCTCACCCCTTTCATCCCCATCTCGGGTTTGACGGAGATCGGATGAAAGAATGTGAAAACGTATGTCAAGGCGTCGATTCGACATTTGAATCGTTGGTTTTGAGAATTTTGGATCTTGTGTATGAATATGTTTATGGCTTTAGATAAGTTTGGAAAAATGTATTTGTGTATAAAGTTGAGTATTGTGAATGAATGAGAAATTTGTATATGAAATTATGAATAGTTTGGGAATCTATATGTATGAATTTGGAAATGAGTTGAATTATGAGTTTGGTATTTATTGATTTGAGAATTATGGAAGTATTAGTTTTAGGTTTGTGTTTACTGTTGGTGTTGGGATTAGGACGGGAGTGTCAGATGATTTCGAGGTCTGTTGAGATTATAGAAGTGTATTACGCTTTGAGAATTTTGGATTAGGATAAAGGCGTAGTATATTATCTTTTAATTTTCGATAAGATTTGGAATAAAAGTGTAATTTTGGAAATTGGATGCATTGGTTATGTTTTAAATGAGTTTGAGTAAGAGAAGAAATGAATAAGGAATGAGAATAAGAAAAGAAAAAAAAAATTTCATAACGGATTTTGGAACGTCTTAGAAATTCCCAACGCGATTCTGTTTCCTGTTCTTTGCTTAGTCACGGATGTCGGAAAGTGTTTCAGTTTACATTGATTTGTTTGCTTACTTTGTTTTCTATCCGAATTCGATTTGCATTCGATTCGATCCGCCGCTTATTCGTTCGCTTTGTGATTCGGATTCGATTATTTAACCGTTATATTCGATTGAATCATTCGTTTGATTCGATTAGTATTTGCTTCCGCTTGCGTTTGTATTTCGATTCGATTTGCATTTGCTTAAACCGCTACTTTCGGATTTGTTCGCTCGCATTTTGTTGTCGATCAAAATTTCCGCTTTCCTTCGTTTAGTTTGCTTCGTTTTCCGTTACGCTTATGTCGTTGGGTCTCGATAGCGGGATCCACGACTATAATATCAAAGCATAAAGTGAAAGTGTCTTACGTGTTTTGGTTGGGATCCGGTTCCGGATCGGGTCCCAACATTTATGGTATCGAGCCCGATCTTATGGTCTTAATGGGCATAGAAGATTGATGAGAGTGTGAAAGGATAAAACATTGAATTTGTGAGAATATCAGAGCCCAGTAATATGATCTTACTTGGGCGTATGAGTATGAATAAGGAATTGATACGAGTTTGTAAAGATAAAAGTGAATTTGTGAGAATGTGCTAAGTGATCATTTGATTTTGATGAAAGAAGTATGATTGCCTTTATCAATTTGAATTCAAATGATTGGTTTGATTTGAGTGTTAAGAATATGTTTGATTTTTGAATGTGTTGAGGAAATTAAGATTAGAACTTCTTGAGAAATTGTGATGAATTGATATAGATGAAAGAATGATGACATAATGATGATTGAACCATATTAGGGTTCCTTAAGAAATGGACCATTGACCTGTGTCCATATTTAAAGAAATAATGAGTTATAGATATAGTGTTTTGATATGATATGAGTGATATATGATTTAAGGAAGTGAAAATTTGAAGAAATTGAGAATATATATGAAGTGTAAATGTGATGAAAAAGAAATTGATTATGAGTTGTGAAAAGAAATTAGTAAGAAAGTGCTTGATGATCATTGTTTAGAAAGAAATTTATCGAGAATGAGTTACTTGGAGTTAAGTAAATATGAATTTCGAGGACGAAATTCTTTTAAGAGGGGGAGAAATGTTGGACCCCGAACCTTGAGTGACAATTTGACTATGATCAAGTGGATGAGTTGATTGAAATTAAGTTGAAGATCATGAAATAAAGAGAGAAAGTATGAAAATATGAAAAATTGTGTAATAGTTGACTTTCTGGCCTTTGAGGGTTGACTTTTGTTTGAGGCAAAATTTGATAAAATGATCTACATGAAACTTGTAGATTATGTTAAGAGATTTTTGTGGACATAAAGTTTGTAATTTTTCGATATCGGGAGTGAAAGTTATGATCAGTCAAAGTTTATGTTTGATCGGGTTTGACTTTTATTATGATTGAAACTTTGACTGAGAAATTAACCTAGTTAGAGGTTCATTGAGCTTTGATGTTCTTCATGAAAATTGAAGGATTTGTTTTGATCTTTATTTCGATATAAAGTATGCAATTTTTCGATCTCGGAAAATTAAGTTATTATTTTTACAAATTTGAATAGAGGATAGTATCTTTGACGGAAAATGGACTCCGTAGGAGTTGAATTGAGTTTATGTTCTTCTTGGAAGATTTAGAGCTTCTCTTAAGCTTTCTATAGAGACTAAGTTTGTCAAAATCGGACTTGAGATTAAAAGTTATGAAGTTTGGGAGTTTAGAGTGAAAAAAAAAAAAAAAAAAAGGAAAGTTTTAGCGCCTCGCTAGGCGACGGCTCATTCTAGCGGAAGGCGCCCATCTGGCGCCCTCGCTAGGCGACACCTCGCCTGGCGAGGAGGCGTTCTTGCTCGCCTCGCGAGGCAAGGCTCGCCCTCATGAGTTGTGCGCCTCGCTAGGCGACGCCTCGCCCTAGCGGCGAGGCGTCTCGCCCTCATGACGGCGCCTCGCCCTCATGAGTTAGAGCGTCCGTCTGCATCTGACGCCGTTTTGTTTGAAATTTTTGATTTCTTTGTTTTAATCCGACCTTTGCTCACTATTTTGCCTATATCTTTTCCGTCCGACATCCGATTGAGTTGATTCTTTTGCGTTGGATTCCTAAGACATTGAATTTCATTTATAAGAAATTTGTGAACTTTTGAGGTTAAATTAATGGTGATTAATTTAATCAAAGTGAGTCGGGAAATTTTCGAGCATGATTCAGTGTTTTGTGAAATTCGGGATCTGTAGAGATCCGATTGAAGCGATTCTTGAGGAAATAAAAGATAAGACAAGGGCTACAAATCATATGAAGACATGAAATGTCAATTTTGCCCTTAGGACTTTTAATTTTGAATTTAAGTTCGGATTAGGGTTTAATTTTGGATTAGGAACACCTGTGAGTAATTTGAGTATAACTTTTGATCTGGGAATCGAAATGAGGAGATTCTTGTTTTGAATTAAACTAGAGACATAAGGCTACAATTTTATGAAGACATCGAGTTTCAATTCCGGGATTAAGAATGTGAAATTTTGGACGGAAATAATCGTACCTTGAAAATGTGTTAGAATATGGATTTTCCGCCTTTATTTACGCACATAACTTTTGATGTAGTGCTCGGAATTGAGCGCGGTCAGTGGCGTTAGATTCGTATGAGTGAGAGGAACATTTCTCGAGAAGGAAGTTTTGACAAATTCCTTCAAATCGATAGTCGAATCAAACCGCAAGTAAGTGTAATTTTAAGTTTTGAATGGAGGGCAAAATGGTCATTTGACCATCAATTAATGAAACACATACAAGAGATGTCGTTTTGGCTTATTAAAAGCCACGAAAGTGGCTGGAAATTTCAGAGAAAGAAGAAGAAATAAGAAGAAGAAAGAAGAGTGGAGTTTGGTGATGGGAGAAAAGATGAGAGAAAGTTTAGTTTTAATTTTCTACTCAATTCTTCAAGCTTTTGGGATTTTTCAAGAAGGAAAGAGTGGAGAATGAAGAGCTTCTTCATGAGCCAAGAAAATCTAATTTGGAAGAGAAAGAGGTAAGAGAAATTTTCTACTTTGAGATTTTGATTAATCTTGGTTTAGAATTATGACATATGAGATGAGTTTATGGATTGTGGAATTAATTTTGATATATATGCTTTAGGTTGGGTTTAATTTTGGATGAAAAATTGAGTAAGGTTTAGGCTTAATTTTATGATGAAGAATTTTGAGATATTTTGGTGTAGAATTATAGGAAATATGATGAATTGATGATATATGAAATCAATTTTAAAATTGGTATTTTATGGTATTGAATTTGGATAAATTGGTTTAGGCCAATTTTAGGATTTGGGGATTTTTGAAATTGAGGATTTAAATAGTTTGGAATTAATGTGAATTGAGGAATTGTGAGATTAATTTTGAAGAAATTATGTTTTATGAGATTGAATTGAGTGTATTGGTTTAGGCCAATTTTGAAAATTGGGGATTTTCAAAATTGGAGATTGAAATAACTTGAATGTAAATGGCATTGGTGAATTCCTAAGTTGATTGTGAAAATTAAGTATTTTACGATGTGAAATTTGGATGATTATGGTTTAGGTTTTGGTATTTTGGAGAGAGAAAGCAAGGATCAATTGGAGCTTGAAATCAAGTTTAAGCAATAATTAGAAGGTGGGTAGCATATTTATATTTTGATTTGTAAGTGTATGTGAATTTTGAAAAATTAAAGAAAGAAATTTTGAAAAATAAAGAAAGCAAAAATGTGAAAATTTTTGACAAATTATTGTTTTGTAAAGGCAGGAAATTCTGATTTCAGAATGTTTTCTGAAAGATTATTATAAGTTTGAATTCATTGCTTTCAATGATTCGATAAATGATAGAAATTCGAAAAATGCATTTGTTGTGTATGCATTGAATGATTTGATTTCGAAATTAGAATTGAATGATGAATTGATCAAATTGTATGCTTTATGTGAATGTGTGGAAAATTAAGAAATTGAAAAGTGCCTTGAGCAATCCGACTTTTCGTTTTCGATTATGTGTTAGTGGGTTTGGTAGGTCCCTTGGTGAGTCGTATTTGTCTCTATGTGTATAGCCTTCTCAATTTGCCATTAGTGTACGAGACTCCGATTCGGACTCCTTCACAGCTATAACTGGACATTATGCGGAAAGTGTAATACGTTCATTCACGACTTCACAGGACCATTATCTTGGGGCTATGCGATCTGGTCTGTTTGGACTAGCTGGACCATTTCGATATGTTATGTGTTTTGTTTTGTTTTGTGTTACGCATTCTTGTTTATAAAGTGAGAAATGAAAATTGAAATTATGTTGCATTCATATTTATGAAGAATTGAGAATTTTGAAAAATGAGAAAATGATATTTTATGAGAAGTTTGGGAAAATTGGAAAGAGTTTGAGAGAAATATTTGAAAGTTGAAAAGTTTGAAAATATGAAAAATGGGTTTGAGAAATTGTTTGAAAAATTATAAAGTTTGAAAAAATTAGCCCTTTTGGCAAAAGAGTATTAAAATGATTTCGCTTATTTATCGGTTTATAAATGTGTTATCCACGAGCTTTGAGCTCACCCCCTTTCATCCCCATCTCCGGGTTTGAGCGGAGATCGGATGAAAGAATGTGAAACGTATGTCAAGGCGTCGGTTCGACATTTGAATCGTTGGTTTTGAGAAATTTGGATCTTGTGTATGAATATGTTTATGGCTTTAGATAAGTTTGGAAAAATGTATTTGTGTATAAAGTTGAGTATTGTGAATGAATGAGAAATTTGTATATGAAATTATGAATAGTTTGGGAATCTATATGTATGAATTTGGAAATGAGTTGAATTATGAGTTTGGTATTTATTGATTTGAGAATTATGGAAGTATTAGTTTTAGGTTTGTGTTTACTGCTTTGGTGTTGGGATTAGGACGGGAGTGTCAGATGATTTCGAGGTCTGTTGAGATTATAGAAGTGTATTACGCTTTGCGGGAATTTTGGAGTTAGGATAAAGGCAACAGATTATCTTTTTAGAATTTTCGATAAGATTTGGAATAAAAGTGTAATTTTGGAAATTGGATGCATTGGTTATGTTTTAAATGAGTTTGAGTAAGAGAAGAAATGAATAAGGAATGAGAATAAGAAAAGAAAAAAAATTTCATAACGGTTTTGGAGCGTCTTAGAAATTCCCAGCGATTCATTTCTGTTCTTTGCTTAGTCACGGATGTCGGAAAGTGTTTGATTTACATTGATTTGTTTGCTTACTTTGTTTTCTATCCGAATTGATTTGCATTGATTCGATCCGCTTTCGCTTATTCGTTCCGCTTTGTGATTCGGATTCGATTATTTAACCGTTATATTGATTGAATCATTCGTTTGATTCGATTAGTATTTGCTTCCGCTTGCGTTTGTATTTCGATTCTGATTTGCATTTGCTTAACCCGCTACTTTCGGATTTGTTAAACTTCGCATTTTGTTGTCGATCAAAATTTCCGCTTTCCTTCGTTTCCGTTTGCTTCGTTTTCCGTTACGCTTATGTCGTTGGGTCTCGATAGCGGGATCCAAATACTATGGTATCAAAGCATAAAGTAAAAGTGTCTTACGTGTTTTCGGTTGGGATCCGGTTCCCGGATCGGGTCCCAACATTTATGGTATCAGAGCCCAGTACTATGGTCTTAACTGGGCATAGAAGATTGATGAGAGTGTGAAAGGATAAAACATTGAATTTGTGAGAATATCAGAGCCCAGTAATATGATCTTACTTGGGCGTATGAGTATGAATAAGGAATTGATACGAGTTTGTAAAGATAAAAGTGAATTTGTGAGAATGTGCTAAGTGATCATTTGATTTTGATGAAAGAAGTATGATTGCCTTTATCAATTTGAATTCAAATGATTGGTTTGATTTGAGTGTTAAGAATATGTTTGATTTTCGGAATGTGTTGAGGAAATTAAGATTAGAACTTCTTGAGAAATTGTGATGAATTGATATAGATGAAAGAATGATGACATAATGATGATTGAACCATATTAGGGTTCCTTAAGAAATGGACCATTGACCTGTGTCCATATTTAAAGAAATAATGAGTTATAGATATAGTGTTTGATATGATATGAGTGATATATGATTTAAGGAAGTGAAAATTTGAAGAAATTGAGAATATATATGAAGTGTAAATGTGATGAAAAAGAAATTGATTATGAGTTGTGAAAAGAAATTAGTAAGAAAGTGCTTGATGATCATTGTTTAGAAAGAAATTTATGCAAGAATGAGTTACTTGGAGTTAAGTAAATATGAATTTCGAGGACGAAATTCTTTTAAGAGGAGAGAAATGTTGGACCCCGAACCTTGGTGACAATTTGACTATGATCAAGTGGATGAGTTGATTGAAATTAAGTTGAAGATCATGAAATAAAAGAGAAAGTATGAAAATATGAAAAATTGTGTAATAGTTGACTTTCTGGCCTTTGAGGGTTGACTTTTGTTTGAGGCAAAATTTGATAAAATGATCTACATGAAACTTGTAGATTATGTTAAGAGATTTTTGTGGACATAAAGTTTGTAATTTTTCGATATCGGGAGTGAAAGTTATGATCAGTCAAAGTTTATGTTTGATCGGGTTTGACTTTTATTATGATTGAAACTTTGACTGAGAAATTAACCTAGTTAGAGGTTCATTGAGCTTTGATGTTCTTCATGAAAATTGAAGGATTTGTTTTGATCTTTATTTCGATATAAAGTATGCAATTTTCGATCTCGGAAAATTAAGTTATTATTTTACAAATTTGAATAGAGGATAGTATCTTTGTGGGAAAATGGACTCCGTAGGAGTTGAATTGAGTTTATGTTCTTCTTGGAAGATTTAGAGCTTCTCTTAAGCTTTCTATAGAGACTAAGTTTGTCAAAATCGGACTTGGGATTAAAAGTTATGAAGTTTGGGAGTTTAGAGTGAAAAAAAAAAAAAAAAAGGAAAGTTTTAGCGCCTCGCTAGGCGGCGACTTTCATACTAGCGGCGGGCGCCCATCTGCGCCTCGCTAGGCGACACCTCGCCTGGCGAGGCGGGCGTTGCTTCGCCCTCATGAGCTGTGCGCCTCGCTAGGCGACGCCTCGCCCTAGCGAGCGTGGCGTCTCGCCTCATGGCGCCTCGGCCCTCATGAGTTAGGGCGTCCGTCTGCATCTGACGCCGCTTTTGTTTCGAAATTTTTGATTTCTTTGTTTTAATCCGACCTTTGCTCACTATTTTGCCTATATCTTTTCCGTCCGACATCCGATTGAGTTGATTCTTTTGCGTTGGATTCCTAAGACATTGAATTTCATTTTATAAGAAATTTGTGAACTTTTGAGGTTAAATTAATGGTGATTAATTTAATCAAAGTGAGTCGGAAATTTTCGAGCATGATTCAGTGTTTTGTGAAATTCGGGATCTGTAGAGATCCGATTGAAGCGATTCTTGAGGAAATAAAAGATAAGACAAGGGCTACAAATCATATGAAGACATGAAATGTCAATTTTGCCCTTAGGACTTTTAATTTTGAATTTAAGTTCAGATTAGGGTTTAATTTTTGGATTGGGAACACCTGTGAGTAATTTGAGTATAACTTTGATCTGGGAATCGAAATGAGGAGATTCTTGTTTTGAATTAAACTAGAGACATAAGGCTACAATTTTATGAAGACATCGAGTTTCAATTCCGGGATTAAGAATGTGAAATTTTGGACGGAAATAATCGTACCTTGAAAATGTGTTAGAATATGGATTTTTCCGCCTTTATTTACTACATAACTTTTGATGTAGTGCTCGGAATTGAGCGCGGTCAGTGGCGTTAGATTCAGTATGAGTGAGAGGAACATTTCTCGAGAAGGAAGTTTTGACAAATTCCTTCAAATCGATAGTCTGAATCAAACCGCAAGTAAGTGTAATTTTAAGTTTTGAATGGAGGGCAAAATGGTCATTTGACCATCAATTAATGAAACACATACAAGAGATGTCGTTTTGGCTTATTAAAAGCCACGAAAGTGGCTGGAAATTTCAGAGAAAGAAGAAGAAATAAGAAGAAGAAAGAAGAGTGGAGTTTCGGGTGATGGGAGAAAAGATGAGAGAAAGTTTAGTTTTAATTTTCTACTCAATTCTTCAAGCTTTTGGGATTTTCCAAGAAGGAAAAGAGTGGAGAATGAAGAGAGCTTCTTCATGAGCCAAGAAAATCACAATTTGGAAGAGAAAGAGGTAAGAGAAATTTTTCTACTTTGAGATTTTGATTAATCTTCGGTTTAGAATTATGACATATGAGATGGGTTTATGGATTGTGGAATTAATTTTGATATATATGCTTTAGGTTGGGTTTAATTTTGGATGAAAAATTGAGTAAGGTTTAGGCTTAATTTTATGATGAAGAATTTTGAGATATTTTGGTGTAGAATTATAGGAAATATGATGAATTGATGATATATGAAATCAATTTTAAAATTGGTATTTTATGGTATTGAATTTGGATAAATTGGTTTAGGCCAATTTTAGGATTTGAGGATTTTGAAATTGAGGATTTAAATAGTTTGGAATTAATGTGAATTGAGGAATTGTGAGATTAATTTTGAAGAAATTATGTTTTATGAGATTGAATTCGAGTGTATTGGTTTAGGCCAATTTTGAAAATTATGGATTTTCAAAATTGGAGATTGAAATAGCTTGAATGTAAATGGCATTGGTGAATTCCTAAGTTGATTGTGAAAATTAAGTATTTTACGATGTGAAATTTGGATGATTATGGTTTAGGTTTTGGTATTTTGGAAGAGAGAAAGCAAGGATCAATTGGAGCTTGAAATCAAGTTTAAGCAATAATTAGAGGTGGGTAGCATATTTATATTTTGATTTGTAAGTTGTATGTGAATTTTGAAAAATTAAAGAAAGAAATTTTGAAAAATAAAGAAAGCAAAATGTGAAAATTTTGACAAATTATTGTTTTGTAAAGGCGAGAAATTCGATTTAGAATGTTTTCTGAAAGATTATTATAAGTTTGAATTCATTGCTTTCAATGATTCGATAAGCGATAGAAATTCGAAAAATGCATTTGTTGTGTATCATTGAATGATTTGATTTCGAAATTAGAATTGAATGATGAATTGATCAAATTGTATGCTTTATGTGAATGTGTGGAAAATTAAGAAATTGAAAAGTGCCTTTCGGCAATCCGACTTTTCGTTTTCGATTATGTGTTAGTGGGTTTGGTAGGTCCCTTGGTGAGTCGTATTTGTCTCTATGTGTATAGCCTTCTCAGTTGCCCATTAGTGCACGGACTCGATTTTGGACTCCTTCACGGCTACCTTTGGACGCTATCTGGAAAGTGTAATGCGTTCTATTCCTGACCTGCAGACCATTATGCGGGCTATGCGATCTGATCTATTTGGACTAGCTGGACCATTCGATATGTTATGTGTTTTGTTTTGTTTTTGTGTTACGCATTCTTGTTTATAAAGTGAAATGAAAATTGAAATTATGTTGCATTCATATTTATGAAGAATTGAGAATTTTGAAAAATGAGAAAATGATATTTTATGAGAAGTTTGGGAAAATTGGAAGAGTTTGAGAGAAATATTTGAAAGTTGAAAAGTTTGAAAATATGAAAAATGGGTTTGAGAAATTGTTTGAAAAATTATAAAGTTTGAAAAAATTAGCCCTTTTGGCAAAAAGAGTATTAAAATGATTTGACTTATTTATCGGTTTATAAATGTGTTATCCACGAGCTTCGAGCTCACCCCCCTTTCATCCCCATCTCGGGTTTGACGGGAGATCGGATGAAAGAATGTGAAACGTATGTCGAGGCGTCGGTTCGACATTTGAATCGTTGGTTTTGAGAATTTTGGATCTTGTGTATGAATATGTTTATGGCTTTAGATAAGTTTGGAAAAATGTATTTGTGTATAAAGTTGAGTATTGTGAATGAATGAGAAATTTGTATATGAAATTATGAATAGTTTGGGAATCTATATGTATGAATTTGGAAATGAGTTGAATTATGAGTTTGGTATTTATTGATTTGAGAATTATGGAAGTATTAGTTTTAGGTTTGTGTTTACTGCTGGTGTTGGGATTAGGACGGGAGTGTCGATGATTACGAGGTCTGTTGAGATTATAGAAGTGTATTACGCTTTGCGGAATTTTGGATTAGGATAAAGGCGGTAGATTATCTTTAGAATTTTCGATAAGATTTGGAATAAAAGTGTAATTTTGGAAATTGGATGCATTGGTTATGTTTTAAATGAGTTTGAGTAAGAGAAGAAATGAATAAGGAATGAGAATAAGAAAAGAAAAAAAAATTTCATAACGGATTTTGGAACGTCTTAGAAATTCCCAACGCGATTCATTTCTGTTCTTTGCTTAGTCACGGATGTCGGAAAGTGTTTGATTTACATTGATTTGTTTGCTTACTTTGTTTTCTATCGAATTGATTTGCATTCGATTCGATCCCTTTCGCTTATTCGTTCGCTTTGTGATTGGATTCGATTATTTAACCGTTATATTCGATTGAATCATTCGTTTGATTCGATTAGTATTTGCTTCGCTTGCGTTTGTATTTCGATTCGATTTGCATTTGCTTCCGCTTACTTTGGATTTGTTCGCTTCGCATTTTGTTGTCGATCCGAAATTTCCGCTTTCCTTCGTTTAGTTTGCTTCGTTTTCCGTTACGCTTATGTCGTTGGGTCTCGATAGCAGGATCCAACGACTATGGTATCAAAGCATAAAGTGAAAGTGTCTTCGTGTTTCGGTTGGGATCCGGTTCCGGATCGGGTCCCAACATTTATGGTATCGAGCCCGATCTTATGGTCTTAGCGGGCATAGAAGATTGATGAGAGTGTGAAAGGATAAAACATTGAATTTGTGAGAATATCAGAGCCCAGTAATATGATCTTACTTGGGCGTATGAGTATGAATAAGGAATTGATACGAGTTTGTAAAGATAAAAGTGAATTTGTGAGAATGTGCTAAGTGATCATTTGATTTTGATGAAAGAAGTATGATTGCCTTTATCAATTTGAATTCAAATGATTGGTTTGATTTGAGTGTTAAGAATATGTTTGATTTTCGGAATGTGTTGAGGAAATTAAGATTAGAACTTCTTGAGAAATTGTGATGAATTGATATAGATGAAAGAATGATGACATAATGATGATTGAACCATATTAGGGTTCCTTAAGAAATGGACCATTGACCTGTGTCCATATTTAAAGAAATAATGAGTTATAGATATAGTGTTTTGATATGATATGAGTGATATATGATTTAAGGAAGTGAAAATTTGAAGAAATTGAGAATATATATGAAGTGTAAATGTGATGAAAAAGAAATTGATTATGAGTTGTGAAAAGAAATTAGTAAGAAAGTGCTTGATGATCATTGTTTAGAAAGAAATTTATGCAAGAATGAGTTACTTGGAGTTAAGTAAATATGAATTTCGAGGGCGAAATTCTTTTAAGAGGGAGAAATGTTGGACCCCGAACCTTGAGTGACAATTTGACTATGATCAAGTGGATGAGTTGATTGAAATTAAGTTGAAGATCATGAAATAAAGAGAAAGTATGAAAATATGAAAAATTGTGTAATAGTTGACTTTCGGCCTTTGAGGTTGACTTTTGTTTGAGGCAAAATTTGATAAAATGATCTACATGAAACTTGTAGATTATGTTAAGAGATTTTGTGGACATAAAGTTTGTAATTTTTCGATATCGGGAGTGAAAGTTATGATCGGTCAAAGTTTATGTTTGATCGGGTTTGATTTTATTATGATTGAAACTTTGGTGAGAAATTAACCTAGTTAGAGGTTCATTGAGCTTTGATGTTCTTCATGAAAATTGAAGGATTTGTTTTGATCTTTATTTCGATATAAAGTATGCAATTTTTCGATCTCGGAAAATTAAGTTATTATTTTACAAATTTGAATAGAGGATAGTATCTTTGTGGGAAAATGGACTCCGTAGGAGTTGAATTGAGTTTTATGTTCTTCTTGGAAGATTTAGAGCTTCTCTTAAGCTTTCTATAGAGACTAAGTTTGTCAAAATCGGACTTGAGTTAAAAGTTATGAAGTTTGGGAGTTTAGAGTGAAAAAAAAAAAAAAAAAAGGAAAGTTTTAGCGCCCTCAGGCTGACGGCTCGCCATACTAGCGGCGGGCGCCCATCAGACGCCCTCGCTAGGCGACACCTCGCCTGGCGAGGCGGGCGTGCCTTCGCCTCATGAGCTGTGCGCCTCGCTAGGCGACGCCTCGCCCTAGCGAAGGCGTCTCGCCTCATGACGGCGCCGCGCCCTCATGAGTTAGGCGTCCGTCTGCATCTGACGCCGTTTTGTTTTGAAATTTTTGATTTCTTTGTTTTAATCCGACCTTTGCTCACTATTTTGCCTATATCTTTTCCGTCCGACATCCGATTGAGTTGATTCTTTTGCGTTGGATTCCTAAGACATTGAATTTCATTTTATAAGAAATTTGTGAACTTTTGAGGTTAAATTAATGGTGATTAATTTAATCAAAGTGAGTCGGGAAATTTTCGAGCATGATTCAGTGTTTTGTGAAATTCGGGATCTGTAGAGATCCGATTGAAGCGATTCTTGAGGGAAATAAAAGATAAGACAAGGGCTACAAATCATATGAAGACATGAAATGTCAATTTTGCCCTTAGGACTTTTAATTTTTGAATTTAAGTTCGGATTAGGGTTTAATTTTTGGATTGGGAACACCTGTGAGTAATTTGAGTATAACTTTTGATCTGGGAATCGAAATGAGGAGATTCTTGTTTTGAATTAAACTAGAGACATAAGGCTACAATTTTTATGAAGACATCGAGTTTCAATTCTGGGATTAAGAATGTGAAATTTTGGACGGAAATAATCGTACCTTGAAAATGTGTTAGAATATGGATTTTTCCGCCTTTGTTTACACATAACTTTTGATGTAGTGCTTTCGAATTGAGCGCGGTCAGTGGCGTTAGATTCGTATGAGTGAGAGGAACATTTCTCGAGAAGGAAGTTTTGACAAATTCCTTCAAATCGATAGTGCGAATCAAACCGCAAGTAAGTGTAATTTTAAGTTTTGAATGGAGGGCAAAATGGTCATTTGACCATCAATTAATGAAACACATACAAGAGATGTCGTTTTGGCTTATTAAAAGCCACGAAAGTGGCTGGAAATTTCCAGAGAAAAGAAGAAGAAATAAGAAGAAGAAAGAAGAGTGGAGTTTCGGGTGATGGGAGAAAAGATGAGAGAGAAAGTTTAGTTTTAATTTTTCTACTCAATTCTTCAAGCTTTTGGGATTTTTCCAAGAAGGAAAAGAGTGGAGAATGAAGAGAGCTTCTTCATGAGCCAAGAAAATACGAATTTGGAAGAGAAAGAGGTAAGAGAAATTTTTCTACTTTGAGATTTTGATTAATCTTCGGTTTAGAATTATGACATATGAGATGAGTTTATGGATTGTGGAATTAATTTTGATATATATGCTTTAGGTTGGGTTTAATTTTGGATGAAAAATTGAGTAAGGTTTAGGCTTAATTTTATGATGAAGAATTTTGAGATATTTTGGTGTAGAATTATAGGAAATATGATGAATTGATGATATATGAAATCAATTTTTAAGAATTGGTATTTTATGGTATTGAATTTGGATAAATTGGTTTAGGCCAATTTTAGGATTTGGGGATTTTTGAAATTGAGGATTTAAATAGTTTGGAATTAATGTGAATTGAGGAATTGTGAGATTAATTTTGAAGAAATTATGTTTTATGAGATTGAATTCGAGTGTATTGGTTTAGGCCAATTTTAAAAATTGGGGATTTTCAAAATTGGAGATTGAAATAGCTTGAATGTAAATGGCATTGGTGAATTCCTAAGTTGATTGTGAAAATTAAGTATTTTCTGATGTGAAATTTGGATGATTATGGTTTAGGTTTTGGTATTTTGGAAGAGAGAGAAAAGCAAGGATCAATTGGAGCTTGAAATCAAGTTTCGGCAATAATTAGAGGTGGGTAGCATATTTATATTTTGATTTGTAAATTTGTATGTGAATTTTGAAAAATTAAAGAAAGAAATTTTGAAAAATAAAGAAAGCAAAATGTGAAAATTTTGACAAATTATTGTTTTGTAAAAGCAGGAAATTACGATTTAGAATGTTTTCTGAAAGATTATTATAAGTTTGAATTCATTGCTTTCAATGATTCGATAAAGCGATAGAAATTCGAAAAATGCATTTGTTGTGTATGCATTGAATGATTTGATTTACGAAATTAGAATTGAATGATGAATTGATCAAATTGTATGCTTTATGTGAATGTGTGGAAAATTAAGAAATTGAAAAGTGCCTTGAGCAATCCGACTTTTCGTTTTCGATTATGTGTTAGTGGGTTTGGTAGGTCCTTGGTGAGTCGTTATTGTCTCTATGTGTATAGCCTTCTCAGTGCCCTTGTTAGTGTACAGACTCCGTTCGGACTCCTTCACGGCTACTACTTGGACATTATCTTGGGAAAGTGTAATACGTTCATTTCACGACTTCACAGGACCATTATGCGGGGTATGCGATCTGCTCTGTTTGGACCTAGCCAGACCATTCTGATATGTTATGTGTTTTGTTTTGTTTTGTGTTCTGCATTCTTGTTTATAAAGTGAGAAATGAAAATTGAAATTATGTTGCATTCATATTTATGAAGAATTGAGAATTTTGAAAAATGAGAAAATGATATTTTATGAGAAGTTTGGGAAAATTGGAAAGAGTTTGAGAGAAATATTTGAAAGTTGAAAAGTTTGAAAATATGAAAAATGGGTTTGAGGAAATTGTTTGAAAAATTATAAAGTTTGGAAAAAAATTCGCCCTTTTTGGCAAAAAGAGTATTAAAAATGATTTCGGCTTATTTATCAGTTTATAAATGTGTTATCCACGAGCTTTGAGCTCACCCCCCTTTCATCCCCATCTCCGGGTTTGACGCGGAGATCGGATGAAAGAATGTGAAAACGTATGTCAAGGCGTCGATTCGACATTTGAATCGTTGGTTTTGAGAAATTTGGATCTTGTGTATGAATATGTTTATGGCTTTAGATAAGTTTGGAAAAATGTATTTGTGTATAAAGTTGAGTATTGTGAATGAATGAGAAATTTGTATATGAAATTATGAATAGTTTGGGAATCTATATGTATGAATTTGGAAATGAGTTGAATTATGAGTTTGGTATTTATTGATTTGAGAATTATGGAAGTATTAGTTTTAGGTTTGTGTTTACTTTGGTGTTGGGATTCGGACGGGAGTGTCAGATGATTACGAGTCTGTTGAGATTATAGAAGTGTATTACGCTTTGCGGGAATTTTGGGTTAGGATAAAAGCGTAGTTATCTTTTAGAATTTTCGATAAGATTTGGAATAAAAGTGTAATTTTGGAAATTGGATGCATTGGTTATGTTTTAAATGAGTTTGAGTAAGAGAAGAAATGAATAAGGAATGAGAATAAGAAAAGAAAAAAATTTCATAACGGATTTTGGAGCGTCTTAGAAATTCCCAGCGATTTCATTTCTGTTCTTTGCTTAGTCACGGATGTCGGAAAGTGTTTGATTTACATTGATTTGTTTGCTTACTTTGTTTTCTATCCGAATTCGATTTGCATTCGATTCGATCCGCGCCGCTTATTCGTTCGCTTTGTGATTCGGATTCGATTATTTAAACCGTTATATTCGATTGAATCTGTTCGTTTGATTCGATTAGTATTTGCTTCCGCTTGCGTTTGTATTTCGATTCTGATTTGCATTTGCTTCCGCTTCGCTACTTTCGGATTTGTTCGCTTCCGCATTTTGTTGTCGATCCGAAATTTCCGCTTTCCTTCGTTTCCGTTTGCTTCGTTTTCCGTTCTGCTTATGTCGTTGGGTCTCGGTAACGGGATCCAACAGCTATGGTATCAAAGCATAAAGTGAAAGTGTCTTACGTGTTTTCGGTTGGGATCCGGTTCCCGGATCGGGTCCCAACATTTATGGTATCAGAGCCCAGTACTATGGTCTTAACTGGGCATAGAAGATTGATGAGAGTGTGAAAGGATAAAACATTGAATTTGTGAGAATATCAGAGCCCAGTAATATGATCTTACTTGGGCGTATGAGTATGAATAAGGAATTGATACGAGTTTGTAAAGATAAAAGTGAATTTGTGAGAATGTGCTAAGTGATCATTTGATTTTGATGAAAGAAGTATGATTGCCTTTATCAATTTGAATTCAAATGATTGGTTTGATTTGAGTGTTAAGAATATGTTTGATTTTCGGAATGTGTTGAGGAAATTAAGATTAGAACTTCTTGAGAAATTGTGATGAATTGATATAGATGAAAGAATGATGACATAATGATGATTGAACCATATTAGGGTTCCTTAAGAAATGGACCATTGACCTGTGTCCATATTTAAAGAAATAATGAGTTATAGATATAGTGTTTTGATATGATATGAGTGATATATGATTTAAGGAAGTGAAAATTTGAAGAAATTGAGAATATATATGAAGTGTAAATGTGATGAAAAAGAAATTGATTATGAGTTGTGAAAAGAAATTAGTAAGAAAGTGCTTGATGATCATTGTTTAGAAAGAAATTTATGCAAGAATGAGTTACTTGGAGTTAAGTAAATATGAATTTCGAGGACGAAATTCTTTTAAGAGGAGAGAAATGTTGGACCCAACCTTGGTGACAATTTGACTATGATCAAGTGGATGAGTTGATTGAAATTAAGTTGAAGATCATGAAATAAAGAGAAAGTATGAAAATATGAAAAATTGTGTAATAGTTGACTTTCTGGCCTTTGAGGGTTGACTTTTGTTTGAGGCAAAATTTGATAAAATGATCTACATGAAACTTGTAGATTATGTTAAGAGATTTTTGTGGACATAAAGTTTGTAATTTTTCGATATCGGGAGTGAAAGTTATGATCAATCAAAGTTTATGTTTGATCGGGTTTGACTTTATTATGATTGAAACTTTGGTGAGAAATTAACCTAGTTAGAGGTTCATTGAGCTTTGATGTTCTTCATGAAAATTGAAGGATTTGTTTTGATCTTTATTTCGATATAAAGTATGCAATTTTTCGATCTCGGAAAATTAAGTTATTATTTTTACAAATTTGAATAGAGGATAGTATCTTTGATAGGAAAATGGACTCCGTAGGAGTTGAATTGAGTTTATGTTCTTCTTGGAAGATTTAGAGCTTCTCTTAAGCTTTCTATAGAGACTAAGTTTGTCAAAATCGGACTTCGGGATTAAAAGTTATGAAGTTTGGGAGTTTAGAGTGAAAAAAAAAAAAAAGAAAAGAAAAGGAAAGTTTTAGCGCCCTCGCTGATGACGGCTCGCCGGCTAGGGCGCGCGTCTGGCGCCTCGCTAGGCGACACCTCGCCTGGCGAGGCGTGCCTTCGCCTTCTCGCGAGGCAAGGCTCGCCCTCATGAGCTGTGCGCCTCGCTAGGCGACGCCTCGCCCTAGCGAAGCGTCTCGCCCTCATGATTAGGCGTCCGTCTGCATCTGACGCCGTTTTGTTTTGAAATTTTGATTTCTTTGTTTTAATCCGACCTTTGCTCACTATTTTGCCTATATCTTTTCCGTCCGACATCCGATTGAGTTGATTCTTTTGCGTTGGATTCCTAAGACATTGAATTTCATTTTATAAGAAATTTGTGAACTTTTGAGGTTAAATTAATGGTGATTAATTTAATCAAAGTGAGTCGGAAATTTTCGAGCATGATTCAGTGTTTTGTGAAATTCGGGATCTGTAGAGATCCGATTGAAGCGATTCTTGAGGGAAATAAAGATAAGACAAGGGCTACAAATCATATGAAGACATGAAATGTCAATTTTGCCCTTAGGACTTTTAATTTTGAATTTAAGTTCGGATTAGGGTTTAATTTTGGATTAGGAACACCTGTGAGTAATTTGAGTATAACTTTTGATCTGGGAATCGAAATGAGGAGATTCTTGTTTTGAATTAAACTAGAGACATAAGGCTACAATTTTATGAAGACATTGAGTTTCAATTCGGGATTAAGAATGTGAAATTTTGGACGGAAATAATCGTACCTTGAAAATGTGTTAGAATATGGATTTTTCCGCCTTTATTTTTATAACTTTTGATGTAGTGCTCGGAATTGGCGCGGTCAGTGGCGTTAGATTCAGTATGAGTGAGAGGAACATTTTCGAGAAGGAAGTTTTGACAAATTCCTTCAAATCGATAGTCGAATCAAACCGCAAGTAAGTGTAATTTTAAGTTTTGAATGGAGGGCAAAATGGTCATTTGACCATCAATTAATGAAACACATACAAGAGATGTCGTTTTGGCTTATTAAAAGCCACGAAAGTGGCTGGAAATTTCCAGAGAAAAGAAGAAGAAATAAGAAGAAGAAAGAAGAGTGGAGTTTCGGGTGATGGGAGAAAAGATGAGAGAGAAAGTTTAGTTTTAATTTTTCTACTCAATTCTTCAAGCTTTTGGGATTTTTCCAAGAAGGAAAAGAGTGGAGAATGAAGAGAGCTTCTTCATGAGCCAAGAAAATACGAATTTGGAAGAGAAAGAGGTAAGAGAAATTTTTCTACTTTGAGATTTTGATTAATCTTCGGTTTAGAATTATGACATATGAGATGAGTTTATGGATTGTGGAATTAATTTTGATATATATGCTTTAGGTTGGGTTTAATTTTGGATGAAAAATTGAGTAAGGTTTAGGCTTAATTTTATGATGAAGAATTTTGAGATATTTTGGTGTAGAATTATAGGAAATATGATGAATTGATGATATATGAAATCAATTTTAAAATTGGTATTTTATGGTATTGAATTTGGATAAATTGGTTTAGGCCAATTTTAGGATTTGGGGATTTTGAAATTGAGGATTTAAATAGTTTGGAATTAATGTGAATTGAGGAATTGTGAGATTAATTTTGAAGAAATTATGTTTTATGAGATTGAATTGAGTGTATTGGTTTAGGCCAATTTTAAAATTGGGATTTTCAAAATTGGAGATTGAAATAGCTTGAATGTAAATGGCATTGGTGAATTCCTAAGTTGATTGTGAAAATTAAGTATTTTACGATGTGAAATTTGGATGATTATGGTTTAGGTTTTGGTATTTTGGAAGAGAGAAAGCAAGGATCAATTGGAGCTTGAAATCAAGTTTCCAAAGAATAATTCGAGGTGGGTAGCATATTTATATTTTGATTTGTAAGTTGTATGTGAATTTTGAAAAATTAAAGAAAGAAATTTTGAAAAATAAAAGCAAAAATGTGAAAATTTTGACAAATTATTGTTTTGTAAAGGCGAAATTTCGATTTAGAATGTTTTCTGAAAGATTATTATAAGTTTGAATTCATTGCTTTCAATGATTCGATAAACCGATAGAAATTACGAAAAATGCATTTGTTGTGTATGCATTGAATGATTTGATTTCGAAATTAGAATTGAATGATGAATTGATCAAATTGTATGCTTTATGTGAATGTGTGGAAAATTAAGAAATTGAAAAGTGCCTTGGCAATCCGACTTTTCGTTTTCGATTATGTGTTAGTGGGTTTGGTAGGTCCTTGGTGAGTCGTTATTGTCTCTATGTGTATAGCCTTCTCCAGGCTGCCCATTAGTGTACGAGACTCCGTTCGGACTCCTTCACGGCTATAACTGGACATTATGCGGAAAGTGTAATACGTTTCATTCCACGACTGCGGACATTACCTTATGGGATATGCGATCGTCTGTTGGACTAGCTGGACCATTTCGATATGTTATGTGTTTTGTTTTGTTTTTGTGTTCGCATTCTTGTTTATAAAGTGAGAAATGAAAATTGAAATTATGTTGCATTCATATTTATGAAGAATTGAGAATTTTGAAAAATGAGAAAATGATATTTTATGAGAAGTTTGGGAAAATTGGAAGAGTTTGAGAGAAATATTTGAAAGTTGAAAAGTTTGAAAATATGAAAAATGGGTTTGAGGAAATTGTTTGAAAAATTATAAAGTTTGAAAAAATTAGCCTTTTTGGCAAAAGAGTATTAAAATGATTTCGCTTATTTATCGGTTTATAAATGTGTTATCCACGAGCTTTCGAGCTCACCCCCTTTCATCCCCATCTCGGGTTTGAGCGGAGATCGGATGAAAGAATGTGAAACGTATGTCAAGGCGTCGGTTCGACATTTGAATCGTTGGTTTTGAGAAATTTGGATCTTGTGTATGAATATGTTTATGGCTTTAGATAAGTTTGGAAAAATGTATTTGTGTATAAAGTTGAGTATTGTGAATGAATGAGAAATTTGTATATGAAATTATGAATAGTTTGGGAATCTATATGTATGAATTTGGAAATGAGTTGAATTATGAGTTTGGTATTTATTGATTTGAGAATTATGGAAGTATTAGTTTTAGGTTTGTGTTTACTGCTTTGGTGTTGGGATTAGGACGGAGTGTCAGATGATTCTGAGGTCTGTTGAGATTATAGAAGTGTATTCTGCCTTTGCAGGAATTTTTGGGTTAGGATAAAGGCAGCCGTTATGCTGCCGAATTTTCGATAAGATTTGGAATAAAAGTGTAATTTTGGAAATTGGATGCATTGGTTATGTTTTAAATGAGTTTGAGTAAGAGAAGAAATGAATAAGGAATGAGAATAAGAAAAGAAAAAAAAATTTTCATAACGGATTTTGGAACGTCTTAGAAATTCCCAACGCGATTCTGTTTCCTGTTCTTTGCTTAGTCACGGATGTCGGAAAGTGTTTCAGTTTACATTGATTTGTTTGCTTACTTTGTTTTCTATCCGAATTCGATTTGCATTCGATTCGATCCCGCTTTCGCTTATTCGTTCCGCTTTGTGATTCGGATTCGATTATTTCGCTTCGTTATATTCGATTGAATCTGTTCGTTTGATTCGATTAGTATTTGCTTCCGCTTGCGTTTGTATTTCGATTCCGATTTGCATTTGCTTCCGCTTCGCTACTTTCGGATTTGTTCGCTTCCGCATTTTGTTGTCGATCCGAAATTTCCGCTTTCCTTCGTTTCCGTTTGCTTCGTTTTCCGTTCTGCTTATGTCGTTGGGTCTCGGTAACGGGATCCAACAGCTATGGTATCAAAGCATAAAGTGAAAGTGTCTTACGTGTTTTCGGTTGGGATCCGGTTCCCGGATCGGGTCCCAACAATCTTCCTCTTCAAGTCCTTACATTCTTCTCTCCTCCTCCCAAAATTTCTTCTCCTCCTCCAAGGAAGAGAGTTGAGCCCGGAAGACGTCTCTCTCTTCTTTGGCCTCTGAAAGATCGGCCCTCAAAGTGTTCACTTGCTCAAGAAGATCGCGGACTTCCCGGTCCAACGTTCGGGTAGTCCCGTCGAGTTGTTCGACACGTTAGTGCATCGCGGAGGTGAACGCCAAATCCCTGGCACAGCTACAGACGAGACGGGCTGCCAGCTCCTGATTGCCCAACGAGTCTATAAGCTTCTCATTTGTAGGGGGAACGACCCTCTGAGCAATGTGAAGAGCCACATCGAAGTCCCAATGACGCAGCCTTATCGGATCGATCGTTGGCTCCCACTTCTCGGCACTTCTGCCGCCCTTTCCTTGCCCTTATCCGTCAGGCAACGTACTCTTCCCTTCTCTCTCCCTCTCTTTCTTCTGCGCTTGGTGCGATGGGCGAGGCGGTCGGTCGATAACCCGAACGGTATTTTTCCTCTTAAGAGGTGGCTCAACCTCTTCCTCCTCCTCTTCTATGACCGCTAGGCCTTCACCATAGCCGGATCATCCTTTGTTATTGCTCGATGCAATTTGCCGTAGCGGCGTTGCAGATGACTTCGGGAGCGATAAGGCGAAGCGACGTCTGTTCGAAGCGATGAGGTGGCGACATCATGGCTGGCCTCTCCTTTCTTTTCCTACCCCTTTGTCTTCGAAGAGGGTCTGGCAGCTTTGCGCTAGCCTCTGGTAGGGTTGGAGGACCCGACGAAATCGTTGAGCCTTGCCATAGCTGCACAGCAATAAAAACAAGTTAGAAATCAAAACCAATACTTACAAATACAGTAAATAGTTCAACCACGAGGAGTCAACCAGAGGGGGCAGTTTCTTCTCTTAGCCCATTAATTCGGGGTGGGGGGTCGATTAGGAATGAATCGACTGAGGCCCCCCTGCGATATCCCAGAATGAGACGATCGAAGTCATACCAACCAAGCCCCTTAATGCGATCGACTACCTCCCACTCCTCTCTAGTAAGAGACAAGCTTGACGCGTCATTCCACCGCTCGGCTAGAGGATATCTCCACGGCTGGGACTCAAAGGAAGATCCCGGAGGCCTCACAAAAAAGTACTTCGTCCGCCAAGCTTGGATTTTTGAATTCGTTCTAGCCGGGCGGTATCGAGCATCTCTATACTGCAGATGAGGGACGCCGGCCCCAGCGCTTGAACTCTGGTTCATTCTTAAAAAATGGCGTAGGATGCCGACCGAAGGCAGACAACTGAACTGATGGCACAATAAGGCCAAACCATTAATGAATCTCCATCCATTCGGAGGAATTTGGCTCGACCTCAATCGGTAGGCTACGCACACCTCGTCAATGATCGGGGCATACAGAAGCTTCATGCCACCGGCCAAGAAGAAGCTGTCAGAAATAGCAAAATACCCTCCCAAATTGTTGTGGATCCGTTCGTCCTCGAAGGCCAGCCTAGGTCCCCAGGACAAAGGGATATTGTTCCTAATAATCGACCGATTCAACTCCCCCGCGGTCATCGTTGATTCATCTTTCGGTAGCTTCTCAATGACCAGCCCATCCTTCCGGTCACTCGCCGTGACTCCCTTAATACCTCTCACCCCCGGCACCGCCACTACTTCAAGCGGCTCGACTAGTTGGGAGGCCCTCTCGGCGGTTTCATCCCTAGGGCTAACCCCACTTCTAGGACTGGTTGACGACATGCTTACAAAGAGGAAACTTAGAGGAAGAAGTGAGGAAAAAAGACGTACCTAGTTGGTGATTGAAGTTGGGAATTTGAATGGCGGGTGAAAGAAAACTCCGAAGATTGTAGGCAAGAAGGTGCAAATGAAAGCAGAATGAAAGCCGGAGAACAAAACAAGCGTGAAGAAAATCTGTAGTCTGTCGATCCTGAGTATTTATAGAAGATTGGTCGAATGGATGTTCCAACCAACGCTTGACGCATGGAGAAAATCCGAGCCGAACTCAGACATGTGGCAGAATATGAGCTGAGGTGAATTATGGTTATTAGAAATCCGAAACGGCGTAGCAGTTAAAAGGGCCTTTGATAGTTGCCAACAGTTAAAAGGGCGTCGTGCGATGCCGTCGAGGGCGCGAACCGTCAGTAATGATTACACTTAGTGTTTCATTTAAGCCTTGACGTCCAATCGATCGGCCCTACCACTACACTCGATCTATTGACCTCATCGTTGCACCCGGTTGACCTGCCATATCGCTATAGCCGATCGATCGGTCCATCATGTCATTACATCTGATCAGTCGATCACATCACGATAATCGATCGATCGGGCCTAGCACGAGCTGCCTTGGAGACACACTATATGATCCCTATGTACTCCTTCGACCCTTCTCTTAGGTCAGACTCGAGAAGTAGGGGGACTTATGGTTAGGTCGGCTGTGCTAGGCCCAGGCCCAGGTTCACGCGTCCACGGCCCATTCGCATGTGGAAACCTCCCATGCATACGCAAAGACCTACGTAAAGACCTAAACCTAGCATCTATTCCATATATAAGGTACTACTTTGTCATGATACAGGTACGACAGTAGAACCCTGACATTCTTTGTTTATAGCCACCAAAACCCTCACCAAAAGACTAACTTGAGCGTCGGAGGGGCCTACCGTCTATCAACCCCCGGCGTGTTTTATGCTGTTTTGCAGATATTCTCTTGCTAAAGATAACCAATCTCATGGATCCAAACAGTAGCGTCTTGCCTCACCAGAATCAGGCAGAACCACCTAGCATTTTTAATATCTCTCTAAGAACCTCGTATTCCACGACGAAGGAGAGGCAAAGGCTCCTATATACACGAAATCATAACTTTCAATGATCAAAAATTTAAAACGACCAATTTTTGGTTTATTTAAAAAAATTCTTTATTTTATTTTAATAATTTTTATTGTTAAAATTTATTATTTTATTAATCAATCAACCAATTTTATAAACTAATCAAATTTTATAAACTAAACTAAATTATTAATTTTCATTTAACGAGGCTCCTTTTAATTAAGCTGTCAATCTTATTTTAAATTCTTTAACTCTATTCAATCTTTAACTAATTTTTATAACGGTTTAATCTTTGGTTAAAGCTTTTAAATCTTAAATATCTTGTTTTATCAATTTATCTTTTGATTTGATTTTTAAAATATTATTAATTTTCATTATCGCTTGGTTGTTATTATTTTAATTTAATTTTTATTTTTATCCATAACTAACCTTAAGGTTTACTTTTGTTGACAAATTTAACTCTAATGTTTCAAAGAGTATAAATTAAACTCTATCATTTGAGAAGTGTTCAAATTTAACCCTAAGTTAACATAAAAAGTTACAAAAGTATGATGTCATTAGTTTTATACCAAGTCAACAATAACGTGACATATGTTTATAATATTTTGATGTTGACATGAGTCCCGCGTAGCCACGTGGATCTGACGTAACAGTGTGAGACCAATGTATTTAAATTAAAATAAAATTTAGATTAAAATTAAAAAATTTGGGATCCATTAAGATAATTTAACCCTGAATATTATTAAACTAATAAATTAACTTAACTAATTAACTTAATTCCTGAAATCCCTAACTCATTTTTCTTCGCCGGGTTGTCTTCTTGGGGGAATCCCGATCTTGAAAAAGTCTTAAATCCCTAACTTAGTTCATGAAACCCCTAACTCATTTATCTAAGATTGTCTTCATGGTTGGAGTCCCAATCTAGACTGTGTTGTCTCCCTCATTCACTACCACCCATCGCTTTTGTCATAGTCTGTGGTAATGCAAATTGTTTTGCTTCTTTTTGTTTAGGCTTTGTTTGTTTAACTCTTTTTTTTTCAAAAGCAATGTCATGAAATGGAGGAATATTGTGGCATAAGCTTTGTGACAAGAAGATTCATTCAGTTCTTATACTTCCAATTTCTCTTATCATCTATCGGAAGGTAACTATTTACTACACTGATTATTAACTAATGTGAGGTTTTCAAGTCATGTAGGCTTCATTCTCAATCCTATCACTTGCATCCTTTAAGTTGCCAACAAATTCTATTCTAGTAGATATGGATCCTAGTTAGTCCTAATTCAAAATGCTCTTTGCAGATTTTAAGAATTCGATTTCTTTTGACTAATCATTAGCCATACTTTTATAGTTGGGATACTTGTCTTGCATAATTTTGAGTCTTTTGAAGTGAAGAATATTAAATGCATAAGCCCTTATCATTTACACTATATTAAATAGAACAAGGACTTATAAAGAGCATCATGATAAGTTTTCAGTATATACATTTATTGATTTTCATTGTAGCCATCTTTAGGACTAAAAGAAAGTGATATTGATCTATTGAACTAAGTAGCTTTGCGTATGAGCTCGGGACAGGAAACGTTCACATTTTTTTTCTATTATTGGTGCAATGCTATATTCAAACCATATCATCCACTTAGCAGAGCATGTTTTCTCAAATTTGATCATATCTGGCCCACAATATTCTGAATACTGTCTTTTTATTTATGATTTTTCAAGTTGGCTATTTTGTATGGAATCACATGAAATGTATTGTTGGTCATGGGGACATTACAATAAACTACACACTTTCATAACCATTACTTACTTTGGGTGACTATAATATTATAAGTCTAATGTATGACCATTTGAAACAATTATTTTATTCGTCTAAATGGAACTTGGAAAATATGCATAAAGTATGTTTGCAAATGCAATGTGAAATGGACCAATATATTGATCTATTCCATTGGAGAATTTCAAATGGTTATGTGATAACATGTAAACTTGGCGGAGCCTTAGTAGGTTTCAATTTTTCTTGTATGTTTTCTTCATATTATTATCTCCAATTCTTTATATTTGTTCTATCTCTAAGGTTATTATTCTATCGAAAAAAAGAAGTTTAGTTAATTAATACTTATTGAGCTTTCTGTGTGTTGTAGTACGTTGGAATTGATTTATTAGCTATGATTTATATTTGGCCTAGTTGAAAGATTTATCTCATCTTAGACCTAGTTGAAAGATTATCTTATCTTAGAACTAGTTGACCTAATCGTATAACTATATTTTCATTGCCTAGCAAAGATTATCTTAGATTTGGCATTAATATTTACTTTGTAGGCAAATTAACATTGCAATTTTCTTTAGTATGTGGATGGAATCATCATCATCAAATACAATAATAAGTTCAAATGTAGGATACGTGGTTTGCTATTATGGGTTAAAGGCTCCATTAAGGACTTCACGGAGTAATAATAATCCTAGTCTGAGATTTTATGTATGTCCCAATTATTCGATGAGAATTTATTGCTATTTGATTAAAAACTTGTGTTTAAGTTCTACATAATAGAAATCAAATATTTCAAGTTGGAAGATACAACTTTTTCAAATGGTACAATGAGAGAGATGTTGAAGTGATTCAAAAATTAAGGAAAGAATTATAAATGTTAAAGAAGAAGGTTGAAACAAGCACAATTAAGGAATTTGAATAAAAAATAAAACTTATGAAGGAGGCCATAAATTTATTGAGAAAAGAAAAAAATGAAATTTATGTTATGTTAGTGAACATTATAATAGGATTTGTTATGGTTATAGTACTTTTTATTTGTACATATGTTATAAGGATATTATATTGAAATTTAACTATGTAATGGTTAAAATTAATTTCAACTATCTTATTGAAAATTTGATTTTGGAATTATATTTATATGTGAATTATGTAATGTAAATATAACTATGTATTGCACAACTAAATTTATTTCATATATGGAGTAATGGTTAATCAAACAAAAGAACACTACTACATAAAACCAATAGATACTGAATAATTATGTCCATATAAAGTAAAGGAAAATTTTATGCATGACATTTAATTAGGTTCTTAAGATGAATTAGCTCATATTGGTCAAAAGAAAAAAGATATATATTTACATTGTATTTGTACAACATAAACATTTGTCATCATTATCAATAGCATATACATCTAAAAGCCAACGGACAAATATTAAAGTATCAAAAGTTATATTACATTGTTTTTATAAAATGTAAATAAATATCGCCATTATTAATAGCACATACATGAAAAAATCAATGGGAAAAATATTAAAAAGTTAAAGGCATTGCTAATCAATGATGTTTACCTCATTTGTAATTGACTACAAAAATTCAAGCTATGATGATTATGTCAATGATGTTTGCCATCTGATTTCTTCAGCTTGTAACTATTGTGAAGTAATACTAGAACATCCTCTAAATCGTAAGCCCTTTAGTTTAAATGATAATTGGAATGTGTATGGATCAACATTTCAAAACTTTTTTTATTGGCATGTCCAAATGTATCAACTTAACAAATTTAAGATAAAATATTATAAACAAATTTGGTAATTATTTCAAATAAGAAAAATTGATAAAGAACACATTCTTTCTATATTGCTTTCTTAACTCAAGTATAGCAATATCATCAACTTTATTCATGCCACTTAACTATTTTTTAATGAAAAAAACTTTGTCAGTCATTAAAGCCAATAAGAATTAATATAAAACTAAAAAGTTGTATACCTGTGAAGTTGCCTATGTGATAACCAGATTAAGAAAATGATAAACATTAGTTACTATACCATATCCGTATGATTGAAGTAAAGGTATACATACTTGTGAAGGAGCCTCAGTGTATTGAGTTGAGCTATCCTTGTTGCATTTTATAGAATTATGACCAAAATTACCACATTTCTAACATTTTTGCACTTGTCATTTTTAAGAAATTGTTTTGGATTTTTATTTTTTTTGGCTCATTTTACTATTTCCTTCTTACAATTTTGGGTCTACCAGGCATAGCTCTTTAGATGGAGGATGTATCACTTATGCATCACTTGAAGGACAAAAAAATTTACCTCTAATTAGTTCTAATATGATACAAACTCATAAATCGACCTTTCCTATATCATGAATCTACGAATGTCTTAACCCTTTCTTTTAAGAGATAGATTGCACTAATCACATGTTTACATGCTCGACAACTACATGTTTGTTGTCTACCAATCCTCACAGTATGCTTCTTGTCACTCTTTGGAACATCATAAGCACCATTTCCATTCCATACAATTCTCCATGATTCATTTTTTTCTTCTCCAACTTTTTCATTATCCTTAATGCAATAATCCTATTTCTCTAGGTTTCCATCCACATATGCACCTTATCCCTCTATATTTTATTATTTTCATCTATATGTGCATGCTATTCCTTCAAATTTTCATTCATATGTTTACCTTGTTCCTCTAAATTTTCATTCACATATGTACCTTATTTCTCTACATTCCCATGTGCACCCAGTTCCTCCATATTTATACCATGTTCATCATTATCATGGTCCTCTCCTCCAATTACATGTAATATGCCAAGAGCATAAAAAGGTGTATCTTGATGATGAGTTATATAAACGTCAATAATCCTATGTATTTGCATAAGGTTTGCTAGTCTAATATAACTTTGGTTCGACTCTATAACTTTCAGTGACTTTTAAAGTTAAAACCAAGTACTTTATAATTTGCCTTATCAATTTTATTGTACCCTAAATCCTTACCCATCTCATATATTTGTCTACTACTAACATAATCAACATCAACATTCTCAAATGTAGCAATATCCCCACTAACATATGTGAATTTAGGCTCTAACATGAAATATCCACCATAAGAAAGCCTTATACTTCCATATTGAGCCATTCAAACCTATAAAACAACCATTTTAAAAAATTTAATCCATAATAAAGACTCAAGCACAAAAAGATATTCACAAGTAAATTCAAATTATAGAGAATAAGACAAAATTCTTAACAATCAATGAGTTTAGCTTATATAAATTCTAAACAACAATTCAATTTGTAGATTAAAAAAGATCAATTTGGCTTTAAGACCTACAAGTAGAACAAAGGCTTATCTTCTAAACATTAATCTACTAATTTTGATCATGTAAGATGAATATATAGAATAAATTTTGATTATGTAGAACAAAGATCTTGAAGGAAAAGAGTGTGGAAGTTATATCAAGTGTCTTCTCCTATTATCGTACTAAGTTGGAGCAGCAAAGGAAAGTTGGAGCAATAAAGGGAGCAGTAAAATAGGTCAATGGATATGTGTGTGTGTGTGTATGTGTAAAGAATAGTGCAATGGCAAAGGCATGTTTTGTTTTGGCTTCATTCTTAAAAGTGTTCTTTTAACGCATTAGGTGTTTACTAGTCCTAAATGGTAGGTCCCAAAAACATGAAGCCCCAGTCAAATAATTAGAGAACCCACATTAGGAGTAGTGGTTATGAATCCGTATATGATAATTGCAGGTGTTTGCATTTTCATTATCTATGTTTTTCAAAATATTAATTCTCATAAAAGATTCAATATTTTATTTTTGATGAGACATAATCTGTTTAATGACAACTAATATTTAATGAGGTATGAGTTACTTTGAATATTTTTAGTAAAATGTTTCTTCACTCATGTCCTTGTGAAGGAAGTCGCCACCTATTTTAAAGAGGATGAACCAGGTAGATGCAACAAATGCAAACGTTGTGATCAAATGAAGAAAATAACATATTATGTTGAACTTTCATAACAAAAGCTAATTGATATTTGAAGTCTTTAAATTTTGCTCTGGCTTCATTCTTAAAAGTAAATTTAGATGGAGCCAAATGAGAGGCAAGCAAAAACATATAGGATTGCCTCCTATGTTTTTTCTTCTCTATAACTTTCTTTGTGATTCTTTTATATAAATCATCAACTAATATCACCTTTTATATCCATGCGTTCTGAAACAAAAGGAACAATTATAAGGAAGTTGAATTGACAACGAAAAGCATATGCAGTCTTAATTTTATGCATCATTTTCCTTAATCATCTTGGCATTGGTTTTGATGATTGGGAGCTTTTTAGATTTTTGTATTTAACCTTATATTTCCATTATATCCTTAATGTTTTGTGAAATTGTACGTGGGATTTGTATATTTACCAAGTTTCATATTTAAAATTGTTTTAAAACAAAATACATCAACTTTGATGTAAATTTCATTCAGTACTTTTAGAAACTTTATAAGAGGCCTATATATTTTTTAAAAGTCTAAAATTAGTCTTTCTTTTAAGTTATGTCATTGATTCTAATTAATGTGACAATTTTTAATATATAAGTAACTACGTTAGGGATCAGAGTTAGAAAATTGCAGAGTCATTTAAACAAATTAATTTATCATATTTTCATATCATTACTTATATTAAATATATGGCAATATTTAATATGTAATATTAATTTTATTAAAAAATTATTAAATGAAAATATAATATTTATTAATTCATTGTGATAATAAATTAAGTCTTTTATTTATTATAAAATAAGCTAAATGATTAAAATGTACTCTAAAAGTTTTTATATAAAAATAAGTAATTTAATTGATTTCTGATATATAGATTTATCATATTTACATGTCATTACCTGTATCAAAAAGTATAAAATAATTCATAATATAATTATTTTTATTAATGACTAATAATTTATAGTTTAACATGGTAAGAATTAAGTCCCTCATTAAAATTTTATTTTATTACATGTTAATATCAATACATAGATTATCAATTTCTCATTTTATTTATAATTTATTTTTATATGTAACTAATAAAATTTGATTGATATGGTTAATAACAAATTACAATTTTTTATTATTTTCGTATCATTAACTATATAATCTTATAATACTATTTAATATATAATTTGAAGTTATTTACTAATGATTAAGTAATGTTAATCGTCATATTTTATAAGTTTTACATAATAGTAAATTGCATATTTAAAAAATTATTTATTATTTAATAATACTAGTAAATAAGATGATAAAATTTTAATATTTCATCATAATTCATATTTTAAGCATATAAAAGTTAATTATTTGAAAATTAAAATTTTCTTATCATACCAACTGTTATACTCAACCTCATTACTAATTAACTTTTCCTATTATATTAATCTATTAAAATTTGTGTCGCTGCTGACTAGTTTTTATATCTTATTAATGTAAGTTTATTAGCAACTTCTTGAATTATAAAATTACTAAAAAAGGCTCTAAAATTCTGCATCAAACATCCCCACTTATGACTCTGCTAATATAAACATCTGGACATTGGACTGGTAGTTATAATAGTTGATTGTGACATAAAAACTTGAAATCTCACTTTAGACAAAGTTGGAAACTTCAGGTAGGATAACAAAAAATAAATAAATAAAAATGGTTGGCTGATATGATATTTGTGTGCTTGATTGGTTAATAACATAATAATAATAAAGATGATAATGGCAAACGAGAGAAAAAAAGCTTGTAAAGTTATGTTATAGATAGGACGCAGGAGTGATAACAAAAAATTGAAGAAAATGAAGAATAAACTAACATAATCTAATAGAAAACCCATGCTGAGAATAATTAGTTTTCGCTACAAGCGATTGACAAATTTTACTTTAGGGTCTTTTACCTTTTTATACTTAATCATATCCATTACAATTATATTCAATGACTAATATGAAAGTAACATAACTAATAACATAAAATTTTATCTTAAATAATATGTCATACTTTTTATCCAGTATTATCTTCCAATTTGTTCTCATCTATAAAACTTGCTTCTTTAAAATACTATTTGCTAAAAGAATAATATGATCAAGACAAAATTGGATCTATAAAGCTACTTATTCTATTAAGAATCTTACTAAAAAATTAAATTAAATTATTAAAATTATGATAAAATATATTCAACTTAATAATGATGATAACACACCTTCTTAGAGCATTAAGTTATATCAATCAAATACCAAATACCAAATCATCTAATCATTTATACTCTAATCTATTTCTCTTTTTAGAATGAAAGAACTCAAATATGCTTCAATTTCTTTTACACCTAGTTCACTCACGCATTAACTAAGAAGTAAAATTGCAATCCTTTGGAATTATGGAACACCGCTTCCAAATTAGTCATACCATGTAACTCTAAGTCAAAAAGAATAATCTTTTAAATAAAAAGGAGTGATGATTATGTTTAAACAAGTAGCACAAGTGAAGAAGTTTATATTGGATTAAGTTTGCTTCTTTGATGTATTGTAATAGGCATCCCTAAATTGCCACATTCATCCTTGTATACTAGTTAAGAGCTAAGGAGGTCTTGTGTTATATCAAGTGAAACAATTGTTGTGATGCTAAAAAGTATTCCTTATTAACTTCAGCTTCCGTTGTGAAACTTGGTATAAAAGAGACACTTAGACTCAAAAATACCTTAGTAGCAAACAACAAATAGTAAAATTATTTTTTACTATTATTTTTCTCATCTCCTATTAATGACTTCAAGATAAGATGTGTATAAGAAAGAATTATTTTTCAAACTAGCCTTGATTGCTTTATTTATCCTCTCAATGACATCATAAAAGTCATTCATTGTTGTTTTCTCATCATTATTATCCAAATGAAATACTCTCACCAAAGGCTCATAAATTCGAATAACAAATTGACGTAGGGATTGAAATTTTTGATCTTTAAGTATATCTTAGGAATCTTTATTCTAACATTAGACCCGATATGCTGAGATGCAACCTATTTATCACTTACAAGCATTTGACTAAACTCATTCTTCATTTTAACAAAACACTAAAGTGATAAAAAATTAGTTGCAAATTTTGTAATAACATTCCATTAGTGAATTCTTTCTTATAAAATTTAAAATACATACATGACTATAAATGAACTTAATCACTTCTTTAGCTCTCTACACAATTTTATCAATGACAAGAAAGTACCTAGTATCTCATATAGTCATCAATTGATAGATCTTTAAATCTCTATTATGGGCTAGTGATAGGAAGATCGAGTAGCATTAAATGACACAATTGCATCATATCACCATGTAATTGTTGCCATTCTTGTATAATGAAGTATATATTTATATTAAAATGCACTTCAAATTGAAGGTCGAACTTCAAAATTTGATTATGGAGTCAAAAAGTTAGGCACTTGTCTTCTCTTTTTTTTTCCTCAGATTAGTTGCAACAATCCCTCATTCTTGGTAGGAATATTAGCTTCAATACTATTAGTATAATCCTCACCATTGCAAAACACTACCAATTTCATAGTTAGCCTTTGCCTTTATTATTTCTTATTCTAACGCTCTTTAAATAAGTTTTATTTGTCATTTTATATCATAACTAACTTTCTGACAAGACCCTACCTTTGATCCAAACTAACTATGTGATGCTCCCAAATTTTTTTAACCACAATTAACCAAATAGTTCCCAAAACATACCACTAATCATCCAATTCCTTATTATTTCCAAACATGAGGATTGTTTGTCAAACACAAAAATATTCTATACAACTCAACTACCTAAACTGTCACATTAAAAAATAAATACAATTAAATAACTTTACTTAATTAATCTGCTTGCCCCACCTAAACTCCACTTTGTCCATCTTGTACACTGGGGTTATCAACAATCACTCGATTTCCTAAAAAATAATGGCAAGGAGTAAGCTACCTACTCAGTAAGGGTAATCGACCATTCCCTTAAAACCAAGTAATTCAATAAATAATTATAACACTTAGTCAACCAATTAAAATATACATATAATATGAATGTTGATAACATTATTAAGTCTAAACGAAAAAATTAACAAACATCTTAAAAATTTTACCAAACAATGATTAACACACATATTAATACATAATGCAATTTATATTTTATTCCATCATTAACTTAATTGCCTATTCCTTGCTTAACTTAGTAAGCTTACATCCAATGGTCTGCCAGCTCATCGCATCTCATCTCCTCATAATCACTCACCAAGAGGGTACCTTAGTACTACTCCAGTACCTGGGCTATGGACACAGGATATCCCTAAGACTCAGGATATTCTAGTACCTAACCATTAGCACATAACATCCCTGAAACTCAGGATGCCCCGATATCTACTTCATAGATAGATACCTAGCCACTACTTGCTCATATTGACACAACCTATCCATCTAAGTCCTTCAAATGTAGCCTATCTTAAGAAAGCCACTAATTCTCGATTTCGTCAATTATTTACAACATATTATCAATCAATCTCTTTTTAATAACACATTTTCTCTGAATTAACGATCAATACAACTCAATATACACAACAAAACATAAACAAGAAACACCTTGTAATTCATGTATGAAAATATTAATCATTAATTCAATTAATGACTAATTCACAATATCATTCACTACAAATAATAATTTATTAACAACGGAATGGTACTTTATTCTAAGAGTACAGTCTAAAGTTACCTTTACCTCGATTTCAGACTCAACTAATTAGAGAAATTTACAACTATAAATGTGTCTAAATTCACTATTTTGTCTAGCATGTGACACCTCTCATATGTGTTCTCTCATTGGGTTTGTTTTGCAGGAAATTAAGGGGTGAGTTGTGGAGGTTGACAATCCCAAAGTGCCTGACACTTACGTAAAAATTTCAACAACTATATTATGTCCTTTTTGTGGTTTTGATCATCCTACACTATTTTATAGTTGGATTGCATGTTCTAATCATTTGGGACAATAATTGAAGTTGAATAAAGGGATAAAAATGAAAAAATGTGACTGAAAAATGATAAAAGAAATGGAGACAGGAGAAGAGAAGAGGGTGAAGAAAATGACATCTTTTGAAATTTAATTTGCAGGTAGGGACAAATTAAAATGTAAAAAGTGAAGGGGTAAATCTAAAATTTACTTCCATAAAGGACAACTTTTGTATTAATTGAAATGGATGAAGGTAAAATAGGACTTTTAATTAGTTAAAGATATTTTAGTAATTATGGTGGTTAGGTTAGTAAGGATTTTTTATAATTAAGAATAAATTAGAAAAGAGAATAATGTTGGATTATTAAGCATATTTGAGTTAAAATTTTTCGTAAATTAGTCTAATAGATTTTTTTAATGTCTAGGTTTGAGGTCCAAATAAGGAGTAAATTGACTATAAATTAGTTGAGTAGGAAATCGAGGTAAGGATAACTTTGGACTACACTCTTAGAATAACATACCAGTTCATTATTAATAAGTTATTATTTATAGTGAATGAGATTATGAATCAGTCATTAATTGAATTAATGATTAATGGTTTCATGCATGAATTACAAGGTGTTTCGTGTTTATGTCTTATTATGTATATTGAGGTGTATTGATCATTAATTCATAAAAAATGTGTTGCAAAATAGAGATTGGTTGATAATATGTTGTGAATAATTGGAAAAAATCAAGATTTGATGGCTTGCCCAGGATAGGCACATTCGATGGCTATAGATGGATAGGTTGTGTCGATATGAGCGAGTGGTGGCTAGGTATCTATTTGTAGAGCAGATATTGGGCCATTCTAGAGTCCTGGGGTTATCTTCTGTCGATGGTTAGGTACCAGAATATCCTAAGTCTTAGGGATATCCTATGCTAATGGCTAGGTACTGGAGTAATGCTGAGGTACCAAGAGAGATAGAGAAATTAAGGTACCATGTGTAGATATTTATACATTTAATTATGTGTCCACTTGCTAAGTGATTATGAGGAGATGAGATACGATGAGACGACAGACCATTGGATGTAAACCTACCAGGTTAAGCAGGGCCCAGGCAATTAAGTTATTGATGGAATAAAGCATAAATGGTGGTCGGGTCGGTCGTGCTGGGCCCGAACCTAATCATTACGACTTGTGGGTCGGTCGGTCCATTTTTCAAGGATCAGTCTTTTATCTTTCGGATATGCCAGGCCCAGGCCCAAACAATACATCCATAGCCCGTTCATAGGTGGAAGTCTCCCATGCAGACGTAAAGACTAAAACCTAGCACCCGCTCCATATATAAGGTACGACTTTGCCATAATGGAGGTACGTAATCATAACCCTAGCTTTCTCTGCCTACGGCGATCCCACCTACACAAACGACTGACTTGAGCATCGAAGGGGCTTATCGGGAAACAACCCCCGACGTGCCTTCTTTGTTTTGCAGGAACCTTCAAGCCAGAATTCTCGTGTTCACCAGTCGATTCCATGGATCCAAACGGCAGCGTGCAGCAACGACAGAATCAGGCTGAACCAATTGGCGCTCACCGTGGGGCCCGATATCAGGGCACCACATCCAGAAACACGCAGATAAGTCAGGCGACAGTAACTAATCCTGATATAGCCGCTGTCGCGGCTCTGGCGTTACAATGGATGGGTTTGTCGTTACTTGCAACCCTGCTGCCGGCACACCATGCTTCCCACACGCAGTCTTCGAACCCGAATGACCAACCTCAACCTCAAAACCTAGAACAAGAAGAACAGAGTGTAGCTTTGGAAGATAACACTGGAATCAACGTACGCCCGAATCTCTAGCACCTCCCAGAGGCAGATCCTCCTGTTCCCGTGCATACCTCCCTCACCCAAAAGCAGATTGAGGAAGTGGTTGATCTGTTGATTCGCCAGATTTTACAGTCTCAGCCGGAACAACAGTAGCCGTCCGCACGGCAGAATAGTACGACAACTGATCGCCACCCTACTGAAGCCCTGGAAAGAATCGTGGACAATCGGATCAATGCAGCCATGAGCTTTCGCCTGGATCACCCAACAGCTTAGTATAGCTCTCCCTTTACTCCGGCAATCTTGGATAGCCTCCCGGCGTCCGGTACCAAAATACTGACGCCCGAAAAATACACTGGAAAGACTGATCCCCTGGACTACCTACAGCACTTCCAGTCGATGATGAATCTACACTGTGTTCCAGACGCCATTCAGTGTAAGGCTTTCTGTACGGCCTTTCAAGAGGGAGCTCGACGATGGTTCAATAGCTTGCCTCCGAGCTGTATTACATGCTTTGAGGACTTTAGGTCGCTATTCCTCAACCAATTCGCCATAAGTAAGCGGCCGCAGAAGACGGCCTTAGAGGTAATGCAATTGACTCAAGGGCGGAATGAGAGCTTGCGAGAATTTATCACTCGATTTAACAATGAAGCGGTCGAGGTCCCCGACCTCACTTGCTCATCCATGTTGGCAGTGCTTATGAACAACACGAGGGATGAGGAGTTTAAAAATTCATTAGCCCTCGATCAGCCCCGATCCATTCAGGAAATAAGAAATAGGGAGGATAAGTACATTCAGCTCGAAGAAGTGCTGAAGAATACGAAGCGTAGGACGGATGATCGCTTCTCAAATGACAGAGCGAGTGGTTCGCACAAGCGACAAAAAGGCCAGTCGAACTGGAGAAAACCAACCGATCGACAGGGATATCGACAGGAATTCACCCCGCTCAACAGAAGATATGCGGAAGTACTGGCGGCCATGAGAGCGGACGGGGAACCTATCCGAGAACCCAATAAGATGAAGACTCCCTCCAAGGATAGGGACCCCGATTTATATTGTCATTTTCATAAAGACATCAGTCATGACACGGAAGATTGCTGGCAATTGAAAAGAGAAATCGAATTCCTCATCCAAAGGGGAAGGTTGGGCCGATTTGTGAAGCACGAGCAAAATGCCAATTGAGATAACGAGCATAAGACCAGTCGGCCCGACAACAGACGACAGTATTGGAGGCGGAATGATAGAAATGATAGAGGGAGGTAGAACGCGAATACAGACGATCGACGTGAAGTGAGAGGACGATCAAGGGTAAGAGGCGACATGAACACTGGGCAACAAGATGACCGACCGGTGAGGGTCATTAACATGATATTTGGTGGAAATGCAGCAGGGGAATCCACTACTAAAGGCAGAAAGAGATATGCCAGGCAGGTCGGCGAAGACTTGTCAGCCAAAAGAAAGAGGCAGACCGATGGGATGATATCGTTCGACGAGTCTGACCTTGACGGTATAAGTTGTCCTCACGACGGCGCGCTCGTTGTAAACTTGAATATGGACGGCAACGAGGTGAAGCCCGTAATGATTGATACGGGAAGCTCGATCAACCTGTTGTATTATGATGCCTTCAAGCAAATGGAGGTACCAGAGGACCGACTACTGCCTATAGAAGGACCTATAAAAGGGGTAACTGGAGCATCAGCCTACCCGTTTGCCCGCGTCTACCTGAAAGTGAAGTTCGGGCAAAAGCCACGTCAAATAGAGAGGGATGTGGAGTTCTTAATTGTGAAGTTTCAAGGGGCGTACAATGCGATAATTGGACGAGTCACTCAAAACGCCCTTAAAGCAGTCGTCTCCACCTATTACCAAGTGATGAAATTCCCAACGCCTCATAGAATTGGTATTGTCAGGGGTCAACAGAGAATCGCTAGGGAATGTTACTTAGCCGAGACCAAAACACTAGACGGGGCGGTAGTCTTGACGAGCTCTCTTGACGTGAGAGCCGATGAGGAGACGGAGAGAATGAACCCAGTGGAGGGAACACAACGGGCTATACCGGATGAAGCCGACCGTTCCAAAGTCACAAATCTAGGTTTCGAGCTCCAGAAGGACCTAGTTAAAGAAATCACGGACTGCTTAGTAGAAAACATATCGGTCTTCGCTTGGGTACTGAGCGACATGCCTGGAATATCCCGATCGGTCACATCGCACTCTCTCGGTATCTGAAAAGATTGCAAGCCGATTAGACAAAAGAAGCGATGGCACGATAAAGAACGACAGGAGGTAATCGAGAAAGAAATAGATAAATTACTCGAAGCCGAGTTCATCCGAGAGGTCAAGTACCCCGAATGGCTCGCCAATGTGGTGTTGGTGAAGAAGAAGAACGAAAAGTGGAGAATGTGTATTGACTTCACCGATCTAAACAAAGCGTGCCCAAAAGATAGTTTCCCCTTGCCCAAGATCGACTAGTTAGTAGACTCCACTTCTGGACATGAACTTCTCAGCTTTTTGGATGCTTTCTCGGGCTACCACCAAATTCAAATGAGTCTCAAAGACGAAGAAAATATTGCCTTTATAACTGACCAGGGCACATATTGCTATCAAGTAATGCCGTTCGGCTTGAAGAATGCGGGGGCTACTTATCAGCTACTCGTCATGGAGGTTTTTAAGAAACAAATCGATCGATCTGTTGAGGCCTATGTGGACGATATGGTGGTCAAGAGCAGGACGACCGCCGAGCACGTGGGAGATCTCAAAGAAGTCTTCCAGACCCTTAACAAATTTCAGATGAAGTTGAACCCGAATAAATGCGTCTTCGGTGTGGCATCCAGAAAATTCCTGGGGTTCATGATCACTCAACGAGAGATTGAAGCTAATCCAGAGAAGATTGAAGCCATCATCCAAATGCCTTCACCGCGATGCTTGAAAGAAGTACAGATATTAACCGGTCGGATAGTCTCCCTGAGCAGATTCATTCCCAGATTGGGGGACAAGTGTCTCCCATTTTTTAAAATTTTAAGGAAAGCGAATGTAACCCAGTTTCAGTGGCCGGATGAATGCGAGAAAGCATTTCAACACTTGAAGCAATATTTGTCTAGCCCACCCATCCTGCAAAGCTCAGTTGAGGGGGAGAACCTGATTCTATACTTAGCAGTTACAGAAGGGTTGATCAGTGCAGTCCTTGTTCGATCAGAGGGAAATGAGCAACGCCCGATCTACTACGTCAGCAAGGTGCTGACCGGATCAGAAACGCGGTATGCGCCTATAGAAAAACTGGCCCTCTACTTAATAACGGTGGGACGGAAGCTAAGGCCTTACTTCCAGAGTCATACCATTGAGGTGTCGACCGACCAACCCCTCAGACAGTGCCTTCAAAAGCTCGAAATCTCGGGTCGACTAATAAAATGGGCGGTAGAGCTAGGGGAGTTCGATATACAATATAAGCATCGGACGACAATTAAGGCACAGGTGTTGGCGGACTTCATTGCAAAAATGAGTCAACCTAACTCGCAGGGTGAGCAATGCCCTGCATGGAGCTTATTCGTTGACGGGTCATCCAACGCCGAGGGATGCGGAGCGGGAGTAGTATTGATCAGCTCGCACAACGAAGAAAAGGTGGAGCATGCTCTCCAGCTAGAATTCAAGGCCTCCAATAACGAAGCAGAATACGAGGCTCTGATAGCTAGCCTACAATTAGCCAAAGAAATGGAAGTAAAACATCTGAAGGTATACAGCGATAGCCAAGTAGTGGTCGGTCAAGTTACTGGACAGTATGAAGCCAAAGGGAGCAGCATGATCAAGTACCTGGAGCTGGTAAAATAGCAGTTAAGCAACTTCGAGCAATACTCGATTGGCAGGATAGAACGAGCTCAAAATGCTAAGACGGATGAGCTCTCCAAAATGGCTTCCGATCGAGATGCCAGAAATAACGTTCTGGTCGAGCGACTAGACCGGCCTAGCATTCAGAAAGTCAAGAAAGTTCTCGACGTAAATACCGATCGATTGAGTTAGATGGAACCGATCAGACGGTACCTCCTAGAGGGAACACAACCGGAAGAAACGTTGGAGGCCAAGAGACTGAGAATAAAGGCGGCCGAATATGCGATCATTAATGACACCCTATACAAGCGATCTTATGATTGGCCACTACTGCGATGCTTGAGCAAAGAAGACGCAGAACTAGCAATGGCCGAAGTCCACGAATGAATGTGTAGAAACCATGTAGGAGGCAGAATGTTGGCTCATAGGCTGATTAGATAGGGGTATTACTGGCCGAAAATGAGGACAGACAGCCAAGATAAAGTCGACCGATGTGAGGCTTGCCAAAAAAATGATAACCTGTCTCACCAACCGACCGAGAGGATGAAAATCGTGAGTCATCCTATCCCTTTTGCTCAATGGGGAATGGATATACTGGGGCCTTTCCCTCTCGGTCCTGGACATAAGAAGTTCCTGATAGTGGCAGTGGAATACTTCACCAAATGGGTAGAAGCGGAGGCGGTTGCTACAATTACCGAGCAGAAGGTGGAGAATTTCGTAAGAAAAAATATATTAAGCTGCTTCGGGATGCCTATGATGTTGGTTACGGACAACGGTCGACAGTTTGACAATGATAAGTTCAAGGATTTCTGTGACCGACTAAAGATAAGGCTACAGTTGACCTCAGTAGCTCACCCCCAAAGCAACGGTCTCGCGGAGAACACTAACAAAAAGATAATGAGTGCTCTCAAGAAGCAACTAGACGGATGAAATACTTGGGTGGAAGAGCTAGACGAGGTATTGTGGGCATACAGAACCACACCAAACGGAGCCACAGGAGAAACACCATTCAGGATGACTTTCGGGGCAGAAGCCCTAGTTCCAGTAGAAGTAGTGTTGCACAATTAGAGAGTGTCGAGCTACGAAGAAGAGCGGAAAAAAGAAGCCCGCCGTGCAGAACTTGTGCTTCTCAGTGAAGACAGGGATAGGGCAGCCGCTCATTTGGAAGCTGTCAGGCAAAAAGCAACGAAGTTCTACAATAGAAGAGTAAAGCCGAGCGACGTAAAGGTCAGTGGGTACGTTCTGCGAAAAGCCGAGGCGGCTGGGAAACACCCTGGAAAGCTCGAACAGGTGTGGGAAGGACCCTATCAGGTGATCAAGCAACCCGGACATGGCTCTTATACCCTACGCGATGCGAATGGGAAGATTCTATCGAGGCCCTGGAACTCTCGAAACTTGAAGGCGTTCTACCAGTAGATAAGTTCTATTTTAGTTCATCTGTGTTTATTACTGTTTTTTGTACACAACTTGTGGGTACCTTTTTCCTGGCCCTGCCAGTCAGATTTTTTAACGACCCACACCCTCATTATCATCCATAAAGGGGTTTTCAGATTTCTCGGCATGAAGGAATTTCATTACGTCTGGCAGAATAGAAAATCCTATCGACATCGCTCGACCGGGTCGCCAAGACAAGATCCTTGGGACTACAGCTCGGCCTCGACTATAGATCGACTAGGTTGCCAAGACAAGATCCTTGGAACCATCGATCGACTTTGACATCGCTCGGTCGGGTCGTCAAGACAAGATCCTTGGGACCACAGCTCGGCCTCGACTATAGATCGACTAGGTTGCCAAGACAAGATCCTTGGAACCATCGATCGACTTCGACATCGCTCGGCCGGGTCGCCAAGACAAGATCCTTGGGACTACAGCTCGACCTCGACTATAGATCGACTAGGTTGCCAAGACAAGATCTTTGAAACCATCGATCGACTTCGACATCGCTCGGTCTGGTCGCCAAGACAAGATCCTTGGGACCACAGCTTGCCCTCGACTATAGATCGACTAGGTTGCTAAGACAAGATCCTTGGAACCATCATTCGACTTCGACATCGCTCCGCCGGGTCGCCAAGACAAGATCCTTGGGACCACAGCTCTACCTCGAATATAGATCGACCAGGTTGCCAAGACAAGATCATTGGAACCATCGATCGACCCTGACTAATGTTCGGCCAAGATCCCAAGAAAAAATCTCGGATCGTTCGACCTCATTATCGTTCGGCCTAATTCACCCAATCGGCGCACCTCGAGTGCGCTCATTCACGACCCGCTATTCGAAGAGAGTAATATTTGACACAAAGGCACTAAAAAATGAGCTTCCATTTCTCGAAACAAAAGCTCTGGTCACAAGCCCGACCAAATGAGCCCTGCAAAGAACAAAACAATCACTCTGATCCTTCCGGAGGAGAGGAAGGGCCAGCAACAGGAGCAACCGGGTCGGCAGGAGAGGAAGGGCCAGCATTCGAGCCGAGAGAGCAAAGGCTAGCAGCCACATTGGAAAAAGGCAACGGAGAGACATCCTCGTCCCCTTCTGAGCTCAAGTCCACCTCCTCATCCGGAATCAGCACTTGTTCCCCCTCGACCATCTCCTTCATTCTTTCCAAAGAAAGGCCGAGATCAGCAGGAAGCATCGGCTCGACATATTCTTCAAATGAAGGGCATTCCGACCCCTTAGGAATGTGAGCCTTATGACACCTCCTCAAGACCGAAAGGGTTAAGTCACAAGCATATTCTAAGCATTCCCCATGGAGGAACCGCCTCTGCCACCGCCTGATCGCCTCAATCCTTTATTTTTTGATGGAGCCTCGCAACTCCCTCAATAAATCCTCGGTCCTGTGCTTGTTTTCCACCGCCGCTTGACAATCCTGGCGGAACTTCTTGCTATGCTCCCGCTTCGTCTCCACCGTCTTCTTCAGCTCATCCCTCGCCGCAACCAGTTGGCTCCTTTCCTCCTCCCCCGTAGCAAGTTGAGTCTTCAGAACACCCATCGCTTCCTCCCGGGATTTCTTCTCCTCCTCCAAGGAAGAGTTTTGAGCCTGAAGAGGTCTCTCTCCTCCTTGACCGCTGAAAGCTCGTCCCTCAAAGCCTTCACCCACTCATGGAGGTCCTGGACTTCCCGATCCAGAGCCTCCATACGCTGCCGCATCGCGGGGGACATCACCACACTCCTCACACAGCTACGAATGAGCTGGGGCCCCAGATCCTGATTGCTCAGCTTGTCCATAAGCTTCTCGTCCACGGGGGGAGTAATCCTCTCAACAATATGGCAGGACACCTCGAGGTCCCCGACCGAGGCATTTTTGGCCAACTTAAGCGCAGACTCCCACTGCTCGGCGTTAGTTGCTCGCCCTTTCCCCTTGCCTTTTCTCTCTTTCTCTTTCCCGCCTTGACTAGACGGGCCAGATGGTAGATCACCGAGGCGGATCATTCTCTTCCTCTTAAGAGGCGGCTCCACTTCCTCCTCCTCCTCCTCTTCTAAACCCGCTCGACCCGTACTTGCTGGCACGATCGACAAAGACGCCGATACATCAGGATGATCTTCAATGGGCGGAGGGGCCAACAACACTATAGAATGGTCGAGCTCTGTTGTAGGAGGGACGCATTCACTGGTCTCTGCCTCCCTCTGCTTTTTTCCTTTGGCCCGCTTCTTGGATCTAGGAGGAGAGGAGGACCCAGCAAAATTGCTTACCCTTGCCATGGCTGCACAGTAATAAAAACAAGTCAGAAAGCAAAACCAATGCTCAAAAAATGCAGCAAGTAATTCAAACACGAGGGGTCAACCTGTTGGACCCCGCTGCCGGAGCCCAACATCGGACATGAGAGCGTGGCGGAAAACATGCTAATAATATATTTAGAAAAAAGACCCGCGGAAGATAAATGGGTCTGCTGGAAAACAAACTTGAAACCTGCTTCATTTGATTTAAAATAAACAAGGCGGAACATGTCAATTAAACAATTGAGGATTTAGACCATCGGAAGTTCAATGGACCCATCGTGAACATACTCAAAACTTGCTTTCATGCTTTAAAACAAAAATATCCATAATTCATGCTCCAAAAGATGAGTTTCATAACACTTTTAAAAATATCTCAAAACAAATTACAACTGTGAATTCAAGAGCCAAAAATCTAAACCACTCTTGAACCAATGATACTTGAAATGTAACTAAAGTCTTGACTTCCAAAAATATAACATTGAAAATAACAAACATAACAAAATGAAACGGAGTGTCAGTAAATCGTGACTCACTCGATCTCTTGATCGTCACCTATATGGGGAGATTAGAGGGGGTGAACTATAAAGCTCGTGGGAACATATTTATAATATAGCCATAAGCAAAAGTAATCAAAAATTTACTCATTGTCGTGATACTTGTTGAAATCATAGTCATTGAGCATGTATGATTCATAGATTGAAAATGCTTGATTCTTAACCAGTTCATGATGCATGACACATAACAAATCATAACACATATCATAACATGATGGTTTGGGTTGTCCCTGATTCGTGACGTACTACACATGCCATCAAAATGTTGATGTGTAGACGTAGTTTCGTGAGGAAATCCTTGTGAGAAACCCTATGCCACAGTCGGGCAGGCGGGAGAAGCCTTTTCTTGAGTCAATGTGCACTTGACTATTCGTGAGGGACACCGCAAACCCACATAAGTATGCATAATTCATATTCTTGTAAACTTGTTTGCCAAACTGGCACTTGCTTGCAAACTTGCTTGTAATCTTGCTTGTAATCTTGCTTGTCATGTATTTCATAAAAACTTGAAATTCATGTACTTGTATTAGTGAAAGGGAAAAAACTCCCTTTTTGGAATTCTTTTCATAATTCATGAATGCAAATCATGTAACAACATATAATCATTCCTAATCGTATATAATGCAGTCGTGATGATGCAATTTCAATGCATTAATTCTTTCTTGATTTGAACAAAACAATGAGTACTTATATACTCTATTATAAACATGAACCCACCTTATTTCCTTGCTTGCTCTTGCCTAGGAATGAGTTTCCTCTTGAGCCTCTTGATCGTCTTGCCTCACTTGATCTCCTAAAATAAGAATCAAAATCCCATTTAATAACTCATGTTGAAACAATAATTCCATTCCTAACTTCCATCCAAAATTCCATAGTCTTAGAAACTGATTCAGAACTTCCTCACTTCATAAAACTTGTAGATCTATGTCTCTAGTTTACAACGCCTCAAAAATCACCTCAAAAGGACTTCTGTAGCAAAAGATATGATCAAAACACTAAAAACAACTTTGCTGGAAAAACTGGCCTCGCCATGACGAAGGCCTGCACACGCGCATGCGGCGTCGGCTGGCATGTCACGGCGTATGACCCTCTATCGCACGCCACGGCGCAGGGCTTGGCACGTCATGACGTGTGGCCTTCTACGCCACAAGGCAGCGGTCTCAAGCACGTCGCGACGTGCAGACAGGAGCTTCGTCTCCCGAACCCAGTTTCCGCCATTTTCAACCTTAAATTCTTTCCTTTCTCAACTACAACACATCTAAGCCATAAATCAAGTCATACACTTCCATTCTAAACTCATTCTAACACCAAAAACACCAACAAAACAACAACTCATGCAAATCTTTCAAAGTTTCACCATAACCCTAACTCCATCGATTTCTACTCATTCCAAGCAAAACTAGGGTTTAATTCAACCTAAACAAGAGTAGAAGAGTATAACTTACCTTAAGAATGCTTGAAATTTGTCGAAAATCCTCAAACCTAAGCTTTCTCTTTTTCTCCCTTTTCTTCCTCTCCTATGATGCTCTTCTCTTCTTCTTTTCTCTTCTTTCTATTTTCCCTTTCTTCTTTTCCTTTAACTCCTTAAACCTACAAGGAAGAGCAATGACTAAAATGCCCCTCTTAGTTAAGCCTAAAACCTCTTACCCTTGGGTGACTTGTCCATTTTGCCCTTAAACATTTTTACTCTTCCATAACCATTTATTCCATACTAAACTCAAATAATTCTAATTTTCCATTAACATCTCCAATAAAATCAAACTATGCCATAAATCATAAACCAATTAAATTCATACTTAGTAACTTCAAGAAAACAAAAATTTGGGGCCCAACACAACCAGACGGGGCAGTTTCCTCTCCTAGCCAGCTAATTTGTGGCGGGGGGTCGATAAGAAAAGAATCGACCGAGGCTCCCCTGAAATAGCCCTCAGACTGAGAGAAATAAGTCGACGTCGATAAGCGCTTTTATGCGACCAACTACCTCCCACTCCTCTCTACTAAGAGATACGCTCGATGTATCGTTCCACTGCTCGGCCAAAGGATACCTCCACGGCTGGGACTCACAGGAAGATCCTGGGGGCTTCACAAAGAAGTACTTCATCCGCCAAGAAGAGATTTTTGAAGGCGTCCCAGCCGGGCGAAATCGGGCATCCCTATACTGTAGATGAGGGATTCCGGCCCCAGAACTCGAGCTCTGATTTATTCTCAAAAAATGGTGGAAGATGCCAATCGAAGGAGGGCAGCCAAACTGATGGCACAGCAAAGCCAACCAATTGATGAACCTCCAACCATTCGGAGGAATTTGGCTCGGCATTAGCTGGTAGGCAACGCACACCTCGTCAACAATCGGGGCGTACGGGAGCCTCATACCGCCCACCGAGAAAAAACTTTCAGAGACAGCAAAATACCCACTCAGGTTGCTGTGGATTCGTTCGTGACCGAGAGCTAGCCTAGGTCCCCAGGACAAAGGGATATCGTTCCTAATAACCGACCGATTTAACTCCCCCATGGTCATCGTCGATGCATTTCTCGGTGGCTCCTCCACAACCAACCCATCCTTCCGCTCTCTCGTCGAGATTTCCTCAACATCTCCTACCATACTTCTAGAACTAACCGTCGACATGCTTGCTAACAAGAAACTCTTGAGAAAAAATTTAGAAGAGGAGACGAGAAAAAAGGACGTACCTATTTAATGGTTTGAGATGGGAAAATCGGACGACGGTTGAAAAAAAATTATGGAAACTGAGAGCAAGAAAGGGCAAATGAAAGCAAAGTGAAAGCAAGAGAACGAAACAAGCGTGAAGAAAACCCACAGTTTGTTGATCCTGAGTACTTATAGAAGACCAGTCGAACGACCGATCCAACCCACGCCCGACGCGTGGAGAAAATCCAAGGCGAGCTCGGACACGTGGCTGGATCTGAAACAAAGTGAATTAGGGTTACTAGGAATCCGGAGCGGCGCGGCAGTTGAAAGGACGTACGTGAAAACTGCACAACGGTTACAAATTCTGATATCTATCAGAGGGCACGCGCCGTCAGTAATAAATGCTCCAAGTACCTTCACGCGCTCAAGGGCGATGTGGATCCGATCTACCTTGGCGCGAGCTATCATGCGATAAGTATCAATGCCAACCGATCGGGACACTTAGGGGGCGTTTGGTTTGAGCACGGGGTTGGGTATGGATATGGGTATAATAGTATAAGGGAATGAGAATGGGTATGAAAAATAAAAAATGATGTTTGGTTTGTAACTTGGATTTCTGTATTAATACCAATAATATTGTTTGGTTTGTTGCATTAATAGGAATAAAAGATAATATAATACCATTTTGAATATCATTATTATTATTATTATTATTACAAAATTTATGATAATAATAATAATAATAATAAGATAATTAATTTCAGTATAATAAAATTAATAATAATTAATAATAACAATAATAATAAGATAATTAATTTCATATAATAACATTAATAATATAAATAAATAAAATAAAATAATAAGATAATTAATTTTGTATAATAATAATAATAAGGATAATAATAATAATAATAATGGTAAGTTTAAATTTTATAATAAATAATAATAATAATAATAATAATAATAATTAATTATTAATAATAATAATAATATTATTATTATTATTAAGAAGTTTAAAATTTATAATTAATAATAATAATAATAACAACAACAACAACAACAACAATTAATAATAATAATAATAATAATAATAATAATAATAATAATAATAATAATAATAATAATAATAATAATAATAATAATAATAATGATGATGATGATGATGATGATGATGATGATGATGATGATGATGATGATGATGATGATGATGATGATGATGATGATGATGATAAGTGATGAGTAATATAATTAAGAATAAAAATTGTTTATATGGGAGAGGGGTATAAATAGTAACTACTAGATTGGAATGAAAACTTGATACCCACCCATTTTGAAGGGTTTAGTAGATTCCCAAACTTAATGGAATAAATTTATTCCCTTGGAATTGAAAACTCCAAAACAAACACTATTTTTTACAATTATTCCATTCCTTCATTCATAAACCCTCAAACCAAACGTCCCCTTAATCGTCAGACCCCAATACGAGTAGTCGCGCACTGTAAGCTGATATCCGACCAGTCGGGTCTACCCCGAGTTGTCTCATAAACGACCTAAAACGTTGATATCCGACCAACCAGGCCTACCCTGAGCTATCCTATGGACGAGCTATAAGACCCTTGCATACTCTTTCGACCCTTCTCCTTGCTTAGACTCGAGGAGTAGGGGGCTTATGGTCGGGTCGGTCGTGCTGGGCCCGAACCTAATCATTACGACCCGTGGGTCGGTCGGTCCATCTTTCAAGGATCAGTCTTGTACCTTTCGGATATGCCAGGCCCAGGCCCAAACAATACATCCATAGCCCGTTCATAGGTGGAAGTCTCCCATGCAGACGTAAAGACTAAAACCTAGCACCCGCTCCATATATAAGGTACGACTCTGCCATAATGGAGGTATGTAATCATAACCCTAGCTTTCTCTGCCTACGGCGATCCCACCTACACAAACAACTGATTTGAGCGTCGGAGGGCTTATCGGGAAACAACCCCCGACGTGCCTTCTTTGTTTTGCAGGAACCTTCAAGCTGAAATTCTCGTGTTCACCAATCGATTCCATGGATCCAAACGGCAGCGTGTAGCCACGACAGAATCAGGCTGAACCAAATGGCAATATGTATTAATATGCATGTTAATCATTGTTTGGTTTATTAATTATTTGGTTTAGACTGAGTAATGTTATGAAAATTCGTATTATATGTATGTTTTAATCAATTGACTAAGTGGTATACTTATTTATTAAGTTACTTCATTTAAGGGTACGCTCAGTTACCCTTACTGAGTAGGCATTTAACCCTTTGCCATTATTTTTTAGGAGATCGAGTGATTGTTGATAACCCCAGTATACAGGATGGACAAAGTGGAGTTTAGGTGGGGCTAGCAGATTAATTGAGTAAAGTTATTTGACTGACAGTTTAGGTAGTTGTGTTGTATAGAATATTTTTGTGTTCAACAAACAATCATCTCTTTTGGAACTAATGAGAAATTGGATGATTAATGGTATGTTTTGGGAACTATTTGGTTAATTTTCATTTAACAATTTTGGGATCATCATATAGGCAGTATCAGAGTAGGTTTACGTTTTTAAGGACTTAATAAGTGAAAAAAAAGCCTAAAAGTGTGTTCTTATCTTATTTAGGATGGCTTCAGAAGATGATAATGCTGGCCCTGAGTCAACTGGGGAATCAGAAAGTTTGATCCTTGCTCCATATGTGCCGAATCAAGGGGATGCCCAAGAGAATAGGGTAAAAGGAGAGGTACCAATCCTATCACAGATGATGTAGTTCTTTTAGATAATGCAACAAGATTGCAACTAAGAGAAGATCCATAAGATGGGTGCAGTAGGGTAGTTACTACTGATCTTGAGGAGGCTGAGGTATGGTGGGAGCATATAGAGATAATTTTAGACCGTCTAGAGTGTACCTTAGAAAGAAAGTTACAGTACATTGTTTCCTTATTCTAGGGCAATTCATTAACTTAGTGGAAGTCAGTGAAGAGATCTTATGAGACCTAAGAGATGACTTAGTAGGAGTTCCAGAGAGATCTTAGAGATGAATGCACCCCACAGATATATCAGGATTGAAAGAAGATGGAGTTCAGAAGTGTGATTCAGACAGAGGAGATGTCAATGGTTGATTATGATGCTCGCTTTATAGCCTTATTTAAGTATGTATTAGAGGTTGTGAAAAATCTTGAAGACAGATGTTACCGATTTAAGCAAGGTGTAAGGGTGGATATTTGTTTAGGTTTAGGGGTTGCTACTTCTGATTTCAAGAAGTTATTAGAGACTGCACTCAGAATGATGGATGTAATAGAGCAAGGTAAAAGGAGAAGAGCACTAAAGAGGCGATCAGAGAGTCATAAAGGAGAGGGGAGTCGGTCAGTTAAGAGGGGAGCTACTCATACTGGTGCAGGGGATCTAGGAGAGCCGATGGCATATCGAGCAGAAGTGGTAATTTCTACCAATTTGGAGGAGATCGAGGAGTTAGTGGGGATTCAGGATAGCATAGCACTACTAGTGCACCATCAGTTGGATCTGATAGGGTGATAGTCAGAGGTTCAGAGGATCTTTTAATAAAGGATTTAGAGGATTTCTGAGTTGCGCTACCTACGGAGATTTCACAAGGGACCATACTGGGGATTTACTAGGATCAATCAGGCATATTATATTTATGGAGAGCGGGGGAACTTATAAAGGAGTTGTCTGACAGTAAGGAGAAGTTTAGGAGTAAGGGCAGGGATACTGTATAGGGTCAAAGTGGTGTCTTTGGTTTAGGCAGAACTGGTACCAGAGGTAGTGGTAGAGGAGTTGGACGTGAACCAACAGTGGGTATAGGTACATATGGGACATCCTCAGCTCAGAGTCAAACTCAAGCGAGGATATATCATATGAAGAGGGAGGAGGCACCTGTAGCCAACAATGTCATTTCTGATACAAATTTATTATTTGATGTTAAAACTTATGTGTTAGTAAACTCATGATATGCACACTCTTACATTTCTTTATAGTTTGTCTCTAGAGTTCAGGGGTAAGTTAGTCCCTTAGGATATGACCTAAGAGTGTTATTACTAGTAGGAGACTGTGTGGTATTAAATAATTTAAGGAGAGAAATGCCAGTGGGTATTGGTGAAGTGGAGCTATTAGCTAACTTGATAGTGATGGAATTAAGGGAATTTGATGTGATTCTCAAGATGGATTGGTTGGCACAACATCGAGATGTAATAGATTGTTATGTGAAGGAGGTGATGATAGAATCTTCAAGTAACTCGAAAGTGATATCTGTGGGGGATCGTAAAGTGGTCCCAAGATGTATGATCTCGACCACGACTACTAGATGGTTAATATTGGATGGATGTGAGGCATATTTAGCTCATATTATAGATACGAGGGAGGTGAATCCTGGAGTAAATGATATTCTTGTGACGAGGGAATTTTTGGAGGTATTCATAGATAAATTACTAGGTTTACTGCCACAAAATGAGATAGATTTCACCATTGAAACTATGCTTGGGGTTACATCGATTTCTATTGCACCTTACAGGATGACTACTATTGAGTTACATAGGCTAAAAAGGCAATTAGAGGAGTTGTTGGCAAACAGTTTTATTAGCTGGGCACATTTCTATGGGGAGCTCTAGTAATGTTTATGAAGAAAAAGGATGATAGTATGAGACTATACATGGATTACCGATAGCTAAATAAGGTGATAGTGAAGAATAAGTACCTGTTACTGAGGATATATGATTTTTTGGATCAGATAAGGGGAGTCATCATATCTTCCAAGATTAACTTGAGATCGAGATACTAGTAGTTGAGGATAGCTGAGTTAAGTATTCCCAAGACAACTTTTCGTACTTGGTATGATCATTATGAGTTCCTAGTGGTGCCTTTCAGGTTGACTAATACACCAAGTACATTTATGGAATTGACAAATAGGACTTTTCAAAGTATTTAGATCAATTTATGATAGTGTTCATTGATGATATATTGGTGTATTCGAGAAGTAAAGAGGAGCATAAGCAACATTTGAGTATTGTGTTATAGATTCCAAAGGAGAGACAGTTGCATGCAAAGTTGAGCAAGTGTGAGTTTTGAATGGAGTGGATAGTTTTTCTTTGACATGTGGTGTCCCAAAAGGGAGTGATGCCTTATGTATGCAATAATTATTTATGCAATAATTATGTATGCTCTTAAGATTTAGAGACATTATTTATATAGGAAGACATTTCGAATCCTTACAGATCATAAGGGCCTTAAGTATATCTTAACTTAGAGGGAGTTAAACTTAATCCAGAAAAGATGGATTGAGTTGTTGAAGGATTTCGATTGCACTATAACCTTAGCAGAATCAGACATCACTCCCTTTCAGGACACCATATGTCAAAGAAAAATTACCTACTCCATCCAAAAATCACACTTACTCAACTTTGTATGCAATTGTCTCTCCTTTAGAATCTGTAACACAATCCTCAAATGTTGTTCATGCTCCTATTTACTTCTCTAATACATCCAATGTATCATCAATGAACACTATCATAAATTGATCCAAATACTCATGAAAAGTCATGTTCCTCATTGCCATAAATGTGCCTAGTGCCCAGTTAACCTGAAAGGCATCATTAGAAACTTATAATGGTCATACTGAGTACGAAAAGCTATCTTAGGAATACTTGACTCAGCTATCCTCAACTATCAGTATCTTGATCTCAAGTCAATCTTGAAAAATATGACATCTCCCCTTAGTTGATCCAAATGATCATATTTTCTTGAAACAAGTACTTATTGTTCATTGTCACCCTATTTAGTTGTCAGTAATCTATTTATAGTCTCATACTATCATCCTTTTTCTTCATAAACAACATTAAAGCTCCCTATGGTGTTGTGCTCAGTCTAATAAAACCCTTTTCCAACAACTCCTCTAACTATCTTTTTAACTCATGTAACTCAATAGTAGCTATCCTTTAAGGTGCAATAGAAATCGGTGTGACCCCAAGCATAGTCTCGATGGTGAAATCTATCTCTCGTTAAGGTGGTAAACCTTAAAAAAATCTAAGAATACCTCCAAAAATTCCCTCACCACAAGAATATTCTTTAATCCAAGACTTACCTCCCTCGTATCTATAATATGAGCCAGATATGCCTCACACTCATCCACTATCAACCATTTAGTAGTCATGGTCGAGATCATACATGCTCGGACCACTCTGTAATACCCTAAAAATATCACTTTCGAGTTACTTGAAGACTCTATCATCACCTCCTTCGCATAATAATATTCACAGCTCGATGTTGTGCCAACCAATCCATCCCAAGAATAACATGAAACTCCCTTAATTCTATTACCATCAAGTCAGTTAATAGCTCCACTTTACTAATCCTCACTAACATTTCCCTCTTTACACTATTTACTACCACACAGTCTCCTACTAGTAACAACACTTTTAGGTCATATCTTAAGGGACTACCTCTTCTTGAACTCTAGAGACAAACTCTAAAGAAATGTAAAAGTGTGTAGATCATGGGTATACTAACACATAAGCTTTAATATCAAATAATAAAATTGTACCAGAAATGACATAGTTAGCTACAGGTGCCTCCTTTCTCGTCATATGATATATCCTAGCTTGAGTTTGACTCTGAGCTGAGGATCTCTCACCAGTACCTGTACCCACTCTTGATTCATGTTCAGCTCCTCTACCAACACCTCTCCTACCAATTCTGCCTGAACCAAAGGCTCCACTTTGACTCTGTACAGTCTCCTCTGCCCTCACTCCTGAACTCCTCCCTATTGTCGGACAATTCCTCTATAAATGCCCCCGCTCTTCATAAATATAACATGCCTGATTGATCCCAGTAGGTCCCCAATATGGTCTTCTGTGAAATCTCTCGTAGGTAGCACAACTCTAAAATCCTCCAAATTCTCTATTAAAAGATCATTTGAACCTCTGACACATCCCTATCGAATTCAATTGATGGTGCACTAGCAGTGCTATGCTGTCCTGAATCCCTACCAACTCCTTGATCTCAACTAGATCAGTAGAAATTATCGCTTCTGCTCTATGTATCATCATCTCTCTTAGATCCCCCTGCACTAGTATGAGTAGCTCCCCTTTTAATTGATCAACTCCCCTCTCCTTGATGACTCTCCGATCACCTCTTTAGCTCTCTTCTCCTTTTACCTATTTCTATTACATCCTCCATTATGAGTGCAGTCTCTACTAACTTCTTAAAATTAGAAGTAGCAACCTCTAAACCCAAACTAATATCCACCCTTAGACCCTTTTTAAATTGGTAACATCTATTTTTGGGATTTTCTATAATCTCCAATGCATACTTAGATAAGGCTATAAAGCGAGCCTTATAATCAGCTACTGACATCTTCTCTGTTTGAACCACGCTTTTAAATTCCATCTTTTTTTAATCTTGATATATCCGTGGGGTGTATTTATCTCTAAGCTCTCTCTGGAACTCCTACCAAGTCATCTCTCATGTCTCTTCACTAACTTCCACCAAGTTAGTGCATTGCCCTAGAATATGGAAACAATGTACTGCATGCAACCTTCTTTCCAAGGTACCCTCCAGATGGTCTAAAATTATCTCTGTCTGCTCCTACCGTATCTCAACCTCCTCAGGATCAGTAGTACCTAAAACCTTTACTACACCCATCTTTCAGATTCGTTCATAGTTACGATCTACCCCATAATCACCTCGGATTGCAGACGTAATAATAATTTTCTGCATTTTCTAAAAGAACTGCCTCATCTGTGGTAGGATTGTCACCTCTCCTCCTACCCTATTCGCTTAGGCATCCCCCTGATCCGGCAAATCCAGAGCACAGATAAATTTTTTTGATTCCCTAGGTGACTCAGGGCTATCATTATCATCTTCTGAAGCTATCCTAGATAAGACAAGAACACATCGTTAGCTTTTTTTTTACTTAATACATCCTTAGAAACGTAAACCCACTTTGATATCACCTAATGTGATGCTCCCAAAATTCTTAAATAATAATTAACGAAATAGTCCCCAAAACATACCATTAATCATCCAATTCCTTATTAGTTTCAAAAGAGAGAATTGTTTGTCAAACATAGAATATTCTATACAACACAATTACCCAAACTGTCTCATTAAAAAAATATACAATCGAATAACTTTACTTAATTAATCTGTTGGCCTCATCGAAACTCCACTTTGTCCGTCCTATACACTATGGTTATCAATAATCACTTCATCTCTTAAAAAAATAATAGCAAGGGGTGAGCTACCTACTTACTAAGGGTAACCGACTGTACCCTTAAAACCAAGTAACTCAATAAATAATTATAACTCTTAGTCAACTGATTGAAACATACATATAATACGAATGTTCATAACATTACTCAGTTTAAACCAAACAATTAAAAAATATCTCAAACATTTTACCAAACAATGATTAACAGATATATTAGTACGTACTACCATTTATGCTTTATTCCATCATTAACTTGATTGTCTGAGCCCTTCGTAACCTAGTAGGCACATCCAATGGTCTGTCGACTCATCGTATTTCATCTCCATATAATCACTCACCAAGTGGACACGTAATTAAATGTATAAATATCGACACACAGGGTACCTTAATTTCTTAATCTTTCTTAGTACCCCAGTATTACTCCAGTACGTATCAATCGGTACAGAATATCCCCAAGACTTAGGATATCCTGATACTTAACCATCAGCACAACATGTCCTCGGGATTCAGGATGCCTCGATATATGCTCCATAGATAAATACCTAGTCACCACTCGCTCATATCGACACAATCTATCCATCTAAGGTTATCAAATGTATCATATCCTAGGTAAGCCACCGATTCTTAATTTTCGCCAATTATTCACAATATATTATCAACCAATCTCTATTTAATAACACATTTTTACCAAATTAACCTATCAATACATCTCAATATACATAACAAAACATAAACATGAAACACCTTATAATTCATATATGAAACCATTAATCATTAATTCAATTAATGACTAATTCATAATATCATTCACTACAAATAATAATTTTTAACAACAAAACGATATGTCATTCTAAGAGTACATTCCAAAGTTATCCTTACCTCGATTTTGAACTCAACTAATTTATAGTTCAATTTATTCCTTATTTAGACCGTTGAACCTAAACATTAAAATTTATATTAGACTAATTTATGAAAATTTCAACTCAAATACACTTAATAATCCAACATTATTCTCTTTTTTAATTTGTTCTTAATTATAAAAATAATATCCTTATTAACCTAACCACCATAATTACTAAAATACCCTTAACTAATTAAAAGTCCTATTTTATCCTCATCTATTTCAATTAATACGAAAATTACCCTTCTTGGAAGTAAATTCCAGATTTACCAGTTCACTTTTTGCATTTCTTATTCTGCCCGTACATGCAAATTAAAATATCAAAATATGTCATTTTCTTTACCCTCTCCTTTTCTCTTATCTCCTCATCTTTTATCATTTTTCAGCCACATATTTTTATTTTTATCCCTTCATACAACTTCAATTATCGTACCAAATAATCACAGTATGCAATCCAACTATAAATTAGAGTAGGATGATCAAAATTACAAAAAAAGACATAATAGAGCAGTTAGAATTTTTATGTAAATACAAGGCACTTTGAGGTTGTCAATTTTTACAATTCACCCCAAAATTTGCTACAAAACAAACCCAACGAGAGAACACATATGAGAAATGTCACATGCAAGACAAAATGGTGAATTTAGACACACTTACTAGCAAGAAATTTGGGAGAAAATGAATTTAGACACACTTACTAGCCTTACTATACCAACTAATATGGTATCATCATCAACATTGCTTTTCGGCCTTACTTGCCAATTCTGGGCCTCACAGCCCAATGCAACTCATTTTGTCCACACACTTTGTGGACCCACATCGCCCTCTCGTCAGTTACAAAGACAACCAACCAAACAACGGGAATTTGCAGAAAGCGAGTCCCGCCCGCTAAAATGCTTCCATTTTCGAAGCTTTATCTTTTCTCTTACAATTCCCTTCAAGCCTTTGGATGGTAATCTTGTCTGTCAGTTTCCGTCATTTCTCCCTGTGTGGGAATTCATATATAAATATATATTGGTGGTGTCTCCTTTGCAGGTCTGTTGCGCTGTTCCGAATTTTGATTAACAGTGTTGCCACCAAGTCACTCAGTGGAGCTTATCAGTCTGCTGGAGAACTTATCTGTAAGTCAAATTCATTCTCTTCTTTTTGCTTAAAGCTTTTTTTTGAATGGGGTTTCTACTACAACTACGCATCTTTATTGTTTCCTGGCTTTCTTTTTTCTTTTTGTTTTTGAGGTTTATTGCAATCCGTTGCGTTCTTGGAAGTGATACATGGAGCTTTGGGTAGGCTTGATTTGTTTCTGTGTTCTTAAGCTAAATAACAACTGTTCTCAAGTTTCAAGATTGAGCTAATTTTATTTCTATTTCTTGGATATACGAAGGGGTTGTTCCGAGTGGAGTGTTGTTTCCTTTCATGCAATGGGCAGGACGGACCCATTTCGTGTTGGCAATCGTTCGTAACATAATTGAGGTTGTCTTGTAATTTCGATTCTCCCTCATTAGAGACTTACCGACCTTTTTAGTATCAGATGCTCGGACGATATGTTCCGCGAAAGATGAATGCCTATCTCTGGTTGATTAAAATGGTGATACTATGGAATACTGCTGAGTTTCACTTGTATTTAACATGTGATTCGCTAATGTTCTGCAGGTCCAGAAGTTGCCTGCTGTTTTCATAACTTTTGTTGCCTGGAGCTCATCTGAGGTTAGTAAGTTGGAGTCGGTGTTCACGTGCACAGAAATATTTCTATGGGTTTTACATTGGCTGCATATTAGTTCACTGGTCATTTTAAAGTGTTCTTAATGAGCTTGTTAGAGAATTCTCTCTGCAATAAAATATAAAACTGCCCTTGTCACATTGTATTCTCAAGTGGGCTGACACTTCTGTTGCCTTGAAAATGGTGAAATTCAACTCTTTCAGTCCTTGGGTAACTTTGAACAAAGGGAAATGCAGGACATGTGGATCAAATTTCTAAAGCTAAATAGTTATGTACATGTACTGGGTAAAAGTATGTACTTGAAGAAATTCGAATCTTTCACTTCTCTGGAAATTTTGAACAGAAGGGGAAATGCCTGACGTATGAATTATTTTGTTTTACCTGTATTCTTAGTTATACATATGCTCGCTCAGTGTATATGCTCGAAGTAGTACACTGTCACCTACTATGGAACAGCTAGCAGTCTTAAGTTGGAAATCTAAGGATCTCTGAACTTTGGTCTGAGTCTGACAAATCCATATGCTACTGGCCTCTTGACTATTGCACTATGATATAATGCTAAAGTTTGCAATATAATGTTTCAGTGAATGGAGCTTTACATGTCAATGTCTAATAACAGCATTGATAAATTGATCATCTAAAATGAAGATAATCTGAAGAGCAGAAACTGCAATTTTGGCTCAATTTGTTTCTTATTGCTTTATTGCTCCTCTTGTCAGGTGATATTTTTCCTTAGTCTGGAAAAGAGCTGAAGTTTTGCTGGTTTTTGACTGAAATATGATGCATCCATCTTTTTTCTCGTTTCTTTCCCTTTCATATTGCCTCTACTTTATCCCTGAGAATGTTGACCAGAAAATGAAATGTACGCGATCCTGGATGCAGGTTATTAGGTATCAGCATTATGCTTTGAATTGCGTTGGAAGTTGTCCATCTTGGGTCACTTACCTCAGGTTTGCTTTCTTTTTCTTCTAACTCCTAACTCAGAAGCACAAATTTTTCAGGAGAAACAAAACAAATTTATGCCAAGGACCTTGAATACTTTTTTACGTACTACATGGCTTTTACATTACCAGGTATACTGCATTCATTGTGCTGTATCCTGTAGGACTCGCTGCTGGTGAAAGTAAGTGCTTGACCTTGATCTTCCCTCCTTTTTTACATTTTACAGTTCTTAGAGAAAAGGAGGAAAGAAAACTAATAATTTGCATTCAACCACCAGAGGATATTTTTCATTTACATCCTTGTCTTTTAGTTTTCTTAAGCTTTGAATTGTTTAAATCCTTGGTAGTGTGGCTTATGTACCAAGCTCTTCCAATTATAAGAAGAAAGAACCTCTATGTTTTCTTAAGCTCTGAATTGTTTAAATCCTTGGTAGTGTGGCTCATGTACCAAGCTCTTCCAATTATAAGAAGAAAGAACCTCTATGCAGACTTCTTTGCTGTTCTCCCATTCAGCTATGACAACTTTCTAAAGGTATGCTTAAAATCTTGTAAGGTTTGCTCAATGCCCTTAATTTCACATGGTAGATTAGGTGACTAACTAATTTTAGGGATGAAATCTTTTCAACTAGCCTGATTTATATTATAAATGTTCACAAGGGAAAACTTAGATTCCAGTTAAATGGATAAGTTTCTTGTAATAGTTAAGTAATAATATTATAAATGAGGCCCAAATTTACAAAATTTGTTGGCCAAGGTCTATTAAAACCGATTAGGGGACCTCTAGCAATAAGTTAGATTCAAAAGTTTCAAAAATCCAGGGGCGGAGGATGACCAATGTTGTTAATAATTGAAGAAATCAAAGCATAAGTTAAAGGAGTCAAGTTTGCTTGACTTTAGGACTTAGGTGGTAAGCTGGACCTTTTGCTAGAAGCTTCAGGACTTAGGTGGTCGGTTAGACCTTTTGCAAATGTTACTGTTCTGATTTTGAGTAACATTTTCTCCATAAGTTCCTTAGTGTTAGAGGACTAAGAGGAGTCATTGGAAAATAATCTCCTATTTCTCTCAATCCATATATCATGGTCAAGAACAACGAATGCTAGCTTGAACAACTTGTAATCACTTTTGGAATGTTATTGTGATTTAGAAGCCTATGAAATACTGTCATACCACTTTGTGTGGGGAAATTGCAATCAAAATAATATGAGAGTTTTGTCTATATGATAGAAGAGAAGCAACAATTAAAGTAGTATGGTCTAGGTCTTCTATAAGATACGAGCAGAAGGATCAGCTCCTATTAGATATTAAGAATTAAGGGAGTCTTTGGTTCCCAACCTCCCTCAAGCAGCTAACTATAAGATAAAAGCATTGGAGAGGATCACATCAAAATCCTAAACAAACTTGCTCTAGTTACTTCTAGGGAGAGGTCCCCTAAGGATTTCTTTGCAAGACCTTGTCGTAAAAGCTATTGATGTAGAATCTCAAGGCTAAAAGACCCGAAACTCCTTAAAAACACACTTTGGATAGAGCATGGACAAGAAAAATCTCTAACCTAATGAACCCCCAATCAATTTTATGAAAGGAAATACATATACTGACGTTGATTTGAAAACAAGAATAGAAGTTCGTCATAAGTGATTACCTTGATAAGAATTATATTCTTAATGTAATAGAAGAAGACTAGAAAATCCTCTCTTAAAGAATTCGTCATTCATCTAATTTAAATCCTAAACAATGTTTATTATGATGTATTTAAACCCCTTGAAAAGAAGGAAATCTTAAATATGTAAAAGACCTTTAAACATGGGCTTCTCACCAAAATAACTAAAGCCCAAAACACAAGTGGTGAGCTGCCAAAATTATGCATCTAACTTTAAATAATTAATTAAACAAGAATGAAATTCTTCTTGCACATTCCGCCCAACTTGAGTTATAATACCATTGGCACTCATTGTCTCTTAAGATTCCATGTCGTCTACAATTTGGCCTATGCAGGATTGAAGTGCTTCTTTGAACTTCTTAGCTCTTAATCTTTTTTTTTTTATAAAAAAAAACATATTTCATTATATAAATATAAATACAGTTTAGAGTACAAAAAGTCTAGAATAATCTAAAAGATCTAGATTACAGGGAGTGTTGATTCCTAGTAACCGTCTACAACTTGAAATCGAATGGACACTTGTGCGACCATATAGACTAGTATTACTCCAATTCCCCATCTCCTCTTCATGTTACTCATTAGATTTGTAGCTATTCCTCTTGTTAACATGGCCAATCTGCAGTGGAGGGAAATGGCTTGAAAAACCAACTCAATGCTTCTACTTTTTTGTTTGAAAACTCTGCAATTACGCTCTTTCCATATGTAGTACACGAAGGCTGCCTAACTTAACTTGATTGCTTTGAGATCAGCTGCATTATGCATTCTAAGTTTCCATAGCCAAGTAATAGTTTCATTCCAAGAGTCCATTGGTCTGTTTATGTTGATAATAAGTTGCATTTGGCCCCATACTTGTTTAGTAAACTTGTATTTTATAATTAGGTGTTCCAGATTCTCCAGTTCAGTATTTCATAACTCACAGCTCAAAGCATTAATGGAGAACTTGATCTTATCTCTCGTAAGCAATCCTCTATTGATTCCCATTTACAAGATGAATGAGTGAGCTAGATTGATGTCACTATCCCATACTAGCTCTTAATCTTATTATTGGTCCCTCCGACATTACTAGCTCATCTTTAGTTCCATTTTGCTTACAAAGTCCCATGGTCGTTCCCACATTAGCCATCTTCTTGTTAGGCAACCAAAGAATAGAGTCCTGGATTAGAGTTGATAGACTAAGAAGGCAAAGTTGCCATAGTCACATAAGATCCCCTAGTGGAGTAGGCTGACCAAGTCTGAGCATTGTTTTTGATAAAAGCTTGCACCTTGATGTCTTTAAGAATAAAGGATTTAAGGCTCTAAAGTTTAGTGATCTTATACAAGGGGCCAAAATCGAGCCAGTTATAAAACTAGAAGAAAGTATCTTTGCCATCCCTTACCTTTTGCTTGATGGAGAATTGGATCTACTCTCTCAGGAGCAAGATTTGTCTCAATGTCCAAGAGACATTATCATTTACCTGAATGCTTTATATGCTTTTCTTCTTCAAGAAATAGTGATGCAACCACCTAAACTAGAGAGCTTCCTCGTCCATATAAATTTGCCAAAGTCTTTTGACTAAATGGATCTTGCTAAACAATCTAATTGAGAAAATATCTAAACCCCACATTCTTTAGGTAAACAAACATTTTTACCATGTTACTTTTGGGACTTTAGAGTAGATATTGACCCCACTCCAAGTAGAGTCCCTTTGAAGTTTATCAATAGTTTTTAGAATATTCTTTGGAAAAGCCAGATGTAAGCATGGATACTTGTGAAGATTGGATAGGATGGAAATGATTAGTTGCACTCTACTTCCATAAGAGAGATGTTGGTCCAATTGAGCCTCTTGTGTATGTAATCCAAAAGGGGTACACAATCCTAAAAGGTGAGCTTTTTAATGGAGGTAGGAACTTCTAGATATTTAAAGGGGACCTGTTGTATTGGAAGGCCACTAGTAGAGGCAAGAGAAGTTATACTTGAGCTTACGCTTGTTGACAGGAACATAGAGCTTTTGTTTGGATTAAATACTAGACCTGAAATTGACTTTGAAGGTTTATAAGGAGTTAAGCATAAGGTTAATAGATTTTGGACTAGCACCACAGAAAAGCAACAAGTCATCTACGAATGAAAGATTGAAAATTCCAAGCTTTTCACACTTATTATAAAATCTGAATTTATGCTTAAAACTTTTGTTTAACCTTGTTAATCTGGAGCAAATTTCTTACTTATAGAAAATAAATAAGGTGATAGAGGATCACCTTATCTAAGACCCCTTACTGCCCTGAATATCATTGATAGTTCATCATTGATTAGAATTGAAAAGGAAGTTGAAGTGATGCACTTGATTATCGAAGTAATGAACTTGCAAGGAAATCCCATAGCCTAAATTAAGTTGATCAAAAAATTCCAGTTAAGAGAATCAAAAGCTTTTGTGAAGTCAATTTTGAGTACACAACTCCTAGTGGACTTCTTAGAGTGGTAGGTCTTGAAAAGTTCCTGCACAATCATGATGTTATCCTCAATATTCTTGTTATGATTATAAGCAGTTTGACAAGGGCTTAACAGGATGGTAAAACTCTTTTGAGTCTATTGGCAAGGATCTTAGAAATCTCCTTGTAGATCACATTGCAACAAGCAATGGGTCTATACTCATGTAGAGATGTGGAATTAGGTACCTTAGGAATGAGAGTCACATAGGTCTTATTTAGCTCAATCGGTATATAGGGGCTATTGAAAAATTTTAAAACTGAACTTGTCACCATGTGTTCTATTAAGTCTTATGTTATTTGGAAAAATCTTGCATTAAAGCCATATGGGCTTGGGGCCTTGTTTAGATGCGGGCGAAATAAGGTACCCTTGATTTCCATTGGGATAACTTCCCCTATCTGATCAGTTTCAAATTGTGAGGGGAAGGAATTTGCCAGGTAATCCTTAAGCTTTGAAGTGCCTAAAGGCTAGTTCTTTCAAATTTTCCTAATTAGTGATTTCTTTGTCATTAGAGTTTAATAAAGAGACAATATTGTTCCTATTCCTCCTTTTGATGGTATGATAAAAGAATTTGGAATTGTGATCACCGTCTCCTAACCAATTAGTTCTTGATTCTTGCTTGAGCTGGGAATAATAAGAGTTAAGAGCTGACAAGTATTCCTTTCGTGTTCTAGCTTCTAGAGAACTCAATGAGGTATTTGTGGGATCTGAAACCAATTTATCTTGGAGATCCATTAGAGTGTTGTAAGTGTTAAATTTCCATAGTAAGACTAAATTGGATTTGGACTTGGATTAGGAGATCTGTTCCATCTTAATAGCTTTTAGAGTTGGTTGACATCTATAGGCCTTGGAGCCATCCACCCATTCCTCTATGGATTGCTTCAGTAAACCTAGGATGCCTTAATAGATTATTATAGAATCTGAAAAGAGCATTCCTCTTCCTGTCCATGGTCTTTAAGTGAGTAACTATGGGGGTGTTATCAGATGTAAGATGGTTACATAATTCAGAGCTATGGGGAAAGGTAGAGAGCCATTCTGAATTGAAAAGGCAGCGATAGACCTTCCTTTGCAGGAGAAAGCTCTTAGATTGCTTATTATTCCAAGTAAAAAGTTGCCAATGTATCTCAGATCAGCTAGGCCTAAATTCCTGGTCAGATTAGCAAGATTTGCATTCATTAGCTTGGAGCATGAGTTATAGCCATCATATTCTTGAGAGTATAGACTACAATTGAAATCCCTAACAAGAATGCAGGGGGTTTGATCTGTTGGTTTCCAACTTATTTAAATCATCCCACAATAGTTTCCTATGAAATTCAAAATTAGATGCATAGATGGCAGTAATAGCAAGGTGAGATTTAAGTTGAGTATACCATACCTCACAATGAAGATATTGATATTAGCAAGTCTATTTTTGTAGCTTGAAGACTTGTGGATCAAAGGAGACAATAGTTCTCCCATTGTGATGCGGATCATGATTACTCAAAATGGTCCAGTCCTTTAAAAACCGAAGGCCCTTGTTGAAAGTATCCTTTTTTATTTTGGTTTTAATCACACCAATAAAATGAGGTGTCTTAAGGATGAGGAAATCCTTGAGAGCTTGCTGTTTATTTGGGTTGTTTAAACCATGATATTCCGCATAACTAGATTCATTTTAATTGAGGAGAAGCTTGTTTCTTGTTCTTAGCTTTTCTCCCCGTAGCCTTCCTGCTTGTTCTAGTATCCAAACTCTTTCTCTTGTTGGCAGTTTCAATAAAAGGACCTACGTTACTGACAATATGAGCTCATTGATCTACATCTGAGTGAGAGTAGTAGGTGTCAGGAGCCTTCACAAGGGTGCCGGGGTCTCTAAGGTTGCATCTTAGTGTTCCTTAAGGTTTCCATTGATAACCATTGCCTTACTTGGATTTGCCTAATTAATAACAGTGTCCACATTATTTTGGTTCATTGTTTCTAATGAGTTAATATCCAGAGGTGCTTGTGTTGGTGTATCCTTGCAAGAATCCGAATCCTCCAAGGTCACAACATTGTCTACATTTTCTTTTTGCTACCTCAGCACTAGATTCTCCTTAACATTCCTTATGGTTACTGGCTTCTTAGGGAACCATCTTTGGATTTTACCTTTAGAAAGGGCTTCCATAAGTTAAAAGAGATATAATACTTAATTAAGTTCCCAAGTTTATCAAGCTTCAAGATCCTAATAGTTTTAGGGAGCGCTTTTCCAATGTCAACCTCTACACATAGTCGTGCATATCCTATTTTCATTTGGTTAGCGGTATTTCCATCCAATCTTAAAGGCTTACTAAGTCTACTAGTCAAGTGGCTCAAACCTTCTAATAACCAGTATTTTAAGGGAATCCTATGGAAGTTCACCCCGCTGGACACACTGGTTCTGCAGGTTTTGTCTAGGGAGACTTGTGGCTTCCACTTTTGGATGAACAAAGGTCTAATTTGGATATACCATGGAGTTTCCTCCAAAATCTTTTTTGCTTTGAGCACATAGGGTAATTTAAAGATGAAGAAGTCATCCTCACCGATCAATACATTCTTCATGCCATGCTTTTTCAAGTTGGCATTGGCATTCAACAAGGATAGTTTGCCACTTCATGGCCTCATATTGAGAACCTCCAAAGGTGGTGATAGAATGCTGGAACTGGTGGAGGAGGGAATAAATCTAAACTTGTCAAAGGTTACGACAAGCTAAGTTCAGTTGCAAAGGAGTTGAGGTGGCCTATGGAATAGGAATACGATTCCCAAGAATAAAACTAAAGAGCATGGGTAAGTCATTGGGTGATGAGAGATCAGGGGACGTTGGAATTTGTACGGGTGAGGTGGTTTTGGAAGGTGAGGTTGAGGAAGGTGGTTTGTTGGAGGTAGATGCCACTTTTAATAATGGCAGAAAAGCTAGGCTGGCAAAGTGGTAGGAGAGCTGAATCTGTGGCAGCGAGCTTAAAGTAAGTAGAAATATTTTAGCGACAACGGGCTTGGAAACAAGCCTGGAGGAAGTTGGTATAGGGTTGGGAAAAGGTTGAGATGGTAAAGGGAAGGTTGTTGGAAGCTTCGATGGGCTCCAAATAAAAGAACTTTCACAAAATATGTATTTGAATTGATAACAAAGTTTATGAGTACAAGAAACACACACAAGATACAAATATTTCTCTCTAAGTACTACTGCCCTTTTCTTCTAAATATTTCTTTCTTACAAAGAGCTACAGCTCTCAAGGCACTTCCTTTTCAAATACTCTCTAATTTTTTCATACATATAAATGATTACAAAAACACATATATATAGACATGCTAGACGATGTCAAATATAATTTGGCTACTTCTTTGACACATCAATTAACTCATCGTTATCACAAGATTTCAAATACAATTTGGCCACTTCTTTGACACATCAATTAACTCCTCCTTATCCACAAGACTTCAAATACAATTTGGCCACTTCTTTGACACATTAATTAACTCATCCTTATCCACAAGTTTCTTCCACAAGCTTCTAAATTCATAAATTTTTACATCATCACTAGATATTTTTCTCCAACCCAAACCTTATCTTTTGTCATAATTACATAATTATCCATAATGAAGGAGGGTTTGTATTTTCTAACACTCCCCCTCAAACCTTCTTATGCCAAGCATTTCTCTTAGTCTGTGGAACACTTCGTTATTCAATGGCTTTGTAAAAATATCTGCTAGTTGCTCTTCTGTTTTGTAATATGCCAATTCCACAACTTTGTTCTTTACTTGCTCCCTGATAAAGTGTTATTTGATATGTTTGCTTCGACTGTGTGACACTAGATTCTTTCCAAGTAATATAGCAGACTTGTTGTCAACATATATTATCGTCGGGCCTTTTTGTTCAGGGTCTAGCTCATTTAGAATATACCTCAACCACATTGCTTGACATGAGCATGCTGTTGCTGCCAAATATTTGGCTTCACATGTTGAAAAAGCAACGGTCTGTTGCTTCTTTGATGACCAAGAAAATATAGCTGACCTAATATACCCAGAAGTACTTTTTCTATTATCCAAGTCTCCACCAAAATCACTATCAGAATAACCAATTACTTTGAATTTTGAGCATGAATATAAAATAAGCCTTGATCGATTGTACCTTTAATATATCTCAAAATTCTTTTTACTGCATCAAAGAGATCTTGCTTTGGCTTCTCCATATATCTGCTGACTAGTCCGATTGCGTACATGATATTTGGTCTTGTATAAGTTAAATAACTTAAACTTCCAACCAAACTTTTGAACAACGTCGGATTCACAAATTTTTTGTTTGAATCAATTCTCAATTTGATGCTTGCATCAGCTAGCGTGGCTATTGGCTTACAATCTTTTATTCTGAATCTTTCTAAGATTCCTTTTGCATACTTTCTTTGAGAAATAAAAATTCCTTCTTTAGTCTGCTTCACTTTAACTCCAAGAAAGTAGGACATTTCACCAATATCTGTTATCTCGAATTCTCTAATCATAGCTTTCTTGAACTCATTAAACATTTTTGGATTGTTTCTAGTGAAGATTATGTCATCCACGTATAAGCACACGATCACGACACCTCCATATTGATTTTTCTTCGTGTAGAGTGTATATTCATATGGACTTTTTGCAAAATCGCTGTTTCGAAAGTATTCATCAATTCTTGTATTCTAAGCCCTCGGAGCTTGCTTCAATCCGTACAAAGCTTTCTTTAATCGATAGACTTTGTCTTCTTGACCTTTCTTGACAAATCCAGGCGGTTGTTCAATATAGACTTCTTCTTCTAAGTAACCATTCAGAAAAGCAAACTTCATATTCATCTGAAAAATCTTCCAATTGTTTTGTGCTTCAAGTGATATGAGAAGTTTAATTGTATCAATTCTTGCAATTGTAGCAAATACTTCATCATAATCAATTCCATATTTTTGTTTGTAACCTTTTGCAACTAATCTTGCCTTGTATTTCTCTACTTTTCCTTCTTGGTTGGTCTTTGTCTTGTACACCCACTTGACTCCAATTGCTTTATTTCCTTTTGGAAGGCTGGTCAATTCCCATGTATCATTTTTTTGGATTGCAACAATCTCTTCTTTCATGGCTTTTTCCTATTTTTTGTTTCCAGCAGCTTCTTCATATGTTATAGGATCACATAAGGCCATCAAACAAAACAACGAATAATCAAATGTATCTATTCGTTCTATAGCATCATAAAGATCACTTAGATTTCTTCTCTTAATATGTACTCCTCTTGAATTGTTGCTGCTACTATTTGACATTGACGGTGTTGAACCAGGTGTTGGTGGTGTAGGCCTTTGTGGAGGAGATTGATCATTATCTTGTTGTGCTTGTATATCCATGTCAACGTCATCCTCATCATCAAAGAACATCCCTTGAGTATTCCTTTCTTCTCTACTCCACTTCTAGTAATCAGCTTCATCAAACTCAACATCTCTCGATACGATTACCTTTTTGATTATGGGGTTGTACATCTTGTAAGTTTTGCTTTGGTTGTCATATCATTGCTGGTTTACTTTCACTCCACGCGTCATTTGGTGTCATAAACTTTACGCTGTTTGTCGCATAGCGATTCGACAGATGGATCGCACATGCAACAACTTCAGCTCATAAATTCTTTGGTAGGTGCTTTTCCTTCAAGATGCTCCTTGCCATACCAATAATTATGCTGTTCTTCTTTTCTGCCACGCTATTTTGTTGAGGTGTATATCTTGTTGTTAGCTGATGAATAATTCCATGTTCTTTACAAAATTTCTCAAACAACTTTGAGGTATACTCCCCTCGTCTTTCAGATCTTAATATCTTTAGATACTATCTACTTTGTTTCTCGATTATTGCTTTAAACTCTTTAAACTTATCAAGTACTTCTGCCTTTTCTTTTAAAATATACATTCAACATTTTCTACTAAAATTTTCAACAAAAGTTAAATAATACCTATTTTCTCCAGCAGATTGTACATTAAATTTGCTAGCTATATCTGTGTGCACAATCTCCAATGACCTTCTGGCTCTCCATGATTTTTCAGTTTTAAACAATTGTCTATGTTGCTTTCCTTTGATGCAAGCTTCACACAATTGTATCAGTTGATCAATTACGAGCAGTCCGTTCACCATTTTTTATTTTGACAATAACTTTAGTCTAGTAAATCCAAGATGACTGAACCTCAAATACCACAACCAGGATTCGTCTTCAATAGCTGACTTCATGCACTTTATCAACTCGTTTCGTACGTCAAGTGTGAAAAGACGACTTTTTTTCATCTTCACCTTCACTGTTAATTCTTCCTTCTTGTTTTTGATGGTAAGATGGTGATTGTTTAATACTATAACATACTTCTTTTCTAAGAGTTGATCAAGGCTGATGATGTTGCTTTTCAAAGCAGGCACATAATAAACATCAGAAATATATGTCCTGTTTTCATTTTTCAATGAAATCATAATTTTACCTTTGCCTTTTACTAGAATCTTTGTTGAATCACCAAACATAACTTCACGAATTGTCTCGTCCAAGTCTGTAAACAACTTTTTATATCCACACATGTGATTGTTGGCACCCGTGTCAAGATACCAAGTATCATTGTTGCTTTGCTTATTTTCTCGTAAAGAGAAAAGTGTAACAACGTTATTTTTCTTATCTTCTGCTGTTGTAAAATTACTTCTTTCCTTCACCTTAGGATTCCATCTACACTCGTAACTGAAATGACCATATTTATTATAATGATACACTACACTTGAGATTTATCTCCTTTGTTAAAATCTACCTCGACCTTTGTCTCATAACCTCTTCCATGACCATATGTCAAATTTCCTTCATTTGTATTTTGTCTTTCAAAAAATTGTCGACCACGTCCACATCCACCTCGGTTGTTCCATCGACCACGTCCGTTTGGTAGCCACCTCTATAGCCACTTTGACTTCCTTTGTTGTGTCTTTGGCTATTGCTTGCTTGATTTCACCAACTGATAGTTTGCTTTGCAAGGCTTTCTCCAAGTTTCCAGTATTACCATTTTGGTTCATTATTTGCTCATGTGCTTGGAGAGAACCAATGAGTTCATCGATCGAAAGTTCTGATCTTTTAATTCTTCTATTGCGGCGATGACATAATAAAATTTGCGTGTCAACGAACGCAAAAGTTTTTCCATTACTCGAATATCATCTAGAGTTTCGCCGTTTCTTTTCGTCTCATTAGCCACCGTTTTCAAATGAGTGACGTAATCAACAATATTATCTGAGTTTTGCATTTTTAGTATCTCGAACTTAGCTCTGAGTGATTGAAGACGTACCTTTTTAGCTTTTTCGACTTCTTGGAAAGATTTCTACAGAATCTCCCATGCTTCCTTTGAAGTTATTGCATCTGAGATTTTCTCAAATGTGGATTCGTCAATACCTTGAAAGATAAAGAATAATGCCTTCTTGTCTTTTTTTTGGATTTTCTTTCAACGTTCTTTTCTCGACATCTGATAAGGCCTCTTTGACAACTGCATCTATAGGCTTAATATATCCATCATCTACAATATCCCATAAATCATGAGAACCAAGCATCACCCTCATCTAGATGCTCCAATTCCCATAATTTGTCTTTGTTAATTTCAGAACTTGAGGCTGGATCAAGCTGGCCATTGCTTCACCAATTCACGAACAAACGAACCATTTCTCTGATACCACTTGTTGGAAGCTTCAATGGGCTCCAACCAAAAGAACTTTCGCAAAATATGTATTTGAATTGATAACAAAGTTTATGAGAACAAGAGACACACACACGATACAAATATTTCTCTCTAAGTGCTAATGCACTTTTCCTCTCAATATTTCTTTTTCACAAAGTGCTACAACTCTCAAGACACTTCTTTTTCAAATACTCTCTATTTTTCTCATACATTAAATGATTACAAGAACATATATACATAGACATGCTCAACGACTTCAAATACAATTTGATTACTTCTTTGACACATCAATTATCTCATTCTTATCCACAAGACTTTAAATACAATTTGGCTACTTCTTTGACCCATCAATTAACTCATCCTTATCCACAAGACTTCAAATACAATTTGGCCAATTCTTTGACACATCAATTAACCCATCCTTATCTACAAGTTTCTTCCACAAGCTTCTAAATTCATCCATAAATTTTCATATTATGTCTAGATATTTTTCTCTAACCCAAATATTATCTTTTGTCATAATTACATAATTATCCATAATAAAGGAGGGTTTGTATTTCCCCCTCAAACCTGACTTCTCATGTCAAGCATTTCTCAGTGTCTGTGGAACACTTCGTTATTCTGTGGCTTTGTAAAAATATCTGCTAATTGCTCTTCTATTTTGCAATATGCCAATTCCACAACTTTGTTCTTTACTTGCTCCCTGATAAAGTGATATTTGATATGTTTGTTTTGACTATGTGACACTGGATTCTTTCCAAGTAATATAGCATAATTGTTGTTAATATTGGTGATTACGTCACTCGTTTGAAAGCAGTGGCTAATGAGATGAAAAGAAATGGCGAAACTCTAGACGATATTCGAGTAATTGAAAAACTTTTTTATTCGTTGACACAAATTTGATTATGTCGTCGTTAGAACTTTCAATCGATAATCTCGGTTCTTTTTAAGCACATGAGCAAAGAATGAACTGGAATGGTAATGCTGGAAACTTAGAGAGTCTTGCAAAGCAAACTATCAGTTGGTGAAAATCAAGCAAGCAATAGCCAGAGGCAGGACAAAGAAAGTCAAGGTGGCTACCAAACGGGACGTGGTCGATGGAACAACCGAGGTTGATGTGGACATGGTCAACAATTTTTTGAAAGAGAAAATACAAATGAAGGAAATTTGACATATGGTCGTGGAAGAGATTATGGAGACAGATGTCGAGGTAGATTTTAACAAAGAAGAGATGAATCTCAAGTGCAGTGTTATAATTGTAATAAATATGGTCATTTCAGTTACAAGTGTAGATCAAATCTTTAGGTGAAGGAAATAAATAATTTTACAACAGCAGAAGACAAAAAAGATAATATTGTTATGATTCTCTCTTTACGAGTAAATGAGCAAAGCAACAATGATGCTTAGTATCTTGACACGGGTGCCAGCAATCACATGTGTGGATATAAAGAGTTGTTTACAGACTTGGACAAGACAGTTTGTGGATAAGTTATGCTCGATGATTCAACAAAAATTCCAGTAAAAGCTAAAGGTAAAATTATGATTTCATTGAAAATGGGAAACAAGACATATATTTTTAATGTTTATTATGTGCCTACTTTTAAAAGTGATATCATTAGCCTTGATTAACTCTTAGAAAAGAAGTATATTATAGTATTAAACAATCACCATCTTACCATCAGAATCAAGAAGGAAGTATTAATAGTGAAGATGAAGATGACAAAAAATCGTCTTTTCACATGACGTATGAGCGAGTTGATAAAGTTCATGAAGTCAATTATTGAAGACGAATTCTGGTTGTGGCATTTGAGGTTCGGTCATCTTGGATTTACTAGACTAAAGTTATTATCAAAATAAAAAATGGTGAACGGACTGCCAGTAATTGATCAACCGAGACAGTTATGTGAAGCTTGCGTCAAAGGAAAACAACATAGAAAACTGTTTGAAACTGGAAAATCATGGAGAGCCAGAAGGCTGTTGGAGATTGTGCACACAGATATAGCTGGCCCATTTGATGTGCAATCAGCTAGTGGAAACAGGTACTATTTAACTTTTATTGATGATTTTAGTAGAAAATGTTGGGTATATACTTAAAAAAAAAACGCAAAAGCCCTTGATAAGTTTAAAGAGTTCAAAGTAATGATCGAGAAGCAAAGTGGATAGTATCTAAAGATACTAAGATCTGATAAAGGAGGCGAGTATACCTCAAAGTTGTTTGAGTATTTATGTAGAGAACATGGAAATATTCATCAGCTAACAATAAGATATACACCTCAACAAAATGACGTGGCAGAAAGGAAGAACCACACAATTCTTGATATGGCAAGGAGTATGTTGAAGGAAAAGCACCTACCAAAGAATTTATGGGTTGAAGCTATTGTATGTGCGGTTTATCTACTGAATCGTTGTCCAACAAAAAGCGTAAAGTTTATGATACCAAATGAAGCATGGAGTGGAAGTAAACCAGTAATTGGATATCTTAGGATATTTGGGTGTATTGCATATACCCATATTCTTGACCAGAAGAGAAAGAAATTGGACGACAAAGGGGAGAAGTGCATCTTTATTAGATATGACAATCAAAGTAAAGCTTATAAGTTGTACAACCCCATAACCAAAATGGTGATCGTATCGAGAGATGTTGAGTTCGATGAAGTTGATTATTGGAAGTGGAGTAGAGAAGAAAAGAATACTCGAGATATGTTCTTTGATGATGAGGATGATGCTGACATGGATATACAACACTTTGACTCGTTTTTATAGTTTATATACTTTTGTATGACCTCTTTTTGAAGCCTTTATAAGGGGTGTAATGAAAAGGGATTCGGCGCCTGCCCCTACCCAGAACTCAGATACTAATAACCTACTTCAGCAGCCAAGGGCGCAATTGCTAAATCAACCCAATTCTCTCTTCATGTATGCTTACCGGATGCCATGGAAGGACCTACTCCTATTTTAGCTTTTGTTCCTTTTATGGCACTTCTGTACTAATAAAACAACTTATAAACCAGCAAGCCTACCCGCTGCACCTACCTTACTTGGGAAGTAAAATTAATCCTTGTTCATACTTTGGCTTCTCTAGAACGAAGAGAGCCACTTCAAATAAGTTCATTGCTCCGGCCCAGAATATGATTAATCCAATGTCAGTTGGTAGAGCTCCGCTCTTGCAATTGAGTCGTTTTGCGATTACAACAAGATGATGATCAATCTCCTCCACAAAATCCAACATTAACAACACCTGCTTCAACACCGTCATTGTCAAACAATAGCAACAGCAATTCAGGGGGAGCACCTATTAAGAGAAGAAATCTAAGTGATCTTTATAATGCTACAGAACAAATAGATAAATTTGATTATTCGTTGTTTTGTTTGACAGCCGCATGTGATCCTGTAACATATGAAGAAGCTGCTGGAAACAAAAAATTAGAAAAAGCCAGGAATGAAGAGATTGGTGCAATCTAAAAAAATGATACATAGGAATTGACCAGCCTTCCAAAAGGACATAAAGCAATTGGAGTCAAGTGGGTATACAAGACAAAGACCAACCAAGAAGGAAAAGTGGAGAAATACAAGGCAAGATTAGTTGCAAAAGGTTACAAAAAAATATGGAATTGATTATGATGAAGTATTTGCTCCAGTTGCAAGAATTAATACAATTAGACTTCTCATAGCACTTGTAGCACAAAATAATTTGAAGATTTTTCAGATGGATGTGAAGTTTGTTTTTCTGAATGGTTACTTAGAAGAGAAAGTCTATATTGAACAACCACCTGGATTTGTCAAGCAGGGTTAAGAAGACAAAGTCTATCGATTAAAGAAAGCTTTGTACGGATTGAAGCAAGCTTCGAGGGCTTCGAATACAAGAATCGATGAATACTTTCGAAACAACGGTTTTGTAAAAAGTCCATATGAACATACACTCTATACGAAGAAAAATCAATATAGAGATGTCATGATCGCGTGCTTATACGTGGATGACGTAATTTTCACTGAAAACAATCTAGGGATGTTTAATGAGTTCAAGAAAGCTATGACTAGAGAATTTGAGATGATAGATATTAGTGAAATGTCCTACTTTCTTGGAGTCGAAGTGAAGCAGACTAAAGAAGGAATTTTTATATCTCAAAGAAAGTATGCAGAAGAAATCTTAGAAAGATTCAAAATGAAATATTGCAACGCGAGAGCCACGTCAGCTAATGCAAGCATAAAATTAGGAATTGATTTAGACAAAATCTGTGAATCCGACGTTGTTCAAAAGTTTGGTTGGAAGTTTAAGGTATTTAACTTATACAAGACCAAACATCATGTACGCAGTCGGACTAATCAGCAGATATATGGAGAAGCCATAGCAAGATCACTTTGATGTAGCAAAAAGAATTTTGAGATATATTAAAGGTACGATTGATCAAGGCTTATTTTATATGCATGTTCAAAATTCGAAGTTAATTGGTTATTCTGATAGTGATTTTGGTGGAGACTTGGATCATAGAAAAAGCACTTCTGGGTATGCTTTTCATATTAGGTTAGCTATATTTTCTTAGTTATCAAAGAAGCAACAGACTGTTGCTCTTTTAACATGTGAAGCCAAATATTTGGCAGCAACAACATGCTCATGTCAAACAATGTGGTTGAGGTATATTCTAAATGGGCTAGACCATGAACAAAAAGGTCCGACGACAACATATGTTGACAACAAGTCTGCTATATTACTTGGAAAGAATCCAGTGTCACACAGTTGAAGCAAACATAGCAAATATCACTTTATCGGGGAGCAAGTAAAGAATAAAGTTGTGGAATTGGCATATTGCAAAACAGAAGAGTAATTAGCAGATATTTTTACAAAGCAATTGAATAACGAAGTGTTCCGCAGACTGAGAGAAATGCTTGGCATGAGAAGTTAAGTTTGAGGGGGAGTGTTAGAAATATAAACCCTCCTTCATTATGAATAATTATATAATTACGACAAAAGATAATGTTTGGGTTGGAGAAAAATATCTAGTGATGATGTAAAAATTTATAGATGAATTTAGAAGCTTGTGGAAGAAACTTGTGGATAAGGATGAGTTAATTGATGTCTCAAAGAAGTGGCCCAATTATATTTGAAGCCCTGTGGATAAGGATAAGTTAATTGATGTGTTAAAGGAGTAACTAAATTGTATTTGAAGTCTTGTGAATAAGGATGAGTTAATTGATGTGTCAAAGAAGTAGTCAGATTGTATTTGAAGTTATTTAGCATGTCTATATATATGTGTTCTTGTAATCATTTATATGTATGAGAAAAAATAGAGAGTATTTGAAAAAGAAGTGATTTGAGGGCTGTAGCTCTTTGTGAGAGAAATATTGAGAGAAAAAGTGCAGTAGTACTTAGAGAGAAATATTTGTATGTTGTGTGTGTCTTTGCACTCATAAACTTTGTTATTAATTCAAATACATATTTTGTGAAAGTTCTTTTATTTGGAACCCATCGAAGCTTCCAACAGGTAGAGAATTGAGAAAAAGTTGAGATGGCAAAGGTGGTGTATGTAGCGAACCAAAATTTATCACTCTAAAAAATGTGCTGGTGAGAGACCCTCTATTGTATCATGTTTTAAATTCTCATGCTGATTATAGTTAAATGTGTATGTTACCTGCTTTAAATTGGGTTCTCATTTCATTATTAATCTTCCAGGTGGAGAACAATCCCTTTTATCCTTTACCCCAACCACTGATTGGATTCAACATACGAACAAAGTTTCAAAGCTTTGTTTGGTGGGGAGAATTAGAATTCAACGGGAAAAACTTGTTTTGATATTATCTCTCATCAGACAACCCAAATTGATTGGTACAGGGGCATGCGTGCATAGGTCAAAATTGGTGTTTCTCAAGTCAGTTTAATAGTCGTGGTTAGAAAATCTGTGGAGTTGATTGTTCAAAACACTATTCACAATTATTGTGGTTTTTGACATTTTTCTAGAGCATGTATGATATTATAAACTCTTCTAGGCTTTTAGATGACTGGTTACTTCCACTATATGGTGTCTTGACAACTAATTAGGAACATGGCATACCATTTGCTTGGTTTCTTTCATAGGGGCTCATCAGTTTATAAATTTACGATCACTGGGATTCGTGATTCAGGGTCTACTTGTTTGCTATCCCTTCGTCTGGTTGAATCTTTATCTGCATTTATTCAAGCAACGGCGATCAAAGCTAGGAAAGCACAACGAAGAGAAGAAGACAAAGAAGAAATGAAGTGTACGTCAAGAATTGAGAACTTATGAATTTAGAGTTTGAGAGACCCTATGATACGAGAGGCAGTTTGACTGGGAAAAGACAGTATATGGCATGTTCATATACTTCTATGCTTCTTTCTTCACACGCGGTTGCCTTGCCTGTTGGACACTATTTATATGTTTAATGTATCAAAGTCTAAAACTTGTCATAGTTTTAAATGCGTAGTGGCCCATCTTAGGCAAACTTTAAGCTAATGCTGCTCCAAACTTATCTTTGGTCCTAGTCTTGACAATATTTGCATTTGCTAGCACATTTATGAATTATAACTTTGTTTTGGTGTCTTCTATGTTAAGAGGCTGATTCTCAGTTATGCAACTCTCTCTAGATTCTTATTGTCACTATACGTTGATTGGGTGAGAGCTGAAGTGAAGCTGTTTTGAGTCATATGCAGTTTTGCCCCTTGCAATTAGATGCTAAATGTTGGTTTTAAGGCCAGACAAGATGGCCTTTTTCTTTCTTTATCTTCCTCGTTAAGAGATTAGCTGTAGTCTGTCTCCCTTGTGAAGAGATTAGCTCTATTCTGTCTCTTATGCCGTCAGCCGTAGAAGCTTTTAGGTTACAGAAACAAAGTGGAAAAGTCTCTCACGGATTCTTGCTTATTAAATTGTACTAAAACAGACACTTGATAAGTTGTACGGAGCCTATGGAAGGCCAAAATAGAAGAAAAACGAAGCCAACGGGCTAAACAATGAGCCCTTGATCAAAGTTCATAACACTCTTAGCTTGAACTCAGGGGCTAACAAATAATGAGGGAGAACTATGCGAGATTTTTTTAGCTCATTTGGGCTCGGGTACAGTACTTGGTGAGTGCGTGTGGCCTTCCCCTTCACCTGGCTTGCTCTAGTTGTTGCGTGCTGATGCTCAGGCCATTGGCTTTCTTCGTACCTAACTGTTGATTTTCACATCTTCTGTATCAAAAAAAAAAAACTATGCGAGATAAGTTCCACAGCAGCACTAAGATTAACAGTGGTCTCTTTACCTACTGTTGTCTCTCTAATCCAATTAGAATAATCTGTGACTAATTTTTTTTGCTTATTTTGAAAGATTATAATTTATCAAAAGATAATTGATATCTTACAATAGATGTTATAAAGGATGTTTCTAACATAAGAGTCACACATAAGGAGATGCAAACAGTAGCAATACTAGGAGATTCCTATAATACAAAAGAACGTCACTTAGAAAGATGCTATTTAATCGTTCTAAAGGTCATTTTCCATAAGCTACTAGATACGGTGTCGTATAATTGTTATCAAATCTTCGAGGAGCTTTATCTGGCTAAGCCTCATCTTCTTGCTAGATCGATAGAGTAGATTCTATTCAAGTTGTGAATAAGAATCTGCTCTCATGTTCTGTTGATGATTGCATAGAATAGGGCCTCCCCTTTCTTAACTCCTTTCCCAAATACCCAGTGGTTCCTCTCCGTTAAACGGGGCATTCACCATGTTGCATAATACCACTTTGGAAATGATCCAGTCCGCATCCCTTCTTCTCTTGTTTTTACAGTACCATATCTCCTCACAACAGTGAGTTACCCATGTTATAACCCCCAATTACGTGATCAAACCTAAGATGAGTTCAGAGTAGCGACTCAAAATAAAGATGCTTTATAGTCTCTGCATTTTGCTCCATAGGACATATATTTTAGATGTTCATGTATTTACAAAGCCTATCCTTGGTGTTAAGCTTGCCCTTGATAAGAAGCCAAGTTATTATTGGGAAATCGGGTTAAGATCTGATCTCGACTACAGCGGAATAATCACAAAATTTTTACGTAACTTTTGATTTCTCGAAAACTAAAGTTTATTTAATTCTATAAAATGATTAACACAAATTATAATAAAGCAAAAACTTAATTTGTACCTTATTCTGAAACTTGATATTTATCTTGTTGTATCCCTCAAATCGTTTTCAAAACTGATCGTCTCAACCACCATAGCCACACAAGTGTCCGGCCTCTAACAGTATCTACAGAACAGGTTAAAAGAACTCTGTAATTCTTACAGAGAGGGTTAAGCATGAAGTGTTAGCTCTATGGAGCTTAAGCCTACTTATAGTAAGCCTTAGACGTTTTAATAATTTAATTGAAATTAAATTCTAATTTCAATTAAACTTTCATTATAATTACAAATAATTCTAATTAAATGTCAATTATGCCTATATAAGATTCAATATCAATATCTCATATTGATCCTTATTTATTAAATATCTCATATTTAATTATAAAATTTCTCAAACTTTATAATCAAGTCTAACTTGATTACATTAACTTTGTTCCCAAATATGTTAGCAATAATTATAATATCTAATTTTAATTCATAATTAAAATTAGATAAATTAAAACTCCTTTTAATTTATCTTTAATTATCCAATTAAACAATTTATAATCATATAGCAAGATTGGTGTCTAGTAACGCATCATGACCATCCAAATATTTAGGAATGTCAAAGTGGTTTTGACTAATCTTTCCGTGCATAAGTTTTTCGTGTAATTCAATCATTTTATCATACAAGGTCCCACTTAGACATAGAGCTTGAAATTAATGTCTACTCTATTTTGAGTCTAATCATATTAGTTTTCCGCCATTAGCTATTAATTCAATTAATGACATTTGTAAACTATTTACAAAACATCACTCTATCTTGGCCAAGGATATCTTAATTAATACTAATAGAGAATAACAAAACATTCTCACTAATTACTTTAGGGTGATGAATCATATCTTGTGATGGCCGTGTTACACCCATAATGGGTTCAATGGTCATCTGGTGTGAATAACTACTAGCGGTAGTTATTCTCAGATGATCAATATATAAGGCAACGGTTATGAACGAAACAGTGTGTTGTGTGTTTTTGTTCGATCAACAAACTACTGCTTGGGAGAACTTCTGGAGAGGAGATTTCCGTGTTCTTTAATCGGTGGAATCATAACAGGATCCAAGTATGTGATTTCTGTTTTTATCCATGCATATACAATTGATTCTGTAGTATATGATCTGTTCATAGATTTTCTAACATTGGTATCAGAGCATCTGGTTTTACATTTTTTCTGTTCTGTCGAATATCGGTTATGTTGTTTTTCTTGTATTGGAATTGTTTTCTATTCTACCAATTATATATGCATGGAAAGCATTTTAAGAATGTTATGTATGTTTTCTGATCTACCGAAAATATCACGCATATGTAAATGTTTTTTGGGTTTGTTCTGTTTTTTTTCTAATAGTTGAAAACATTGAATAAACTCCAGTTCCTCTCGTACATTTGCAAGAACACTTATTTGTTTGTTTTTGGTGATAAAATGCGTTTCTGATTGTGGGTTTGTCCTGTATTGGGTTGATAGAAACATATATGTGTGTTTTAATCTTCTGGTATAACTTCAAAGTTTTTTTTCCCCTTCGGTGATTAATCAAAAAAATCAGATCTTGATGAGTTTGCGGTGGTTTTGAAGCAAATAGGTATTTGTTGTGTTGGATTTGTGATTCTTAATTGATGCATGTGTTGATTTACGAATGGAGAAGACAAAAACTCAAGAAAACACAAAAACAATGGAGGAAGAAAGAACCAGAAGAGAAAACGAACGGGGAAGAAGATGAGCGTTGTGGTACACGCTTTATTGGAGCGACCACGCCGCTCACACACGCCAGACGACTTAGGACACGCCAGACGACGCCTTCCTCCCTCCAGCCCGATTTCGTTTTCGGGTGGGCTTCGTTTCAAATGTTTTTTTCTTTTCTTATGAGCTATAAAAGATATTATGAATCAAAACTTTATGGCCCAATTATAATAAGTTTTGTTTAAATTCATAATTGAGTTATACATAATATAATGTAAAGAATTAGAAATTAGTTTTCTAATTTTCACTAACTAATTTAGTTAATTAAATTAGTTTCCAAAATGTTATGTCAAAGGAAATTGATTAAGTCAATTATTTTTTAATTAGAAATAAGTTTTAATTACTTAGACAATTTTTTAAAAGAAAAATAACTAATTTGTTTAGTTAAAATAACCTTAGAAATAAACTATTTTGTTGGTTTATTTTCTAAATTGGAGAAATACAATTTTTGTTTTTTTTCATTAAAATGAATTTTTTAAATTAATTTATTTAGAAATTAGTTTCTAATTAAATCAAGATAATTGATTAGTTCAATTATAAGGTAAATTAGAAATAAGTGTCTAATTACTTAAAGATTAAAAGTTTTTTTGATTCGCTCAATAAATTGTTGATAAACAATATAATACTAAATAATAAAATTAAAATTATTTCAATATATGAGCATAAGTTCGCTAAGTGTTAGAAAAATAATTTGTTATTTTTTAATAATACTCTTCGATTCATGAAAATTTGTTTTCAAGACAATGCCTATTATTAAGCAAACACGTAAGCTTATTCGATGCGAGGCATGAAGAGACGGATTTGCGCAAAGATGTATGTGAAGTTAGTCAACATGCGCTTAATGCCTGGACATGGTCTAACACAACATGTTATTGCAGTCAATAACATGATGCAAGCATTATATTTTGGAGGTTGTCTAGCTTACAAGGATATTGAAGTAAAGTACATGACTTTGCTTGCGACATTGCCTCAACCTCAAGGCGAACTATTATAAATGCTCTGGAATAATATGCCTGAGAAGACTTATAATTTGTTAGTGATGACATTTATGAAAAGGATGCGTATAAGAGAGTTAATAAGGACTTTATATCCTGTAGGTCTTCCAATGGAAATAGTTAGATCTATTGTAAATCGAGCTTCGCAAAATGTTTCACGCGAACTCGTGAACTCATTTCCGCGTAGGGTTCGATACCTATAGATTGTTCATAGGTATACAATAGGTTGTTTGTTTTATAAAAACAAAGTTTTTAATATTTATGTAATATGTTTACATGAATTTTATATAAGAATTCGTCTAGAATAAAGTAATTAGGATTCGATTGTTGTATGAATGATGATTGAACACATTTGTGGACTTTTGATTTCATAAGCAATTGTAATCGAATTATTTGCTCTATGAATGATTAGTGTGACATTAACATGTATATATTTCTTTCTTATAGAAACTTAGTGTTTCGAAAATGGCCACTGCTTCAAAGAATATAGTTGCTGAACTCAATAGGGGTGAGAAAATCAATGGTGATAATTACGAGATTTGGAGTATGAAAATCCAATATGTACTAGAAGAGCAAGAGGCTCTAGAACCATTAAACCTGACTATGAATGTTCCTGAGGAGGGCACTACAGCCCAACATAGACGGGACCGTGATGCGTATGACTTATGGAAAAAAAACTCTTTAGCTCGCATCACGTTGCTGAGTAGCATGGATAATGATATCATGCGTGAGTTCCGTAAGTTTGAAACTACAAAGGACATGTGGTCCACATTGGCTGCTCGTTTTGGAGGTGCTTCAGTGACCAAAGTGAGGTCATTTATAATTAAGTTTGACACTTATAAGAAGGGCCCAGATGATATAATGCAGAAGCATTTAAGAAAAATGTCCAACATGGTAAGTGAGTTACGTGATGTTGGTCATGAGCTGTCTGATGAGCAACAGGTGCAAGCTGTGATCCGTTCACTGCCTCAGAGTTGGGAGCATATGAAGATGTACCTAACTTATAATAAAAACATCAAGACAATGGAAGATGTTACGAGGCATCTTATCTTGGAGGAAGAGCGTCTTGAAGCCTCAAAGATGTCTTCTGAGGCATATGCAGTTAGTTCTAGCTCACATGGAGCCATGAACAAGAAACGCAAGCATCATGGTGGATATAAGTGGAAAACGAATAAGAAATTCAACCACTCCCCTCAGGAATCCAAGAAGAAAAATTGGAATCAACGTGGAAAGGGAAAGCGTCTCTTCAAGAAGAAGAACATGAAACATGTGAAATGCTATAATTGTGGTAATAAGGGCCACTTTGCTCGAGATTGTACCGAGCCCAAGAAGGTACAACTTTATAGTACAAACATTTGTTATGTGAATGTTTCTTGTTCTATTTTTCTAACTGAATCACATCCTTTGTGGATTGCAGACTCAGGAGCAACCAACCATGTAGCGAAGGATCGTGATGCCTTTGTTGAGTTTCGGAAACTCCCACATGGTAGTCGATGGCTTTATGTAGGTGACAATTCCAAAGTTGTGGTACAAGGAATTGGGACATGTAAATTGGACATGCGTGGAGGACGACCTCTCATCCTACATGAAGTATTATATGCTCCACAGATTCGTAGGAATCTTTTATCTGTGCAAATGTTAGTTAAACTTGGTTTTAATGTAAATTTCCACAGTGGTGGAATGGATTTGTATCTTGGATCTATTAATTATGGTCATGGTTTTTTATTGGATGGTTTTATTATGCTGGATGTGTTAAAGGAAAATAATAATATTAGTTATTCATTATTCACATCTAGTAATTCCAAAAATGATGCAACTTTATGGCACGCTAGACTATGTCATATTGGTCAAAATCGAATAAGTCGATTGGCTAAAGAAGGACTTTTGGGTAATCTAAGTCAAGTAGATTTACCTACATGTGAGCATTGTTTAGCTGGTAAAATGGCAAGAAAGATATTTGGAAAGGGAACACGAGTTTTATATCCATTGCAATTAATTCATTCCGACATCTGTGGTCCAATGAATGTAAGGGCTAGACGTGGGGCAATCTATTTCATCACGTTCATAGATGACTATACTCGATATGGTCATATCTATTTGATTTCTCATAAATCAGAAGCATTTGATTGTTTCATAAAATACTCAAACCTGGTTGAGAATCAATTAGATAAGAAAATAAAAGCATTACGAACTGATCGTGGACAAGAGTACTTGTCAGAAAAGTTCAGGGCTTTCTGTGATGAAAAAGGAATAGAAAGGCAATTAACAATTCCTAGAACCCTACAACAAAATGGCGTCGCTGAAAGACGAAATAGGACGCTATTAGAAATGATTAGGTCCATAATGGCCCAAGCAAATTTACCAATCACCTTTTGGGGTGATGCGTTGCTAACAGCCACTTATGTACTTAATCGTGTGCCCACGAAATCAGTTACTAGCACACAATATGAGTTGTGGACTGGTAGGAGGCCTGATGTGTCAAGTCTCCGACCTTGGAGGTGTGCAGCCTATGTTCATGATCTCTCTCACAAATATGGAAAATTAGGCCCAAGAGGGAGAAAAAGTATTTTTATTAGATACTCAGAACAATCAAAAGGATACGTGTTCATAAGTGAACAAGGTAGTGGAGGTATAACTGAATTTGAATCACGAGATGTAACATTCTTAGAGAATGATTTTCCTAAGCAAGGCGAAATAGGTAAAGACCTATTATTATATGAGTCACTTGATCAGAATGATTCTGTTATACAGAATCAAGATGAGGAACTTCAACCAAGTGGGAGCAATTCCACAGAAAGGTTCTCTATGATAATTGATCCAAGTGGGAGCAATCAGATCAATCATGAATTTGTTCATGATGAACCTCGGTTAAGACAGAGTAATCGAGGGATAATTCCCCGACGTCATTTTGAGATTGAAGGAGAAATTAATATGGTTGTTCCGCAAGAGGAAGAAAAGCCAAGGAATGTAAATAAGGCTCTTACTGGCCTTGCTAAAGAAGAATGGATGAAAGCAATGACAGAAGAAATGTCTTCTTTAAGCTCAAATCAAGTATGGGACTTGGTTGACCTCCCCGAAGGACGTAAAGCAATTGAGAACAAGTGGGTTCTCAAAATTAAGCAAAAAGCTGATGGCAATATCGAAAGATATAAGGCACGTCTTATAGCAAAAGGATATACACAACAGGAGGGAATTGATTATGAGGAAACTTTTTCACCTGTTGTGAAGTTTGCTTCAATCCGTCTTATTCTAGCTATAGTAGCTAGTATGGATCTTGAATTACATCAAATGGATGTAAAAACTGCTTTTCTCAATGGAGAATTAGATGAAGAAATCTATATGGAACAACCTGAAGGTTTCATCAAGGCAGGTCATGAAAATAAAGTATGTCGTTTATTAAAATCAATTTATGGCCTGAAGCAGTCTTCAAGACAATGGTATATTCGTTTTCATAACGTAATCATTTCGTATGATTTTCAAATGATAGATGAAGACCATTGTGTGTATGTTAAAAGATCCAAAGATAAATTCACGATTTTATCTTTATACGTGGATGATATATTGATTGCTTGTAATGACTGTGTGTTTCTTAAGCAAATCAAGGAATGATTATCATCTGAATTTGAAATGAAAGACATGGGTGAAGCGGCATACATTCTTGGAGTCAAGATTTCAAGAGATCGTTAGAAGAAATTGTTATCGCTTTCACAAGCGATGTACATTCAAAGAATTCTTGAACGATTCCGTATGCAAGATTGCAAACCAATTGATAATCCTATTGCTAAGAATGAAGGCCTTAGTAAAAGAAATTGCCCGTCAACGCCACAAGAAAGGGAACAAATGAAAAATGTTCCCTACACTAGTGCAATTGGAAGTCTTATGTACGCAATGATGTGTACAAGACCAGATATTTGTTATGCTGTTGGGATGGTAAGCAGATATCAGTCAAATCTAGGCCAAGCACATTGGAAAGCAGTAAAGAGAATATTGAGGTATCTGAAGGGAACCGTGGACTATACATTGTGTTATCAAGGCAATGATCTATGTATACAAGGATATACAGATGCAGACTAGGGAGGAGATTTAGATGAAAGAAAATCTACCTCAGGATATGTATTCTTACCAAACCATGGAGCAATATCATGGAAAAGTAAGAAACAATCATGCGTTGCATTATCCACAATGGAAGCTGAATTTATAGCGTTCTCAACTACAGTACAAGAGGCTGTATGGTTTCATCGATTCCTTGCGCATTTGGGAGTCACTAAAAGCGAAATTAATCCAAAGGACCATCAATCGTGATAGTCAAGTCGCAATCGCTATACAAAAGATCCCAAATTTCATTGTAAGACAAAACACATAGATACTAAATACAATTATGTGAAAGATATAGTTGCACGAGGAGAAGTGAACATGAGATATATATCTACGCGAGATATGATAGCAGACCCAATGACAAAGCCAATTTCTAGAGATGTATTTATTGGGCATGTAAAGTCACTAGATGCGTAGATGTTGAAATTCATCGATAAAACATTTTCTATGTATGTTCACTCAATTTAAATGTCACTTGTTCGATATAATGTATGATGAAGATTACACATCTGTGTATCATTTGATTCATGAATATATGTGTTTTATGTACAAATATATTTTGAGATGAATCATAAGTATATAAGACAGATTATAGATTGGCCCTCTCACACGGGAAATCACCTCTAGTGTTTATGGTCGCTAGAGATAAGGCATGTTTGAAGTTTATTATCTAGGTGATAATTGAGAGCGCGAAACTTAAACCATAGATGCCGCAAGGAAATTGGTTCAAAGTGATTTATTAATCACTATATCTGTCTTACGTTGCCAGATGTGAGTTCTGAATAAATTGGTGAGTAGATAAGTGAACTCAAGTTAAACATTGAGTATGTTTGAACTATCATCTGTACGGTGTTTCTTGATAAAAGATGTTCAAGTCAAACGAAGTGGGTAAATACCGTAGCACATGACTCGTACCATGTGTGCAAAACTGACCACAAAAGGGATTAATGTAAGTAACGAGATCTCATCTTACATTGTGTGAGACCCTTGAGGTTAAAAAGAACCTCACCATATACCCTTATGACTCTTGTTTCATTCTTGAGAATTGAATTTAAGGTTTGCTACTTTAGGTTATTATCAAGAGATCATGTATGATGCGATCTTATGGAATAATTCTAGGAAAGCAAATTAAATTTAATTCAAGAGGGAATTGAAGATAGAGGAAGGTCATTTAATTTAGATCAATGAATCGCATAAAATGTATTCATAGATGGCCATCGTCTCTTTAGTAGAGAACATGAATACAGTCATGACTTAAAGAAACTAAATGAGATCAAAGGAAATTGCAAATGCGAGATATGACCTAGGGTATAGCATACAATGTCTACTCAAGGACTCATAAGTCCTAGGATCAATTTGTTAAATCGAGATGTCATATACTCCTAACAGATGTATGGCAATGTGCTCTCGTCGTATGCTGGTCACACTGGTTATTGAACGAGTATGAGTACTGCATAGTTTTGTTTTAAACCCATCATGTGTGAGTGGGAGATGATGACCGTGTTACACCCGTAATGGGTTCAATGGTCATCTGGTGTGAATAACTACTACCGGTAGTTATTCCCAAATGATCAATATATAAGGCAACGGTTATGAACGAAACAGTGTGTTGTGTGTTTTTGTCCGATCAACAAACTATTGCTTGGGAGAACTTCTAGAGAGGAGATTTCCGTGTTCTTTAATCGGTGGAATCATAACAGGATCCAAGTATGTGATTTCTGTTTTTATCCATACATATACAATTGATTATGTGGTATATGATCTGTTCATAGATTTTCTAACATCTTGATCATTCAACTATCTCCATATAATTCACGCTACACCTAATGACTATCGATTAAACGACATATGATTAAATAGATCATAAATAGTATCAAAACATAGCAATCTCCATACAATATAACTTTGATGACCTCAAGTTAAAGTATCACTTATACAATCATCACAATGAGAATTTCATAGACATACAAGTAATGTTCCAAGTGGATTTCTTATATCAGGTCTGTTCAGTGAACTTATTCTCTAGCAAGTACCCACACGTTTGTTTAAGTATCTCTACACTTTAGCCTATAAGATCGATTACTTCCTTCATAAGGAAAACAGAACATATGCTAGTCTTTTTACATTTTATTAATGTCCAATCTCAATAGAACAATAACTAGGAACCTTTAGGAATAATATATAAATGTAATATGAATCTCATAATTATAATCTCAATATAATTTCATTTGCAATATACAATTATTTCATGAATTTTGTCATATATGTCTAAACACGTACAAGATAAAGAATGCCTTTAAATAATTTGTTACTAAAATATAACCAAAGTGATTAGCTGTAGGATATAAATCAACAATCTCCCTCTTGCACTAAGCCAATCGTTTAACTATCTACTATCGTATCACCATATGACGATTGTTCTACTACTGGGGCAGTGGCTTAATGAGAGAATTTTACAAGATTCTTTATAGTGAGTATTTGATTAAATCTTACAACTCTCATCTTAATTATCATCATAATTAAGAAAATTTGCCTAAACACATTCTTGGATCTTTGATGAGACATTAGCCTTATGCATACCCAATGGCTCTAATGTTCTACATTACATTTCTGTCTTGAACAATGCAAAGAAACTATATTAAGTTCCCTAAAGAACTTGTTGATCCAATTAATCATTTCCACTAAATGAAAAATATATTATGGTTTAATTAGCAACCAATTGCTATATTGGAATCTTTCTAATCCTAAATGAAATTGTTTTAAGTAAATAAACCCTAAGTAGGATTTACTTCTAAAGTTATGTCCTTATTGTTTTGAACTCAAATATCAACTCGTACATAGAGTAATAAATATATTTAATACTTCATAAGTATTTGATATCTTAAATATTAAACATCTTTAGTACATTATCTATGCATTTGGACTTAGAAAAATTAACAACATCTAATCTATCTATATATATCTAATTCCCATATTTAAGCTATTACCTTTTCTTATCAAACAAGATTTGTTTTGAAAACAATTGAAAGTTAGAACTTTTGTTCTTTGTGAGTAATATGTCGCCACATAATCCCACTAAAGAGGACGACTATATTTCCATTTACCTTCTTGTAGATGTGATAAATTCATAATCATCTCCAAAATAAACTCTTTGAATTCATCATGAAAGTGAATCTTTCAATGTCTCGTAGCCTTTAAACTATACATTAAATGTATCATTAAAGGCATCAGTTCCAATTAGATGTAATGTTATAAGATTTGAACCTTTCAAATTCCTTCTTACTCCCACAACTTATCTTAAGAACCATTCTCCTATAAGTATACTTTAAATTAAACAATTTATTCAATGGGTCTGTAAGATTATATCCAACCTTTTGGACATCTCATAACACTTTATTACTCAATTTAGTTCTAAACTAAATGGATAATATATGCTTCAGCTAAGCATCACATTCTTAAATCATTAGCTTTAACTATTTCAAAAACTTAGTGTTTCATATCTAATATGATATCTTGCAAATTGATTTAATTGGAACTATAGAAAATAAGTCATTATACCAGGTATAGCTACAAAAGAAATACTATTTCATCATACAATATCTCAAATTGTATTTTACTCCTTACATAAATTCATACTCTTATGAATTTAATATGAAGGTATTTACTAGAAAATCTCATTTCATATAGATAACCGATAATTTCAAACTTACCACAACGATCTCATCAAGTGCTTTAGCATTCTCAATGCTTTATTTTTACTTAGATTTAAACAACTTGAACTTTTCAAAATTTTAAATCATTATTTCATTTAATATAAATGACTATATCACATAAATTCATTACTAATAAAATGAAATGTAATATTATTATGAATTGTTATTCCATCCAATACATCACATGTATAAGACCATTCAATACCATCATCATCCTTTCACCAAAGGTTGATTTGGTTATTCTTCAACTATACTAGTTTCACAAGTTCCATATGATTCATAATAAAAAGATACATATATCCTAGTATGTAACTTTGTGATTCTCGTTATATTGATTTAATCATTTTGGAATAAAAGGATAATCTCGGTTATCCAACTTTTATTCTTGCCATTTATGTTAGACATAAGTCTCCTTTGATCTAATATATATACAAATTATTTTCATAAACTTGGATTAACTGATTTTACTTAACAATCTATTTCTTATCATGCTTTGAACATTACAATAATGTTGAATCGAAATTCATTATCAAATACACATAAGCATAAATCAGAAATTCATATGATCTCTATCATATCACATATAGGCAAGAAAAATCATGTAATCGTTTTCTTTTAATAACAACTATTATCATACTGTTGCTAAGCCTTTAATTGTAGTTTACAATTATGCTTTTAGTAGGCTAAATTAAGTGGAGCAATTCCAATAAGGTATTATACCTTTCAACCTTACTATATGCAACCCCTTGCATTTTGCTATCACAGTGTTGATATACATTTTACTTTTTGTCAAAGTTTACGAGACATTAGTCAACTCATATCAATACATTTTATCATCTATATGATTTTGACATATCTCTATAACTTTGTCGTCGTATCCTCAATGGGGATTATAGCAAAATTGCATAATGAATAAACAATTTTGTAACTTTTGAGAACTTTTCTCATACATATCTTATGTCTAAGAATTTGAGCTCACTAACTTAGTATCAACTATCTGAAATAAGGTAGATTCCATTAAGAACAAAATATAAATATAAAAGAAACAAGTAATCAATTATATGTCATGACTACAAAATAAGATTAGGACTTTAATTATGCATTTGGTTATTCTTACTATTTTATATTGTTATAAATAGAATTAGAATTATGAACGTTTTTTTATTGTTGGAATTGAAAATTGTTGAAAATTGTTATAAATGGAAATGAAATTATGAAGATTTTATGATTGTTGGAATTAGAAATTGTTATAAATGGAAATAGAATTATGAATGTTTTGTGATTGTTGGAATTGGAAAATGTTGAAAATTTTATAAATGGAAATGGAATTATGAATGTTTTGTGATTGTTGAAATTAGAAATTGTTGGAAAATGTTATAAATGGAAATGAAATTATGAATGTTTTGTGATTGTTGGAATTAAAAATTGTTGAAAATGGAAATAGAATTATGAATGTTTTGTGATTGTTGGAATTAGAAATTGTTATAAATGAAAATAGGATTACTGAATGTTTTGTAATTGTTGGAATTGAAAATTGTTGGAAATTTTTGAAAATGGAAATTGTTGATGTATGTTTTGTGTTATTGTACATGTTCAATGTTTTGAATTGTTAGCTTTTGACTTATAGTGAATTGTGTTCCATGAAATTGAATTATGTGTAATGTAATCATACAGAATGAGTTATATTATATAGGATGGATATGCATATTGTGTATTGAAATTATATGTTATTTATTTTTATGTGTACAGAAAAATAAAAGAAAGTTCAAGTACTCCTGATCGACCCATTTAAGGAAGATTCAATGATTCAACTTGGGCTCATGCTACATTGGTTCCTAGTATGAGGAACCATACCATTTGCTTGTTTTGTAACAAACATTTGAAAGGTGGATGAATCACCGATTAAAAAAAAGTTAGCTGGGGTTAAAGGAGATGTGGAACCTTGTAAAAGGTAAGTCATGATGTGAAATGACAGATGAAAACATTGTTTGATGAATATCAATATAAGAAAGATAGAAAGGAAAGGTTGAATTTTGAAATTGGTAGTGGAAATTTGTTTTCAAGTTTCCATGGTGATTTTGGAAATGTTGAAGGTGGAAGTGGTACTAGTACTGGTACTGGTACTGGTACTGGTACTGTTCCATCTCAAGCTCAAGAATAAGTACCTGAATTTGATGTAAGGAAGAGAAGAAGGCACGTTACTAGTTTCTTTGCACCATGAGCAACTCTTGAAGCCAAACTTTCAATTCATAGTGCAATACAATAAAGAGATGCAGCTCATAATGTCGATATGGCAATAGCTAGATGTTGGTATGATACAGGTTCATCATTTAATAATTCTCAGTCTTATTATTATCAACCTATGGTCCAGGATACAAAAGTCTTTCGATTGATGACTTAAGAGGTAAACTTTTGAGTTGTGTTGTTTATGAAATTACAAGTTATTTGGCTGAAAGAAGAGTGAATTGGGGTATTTATAGATGTTCGATTATGTGTGATGGTTGGACAAATAGGAGGTAAGAGCATATTATAATTTTTTTGGTTTATTCTTCAAATGACTCTACGTTTTTGAATTCTATTGATGCATCTGGCCTTATTAAAAATATTGAGACTTTTTTTACGATATTTGATGAAGTTGTAAAGGAAGTAGGGCCGAAAATTATTGTTCAGTTTATTACTGATAATGATTATGCTTATAATGCGGTAGGAAAAATGTTGCAGAATACGTATAGTTCATATTTTTGGAATCCTTATGTTGCACATTGCATTGACCTAATGCTGGAGAATATAAGAGATCCTAGGTATTTTTCTGTTATTGATGAGACTATACAGAAAGCTAAAAAGGTGACAAAGTTTATTTAGATCGTGCATGGGTATTGAATTTAATGAGAAAGGAATTTACCAATAGTAAGAATTTGTGTAGTCCTACTATGACAAGATTTGCCACAAATTTCTTATCACTTTGGTCTTTTGTTTTGATGAAGAAAGAGTTAAGACAAATGTTTACAAGTGATAAGTGGATTGCATCTCAGCATGTTAGGTCTAATATTGGAGTAGAGGTTTGTAATGTTATACTAGAAGATAGAGAATTTTGGTCTCAATGTCAATTTGTAATATGAGTTTTTAAGCCTTTGGTGAGGGTGCTTCGCTTAGCTGATATTAAAGAAAAGCCAACAATGAGTTATATTTTTTATGCCATGGAGAGAGTGATGGAAGCAATCAAGGTCAATCTGAAACATAGGCCTTCTTTATACACATTGTATCTTTCAATCATTAATAAGAGAAGGGAAAGATATCATTCTTCTTCATTGTTTGCAACTGGGGTATTTTTGAATCCAAGTGTCTATTTTAGACTAGATCTTACAAAGCACGCTAAAGTTAATAGACGAATGCTTTTAACTGTTACAATAGTTGTTAGCATTGACGCGATGCAAGATCTTTTAAGCTCACAAATGGAGCTTTACAAGTTGTCTTATGGGGATTTTAGAATGTCGATTGCTATTCGACAAAGAAGAAAGCTTTCTCCAGGTATTAGTTACTTCGTTTTTCTTATTTGTTGAAAATTAATTATCACGTTATTTTGTTTATAACATTACTTTTGTTATCTTACAACTTACAATGATGTTTTAAAATTGAAAAGGTTTGCAATTTGGATTTTAAGTCAATGTGTGAATGTAACAGGCTGTGAACGAGACTAAAGCACATTTGAATTTATCCACTCAAAGAAAAGAAATAGATTGGATCATAAGAGGTTGAATGAGGTTTTTTTGTTACAATTTAAAGCTTCAGGAAAGGTATGTTATTTTCATTATTATCATTATTAATTTCGATATAATTTCTTATAATTTTCTAATAATCAAATTTAATTATTTACTAGGAGTCTTAATAGCACAAGTAGTTCAATTAATCCAATTTCTATTAATAATATTGATCTTTTGGCAGATTATGAAGAACCAAATTTAGTTAATGTGAATGATTTGGAAGATAATCTCGGATGGGTAAGCATTTACATGTCATTTGGTGCATTAAATTTGAATGATAACGATGATAAAACTCCTATCAATGATGAGAATTTTATACCAAATGATTACTGTAGTTAATGTAGTTATTGCGGGTATCCTCCCATTGATGATTGAATTTCTTTTTAGGTATTTGTTTTTCCTCTACTTTTAATTTTACTTGTATTTGATTGATGTTTATGTTAAATTCTATATGTGTAATGTAACTGTAAATGTTTTTGTTTCAGGTTTAACTTTAACTAGATTGTTTCTTTGTCATGAACTCTTTTTGTAAATTGTTTAAGGATATTTATTATTTTTATTAGATGTTTTGAATCTTTTGATGTAATTATTATTTATTGAAATGATGAAATTGTATTATTGTAATATTTTAAATACTTTATATTATTCTTAATTTTATATTTGTATAATGATGATTATCTTTTTATATTAATTGTAGTTATTATTTATATGTGAAATATTTAAAATTATTGTTATTTCATATTAATTGTGATTATTAATTAATTATTTTTTTGAAAACATGGTTGATGTAAACAAGAACTAAGAAAGTATACAATACAATTGTATAATATACTAATGGACTATTTTGTAAATTTTAAAAATTTTAAAGACTATTTCATAAATTTAAAAAATTACCCGAAATGACATCCGATACTGACTGATACTAGTATAATTATGTACCAGAATTCAATCCGGTACTAAATCTGGTACGACATTTGCAACTTTGATTTATGATGTATATAATTGTCTTACGTTGTGATGTTGCTGTTGTTTCTTATGGACGGAGCAACTAGCGTAATAGTACTAACTAGTGGTTCAAATTGTATATTAACAACCAATTTGTGGTTTAGGTGTGGATTTTAGTGCTGCTCTTCACCTAAACCTTTGTTAATGACCGTTGGCCACAGATGTTGCTACGAGTACTGAACAAAAAGTAATTAAAGATAAACATTCAACAATTAGCAAAGACCCACCACATACAAACAACACCAGCATCACCACCTTGAACAATTCAAACCGACGGACACTCACATTTTGCAACCTTGTAATCTCGTCTCAAAATATCGAGACAAAATTTAGATATGTTTCAAATCCTAATACTCCGAGGACGAGGGAAGTGGTTCATGTGTGCTTGGGGCAATAAATAACAATTCATAGACTAGGGCAGCTATGGCAGCTCCAATGAATGGGCCGAGCCAATACACCCAGTGGTTGTCCCATGTCCAGCTAACCACTGCCGGACCGAAGGAGACTGCTGGATTCATGGACGCACCGTCAAAGGCACCTCCGGCCAAGATGTTGGCGCCCACAATGAAACCGATTGCGATGGGTGCAATTATCCCAACGTTGCCCTTCTTGGGGTCAAGGGCGGTGGCGTAAACGGTGTAGACCAGACCGAAGGTCATCACTATCTCGAGCACCACTGCGTTCCATGCACCAACCCCAGTTGACAGTGAGAAGGCCGATGTTTCCTGATGACCAAGCTCAGTTTAGATGACACTTATTCAATGTACTTGATCGTCAGGTGATATTATAAATTTATGAGTTCAACTTCGGTTCTTACCAGTCCCCCAGTTGCCAACTTAAGAAGCAAACAAGCGACAACAGATCCGAGGAGCTGACCAACCCAGTACAGAATACTTCGAATCAATGTGATGTGCCCACCCACGAAGGCACCGAAAGTAACAGCAGGATTCACGTGTCCACCGGAAATGTTAGCGCCCACCGAAACCGCCACGAATAGTCCAAATGCATGAGCCAGTGAGGCTGCCACTAGCCCCGCCGGAGTCGACGATCCGTTATCGGTTAGTTTATCTGCAAATACATTAAGCTTTTAGATTCCAACAGACTTGGAGGAGTTCGAAAAAGTAAAACTAGGAAACTGTTTGCCAAGTCATACAAACAGGTGGATTGAAAGTGACATCGTGGTTGCGGACTAGGAATAGTTATGATTATATTATGATTAAAAGTCAGATTCAACTTAGCTCTGGAGAAATCTTAACAAAGCTTACTCAAGTCAGTTTACTTACTAAAAGCCATGCCAGAACCTTCACCGGCGAAGACAAAAATGAGCACGGATATGAACTCTGCAAGAGCCGCCTTGAGCGCCTCGGGCTGGCCAGCCTCCGCCGGATTTCCAAACGCAACGCTAGTGAATGGCATTTTTTGTTTATCAAATTTTAATTCAGCTTCGAGTGCTTCTTCTCAAGCCCGCCCAAGTTCAACTTCTCTTTTTTGGTCTAGAGCTCACGAGTAAGAGAGTTATATATAGTGGGGTGGGTCTAATGCGACTTAAAAGTGCCAAAACCGGTATCCATACGGTAACGAGCACTTGTTTTCAACGAGGGAAAAATAAAGCAGCCGTCATTGTCCGCAAGGCGAGCCTCCCACCTGCTCCTATCATGCCACGTGGACGGATGATGTAACGTCGACCGGCCAATCAACAGCTCCCATCGCCGACCAAAATAGTGGTGGCTACTGGGTCCCGCTTTGATTGTTTAAACTTTCGTGCAGCCGACCATTGGATTTGTTATTGAGGAATGCATTGAGGTGATGTGGACTACATACAGGTGGTTAATGCTTTTGTTTAAGTGGAGGTGTGGTGATGATGTAACCAGCTCCGGTGGCCTACAACGTTCACGATTTCTATTGGATTTTCAGGGAGTTCCTTGGCCGACGATTATCATTATGATTGAGAGATTTGCTTAGTGAAAGGAAAGACTAAGATGATGAGACTACGTATTGTGATGGATTTGGTGGAAAATGGGACAAGCTAAAGCAGGTACAAATAGTAGAATAAACTAGGAAAACAACGGGAGCCTAACCTGACTGCAACAAACTTTTTGCAAGTTTACTCTTGAAGACGAAAATCCTCCACCTTTCCTAGACCCCAGTGATTTAAAGTCATTAACACCGAATTCTTCGGATCATATTTATATATTTTGACCAAGTTTCTCACTCTTTAATCTTCTATCCTCCGTGAGAAGTGAGAAGTGAGAAGTGAGAAGTGAAAACAATCAACTTCGACTGAAAGCAAGAGATTTTAGTTAAAACATCAAATTACGATATCCTGTAAAACTATGTTTTTTTTTATATATATATATATTGCTGTGAGTTGATTCAAAAAGTTGTCAACTATGTTACGAAGTGTATGATTTTTCCTAACTTTTTTTTTTTAAAAAAAGGGGGAGTATGTAGATGTGTAAGAAATTCGAACATAGTTTATAAGACCGGAGTCAACTATATGTATTGGATTTTAGAACCTTTGTGTGCTTGTACAACATACACATGTTCATAGGTAGACTTATGAGAGGAACCTAGAAAAAAATTAAATAATATAATTGCTAAGAAAATAAATTTAAAATACAATGCTAAAATTTTATTTATTAGTTTATGCTCTGTAGTCAATCGGTTAATTATAATTTAGTGACAAATATTTAAAGGTATTTTTATCTTATATCCACTTAGATATATATGATAAAGTCCATGAGATAAATATTTATTGCAAATAAAATTATGATGACATTATGAGTATGAGATTCATTGTAGTGATATATTATCCCTAAATTGTTATATTAAGACTATATATTAATAGAACGTAAAAGTCTAATAAATGTTATATTTTTCCTATGAAAGAAATAGTTGATCTTATAAACTAAAATATATTAAACAAACGTGTGAGTACTTATTAGAGAACAAATTCAATGAACTAATCCCATATGAGAAATTCATTTGGATCATTATTTGTGTATTTATGAAAATTCTAATTGTGATGATTGTATAAAGATCATTTGACTTGAGATCTCTAAAGTTATCTCATATAGGGATAGTTATATTTTGATAATTAATATTTATGACTTATTATAGTCAAGTGTAGCTCGATCGGTAGTTATTAGATATAACATGAACTATATAGAGGTAGTTAAGTGATTAATATAGGATTTATTATTCTAAAATAATTAGGAAGATTATCTCTTCGTTGTTGATTATAATTGATATAGAAAATCCTTAGTCAAGGTAGAATGACACTTTGTAAATAGTTTATAAATATCCTTAATAGAATCACCTACTAATGGTGGAGAATTAACATGATTGGAAATAAATAGAATAGACATTAATTCTATATTTTATGTCTAATAAAAATATTGTATGATGAAATGAATGAATTATACAAAAAAATCATGCACATAAAGATTAATCAAAACTACTTTAATATTCATAAATATTTAAATAGTCATGATATGTTCCTAGATGGTAATCTTAATCTATAGATATAAATTCTTTAATTAGATAATTAAAGATAAATGAAAAGAGTTTAATTTATCTAATCCTAAACATGATTTAGGGTTATAATTTTATCAATTGCCAACATATTTGAGAATTTAATGGGTTACACACAAAGAAAATGTTGCAAAAGAAAAGATATTTTATTCAAGTTAAACTTGATTGTAAATTTGAGAAATTTTATGATTATATATGAGATATTTAATAAATAAGAATCAATATGAGATGTTAGAACTTATTTGAGCATAATTGATAGAAAATTCTAATTAAGTTTAATTGAAATTAGAATTTAATTTTAATTAAATTACTTAAGTTGGAGTTAACATTCCTTGCCTAACCCTTTCTATTATAGTTACAGAGTTCTCTCAACTCGTTCCATGAATTTTGTTAGAGATTGAATACTTGTGTGGTTACAATTGTTGAGATGGACCGATTTCATGAACGATTCCAAGGATAAGATAAGAAAATGATCAAATTTTAGAATATGACACGAATTACAATTCATGCTTATTATGATTTATGTGTCACTTGTTTTATAAAATTTAAGTGATCTTAAGCTTTTGGGAATTAAATATGAAAAATTTTGTAATTATGTTGCTACACATGGGATCAAATTATGCCCCAATTTTCCAATAGTAGTATTAAAGTATACTTAAAATCTATAATTTGATTAAAATTGCTTAATTGTTATTGATTCGATTAAATTAATGTTTAAAACTCATTAATTCAAAAGTTGCATAATACATGAATTTCCATAATATTGATCGAGATTGTTTTGATTTTCTGAAAATGAAACTTCCTTTTGTATTTTTGAAAAGTTAGAATGTTTATTAAGGCTATGTTTGGTCGACGTCAGGTTTTTAATGAAATGGAATGAAGTAGAACGTAAATAAATGTAATATTAGAAAATTATTGTTTGGGATAAATGGAAGAGTTTATAATGTAATATAGTGAAATTTTGTTTGGAAGATAGATGAAATAGAATGAAATATGCATGTATAATATTGATGAATGACTATTCTATCCTTGATAGAAATAATGAGATGTATTGTCTTGTTGCTTATTATTAGGGTTGAGGGTATAATTGATATTATAAAAATTATTGAGAATATATTTGGTAGTACATAATTATCATTTTAAATTACATCCTAAACCGTTTAATCGGAGGTAACTCTTTTTTACTGTTTAGGATAGAATATGATGTAATGTGAAACCCTCCCTTTCTATCCTATTTTATTTCATTCTATTATAAACCTCCCTCCTAAATGATGGAATAATATTACATTTTATTTTATTCCATTACTAACCGCCCTACCAACATAGTCTAAAACTTACGATACACATGTTTGTATCGACTTCTCGAACGCTAGACTAGAATAGTTATTAATTTTAGTCGCGTGACACTTATTTTGTACTTTATGAAAAGTCAATCATGCCTCCCCTTTTTGTTTATGGAAAATAACATAAATCTACTTTGTTTTTTTTTTAAAGATCATATGCCTATTTATTGCGGATTTTAGAAAATAAGAGGCATGTCCCTTAAGCTAGATTCTAAACTTTTGGTTTGGCTGTGCGGTTTGAGGATTTGGGTTATTGCTTAAGTTGGATCAAAAATTAGTACGAGAATGTCTCTTCTGGTATGCCTCCACCCATGGTCGCTCATGGGAGACATTGCCAGTGGTGATGCCATTGCAGTGGGATTATCACCACTGATACAAAGAATGTGATAGTGAAAAGACGCACCATACCACCAAAATAAAAGAGCACGAGAGGGGGCAGAAGAAACCCAGTGACGGTGCAAACAGGGTGAAAAAACCCTAGTTACAGAACGATGGGGTGATACAGGAAATCAACGTCTGACTGAGGCGTGAATTACATGTGCCTTACAAAAAAAGTCACGTATGTGTAGTTCACGTGCTAGACAGTCCCATTTAAATTCAATTTTGTTTTAAGCCTTAATTTTAAATTAAATTAATTTTAATTCTTAATAAATACGAAAAGTGTTTTCTAATTATTTACAATTGATTTCAAAAGTTAATTTATTAGGAGAAATTTTTGGAATTTATTTTAATTTTTCAAAGAGTTGAATTATTAAAGTAAATTAGTTATCCAATCAATAATTAGAATCAAGTAAAGGTTCAAAATATTATCTTTCATAATTAGATTATGTTAGATAAATCAATATAATATGATTAGAGTAATCTTTCTGAATAGTAATGAGAGCTAATATTTCAAATAAAATAGTGTGAGTAACCAATTATATGATTAAGTCCTAATCTTATTTGGTAGTGACAACATATAATCAATTATTTTCTTTTCTTATATTTATATTATTCTAAGTGGAATTTACTTTATTTAATATAGTTTATATTAAGTTAGTGAACCAAATTTCTTGGAAAAGATTATGTTTGAGAAGAGTTCTCAAATGTTGATAAAAAAATTATATGTCCATTATGCAAATTTTCTATTAATCGATATTGAGGATTTGACGTTAAAGTTTTAAAGATATGTTAAAATCATATAAATGACAAAATATATTGACATTTTAAATTGATTAATGTCTCATAAACTTTGATAAAAATATGTAAGATATATGTTAATACTACGATAGCAAGATGTAAGAGGTGGCACATAATAGAGTTGAAAGGTATGGTACCTTGATAATAGTTGTCACTAGAAGAAAAATGATTTCATGAATTTTCTTACCTATGCATGATATTTCTAATTCACATATATTTCTAATTCATGCATTTTAGTATTTGAAAATGCATTCATATTCAACATTAGTATAATTTTCATTGCATAGTAAGAAATAGATTATTAAGTAAAAGTAGATGATCCATGTTTACGCAATTAGTTTGTATATGTTGAATCAAAGTAGACTTATGCCTAATATAAGTGGCAAGAATACAAAGGTAAATAATCGAGACAATCCTTTCATTATGTGTTGGTTAAATTAACATAATAAGGATCATAAAGTTACATATAAGGACATATGTATCCTTTTATTATGAATCATATGAAACTTGTTAAGTTGAAGAATAACCAAATCAATCTTTGGTTAAAGGATGATGATGGTATTGAATTATTAAATTTATATATGTGATTGAATTATTAAATTTATATATGTGATGTATTGGATCAAATAACAATTCATAAAAGAATAATACTTGTATTTTATTATATTACTAATGACTCTATGTGATATAGTGATATGCGTTAAATAAAATATTGATCTTATAGACTAAAGTATAAAATACTTGAACAAAAGTGTGAGTGCTTATTGAGAGCAAATTCAATGAACTAATCCCATATTAGAAATCCATTTGGATCATTATTTGTATGTTTATGAAAATTCTAATTATGATGATTGTATAAGTGATCATTTGACTTGAGATCTCCAAAATTATCTCATATAAGGATTGTTATGTTTTGATACTACTTATGACTTACTATAGTAGTTCAGTCGGTAGTCATTAGATATAACATGAACTATATAGAGATAGTTGAGTGATTAATATAGGATTCATCATTCTAAAGTAATTAGCAAGATTGTTTCTTTGTTTTCGATTAGAATTGATATAGAAAATCCTTATTCAAGGTATAATGACGCTTCGTAAATAGTTTATAAATATCCTTAATAGAATCAACTACTAATGGTAAAGAATTAACATGATTGGACTTAAATAGAGTAGACATATGTAATATCCTATTTTCTAGAACATGTTTAGGGTTTAATCCTAGATTAAGTATTGCATATACATGCATAACATTAGCATTCATACACGAATTGATATTAGAACACATTACAAAGATAGCATATGCACTCAATTGACTTATTCTGGGGCATAAAAAATGTTAAGTGATCATGATGTGAATTATGAATTAATATGTCTTGAATTTTGGTATGATTGGGTTTCAATTAGTAAATTGGAATTAATGTTATGTATTGGTAAATTGATGGATTAAAATGTACATTTAGACTAGGACAAATGCCAAGTGGTAGGATAAATTGATATATGAAAAATTAGGATGATTTAGCCTATAATTAAGTGACATTTGACATAGTGAAATTGGTGACAAATGGACTAGTAATTAAATGATAATTGGATCAATTAGTATGTGACAAATGGATCAATTATTGCGTGACATGTGGACTATTTATAATGAGACATATGGACTAATTAACTGATGCCATATGGCAGCATCTTGATGAGACAAATGTAATACATGTACCCGTAAGTCCTATAGAAAGGTGTCGATACGGCGATTAGACTTTAATGTACCAGCGTCAAGGGTACGAGGATCGCTTAATCAGTTGTGCCCAGCACACGATTGGCCAATCGTTTTCCCACCAATCATAAAACAAATCATGTCCAATTATTAAGTATAAAATCAAGTAAGGCACCATGTGTCACGACCTGGTGCCACATCAGGCCCATGACAACCACCACATACTCGGGCTAAGGACACTCGTAGTATCCTTAATCTGACTATGCAAGGCTAATTGAATATTTTTTAAAAAATTTGGGCAGCATAATGGTTGTATTTTAAAAATCCAAAACCTGCAAACGATTTAAAATACACTTCTATATTCCCATCCAACCACAACTTCAGGACTCTCTAGTCCACTCAAGGCAATCTCAACAGCAGTGATGAAAATGCGTACATAAAATCATTTATAAACACCAAACAGTCAGAAGTTAACTTACAAAGTCATAAGGCATAACTATATAACACAGTTCATGAGACACTAGACAACAAAAGTAAAAACAAAGAAACTACCCATATGTGGTAATATCCCGAAAATGTCAAAAGACCCCACGATCTACTTAGAGCTTCAAACTCACTAAATTAACCTACTTGGTTGGAAAGCGGAGGGGGGTGAGTACACTAGGTACTCAGTGAGTAGGAAAAACATATAACACAAATAGAATTCGATCATACAAAGACGATGTAGGTAACCTGTGAAGGGAATATACATGACATAAAAGTACATAGGCCCATCCTATGCCTCATCATATACCGGTTAGGAATTACATAGGCCCAGTCTATTAATCACCCATTCGGTAGATATAGGTTCCAGTTTCAGTATACAAATGCATAAAAACATCAGATGTATAAATCAAAATCTCATTAGAAAACAATTATCAGACTAAAACAAAACAATAATGAGTGACACCACTAGTCGGCCAAACTAATGTGCATACCCACCGATTATTGGTGTTGGCTCGACTTTCATCTATGGTGAGTTTGGACTATAGTCGACAAGAGCGTCATAACCCTAGGTGATGACCTCATCGGTGTCCAAATCCTAGGTGTGGAATCACCAGCAAGTCCCATAGAAAGGTATCGATATGGTGACTCGACTTTCATGTACCAACATCAAGGGTATGGGGGTCGCTTAATCATAATCAGTTGTGCCCAGTACACGATTGACCAATCATTTTCTCACCAATCACAAAAATCATATACAACATTTGAGTATCAAAAATCAAGTAAGGCATCATGCCTTTATTTATCGGTCCAACCAATAAAATGAAACCTTGTTGTGGCTCTAAGCCCAAAGAGAAGACATACTCGTAGCATATATGACTTGGTTATGCATATGAAAGTTCCAAAATATTATTTCATGAAATAAAAGTCATCTTTTGTATTCCAAGTGGGAAGTTGCTCAAAAATGTAGTTTTAGAAAATAAAACGTTGTCTTTTACATTTCAAGTTCAAATTAGTTGAAAACAATATCATTTCTCAAAACACATAATAAAAAATATCTGTTGCACTCTAAGTGTAAAGAGTTATTAAAAACAATGTCATTTATTAAATATCTAAGTGTATTAGGATCCATTTGAAAATCATTTCTACCATACGTTGCCTAGGTTCAAAATTCACATACAAGTCATCATGCTTGTCTTAGGATGTTCTAATCCCATTTGAGAAATATGGTTTTCCCAACTCACCTCAAAAGAAGATATACTCTCTCTTAACTTCAACAATCCTCGGTATGAATTCCCTAATTCACGGCTCCTGATCCTTTATACATAAAAAGACATACAATGAAATTACTACTTAAACATAAATTTCATATTTATACACCGTCACATTAGCTTCTCTTTTTGCATTTTCTAAGGCATTTAATGCCTTTAATCCAAACTTACTCATTTCATAACATAATTAAGCACATATTTATCCAAGCATATTAGGCCTTTACTTGTCATTCTAAGCAACAATTCAAGTTCCCTCTAAGTAATCATGAAAGCCTCTTTCCAATGCACACCATCAAAATCCTTAAATCCTAAACCAAGTTCACTTAGGCATTTTATCAAACATCTAAAGGAATAAACTTGAAAGCCTCCTTCTAATGTACTTCTTCCTCATTTTCCATCATCAATTCACTTCATACATACTTAATTAACATCATAGAGTTCATTTAAACTATCAATTTCAAAAGATATTCAAAAATTCACAAAGTTTCACCTAAAGGGGAAATTTTCAGTTTTGACTTAAAGAACCCTCTCCATGACCCATTTCATTCATATAAACCATGTTTCATGCATATTCAAGCATGGAGAACAACATATCTTAACACCAATCTCAAAATCATATGTAGAGAGAGATGAGACAAAATTTACCTAAACCTTCCTTTAGTGATATCTTCAAATCTTTTGAGAATTTTTCAAATCTAATGATAGATTTGATTTCTTTGACCCCAAATTAGATTAGAACACCTTGGTTTGAGTTGAAAAACCAAAAAGAAGGGTGAATTTTGATGATGGCCAAAACTTTCTCTTGTTCCTCTCTTTTCTCCTTTCTTCTCCACTTAGTGTTTTAAGTCTTAAATGGGGGGTGCACGTCCATACATAAGAACAGTCTAGAATTTTGACTCTTATTTGACCAAAATATGGTGAATTTATTATTTTGCCCTTAGATTGTATGAAATTACCATTTTACCCTCCAAACTTTTCTAAATTTGCAATTAAGCCCAAAATTTAGACATCCCCAAAACTTTTATTTTCATTTTGGTCCTCGGACTTTTGAAAATTATAATTAAGCCCCTTACCTTTATAAAATTATGAATTGGTCCTCCAAGAATTTAAAAATTACATTTAAGTCCTTTAACTTTTGACAATTTGCAAATAAACCCTTATATACATCAACTTTTCCAATTAAGCTTTCTAAGTGTCCCATGAGTCTATAAATCATGTCTAATCACTTCTAAGGCATTAGAAATCATTTAATTTAACCACCATGGTCATATCCATCCAATGAGCTCAGTTTTATCCACTTAAAAGCTCATATGTCGAAAATCTCCAAGATTCTGCATTACCGATGAATTCCAAGTTCATATAAGGGCATATAATATTATAAATCATTAACATATACACCCAAATGACTTAAATACATCTTTGAACTCATATACAACCATATGTATATATCAATATACAATAGTATCTCCAAATATAGTACAATACAAAAGGGCTCCAAAAGTCTGGTGTTACACCATGCCTTTATTTATCGGTTCAATCGATAAAATGAAACCTTATCATGGCTTTAAGCCAAAAGAGATCAAAAACATGCAACACACTTGACTTGATTATGCATATGTAAATTCCAAAACATTATCTCATGAAATAAAAGCCATCTTTTGTACTCTAAATGCAAAATTGTTCAAAACTGTAGTTTCAAAAAATAAAACGTTGTCCTTTACATTTGAATTTCAGATTGGTGGAAAACAATATCATTTCTCAAAATACATAATAAAGACATGAACTACACTCTAAGTGCAAAGAGTTATTAAAATTCATGTCATTTACTAAATACCTAAGCATATTAGCATCCATTTGAAATTCAAGTCTACCATACGTTGCCTAGGTTCAAAATTCACATAAAAGTCATCATGCTTGTCTTAGGATGTTCTAATCCTATTTGAGAAATATGGTCCCCCCAACTCACCTCAAAGAAGATATACTCTCTCTTAACTTCAACAATCCTCAGTACAAGTTTCCTAATTCACGGCTCCCCATCCTTTATACATAACAGGACATACAATGAAATTACTACTCAAACATAAATTTCATTAAAGGCATTAAATGTCTTTAAAAAATGCAAAAGAGAAGCTAATGTAATGGTGTATAAATTTCACATTTATACACCATTACATTAGCTTCTCTTTTGCATTTTTTAAAGGCATTTAATGCCTTTAATCCAAACTTACTCATTTCACAACATAATTAAGCACATCTTTATCCAAGCATATTAGGCCTTTACTTGTCATTATAAGCAACAATTCAAGTTCCCTCTAAGTAATCATGAAAGCCTCTTTCCAATGCACACCATCAAAATCCTTAAATCCTAAACCAAGTTCACTTAGGCATTTTATCAAACACCTAAAGGCATAAACTTGAAATCCTCCTTCTAATGTACTTCTTCCTCATTTTTCATCATCAATTCACTTCATACATACTTAATTAACATCATAGAGTTCATTTAAACCATCAATTTGAAAAGATATTCAAAAATTCACAAAGTTTCATCTAAAGGGGACAATTTCGGTTTTGACTTAAAGAACCCTCTGTAACATCCCGTCACTGTCATTAAGGGTATTTTGGTTATTATGAGTCATACTGATAGGTTTCACTGCATTCATTGAATGAGCATGTTACTGGCCTCTAATTGTAGAGGAACAGGTTTAATGCATATGCATTTATCCATAGGTACATGCATTCATGATTTCCGGTATTTAATTGTAAGTAAGAACTGACTGAGTTGACTGAAACTAACTGGATTGAGAATTTGAGTAATCGAGTGCAATTGACTGATTTGATACTGTTTATGAGTGACTGGTAATTTATAATGGCTTATAGGAAATTCTCGTGAAATTCGGGAGATAATGCCCGGACCGGAAAGTTTTTGGGCGACTGACTGACTGACCCTACAGTACTGAAAGCACTGTCCAATGGCAATGGAAAAATTAGAATTTTACTGATAGGAAATAATTATGTGGAACCATTGGGATTTAGAGACTGAAATTTGGACTGACTTGGAGACTTAGGTCTATAAATACTAGGTTTGAGGAATTTGGGGAAAACACCTAAGGCAATTTCACGTTTCTCTTCTTTCCCCCCTACTGTGACTTGCGATTTCCTCCCATTGGTAAGGATTCCTCGATTTTCTTTATGGATTCTTTCCCTTGAGATGAGGTTAACTGATTGACTGTTATTGGTGAAGGTTAGAGGCTCTGGGATTAGTGAATCGTTGAGCTTGAAGGATTTTAGGGTTTCGGAGGATTTTGAGGAATCCGTAGCTTGATCTGTGATTTGGTAAGTTTTAAGAGCTTTGATGTTGTTATGGATGATTCTTACTGTATTTATGGCATTTATTATATTTGATCGGGTAGTTGGGAGTGTTTATGGATGGGTTTTGTTATTGATGATTACCGTAGGAGTATATAGGGTGAAGTGTGGATTTGTGGAGGTAGATTATCGATTTGTTGATGGATAGAGTTATATGGATGATTGAATATGCTAAGGTTGCCGATGATGATATTGCTTGATTTATGTGTATTGAAGTTTACGGTGAGTTGCAGAATCGAAACTGGAAATCTGGACCGGTGTGTTTAAAAGCTATGTGTTGGGGAAGAAGGAGAGCTGTGCGTAGTGGATTTAGGTTGGAGACCGCACAGCTCCGTGAGGAGCTCGGCATGCGGACGAGCAGTGAGTAGCTCGGCATGCGGACGAAGCGGTGAGTACTTCGGCATGCGGACGAAGCGATGAGTAGCTTCGACATGCGGACGAAGCGGTGAGGAGCTTCGGCATGCGGACGAAGCGGTGAGGAGCTCGACATGCGGACGGCGGTGAGAGCTCGGCATGCGGACGAGCGAGGAGTAGCTCGGCATGCGGACGAGCGATGAGGAGCTTCGGCATGTGGGCGAGCTGCGAGTAGCCCGCATCTTAACGCAGCTGCGGATCGATCGATCATCCGAAAGCGACCGACCGACGAAGTTGCGATCGTTCGGCTATCGAGCACCGAAAGCGACGAAGCTTTGGGAGTCGCCTTCACGCCTGGCAGCGGCGATGGATCGGGCGGTCTGCGTAGCTAGTCGATAAGCGAGCGGTTTAGCGTGCGGGCTAGGGCTCACGCCGAGTCGACACTGTGGCATGCGGGTGAACGCCAGCGCACCCATGGTCGCAACCTTGCCCTAGTCGTCCGAAGAGGAGTGTTTGAGGCTTTTGGCATTGGGACTTAGGAAATTAACCGATTGAGGTGATTAAGGATTAGATTTGATTTGAAGTTTAAATTGGAATTTTATGGATGTGTTGACCCAAGGAATAGGAAATTGCTATTGGGGATCCTAATTGAGGTAAATTGGTGGATTTTAGGAATGGATCAATTATTGTCAATCAACTCAATGGAGAGTCGAATTGGGTTTTAGCACCGGAATCGTGAGCGTGCATTGTACATTATTTCACCGAGACATATGCATTATGTCATCGTTTTATTGGGCAATAAGTGATGGGTTGTACTTTATTGTTATAGAGGCACCGTTGGACCGTCGTTCCACGGACATTCTTTGGGACTTCAGCAAAGAGCTCGGAAGTTACTGGTGAGTAACCTAGTTGGTTTCTCAAATTCGATTGCTTACATGCTCTACATGAATTACATGCAAAGATGAATTGTATGACTCTTGTATGATTCTTGGCATGTATTGGATTGAATTGCATGTCTTTCTTGAACCGAACTGTCATCGCTACATGATATCGAGATCGAATATTGGGCTTTTATAGCCATACTTCGAACTCTTGAATCTGAATTTCTTGAACATCGCATTGCATGCATAAATGCATGATCGGATAATGGACGTGTCCCAGTTGCTAATTTCCTTTGAAAAGAGCCTAGTGCTCGAATATCGCATTGTGGGGCTTAGCAGGGGAGAAATCTCGACGCGTCCCTACCGCTTTCTTGATCGAGCACTTGGGCACAACATTGAATAAGCTGGAAAAGAGTCACATATGCATTGTATACATGGTGATTGATTTGTGACATTGGTGATTACGTGATGACATGATTTATGTGTATTACGATATGATGCTGCAAATTGTTACATGCTCATGTAAGCGTGAAATGACATTGTAAATGGTTTATCACGTAAATCGTTTTATAATCGTATATGGCTATATGATACCGTTAAGTGAATACTATCTAGATTATGTCAGAGTGTGCGTAATGCATGATTTGAGTGAACCATCGATGATGGTTTCTCACTTGAGTTCGCAAACTCACCCAAATTTGCAACCTATTTTTCAGAATTGTTAGAGTAGACTCTAGCTCAGAAGATCTTTCTTTCTGCCGTGCGAAATTGCTTTGGCGAGGTCGTGATGGCACATAGGTCGGTCATTTGGATTAGTGTTTTGAGGATGACTTAGGATAGATGTTTGTATCAGTCTCTTTTTGGTTTTGTTAGAAACCGATAGACTTGTCTATTCGGATTGGATTCTTGTCTTTGGATAATTATTACTTTGGATGTCAATTTGTTGATTATTGTTATTTTGTGATTTAAAATACTTGATGCCATGGATTTTAGCGAAATTTTACGGTAGTAAATCCTTTATCGTGGGATACGTGTCGGAGCGACCTTGGATTTCGATGTGTACCCTACGGTGGGCGCTACATTTAGTGGTATCAGAGCATGGTTGGCATCTTTTGGGCATAGAGCATTATTAGGCCGGAATCACTGTGTAAGGATAACAGAACTGATCAGAATTTCTTGTCTGTTTAGGTCATCCGTTATGGGAGATCGAGTAGAGCAGCCAGCTGACCAAGAATCGGTAGGAGCTAGTAGGGAGTCCCCTATGCCTCTCTCAGAGGAGTTACCTCCTCGAGTTCCTGTGAGACGGGAACGACGGTATGATCGACTGCGCAAGCAGGGGGCAGTTGATTTCTATGGTAGCACTGACCCTGCGGAGGCTGAGGGATGGCTTGAGAGGACTGAGCGAGTCCTCGATCAGATGGACTGCGACCCTGAGGAGAGGTTCGACTACTCTGTCTCCTTGCTACAGGGTCCTGCATATCGGTGGTGGAGGGCTGTCCGGCGGTACCACCAGGCCCACATACTCGACATGGGATGATTTTCTGAGGGCCTTCAGGGACAATTTCATGCCCAAGGTCTATCTGGAGATGAAGATGCAAGAGTTCTTAGAGTTGAGACAGGGACAGATGACTGTGGCTGACTATGAGGTTCAGTTTAATGAGTTGATGGGCTATGCTTCTGCACTGATTTCTACTGAGGACGACAGATGCCGTAGATTTGAGGGTGGACTCAATTTCGAGATCCGCACCGATGGCCAGAATCGATATGAGCTCATTCTTGGTGAGAGCCGCATTGTCGGGATAAAGCATTGCTTCTGGCGAATCTGTTGAGACCGGACAGGGACCCGACATAAGAGACCTAGTGATAGCCATGGCAAGACCTTGGCAGAGGCTCTGATGGCACAGTAGGCCCTTCAGTCCATTGGAGGGGCAACAGATGGATATGGGCAGAGGCGATTCGCATGCATCGCTAGTGGTGGTGGTAGTAGCCAGAGATCGAGACGATCGCCCTGCATCGTGAGCATTGTGGCAAGAGGCACGATGGAGAGTGCCGATGGTTATCTGGAGCTCGCTGAGGTGCGGCTCGATGGAGCATTGGTGAGGCGCCCGAGACATTGGGAGCCCGATCTACTATGGTGGTAGATCGAGCGATAATACCCGATCCAGCAGAGCCGTGGAGGTGGATCAGCCGAGAGGTCGAGGCCGAGGCCGAGGCCGAGCGAAGGGTTCTGTAGTGGTCGAGGGGTGAGTGGCGTGCAGCAGATCTCAGCGAGGGTCTATGCCATGACACGGCGGGAGGCCCAGGACTCACCGGATGTTGTTCTTTGGTATGCTTCTTATTTACGGTATAGAAGCATATGCATTGTTGGATTCTGGATCCACCCATTCTTTTATTGCACCGCATCTAGCATGTAGACTGCATGGGGATGGCGGAGGTTCTGATATGGGTTAGAGGTGAGTACACCTCTAGGTAGTACAACCGTATTGGGAGAGGTATGTATGGGATGTCGGTCCAGATTAGAAAGCGGTGTTGAGTCTTGATTTGATAATCTTGGCTCTGCGGAGATTGATGTGATATTAGGGATGGGTAGTTAGGCTGTGCATAGAGGTCATTATGGACCGTTACACCAAGGAGGTTGTATTGGATTCCTGGACAGCCTGTGGTGGTGTTTAGAGGAGTCGGTCGGTCGTGCTGCGAGGATGATATCCTTTATGAGTGCCCCGAGATTGATGCGAGGAGGTTGTGAGGCCTATCGGCTCATGTAGTGGATTCTCGAGTTGAGCGAGATTGGAGGATGTTCCGTAGTGAGGGAATTTCCGGATGTTTTCGAGGAGTTACTGGGATTGCCGCTTGAGCGAGAGATAGAGTTTGAGATTGATCTCGTTCGGTGCATCGCTTCTATATCGATCCTCCATATAGGATGGCGCCGGTGGGCGAGAGAGCTTAAGGCTCGATTAGGAACTTTTAGACAAGGGTTTATCGCATCGAGTGTTTCGCCATGGGGAGCTCGGTATTGTTTGTAAAGAAGAAGGATGGGACTCGAGATCGTGCATTGATTATAGGCGGTTGAACCGAAGTGACGATGAAGAATAAGTATCCACCGCTAGGATTGACGATCTATTTGATCGATTCTGCGAGGAGCTCGGTGTTTACTAAGTTAGACTGCGATCGGGTTACTATCGATTGAGGATTGCAGAGGCCGATGTGCCTAAGAGTGCTTTCGGAGTAGGTGCGGGCATTTCGAGTTCTTAGTGATGCCGTTTGGGTTGACTAATGCCCCGGCAGCCTTCATGGCTTTGATGAATAGGATTTTCAGCCTACTGGATCGATTTGTGATAGTGTTTATTGATGACATCTTGGTTTATTCGAGGGATGAGCAGAGCACACCGAGCATCGAGGATAGTGTTGCGGTCATGAGAGAGGCGGTTGTTCGCCAAATTCGCTAAGTGTGAATTTTGGCTTGATGAGATCGTGTTTACGGGACACGTGGTGTCCGTGAGGGTATCGGTGGATCCTCACAAGATAGAGGCGATGATGAGTTGGGAGATTCCGAGGCGTGCGAGTTGAGGAGTTTTCTAGGGTGGCTGGTTATTACGGAGATTCGTCGAGGATTTTCGTTGATCTCGCCCCTCGACGAAGCTATTGAGGAAGAATGTACCGTTCAGATGGGTGAGGATTGCGGAAGAGCTTTAAGGAGCTGAAACATCGGTTGACGACCGCACCGGTGTTGGGCATTCCTTCGGGACCTGGAGGCTTTGTGGTTTCTGATGATGCCTCGCACTGTGGGTTGGGATGTGTATTGATGCAGCATGGGAAAGTTATAGCGTATGCCTCAAGGCGATTGAGGTCTCACGAGGTGAATTATCCAAAGGCATGACTTGGAGTTAGCTGCATAGTATTTGCTCAAGATCTGGAGACACTTATCGTATGGGGGACGCGTTCGGATCTTCACGGACCATAAGAGTTTGAGGTATCTGTTGAGTCGAGGGAGCTCAATTTGAGGCAGAGAAGATGGATAGAGCTATGAAGGATTCTGTTGCACGATTGAGTACCATCCAGGAAAGGCCAATGTAGTGGCCGATGCTTTGAGCAGGAGATCGCATGGTATTGTAGCTCAGATTCAGATGGAGAGATTGCCTAGTCGTCTGATTGAGAGCTCTTAATGTCTGAGATGGATTTGGGGGTGATGGAGCTTGATTATTCTACCGAGGCTCAGCCGATCTTTGCATGCGAGATTCGGAGGGTTCGGGACCGGGACCCGTACTTAGTGAAACCGATTGATAGAGTTGATGATGCATGATTGAGTTTGAGTTGAGAGATGGGACATTATGGATGGGACGGAGGTCGTGTGTGTGCGGATCTTGATGATTTGAGACGGAGATCCTAGAGGAGGCTCATGTAGCGCTTATGCTATGCATCTGGTTCGACCAAGATGTATAACACTGCGAGGCGACATTTCGGTGGCCCGGTATGAAGAGGCAAGTGGCGAATATGTGTCCGGTGTCGACATGTCAACGAGTTAAGGCGAGCATCAAGCTCCGATGGGAAAGTTGCATTCGTTGCCCATTCCGGAGTGGAAGTGGGAGCGAATTACCATGGATTCGTGACAGGTTGCCTAGGACCGAGGCAACATGATGCTATCTGGTCATAGTGGACCGATTGACCAAATCGGCTCACTTCTTGCCGATGAGAGAGAGTAATACTCTCGATCGGTTGGCCCGTAAGTATGTAGCGTAGATTATACGATTGCATGGGGTTCCGTTGTCGATAGTTTGAGCGGGGATCGAGTTTACATCGAGTTCGGAAGAGCCTCGATCGCTATGGGTACTCGATGAATTTCAGACCGCATTCCATCCTCGGTGATGGATGAGTGAGAGGACGATCAAGATCGCTGAGGACATGCTTGGGCATGTGTCTTGGAGTTTAGAGTGCGTGGGATCAATACTTGGCACCGATAGAATTTGCATACAATAACGATGTCGAGCGATATTGGGATGGCACCGTATGAGGCCTTGTATGGCGGCCGTGTAGATCACCTTTGTGTTGGGATGAAGAGGTCGAGATCGATAGAGGGTCCCGAGTGATCCAGGATCTGACAGATAAGATCTGATTGATCGAGAGTCGCATCAAGCGGCTCAATCTGAACGAAGAGTTATGCGGATCGGCGTCGGCGGGTATGGAGTATAGTGTGGGTGATCGAGTATTCCTTGAGTGTCTCCTTGGAAAGGAGTATCGAGATTTGGCCGTAAGGGCAAATTGAGCCCTCGTATATTAGTCCGTTTGAGATCCTTGAGAGGATAGGACCAGCCGCTTCTGAGTTGGCTTTACCGTCGAGATGTCCCGATTGCGTGGCGTGTTTCACGTTAGTATGCTCGACGGTACCGATCGGACCCGACGATGTGATTACGCTCGGGATATCGAGATAGCGGTGATATGAGTTATGTGGAAGAGAAGTGCAGATCATTGGATCACGGGTCAAGCAATTGCGAAACCGGGTGATTCCATTGGTGAAAGTACTTTGGAAGAACCACTCTGCTGAGGAAGCTACTTGGGAGACTGAGGAGCATATGAGGAGCCAATATCCTCATTTATTTGTGGAGACGGTATGAAATTTCGAGGACGAAATTTTATTAGGAGGGGTGAATTGTAACATCCCGTCACTGTCATTAAGGGTATTTTGGTTATTATGAGTCATACTGATAGGTTTCACTGCATTCATTGAATGAGCATGTTACTGGCCTCTAATTGTAGAGGAACAGGTTTAATGCATATGCATTTATCCATAGGTACATGCATTCATGATTTCCGGTATTTAATTGTAAGTAAGAATGATGAGTTATTTGGCCGATTGGATTGAGAATTTGAGTAATCGAGTGCAATTGGTGATTTGATACTATTTATGAGTGATGGTAATTTATAATGGCTTATAGGAAATTCTCGTGAAATTGGGAGATAATGCCGGACCGGAAAGTTTTTGGCGATCGATCGATCGACCTACAAAGATCTTGAAAGCACCGCCCAATGGCAATGGAAAAATTAGAATTTCTTGATAGGAAATAATTATGTGGAACCATTGGGATTTAGAGACTGAAATTTGGATGACTTGGAGACTTAGGTCTATAAATACTAGGTTTGAGAATTTGGGAAAACACCTAAGGCAATTTCACGTTTCTTCTTTCCCCCTACCGTGACTTGCGATTTCCTCCCATTGGTAAGGATTCCTCGATTTTCTTTATGGATTCTTTCCCTTGAGATGAGGTTAACTGATTGACTGTTATTGGTGAAGGTTAGAGGCTCTGGGATTAGTGAATCGTTGAGCTTGAAGGATTTTAGGGTTTCGGAGGATTTTGAGGAATCCGTAGCTTGATCTGTGATTTGGTAAGTTTTAAGAGCTTTGATGTTGTTATGGATGATTCTTACTGTATTTATGGCATTTATTATATTTGATCGGGTAGTTGGGAGTGTTTATGGATGGGTTTTGTTATTGATGATTACCGTAGGAGTGTATAGGGTCGAAGTGTGGATTTGTGGAGGTAGATTATCGATTTGTTGATGGATAGAGTTATATGGATGATTGAATATGCTAAGGTTGCCGATGATGATATTGCTTGATTTATGTGTATTGAGTTTCTGGTGAGTTGCAGAATTGGAAATCTGGAAATCCTGGTGGTGTGTTTAAAAGCTATGTGTTGGGGAAGAAGGAGAGGCATGCGTAGTGGATTTAGGTTGGAGACCGCACAGCTTCGTGAGGAGCTCGGCATGCGGACGAGCAGTGAGTAGCTCGGCATGCGGACGAGCGGTGAGGAGCTTCGGCATGCGACTGAGCGATGAAGTAGCTTCGGCATGCGACGAAAGCGGTGAGGAGCTTCGGCATGCGGACGGCGATGAGGAGCTCGACATGCGACGAAGCGGTGAGGAGCTTCGGCATGCGGACGAGCGATGAGTAGCTTCGGCATGCGGACGAAAGCGATGAGGAGCTTCGGCATGTGGGCGAGCTGCGAGTAACCCGATATCTGAACGAGCTGCGGATCGATCGATCATCCAAAGCGACCAACCGACGAAGTTGCGTATCGTTCGGCTATCGAGCGACCGAGCGGCGAGCTTTGGGAGTCGCTTCGCACGCGCGCAAGCGGCGATGGGCAGGCGATCTGCGTAGCTAGTCAGATGAGCGAGCGGTTTAGCGTGCGGGCTAGGGCTCACGTCCAGGTAGACCTGTGGCATGCGGGTGAACGCCCAAGCGCACCCATGGTCGCAACCTTTGCCCTAGTCGTCCGAAGAGGAGTGTTTGAGGCTTTTGGCATTGGGACTTAGGAAATTAACCGATTGAGGTGATTAAGGATTAGATTTGATTTGAAGTTTAAATTGGAATTTTTATGGATGTGTTCGACCCAAGGAATAGGAAATTGCTATTGGGGATCCTAATTGAGGTAAATTGAGTGGATTTTAGGAATGGATCAATTATTGTCAATCAACTCGATGGAGAGTCGAATTGGGTTTTAGCACCGGAATCGTGAGCGTGCATTGTACATTATTTCACTGAGACATATGCATTACTGTACTGTTTTATTGGGCAATAAGTGATGGGTTGTACTTTATTGTTATAGAGGCACCGTTGGACCGTCGTTCCAAGGACATTCTTTGGGACTTCCGAGCGAGAGCTCGGAAGTTACGGTGAGTAACCTAGTTGGTTTCTCAAATTCTGATTGCTTACATGCTCTACATGAATTACATGCAAAGATGAATTGTATGACTCTTGTGTGATTCTTGACATGTATTGGATTGAATTGCATGTCTTTACTGAACCGAACTGTACTGCTACATGATACTGAGACTGAATACTGGGCTTTTATAGCCATACACTGAACTACTGAATACTGAATTTACTGAACACTGCATTGCATGCATAAATGCATGATCAGATAATGGACGTGTCCCAAGTTGCTAATTTCACTGAAAAGAGCCTAGTGCTCGAATCGTCTTGTGGGGCTTAGCCCAGGGGAGAAATCTCGACGCGTCCCTACTTGTTCTTGATCGAGCACTTGGGCACAACATGAATAAGCGAAAAGAGTCACATATGCATTGTATACACATGACTGATTGATTTGTGACATTGACTGATTACGTGATGACATGATTTACTGTGTATTACGATATGATGCTGCAAATTGTTACATGCTACTGTAAACTGTGAAATGACATTGTAAATGGTTTATCACTGTAAATCGTTTTATAATACTGTATATGGCTATATGATCTTTGTTAAGTGAATACTCTTGATTATCTTTGACGCCGTGTGCGTAATGCATGATTTGAGTGAACCATCGATGATGGTTTCTCACTGAGTTCGCAAACTCACCCAAATTTGCAACCTATTTTTCAGATGTTAGAGTAGACTCTAGCTCAAGATCTTTCTTTCTGCCGAAATGCGAGCTGCTGGCGAGGGTCGTGATGGCACATAGGTCGGTCAACTTGGATTAGTGTTTTGAGGATGACTTAGGATAGATGTTTGTATCGGTCTCTTTTTGGTTTTGTTAGGAGACTGATAGACTTGTCTATTCGGATTGGATTTATGTTACTGGATAATTATTACTTTGGATGTCAATTTGTTGATTACTGTTATTTTGTGATTTAAAATACTTCGATGTCATGGATTTTAGCGAAATTTTCTGGTAGTAAATCCTTTATCATGGGATACGTGTCGGAGCGACCTTCGGGTTTCCCGATGTGTACCCTACGGTGAGGGGGCACTACACCCTCTCCATGACACATTTCATTCATATAAACCATGTTTCATGCATATTCAAGCATGGAGAGCAACATATCTTAACACCAATCTCAAAATCATAATGTAGAGAGAGATGAGACAAAATTTACCTAAACATTCCTTTAGTGATATCTTCAAATCCTTTGAGAATTTCTCAAATTTAATGATAGATTTGAGTTCTTTGATCCCAAATTAGCTTAGAACACCTTGGTTTGAGTTGAAAAACTAAAAAGAAGGGTGAATTTTGATGATGGCCAAAACTTCATCTTCTTCCTCTCTTTTCTCCTTTCTTCTCCTTTCTCTTAATTAAAACTTAGTGTTGTAAGTCTTAAATGGGGGGTGCATGTCCATACATAAGAATAATCTAGAATTTTGACTCTTATTTGACCAAAATATGGTGAATTTACTATTTTGCCCTTAGATTGTATGAAATTACCATTTTACCCTCCAAACTTTCCTAAATTTGCAATGAAGCCCAAAATTTAGGCATCTCCAAAACTTTTATTTTCATTTTGGTCCTCGGACTTTTGAAAATTATAATTAAGCCCCTTACCTTTATAAAATTATGAATTGGTCCTACAAGAATTGAAAAATTACATTTAAGTCCTTTAACTTTTGACAATTTGCAAATAAGCCCTTATATACATAAACTTTTTCAATTAAACTTTCTAAGTGTCCCATGAGTCTATAAATCATGTCTAATCACCTCTAAGGCATTAGAACTCATTTAATTTAACCACCATGTTCATATCCATCCAATGAATTCAGTTTTATTCACTTAAAAGCTCATATGTCGGAAATCTCCAAGATTCTGCATTACTGATGAATTCCAAGTTCATATAAGGGCATATAACATTATAAATCATTAACATATGCACCCAAATGACTTAAATACATCTTTGAACTCATATACAACCTTATGTATATATCAATATACAATAGTATCTCCAAATACAGTACAACACAAAAGGGCTCCGAAAGTTCGGTGTTACACCATGCCTTTATTTATCGGTCCGATCGATAAAATGAAACCTTATCATGGCTTTAAGCCAAAAGAGAACAAAAACATACATCACACTTGACTTGATTATGCATATGTAAATTCCAAAACATTATCTCATCAAATAAAAGACATCTTTTGTACTCTAAAAGCAAAATTGTTCGAAACTATAGTTTCAAAAAATAAAACATTGTCCTTTACATTTGAAGTTCAGATTGGTGGAAAACAATATCATTTCTCAAAACACATAATAAAGACATGAACTGCACTCCAAGTGCAAAGATTTATTAAAATCCATGTCATTTATTAAATACCTAAGCATATTAGCATCTATTTGAAATTCAAGTCTACCATACGTTGCCTAGGTTCAAAATTAACATACAAGTCATCATGCTTGTCTTAGGATGTTCTAATCTTATTTGAGAAATATGGTCCCCCCAACTCACCTCAAAGAAGATATAATCTCTCTTAACTTCAACAATCCTCCTTCTAATATACTTCTTCCTCATTTTCCATCATCAATTCACTTCATACATACTTAATTAACATCATAGAGTTCATTTAAACCATCAATTTCAAAAGATATTCAAAAATTCACAAAGTTTCACCTAAAGGGGACAATTTCGATTTTGACTTAAAGAACCCTCTCCATGACACATTTCATTCATATAAACCATGTTTCATGCATATTCAAGCATGGAGAACAACATATCTTAACAACAATCTCAAAATCATAATGTAGAGAGAGATGAGACAAAATTTACCTAAACCTTCCTTTAGTGATATCTTCAAATCATTTGAGAATTTCTCAAATCTAATGATATATTTCAGTTCTTTGACCCCAAATTAGCTTAGAACACCTTGGTTTGAGTTGAAAAACCAAAATGAATGGTGAATTTTGATGATGGCCAAAACTTCCTCTTCTTCCTCTCTTTTGCTCCTTTCTTCTCCTTTATTTTAATTAAAACTTAGTGTTTTAAGTCTTAAATGGGGGGTGCACGTCCATACATAAGAATAGTCTAGAATTTTGACTCTTATTTGACCAAAATATGGTGAATTTACCATTTTGCCCTTAGATTGTATGAAATTACCATTTTACCCTCCAAACTTTCCTAAATTTGCAATTAAGCCCAAAATTTAGGCATCTCCAAAACTTTTCTTTTCATTTTGGTCCTCGAACTTTTGAAAATTATAATTAAGCCACTTTATAAAATTATGAACTGGTCCTCCAAGATTTGAAAATTACATTTAAATCCTTTAACTTTTGACAATTTGCAAATAAACCCTTATATACATCAACTTTTCCAATTAAGCTTTCTAAGTGCTCCATGAGTCTATAAATCATTTCTAATCTCCTCTAAGGCATTAGAACTCATTTAATTTAACCACCATGGTCATATCCATCCATTGGACTCGATTTTATCCACTTAAAAGCTCATATGTTGGAAATCTCCAAGATTCTGCATTACCGATGAATTCCAAGTTCATATAAGTGCATATAACATTATAAATCATTAACATATACACCCAAATGACTTAAATACATCTTTGAACTCATATACAGTCATATGTATATATCAATATACAATAGTATCTCCAAATATCCTACAACATAAAAGGGCTCTGAAAGTTTGGTATTCTTAAGGGACTTGTACTGCAGTGGTATAGTACGTTAATGTTGAAATAAACAAACAGAATTATTATGCAAGGTATGCATATCAACAATACTGTGAAAATCATTACGCATATGGAGACTTGTTTGAGTCAAAGGAAAGGAACAGAAGAAGCATCTTGCGAGGGGGAGCGAAATGACTCAAACTCGCAAAGGCCAGCGATTGGGAGAAATTACTCAAATTCGCGAGGGCAAGCCCTCGCCCTCGCGAGATTGGGAGAAACTTTTCTTTTTTTATTTTATAATTAAAATTAGTAGTAATTTTAATTTTAATTTTCTTTTTATTATTTAATGAATTTATTTTCATTAAGTTTGTTTGTTTTATTTATTTATATTAATAATATGTTATGAATAATAATAAACATTTTAATAATAATAATAATGATGATAATAATAATAATAATAATGATAATAAAATAACAGTAATAATAATAACAATATTTAATATTAATAAGGAATTTAATAATAATAATAATAATAATAAATTTTATAAATAGTTTTCCCAATAAATTTAATAATAATATTTAACAGATAATTATAATAATAAAATAAAATAATAATAATAATAATAATAATAATAACAACAACAACAACAACAACAATAATAATAATAATAATAATAATAATAATAATAATAATAATAATAATAATAATAATAATAATAATAATAATAATAATAATAATAATAATAATAATAATAATAATAATAATAATAATAATAATAATAATAATAATAATAATAATAATAATAATAATAATAATAATAATAATAATAATAATAATAATAATAATAATAATAATAATAATAATAATAATTAATCGTGAAGGATCCGCCCCCGAAAATGGTATCAGAGCTAGTAATTACAAAAATACCCCGAGAACGAGGATAAATGCAAGATCAATCTATAGAACAAGTTGAGAAGAATATTCAAATACAATTACATGAAGTAACTGATTTAATACAAAAATTACATCTAACCCCTCTCGAAAAAGAAGAATATATTGGTCCCGTCTTTTCAAATGAACATAAGGATGAAATAATCTTAGGTTATGAATCGATCAAGATCAAGAACTTTTTATGGATAATGATGAAAAACTTGAAAGTAGTAACACTCGAGAATTAAAATTAAAAGAAAATTAGGAGATAAGCGAAAACCACATTTCAACCTTCAAGCTATACTTGAAAAATGATAAAGATGATTTTTACATCAACAAGGATATTATTATAAAGGCACAAAATACGAAAATATCCGGATGAATATAAACCAAAATTTCAAAATTAACAAGCGATAATATATTAAATCTAGACTGTACAACAAATCTTTGAAGAAATCTTTCAAGAATGGTTTTCCAAAATATTATTATTATTACAAGTAGAAAAACCTTTTGGTAATAAATCTGCAACTAAAGATTCTCTCTATTATTTTGTCATATATAAAACTTGAGAATAGTACAAGAATTTTTAAGAGATAATGCACAAGCTTTACAAAATACACCTCATTATCTTAGTCAACTTACGATGAAGATAAATTTGAAATTATTGGAGAAGAAATATATAAGGAATTTTTGGAAAAGATATTATATTTCATCAAGAGATATACTAAAAGAAAAGCGATTAAAAGCATTAAGACATTTAAACAATTTAATGATATGTGATATTAATTACTTAGAAACTTTTATTTGTGAATTTAAAAACATTATTATAAATTACCTGAGTCGAACAAGAAATGTATATTAACATTTTATTCAAAATTACCATATCCTTTTAATCTAAAAGTCCAACAACAATTCTATGAACGAATAGAAAATAATACAATCGCTCATAATTTAGGAGGAGCTATATTGGTAGCCCGAGACTTATTAGTTGATTATTGTATAGAAGCCCAGTTAAAAAGAACATTAAAACATAAGAATTTAAAAATGTGTTGCGATCAAAATGCAGACATACCTCAGCAATATGGATGTAATAGAACTTACTCCACTTATAAAAAGAAAAAGAAAATATTTAATCCAAGATATAAGAAACATTATTCACGAAAGTTTCGATGGAAAAAATATAAACCACAACGCTATCAACCTAAAACTTATCCAAAATATTTTCGTAGATATAAATTTAATCCCAAATATAAAAACAGAAAACAATTTTGTCCTAAAAAGAAAAAAGATTGTAAATGTTGGATCTGTAAAGAAGAAGGTCATTATGCAAATGAATGTCCTAAAAAGAAAGAAAAATCATATAATAATAAAGTACAAATATTACATTCAGCCTTAGAACATCAATTAGAACCAATTGAATCAGATTATAATACAGATACATCTCTCTACATTTATGAATCTTTATCTAATGAATCAGATATCCAAAACTCTGAATCAAACTCCGAATTCCAATTCAACATTTATTCAAGTAATAGTTCAGAAAACGAATACTAAAGTACATGCATATATAGATACTGGAGCAACTATCTGTATAGCATCAAAACAATTAGATTTAAAATGGAAGAAATTACACAAACCATTACAAGTAAAAATCGCCGATGGAAGTTTTAATTCCATCTGGTATGTTAGTTATTATAACACTATTATTATTGAAAACTACACTTTTATCATACCATCAATCTATCAAAAAGAATCAGGATTACCTTTAATACTTGGAAATAATTTTCTTAAATTATATAACCCTTTTTGTCAGTATTTACATTACATTACTTTGAGAACCCCTTATATTAAGAAAATAAACCAAAAATCTATTATTTTACGAATCCCTATTTATCATACGTCTTATTATCAACAATTAAAAACAGTCAATGAGAAACTTACTAACTTACATTTTTATCTATTAAATAATTCAACCATACAAACTGAAGTCGATAATTTATTAGATCAAGTATGTAGTGAAAATCCATTAGATCCCACAAAAAATCATAATATAGAAATCATTGAAATTAAATTAAAAGATCCTCTTGAAGTCAATATTAAGAATAATATACCATATACTCCCTTAGATGTAAAAGAATTTACACAAGAATGTAAAGAATTACTTGAAAAGGATTAATTACACCCAAGTACTAGTAAACATTACTTTTGACTTTTTATGTCAATAATTCAATTTGAAAAAAACGAGGCAAAAGAAGAATGGTTATCAATTATCGAAAATTAAATGAAGCAACTATAGGAGATGTTTATAAATTACCACGAAAAGACTATATTATTAATAAACTAAAAGGTCATATTTGGTTCACAACATTAGATGCAAAATCGGGATATTGGCAATTACGATTACATGATAATACAAAAGCATTTGACATTCACTTGTCCACCTCAAAACATTATCAATGGAATGTATTACCCTTTGGATTAAAACAAGCACCAAGTATTTACCAACGATTTATGGATAATAATCTTATCGGTTTAGAAGAATATACTTTTGTATATATTGATGATATTATTATTTATTCAAATCGGGATAAATTAGATCATTTAAAGAAAGTTAAAATTGTCTTACAAAGATGTAAAGACAAAGGTTTAATCTTAAGCAAGCGAAAAGCAAAAATAGCACAACAAACAATTGAATATTTAGGTATTCAATTCAATCATCATGGTTATTTACAATTACAACCTAATATTTTGCAAAAATTACAAGAATTTCTGATCAACTAACAAGCAGGGCGGCCCGAGCCCATACACGGCGCTCGATACCCTTATCTACCCAAAACTCGAGTTTTGGGTAGATAAGTGGTATCGAGCGATCGTGTACGGGCCTGGTTGCCTTACGCCTCGTGTTCGAGTTGAAAGACATCCACCGCTTCGATCCGGCGCTTTACGCAATGAGCGTGGTGGGTATAAAAGGTTTGATAACGCCCTACCTTCAACTCGAGTTTTGGGTAGATAAGTGAAAAGTGGTATCGGGCGTCCGGTATGGGCTGGGCTGCCCTAAATCTTGTGTTCGAGTTGAAAGACATCCATCGCTTCGATCCGCGCCTACGCAGCGAAGCGTGGTGGGTATAAAAGGTTTGATAACGCCCTACCTTCAACTCGAGTTTTGGGTAGATAAGTGGTATCAGAGCTAATAATTACAAAAATACCCCGAGAACGAGGATAAATGCAAGATCAATCTATAGAACAAGTTGAGAAGAATATTCAAATACAATTACATGAAGTAACTGATTTAATACAAAAATTACATCTAACCCCTCTCGAAAAAGAAGAATATATTGGTCCCGTCTTTTCAAATGAACATAAGGATGAAATAATCTTAGGTTATGAATCGATCAAGATCAAGAACTTTTATGGATAATGATGAAAACACGAAAGTAGTAACACTCAAGAATTAAAATTAAAAGAAAATTAGGAGATAAGCGAAAACCACATTTCAACCTTCAAGCTATACTTGGAAAAATGATAAAGATGATTTTTACATCAACAAGGATATTATTATAAAGGCACAAAATACGAAAATATCCAGATGAATATAAACCAAAATTTCAAAATTAACAAGCGATAATATATTAAATCTAGATCTGTACAACAAATCTTTGAAGAAATCTTTCAAGAATGGTTTTCCAAAATATTATTATTATTACAAGTAGAAAAACCTTTTGGTAATAAATCTGCAACTAAAGATTCTCTCTATTATTTTGTCATATATAAAACTTCGAGAATAGTACAAGAAATTTTAAGAGATAATGCACAAGCTTTACAAAATACACCTCATTATCTTAGTCAACTTACGATGAAGATAAATTTGAAATTATTGGAGAAGAAATATATAAGGAATTTTTGGAAAAGATATTATATTTCATCAAGAGATATACTAAAAGAAAAGCGATTAAAAGCATTAAGACATTTAAACAATTTAATGATATGTGATATTAATTACTTAGAAACTTTTATTTGTGAATTTAAAAACATTATTATAAATTACCTAGAGTCGAACAAGAAATGTATATTAACATTTTTATTCAAAAATTACCATATCCTTTTAATCTAAAAGTCCAACAACAATTCTATGAACGAATAGAAAATAATACAATCGCTCATAATTTAGGAGGAGCTATATTGGTAGCCCGAGACTTATTAGTTGATTATTGTATAGAAGCCAGTTAAAAGAACATTAAAACATAAGAATTTAAAAATGTGTTGCGATCAAAATGCAGACATACCTCAGCAATATGGATGTAATAGAACTTACTCCACTTATAAAAAGAAAAAGAAAATATTTAATCCAAGATATAAGAAACATTATTCACGAAAGTTTCGATGGAAAAAATATAAACCACAACACTATCAACCTAAAACTTATCCAAAATATTTTCAGAGATATAAATTTAATCCCAAATATAAAAGCAGAAAACAATTTTGTCCTAAAAGAAAAAAGATTGTAAATGTTGGATCTGTAAAGAAGAAGGTCATTATGCAAATGAATGTCCTAAAAAGAAAGAAAAATCATATAATAATAAAGTACAAATATTACATTCAGCCTTAGAACATCAATTAGAACCAATTGAATCAGATTATAATACAGATACATCTCTACATTTATGAATCTTTATCTAATGAATCAGATATCCAAAACTCTGAATCAAACTCAATTCCAATTCAACATTTATTCAAGTAATAGTTCGAAAGCGAATACTAAAGTACATGCATATATGAAGATTTGGAGCAACTATCATATAGCATCAAAACAATTAGATTTAAAATGGAAGAAATTACACAAACCATTACAAGTAAAAATCGCCGATGGAAGTTTTAATTCCATCGGTATGTTAGTTATTATAACACTATTATTATTGAAAACTACACTTTTATCATACCATCAATCTATCAAAAGAATCGGGATTACCTTTAATACTTGGAAATAATTTTCTTAAATTATATAACCCTTTTGTCAATATTTACATTACATTACTTTGAGAACCCTTATATTAAGAAAATAAACCAAAATCTATTATTTTACGAATCCTATTTATCATACGTCTTATTATCAACAATTAAAAGCAGTCGATGAGAAACTTACTAACTTACATTTTATCTATTAAATAATTCAACCATACAAACTGAAGTCGATAATTTATTAGATCAAGTATGTAGTGAAAATCCATTAGATCCCACAAAAATCATAATATAGAAATCATTGAAATTAAATTAAAAGATCCTCTTGAGAAGTCAATATTAAGAATAATATACCATATACTCCCTTAGATGTAAAAGAATTTACACAAGAATGTAAAGAATTACTTGAAAAGGATTAATTACACCCAAGACTAGTAAACATTCTTTTGACTTTTTATGTCAATAATTCAATTTGAAAAGAAACGAGGCAAAAGAAGAATGGTTATCAATTATCGAAAATTAAATGAAGCAACTATAGGAGATGTTTATAAATTACCACGAAAAGACTATATTATTAATAAACTAAAAGGTCATATTTGGTTCACAACATTAGATGCAAAATCGGGATATTGGCAATTACGATTACATGATAATACAAAAGCATTAATGACATTCACTTGTCCACCTCAAAACATTATCAATGGAATGTATTACCCTTTGGATTAAAACAAGCACCAAGTATTTACCAACGATTTATGGATAATAATCTTATCGGTTTAGAAGAATATACTTTTGTATATATTGATGATATTATTATTTATTCAAATCGGGATAAATTAGATCATTTAAAGAAAGTTAAAATTGTCTTACAAAGATGTAAAGACAAAGGTTTAATCTTAAGCAAACGAAAAGCAAAAATAGCACAACAAACAATTGAATATTTAGGTATTCAATTCAATCATCATGGTTATTTACAATTACAACCTAATATTTTGCAAAATTACAAGAATTTCTGATCAACTAACAAGCGGGCGGCCGGGCCCGTATACTCGGCGCTACGATACCAACTATCTACCCAAAACTCGAGTTTGGGTAGATAAGTGGTATCGATCGCCCGTGTCGGGCCTCGGCTGCTTCTACGCTCTCGTGTTCGAGTTGCGACATCCATCGCTTCGATCCGCGCCTTACGCAATGAGCGTGGTGGGTATAAAAGGTTTGATAACGCCTACCTTGACTCGAGTTTTGGGTAGATAAGTGAAAAGTGGTATCGAGGCGTCCGGTATGGGCCTGGGCTGCCCCTACGTCTTGTGTTCGAGTTGCAGCACATCCACTGCTTCCGATCCGGCGCCTTACGCAGCGAAGCGTGGTGGGTATAAAAGGTTTGATAACGCCCTACCTTCAACTCGAGTTTTGGGTAGATAAGTGGTATCAGAGCTAATAATTACAAAAATACCCCGAGAACGAGGATAAATGCAAGATCAATCTATAGAACAAGTTGAGAAGAATATTCAAATACAATTACATGAAGTAACTGATTTAATACAAAAATTACATCTAACCCCTCTCGAAAAAGAATAATATATTGGTCCCGTCTTTTCAAATGAACATAAGGATGAAATAATCTTAGGTTATGAATCTGATCAAGATCAAGAACTTTTTATGGATAATGATGAAAAACCTGAAAGTAGTAACACTCAAGAATTAAAATTAAAAGAAAAATTAGGAGATAAACGAAAAACCACATTTCAACCTTCAAGCTATACTTGGAAAAATGATAAAGATGATTTTTTACATCAACAAGGATATTATTATAAAGGCACAAAAATACGAAAATATCCAGATGAATATAAACCAAAATTTCAAAATTAACAAGCGATAATATATTAAATCTAGCTGTACAACAAATTTGAAGAAATCTTTCAAGAATGGTTTTCCAAAATATTATTATTATTACAAGTAGAAAAACCTTTTGGTAATAAATCTGCAACTAAAGATTCTCTCTATTATTTTGTCATATATAAAACTTCGTGAATAGTACAAGAATTTTAAGAGATAATGCACAAGCTTTACAAAATACACCTCATTATCTTAGTCAACTTACGAGATGAAGATAAATTTGAAATTATTGGAGAAGAAATATATAAGGAATTTTTGAAAAGATATTATATTTCATCAAGCGAGATATACTAAAAGAAAAGCGATTAAAAGCATTAAGACATTTAAACAATTTAATGATATGTGATATTAATTACTTAGAAACTTTTATTTGTGAATTTAAAAACATTATTATAAATTACCTAGAGTCGAACAAGAAATGTATATTAACATTTTATTCAAAATTACCATATCCTTTTAATCTAAAAGTCCAACAACAATTCTATGAGCGAATAGAAAATAATACAATCGCTCATAATTTAGGAGGAGCTATATTGGTAGCGAGACTTATTAGTTGATTATTGTATAGAAGCCAGTTAAAAGAACATTAAAACATAAGAATTTAAAAATGTGTTGCGATCAAAATGCGAGACATACCTCGGCAATATGGATGTAATAGAACTTACTCCACTTATAAAAGAAAAGAAAATATTTAATCCAAGATATAAGAAACATTATTCACGAAAGTTTCGATGGAAAAATATAAACCACAACACTATCAACCTAAAACTTATCCAAAATATTTTCGTAGATATAAATTTAATCCCAAATATAAAAGCAGAAAACAATTTAGTCCTAAAAAGAAAAAAGATTGTAAATGTTGGATACGTAAAGAAGAAGGTCATTATGCAAATGAATGTCCTAAAAGAAAGAAAAATCATATAATAATAAAGTACAAATATTACATTCACCTTAGAACATCAATTAGAACCAATTGAATCAGATTATAATACGAGATACATCTCTACATTTATGAATCTTTATCTAATGAATCGGATATCCAAAACTCGAATCAAACTCAATTCCAATTCAACATTTATTCAAGTAATAGTTGAAAACGAATACTAAAGTACATGCATATATGAATCTTTGGAGCAACTATCATATAGCATCAAAACAATTAGATTTAAAATGGAAGAAATTACACAAACCATTACAAGTAAAAATCGCCGATGGAAGTTTTAATTCCATCGGTATGTTAGTTATTATAACACTATTATTATTGAAAACTACACTTTTATCATACCATCAATCTATCAAAAGAATCGGGATTACCTTTAATACTTGGAAATAATTTTCTTAAATTATATAACCCTTTTGTCAAGATTTACATTACATTACTTTGAGAACCCCTTATATTAAGAAAATAAACCAAAAATCTATTATTTTACGAATCCCTATTTATCATACGTCTTATTATCAACAATTAAAAACAGTCAATGAGAAACTTACTAACTTACATTTTTATCTATTAAATAATTCAACCATACAAACTGAAGTCGATAATTTATTAGATCAAGTATGTAGTGAAAATCCATTAGATCCCACAAAAAATCATAATATAGAAATCATTGAAATTAAATTAAAAGATCCTCTTCAGGAAGTCAATATTAAGAATAATATACCATATACTCCCTTAGATGTAAAAGAATTTACACAAGAATGTAAAGAATTACTTGAAAAAGGATTAATTACACCCAGTACTAGTAAACATTCTGCACCAGCTTTTTATGTCAATAATTCAGCTGAAAAGAAACGAGGCAAAAGAAGAATGGTTATCAATTATCGAAAATTAAATGAAGCAACTATAGGAGATGTTTATAAATTACCACGAAAAGACTATATTATTAATAAACTAAAAGGTCATATTTGGTTCACAACATTAGATGCAAAATCAGGATATTGGCAATTACGATTACATGATAATACAAAAGCATTAACAGCATTCACTTGTCCACCTCAAAACATTATCAATGGAATGTATTACCCTTTGGATTAAAACAAGCACCAAGTATTTACCAACGATTTATGGATAATAATCTTATCGGTTTAGAAGAATATACTTTTGTATATATTGATGATATTATTATTTATTCAAATCGGGATAAATTAGATCATTTAAAGAAAGTTAAAATTGTCTTACAAAGATGTAAAGACAAAGGTTTAATCTTAAGCAAGCGAAAAGCAAAATAGCACAACAAACAATTGAATATTTAGGTATTCAATTCAATCATCATGGTTATTTACAATTACAACCTAATATTTTGCAAAAATTACAAGAATTTCCTGATCAACTAACAAGCAGGGGAAGGCCCGTACACAGGGCTCGATACCAACTTATCTACCCAAAACTCGAGTTTGGGTAGATAAATGGTATCGAGCGCCCGTGTAACGGCTGCCCCTACGTCTCGTGTTCGAGTTGCAGCACATCCACTGCTTCCGATCCGGCGCCTTACGCAGCGAAGCGTGGTGGGTATAAAAGGTTTGATAACGCCCTACCTTCAACTCGAGTTTTGGGTAGATAAGTGAAAAGTGGTATCAGAGCGTCCAGGTATGGGCCTGGGCTGCCCCTACGTCTTGTGTTCGAGTTGCAGCACATCCACTGCTTCCGATCCGGCGCCTTACGCAGCGAAGCGTGGTGGGTATAAAAGGTTTGATAACGCCCTACCTTCAACTCGAGTTTTGGGTAGATAAGTGGTATCAGAGCTAATAATTACAAAAATACCCCGAGAACGAGGATAAATGCAAGATCAATCTATAGAACAAGTTGAGAAGAATATTCAAATACAATTACATGAAGTAACTGATTTAATACAAAAATTACATCTAACCCCTCTCGAAAAAGAATAATATATTGGTCCCGTCTTTTCAAATGAACATAAGGATGAAATAATCTTAGGTTATGAATCGATCAAGATCAAGAACTTTTATGGATAATGATGAAAACACGAAAGTAGTAACACTCAAGAATTAAAATTAAAAGAAAAATTAGGAGATAAACGAAAAACCACATTTCAACCTTCAAGCTATACTTGGAAAAATGATAAAGATGATTTTTTACATCAACAAGGATATTATTATAAAGGCACAAAAATACGAAAATATCCAGATGAATATAAACCAAAATTTCAAAATTAACAAGCGATAATATATTAAATCTAGGCTGTACAACAAATCTTTGAAGAAATCTTTCAAGAATGGTTTTCCAAAATATTATTATTATTACAAGTAGAAAAACCTTTTGGTAATAAATCGCAACTAAAGATTCTCTCTATTATTTTGTCATATATAAAACTTCAGAATAGTACAAGAATTTTAAGAGATAATGCACAAGCTTTACAAAATACACCTCATTATCTTAGTCAACTTACAGATGAAGATAAATTTGAAATTATTGGAGAAGAAATATATAAGGAATTTTTGGAAAAGATATTATATTTCATCAAGAGATATACTAAAAGAAAAGCGATTAAAAGCATTAAGACATTTAAACAATTTAATGATATGTGATATTAATTACTTAGAAACTTTTATTTGTGAATTTAAAAACATTATTATAAATTACCTAGAGTCGAACAAGAAATGTATATTAACATTTTTATTCAAAAATTACCATATCCTTTTAATCTAAAAGTCCAACAACAATTCTATGAACGAATAGAAAATAATACAATCGCTCATAATTTAGGAGGAGCTATATTGGTAGCCGAGACTTATTAGTTGATTATTGTATAGAAGCCCGATTAAAAGAACATTAAAACATAAGAATTTAAAAATGTGTTGCGATCAAAATGCAGACATACCTCAGCAATATGGATGTAATAGAACTTACTCCACTTATAAAAAGAAAAAGAAAATATTTAATCCAAGATATAAGAAACATTATTCACGAAAGTTTCGATGGAAAAAATATAAACCACAACACTATCAACCTAAAACTTATCCAAAATATTTTCGTAGATATAAATTTAATCCCAAATATAAAAACAGAAAACAATTTTGTCCTAAAAAGAAAAAAGATTGTAAATGTTGGATCTGTAAAGAAGAAGGTCATTATGCAAATGAATGTCCTAAAAAGAAAGAAAAATCATATAATAATAAAGTACAAATATTACATTCAGCCTTAGAACATCAATTAGAACCAATTGAATCAGATTATAATACAGATACATCTCTCTACATTTATGAATCTTTATCTAATGAATCAGATATCCAAAACTCTGAATCAAACTCCGAATTCCAATTCAACATTTATTCAAGTAATAGTTCAGAAAACGAATACTAAAGTACATGCATATATAGATACTGGAGCAACTATCTGTATAGCATCAAAACAATTAGATTTAAAATGGAAGAAATTACACAAACCATTACAAGTAAAAATCGCCGATGGAAGTTTTAATTCCATCTGGTATGTTAGTTATTATAACACTATTATTATTGAAAACTACACTTTTATCATACCATCAATCTATCAAAAGAATCGGGATTACCTTTAATACTTGGAAATAATTTTCTTAAATTATATAACCCTTTTGTCAATATTTACATTACATTACTTTGAGAACCCTTATATTAAGAAAATAAACCAAAATCTATTATTTTACGAATCCCTATTTATCATCGTCTTATTATCAACAATTAAAACAGTCGATGAGAAACTTACTAACTTACATTTTATCTATTAAATAATTCAACCATACAAACTGAAGTCGATAATTTATTAGATCAAGTATGTAGTGAAAATCCATTAGATCCCACAAAAATCATAATATAGAAATCATTGAAATTAAATTAAAAGATCCTCTTGAAGTCAATATTAAGAATAATATACCATATACTCCCTTAGATGTAAAAGAATTTACACAAGAATGTAAAGAATTACTTGAAAAGGATTAATTACACCCAAGACTAGTAAACATTACTTTTGACTTTTTATGTCAATAATTCAAATTTGAAAAGAAACGAGGCAAAAGAAGAATGGTTATCAATTATCGAAAATTAAATGAAGCAACTATAGGAGATGTTTATAAATTACCACGAAAAGACTATATTATTAATAAACTAAAAGGTCATATTTGGTTCACAACATTAGATGCAAAATCAGGATATTGGCAATTACGATTACATGATAATACAAAAGCATTAACAGCATTCACTTGTCCACCTCAAAAACATTATCAATGGAATGTATTACCCTTTGGATTAAAACAAGCACCAAGTATTTACCAACGATTTATGGATAATAATCTTATCGGTTTAGAAGAATATACTTTTGTATATATTGATGATATTATTATTTATTCAAATCGGGATAAATTAGATCATTTAAAGAAAGTTAAAATTGTCTTACAAAGATGTAAAGACAAAGGTTTAATCTTAAGCAAGCGAAAAGCAAAATAGCACAACAAACAATTGAATATTTAGGTATTCAATTCAATCATCATGGTTATTTACAATTACAACCTAATATTTTGCAAAATTACAAGAATTTCTGATCAACTAACAAGCAGGGCAGACCCGAGGCCCATACAGACGCTCGATACCACTTATCTACCCAAACTCGAGTTTTGGGTAGATAAATGGTATCGATCCTGTAAACGGGCTGCCCTACGCATCGTGTTCGAGTTAAAGACATCCATCGCTTCCGATCCGGCGCTTACGCAATGAGCGTGGTGGGTATAAAAGGTTTGATAGCATACACCTTGACTCGAGTTTTGGGTAGATAAGTGAAAAGTGGTATCGAGGCGTCCGGTATGGGCTGGGCTGCCCTACGTCTTGTGTTCGAGTTGCAAAGACATCCATCGCTTCGATCCGGCGCCTTCTACGCAATAAGCGTGGTGGGTATAAAAGGTTTGATAACGCCATACCTTGACTCGAGTTTTGGGTAGATAAGTGGTATCGAGCTAATAATTACAAAATACCCGAGAGCGAGGATAAATGCAAGATCAATCTATAGAACAAGTTGAGAAGAATATTCAAATACAATTACATGAAGTGGCGATTTAATACAAAATTACATCTAACCCTCTCGAAAAGAATAATATATTGGTCCCGTCTTTTCAAATGAACATAAGGATGAAATAATCTTAGGTTATGAATCGATCAAGATCAAGAACTTTTATGGATAATGATGAAAACACGAAAGTAGTAACACTCAAAATTAAAATTAAAAGAAAAATTAGGAGATAAGCGAAAACCACATTTCAACCTTCAAGCTATACTTGGAAAATGATAAAGATGATTTTTACATCAACAAGGATATTATTATAAAGGCACAAAATACGAAAATATCCAGATGAATATAAACCAAAAATTTCAAAATTAACAACCGATAATATATTAAATCTAGACTGCATACAACAAATCTTTGAAGAAATCTTTCAAGAATGGTTTTCCAAAATATTATTATTATTACAAGTAGAAAAACCTTTTGGTAATAAATCTGCAACTAAAGATTCTCTCTATTATTTTGTCATATATAAAACTTCAGGAATAGTACAAGAATTTTAAGAGATAATGCACAAGCTTTACAAAATACACCTCATTATCTTAGTCAACTTACGAGATGAAGATAAATTTGAAATTATTGGAGAAGAAATATATAAGAATTTTTGGAAAAGATATTATATTTCATCAAGCGAGATATACTAAAAGAAAAGCGATTAAAAGCATTAAGACATTTAAACAATTTAATGATATGTGATATTAATTACTTAGAAACTTTTATTTGTGAATTTAAAAACATTATTATAAATTACCTAAAGTCGAACAAGAAATGTATATTAACATTTTATTCAAAATTACCATATCCTTTTAATCTAAAAGTCCAACAACAATTCTATGAGCGAATAGAAAATAATACAATCGCTCATAATTTAGGAGGAGCTATATTGGTAGCCGAGACTTATTAGTTGATTATTGTATAGAAGCCCAGTTAAAAGAACATTAAAACATAAGAATTTAAAAATGTGTTGCGATCAAAATCTTGACATACCTCGGCAATATGGATGTAATAGAACTTACTCCACTTATAAAAGAAAAGAAAATATTTAATCCAAGATATAAGAAACATTATTCACGAAAGTTTCGATGGAAAAATATAAACCACAACACTATCAACCTAAAACTTATCCAAAATATTTTCGTAGATATAAATTTAATCCCAAATATAAAAGCAGAAAACAATTTAGTCCTAAAAGAAAAAGATTGTAAATGTTGGATCGTAAAGAAGAAGGTCATTATGCAAATGAATGTCCTAAAAGAAAGAAAAATCATATAATAATAAAGTACAAATATTACATTCAGCCTTAGAACATCAATTAGAACCAATTGAATCAGATTATAATACTGAGATACATCTCTACATTTATGAATCTTTATCTAATGAATCGAGATATCCAAAACTACGAATCAAACTCAATTCCAATTCAACATTTATTCAAGTAATAGTTCGAAAGCGAATACTAAAGTACATGCATATATGAATCTTGGAGCAACTATCATATAGCATCAAAACAATTAGATTTAAAATGGAAGAAATTACACAAACCATTACAAGTAAAAATCGCCGATGGAAGTTTTAATTCCATACGGTATGTTAGTTATTATAACACTATTATTATTGAAAACTACACTTTTATCATACCATCAATCTATCAAAAGAATCGGGATTACCTTTAATACTTGGAAATAATTTTCTTAAATTATATAACCCTTTTGTCGATATTTACATTACATTACTTTGAGAACCCTTATATTAAGAAAATAAACCAAAAATCTATTATTTTACGAATCCTATTTATCATACGTCTTATTATCAACAATTAAAAGCAATCGATGAGAAACTTACTAACTTACATTTTATCTATTAAATAATTCAACCATACAAATGAAGTCGATAATTTATTAGATCAAGTATGTAGTGAAAATCCATTAGATCCCACAAAAATCATAATATAGAAATCATTGAAATTAAATTAAAAGATCCTCTTGAAGTCAATATTAAGAATAATATACCATATACTCCCTTAGATGTAAAAGAATTTACACAAGAATGTAAAGAATTACTTGAAAAGGATTAATTACACCCAGTACTAGTAAACATTACTTTTGACTTTTTATGTCAATAATTCAAATTTGAAAAGAAAGCGAGGCAAAAGAAGAATGGTTATCAATTATCGAAAATTAAATGAAGCAACTATAGGAGATGTTTATAAATTACCACGAAAAGACTATATTATTAATAAACTAAAGGTCATATTTGGTTCACAACATTAGATGCAAAATCGGGATATTGGCAATTACGATTACATGATAATACAAAAGCATTAATGACATTCACTTGTCCACCTCAAAACATTATCAATGGAATGTATTACCCTTTGGATTAAAACAAGCACCAAGTATTTACCAACGATTTATGGATAATAATCTTATCGGTTTAGAAGAATATACTTTTGTATATATTGATGATATTATTATTTATTCAAATCGGGATAAATTAGATCATTTAAAGAAAGTTAAAATTGTCTTACAAAGATGTAAAGACAAAGGTTTAATCTTAAGCAAGCGAAAAGCAAAAATAGCACAACAAACAATTGAATATTTAGGTATTCAATTCAATCATCATGGTTATTTACAATTACAACCTAATATTTTGCAAAATTACAAGAATTTCTGATCAACTAACAAGCAGGAAGCCAGGCCCGTATACAGGCGCTCGATACCACTTATCTACCCAAACTCGAGTTTTGGGTAGATAAAATGGTATCGGCGTCGATATAAACTGGCTGCCCTCTACGCCTCGTGTTCGAGTTGAAAGGCATCCACTCGCTTCGATCCCGGCCTTTACGCAATGAGCGTGGTGGGTATAAAGGTTTGATAGCATACCTTGACTCGAGTTTTGGGTAGATAAGTGAAAAGTGGTATCGAGGCGTCGGTATGGGCTGGGCTGCCCTACGTCTTGTGTTCGAGTTGCAAGACATCCATTGCTTCCGATCCGCCTTTACGCTGTAAGCGTGGTGGGTATAAAAGGTTTGATAACGCCTACCTTGACTCGAGTTTTGGGTAGATAAGTGGTATCGAGCTAATAATTACAAAAATACCCGAGCGAGGATAAATGCAAGATCAATCTATAGAACAAGTTGAGAAGAATATTCAAATACAATTACATGAAATGGCGATTTAATACAAAATTACATCTAACCCCTCTCGAAAAAGAATAATATATTGGTCCCGTCTTTTCAAATGAACATAAGGATGAAATAATCTTAGGTTATGAATCTGATCAAGATCAAGAACTTTTTATGGATAATGATGAAAAACCGAAAGTAGTAACACTCAAAATTAAAATTAAAAGAAAAATTAGGAGATAAGCGAAAACCACATTTCAACCTTCAAGCTATACTTGGAAAATGATAAAGATGATTTTTACATCAACAAGGATATTATTATAAAGGCACAAAATACGAAAATATCCAGATGAATATAAACCAAAAATTTCAAAATTAACAAGCGATAATATATTAAATCTAGACTGTACAACAAATCTTTGAAGAAATCTTTCAAGAATGGTTTTCCAAAATATTATTATTATTACAAGTAGAAAAACCTTTTGGTAATAAATCGCAACTAAAGATTCTCTCTATTATTTTGTCATATATAAAACTTGAGAATAGTACAAGAATTTTAAGAGATAATGCACAAGCTTTACAAAATACACCTCATTATCTTAGTCAACTTCGAGATGAAGATAAATTTGAAATTATTGGAGAAGAAATATATAAGGAATTTTTGGAAAAGATATTATATTTCATCAAGAGATATACTAAAAGAAAAGCGATTAAAAGCATTAAGACATTTAAACAATTTAATGATATGTGATATTAATTACTTAGAAACTTTTATTTGTGAATTTAAAAAACATTATTATAAATTACCTAGAGTCGAACAAGAAATGTATATTAACATTTTTATTCAAAAATTACCATATCCTTTTAATCTAAAAGTCCAACAACAATTCTATGAACGAATAGAAAATAATACAATCGCTCATAATTTAGGAGGAGCTATATTGGTAGCCCGAGACTTATTAGTTGATTATTGTATAGAAGCCCAGTTAAAAAGAACATTAAAACATAAGAATTTAAAAATGTGTTGCGATCAAAATGCAGACATACCTCAGCAATATGGATGTAATAGAACTTACTCCACTTATAAAAAGAAAAAGAAAATATTTAATCCAAGATATAAGAAACATTATTCACGAAAGTTTCGATGGAAAAAATATAAACCACAACACTATCAACCTAAAACTTATCCAAAATATTTTCGTAGATATAAATTTAATCCCAAATATAAAAGCAGAAAACAATTTAGTCTAAAAGAAAAAGATTGTAAATGTTGGATGCATAAAGAAGAAGGTCATTATGCAAATGAATGTCCTAAAAGAAAGAAAAATCATATAATAATAAAGTACAAATATTACATTCACCTTAGAACATCAATTAGAACCAATTGAATCAGATTATAATACAGATACATCTCTACATTTATGAATCTTTATCTAATGAATCGGATATCCAAAACTCGAATCAAACTCAATTCCAATTCAACATTTATTCAAGTAATAGTTAGAAAGCGAATACTAAAGTACATGCATATATGAATCTTTGGAGCAACTATCAGTATAGCATCAAAACAATTAGATTTAAAATGGAAGAAATTACACAAACCATTACAAGTAAAAATCGCCGATGGAAGTTTTAATTCCATACGGTATATTAGTTATTATAACACTATTATTATTGAAAACTACACTTTTATCATACCATCAATCTATCAAAAGAATCGGGATTACCTTTAATACTTGGAAATAATTTTCTTAAATTATATAACCCTTTTGTCAAGATTTACATTACATTACTTTGAGAACCCTTATATTAAGAAAATAAACCAAAAATCTATTATTTTACGAATCCCTATTTATCATCGTCTTATTATCAACAATTAAAAGCAATCGATGAGAAACTTACTAACTTACATTTTATCTATTAAATAATTCAACCATACAAATGAAGTCGATAATTTATTAGATCAAGTATGTAGTGAAAATCCATTAGATCCCACAAAAATCATAATATAGAAATCATTGAAATTAAATTAAAAGATCCTCTTGAGAAGTCAATATTAAGAATAATATACCATATACTCCCTTAGATGTAAAAGAATTTACACAAGAATGTAAAAAATTACTTGAAAAGGATTAATTACACCCAAGTACTAGTAAACATTCACTTGACTTTTTATGTCAATAATTAATTTGAAAAGAAACGAGGCAAAAGAAGAATGGTTATCAATTATCGAAAATTAAATGAAGCAACTATAGGAGATGTTTATAAATTACCACGAAAAGACTATATTATTAATAAACTAAAAGGTCATATTTGGTTCACAACATTAGATGCAAAATCGGGATATTGGCAATTACGATTACATGATAATACAAAAGCATTAATGACATTCACTTGTCCACCTCAAAACATTATCAATGGAATGTATTACCCTTTGGATTAAAACAAGCACCAAGTATTTACCAACGATTTATGGATAATAATCTTATCGGTTTAGAAGAATATACTTTTGTATATATTGATGATATTATTATTTATTCAAATCGGGATAAATTAGATCATTTAAAGAAAGTTAAAATTGTCTTACAAAGATGTAAAGACAAAGGTTTAATCTTAAGCAAACGAAAAGCAAAAATAGCACAACAAACAATTGAATATTTAGGTATTCAATTCAATCATCATGGTTATTTACAATTACAACCTAATATTTTGCAAAAATTACAAGAATTTCCTGATCAACTAACAAAGGCGGCGTGAGGCCCGTACGGGCGCTACGATACCACTTATCTACCCAAACTCGAGTTTTGGGTAGATAAATGGTATCGGCGCCCGTGTCGGGCCTGGGCTGCCCCTACGTCTCGTGTTCGAGTTGCAGCACATCCACTGCTTCCGATCCGGCGCCTTACGCAGCGAAGCGTGGTGGGTATAAAAGGTTTGATAACATACCTTGACTCGAGTTTTGGGTAGATAAGTGAAAAGTGGTATCGAGGCGTCCGGTATGGGCTGGGCTGCCCTACGTCTTGTGTTCGAGTTGCAGACATCCATCGCTTCCGATCCGGCGCCTTACGCAATGTGCGTGGTGGGTATAAAGGTTTGATAACGCCTACCTTGACTCGAGTTTTGGGTAGATAAGTGGTATCGAGCTAATAATTACAAAAATACCCCGAGAACGAGGATAAATGCAAGATCAATCTATAGAACAAGTTGAGAAGAATATTCAAATACAATTACATGAAGTAACTGATTTAATACAAAAATTACATCTAACCCCTCTCGAAAAAGAATAATATATTGGTCCCGTCTTTTCAAATGAACATAAGGATGAAATAATCTTAGGTTATGAATCGATCAAGATCAAGAACTTTTATGGATAATGATGAAAACACGAAAGTAGTAACACTCAAGAATTAAAATTAAAAGAAAATTAGGAGATAAGCGAAAACCACATTTCAACCTTCAAGCTATACTTGGAAAATGATAAAGATGATTTTTACATCAACAAGGATATTATTATAAAGGCACAAAAATACGAAAATATCCAGATGAATATAAACCAAAATTTCAAAATTAACAAGCGATAATATATTAAATCTAGACTGTACAACAAATCTTTGAAGAAATCTTTCAAGAATGGTTTTCCAAAATATTATTATTATTACAAGTAGAAAAACCTTTTGGTAATAAATCTGCAACTAAAGATTCTCTCTATTATTTTGTCATATATAAAACTTGAGAATAGTACAAGAATTTTAAGAGATAATGCACAAGCTTTACAAAATACACCTCATTATCTTAGTCAACTTCGAGATGAAGATAAATTTGAAATTATTGGAGAAGAAATATATAAGGAATTTTTGGAAAAGATATTATATTTCATCAATGAGATATACTAAAAGAAAAGCGATTAAAAGCATTAAGACATTTAAACAATTTAATGATATGTGATATTAATTACTTAGAAACTTTTATTTGTGAATTTAAAAACATTATTATAAATTACCTAAGTCGAACAAGAAATGTATATTAACATTTTATTCAAAAATTACCATATCCTTTTAATCTAAAAGTCCAACAACAATTCTATGAGCGAATAGAAAATAATACAATCGCTCGTAATTTAGGAGGAGCTATATTGGTAGCCCGAGACTTATTAGTTGATTATTGTATAGAAGCCAGTTAAAAGAACATTAAAACATAAGAATTTAAAAATGTGTTGCGATCAAAATGCGACATACCTCGACAATATGGATGTAATAGAACTTACTCCACTTATAAAAGAAAAGAAAATATTTAATCCAAGATATAAGAAACATTATTCACGAAAGTTTCGATGGAAAAATATAAACCACAACACTATCAACCTAAAACTTATCCAAAATATTTTCGTAGATATAAATTTAATCCCAAATATAAAAGCAGAAAACAATTTTGTCCTAAAAAGAAAAAGATTGTAAATGTTGGATCAGTAAAGAAGAAGGTCATTATGCAAATGAATGTCCTAAAAGAAAGAAAATCATATAATAATAAAGTACAAATATTACATTCAGCCTTAGAACATCAATTAGAACCAATTGAATCAGATTATAATACAGATACATCTCTACATTTATGAATCTTTATCTAATGAATCAGATATCCAAAACTACGAATCAAACTCAATTCCAATTCAACATTTATTCAAGTAATAGTTCGAAAGCGAATACTAAAGTACATGCATATATGAATCTTTGGAGCAACTATCGTATAGCATCAAAACAATTAGATTTAAAATGGAAGAAATTACACAAACCATTACAAGTAAAAATCGCGATGGAAGTTTTAATTCCATCGGTATGTTAGTTATTATAACACTATTATTATTGAAAACTACACTTTTATCATACCATCAATCTATCAAAAGAATCGGGATTACCTTTAATACTTGGAAATAATTTTCTTAAATTATATAACCCTTTTGTCGATATTTACATTACATTACTTTGAGAACCCCTTATATTAAGAAAATAAACCAAAAATCTATTATTTTACGAATCCTATTTATCATCGTCTTATTATCAACAATTAAAAGCAAATCGATGAGAAACTTACTAACTTACATTTTATCTATTAAATAATTCAACCATACAAGCTGAAGTCGATAATTTATTAGATCAAGTATGTAGTGAAAATCCATTAGATCCCACAAAAATCATAATATAGAAATCATTGAAATTAAATTAAAAGATCCTCTTTGAAGTCAATATTAAGAATAATATACCATATACTCCCTTAGATGTAAAAGAATTTACACAAGAATGTAAAGAATTACTTGAAAAGGATTAATTACACCCGGTACTAGTAAACATTACGCACTGACTTTTTATGTCAATAATTCAAATTTGAAAAGAAGCGAGGCAAAAGAAGAATGGTTATCAATTATCGAAAATTAAATGAAGCAACTATAGGAGATGTTTATAAATTACCACGAAAAGACTATATTATTAATAAACTAAAAGGTCATATTTGGTTCACAACATTAGATGCAAAATCGGGATATTGGCAATTACGATTACATGATAATACAAAAGCATTATGACATTCACTTGTCCACCTCAAAACATTATCAATGGAATGTATTACCCTTTGGATTAAAACAAGCACCAAGTATTTACCAACGATTTATGGATAATAATCTTATCGGTTTAGAAGAATATACTTTTGTATATATTGATGATATTATTATTTATTCAAATCGGGATAAATTAGATCATTTAAAGAAAGTTAAAATTGTCTTACAAAGATGTAAAGACAAAGGTTTAATCTTAAGCAAGCGAAAAGCAAAATAGCACAACAAACAATTGAATATTTAGGTATTCAATTCAATCATCATGGTTATTTACAATTACAACCTAATATTTTGCAAAATTACAAGAATTTCTGATCAACTAACAAGCAGGGTAGCCAGGCCCGTACGGCGCTCGATACCCTTATCTACCCAAACTCGAGTTTTGGGTAGATAAATGGTATCGAAGCGATCGTGTATCAAACTGGCCCGGCTTCTACGCCTCGTGTTCGAAGTTAAAGACATCCTTCGCCCGATCCGGCGCTTACGCAATGCGTGGTGGGTATAAAGGTTTGATAACGCATACCTTGACTCGAGTTTTGGGTAGATAAGTGAAAAGTGGTATCGAGGCGTCGGTATGGGCTGGGCTGCCCTAATCTTGTGTTGAGTTGCGGCACATCCATTGCTTCGATCCGGCGCCTTACGCTGTAAGCGTGGTGGGTATAAAAGGTTTGATAACGCCTACCTTGACTCGAGTTTTGGGTAGATAAGTGGTATCGAGCTAATAATTACAAAAATACCCGAGCGAGGATAAATGCAAGATCAATCTATAGAACAAGTTGAGAAGAATATTCAAATACAATTACATGAAGTGGCGATTTAATACAAAATTACATCTAACCCTCTCGAAAAGAATAATATATTGGTCCCGTCTTTTCAAATGAACATAAGGATGAAATAATCTTAGGTTATGAATCGATCAAGATCAAGAACTTTTATGGATAATGATGAAAACACGAAAGTAGTAACACTCGAAATTAAAATTAAAAGAAAAATTAGGAGATAAGCGAAAACCACATTTCAACCTTCAAGCTATACTTGGAAAAATGATAAAGATGATTTTTACATCAACAAGGATATTATTATAAAGGCACAAAAATACGAAAATATCGAGATGAATATAAACCAAAAATTTCAAAATTAACAAGCGATAATATATTAAATCTAGGCTGTACAACAAATCTTTGAAGAAATCTTTCAAGAATGGTTTTCCAAAATATTATTATTATTACAAGTAGAAAAACCTTTTGGTAATAAATCGCAACTAAAGATTCTCTCTATTATTTTGTCATATATAAAACTTGAGAATAGTACAAAAATTTTAAGAGATAATGCACAAGCTTTACAAAATACACCTCATTATCTTAGTCAACTTACGAGATGAAGATAAATTTGAAATTATTGGAGAAGAAATATATAAGGAATTTTTGGAAAAGATATTATATTTCATCAATGAGATATACTAAAAGAAAAAGCGATTAAAAGCATTAAGACATTTAAACAATTTAATGATATGTGATATTAATTACTTAGAAACTTTTATTTGTGAATTTAAAAACATTATTATAAATTACCTAAGTCGAACAAGAAATGTATATTAACATTTTATTCAAAATTACCATATCCTTTTAATCTAAAAGTCCAACAACAATTCTATGAGCGAATAGAAAATAATACAATCGCTCATAATTTAGGAGGAGCTATATTGGTAGCCCGAGACTTATTAGTTGATTATTGTATAGAAGCCCGATTAAAAGAACATTAAAACATAAGAATTTAAAAATGTGTTGCGATCAAAATCTTGACATACCTCAAACAATATGGATGTAATAGAACTTACTCCACTTATAAAAGAAAAGAAAATATTTAATCCAAGATATAAGAAACATTATTCACGAAAGTTTCGATGGAAAAATATAAACCACAACACTATCAACCTAAAACTTATCCAAAATATTTTCGTAGATATAAATTTAATCCCAAATATAAAAAGAAAACAATTTAGTCTAAAAAGAAAAAGATTGTAAATGTTGGATCAGTAAAGAAGAAGGTCATTATGCAAATGAATGTCCTAAAAGAAAGAAAAATCATATAATAATAAAGTACAAATATTACATTCAGCCTTAGAACATCAATTAGAACCAATTGAATCAGATTATAATACGAGATACATCTCTCTACATTTATGAATCTTTATCTAATGAATCGATATCCAAAACTACAATCAAACTCAATTCCAATTCAACATTTATTCAAGTAATAGTTCGTAAAAGCGAATACTAAAGTACATGCATATATGAATCTCTGGAGCAACTATCAGATAGCATCAAAACAATTAGATTTAAAATGGAAGAAATTACACAAACCATTACAAGTAAAAATCGCCGATGGAAGTTTTAATTCCATCGGTATGTTAGTTATTATAACACTATTATTATTGAAAACTACACTTTTATCATACCATCAATCTATCAAAAGAATCGGGATTACCTTTAATACTTGGAAATAATTTTCTTAAATTATATAACCCTTTTTGTCAGTATTTACATTACATTACTTTGAGAACCCCTTATATTAAGAAAATAAACCAAAAATCTATTATTTTACGAATCCTATTTATCATCGTCTTATTATCAACAATTAAAACAATCGATGAGAAACTTACTAACTTACATTTTATCTATTAAATAATTCAACCATACAAACCTGAAGTCGATAATTTATTAGATCAAGTATGTAGTGAAAATCCATTAGATCCCACAAAAAATCATAATATAGAAATCATTGAAATTAAATTAAAAGATCCTCTTCAGGAAGTCAATATTAAGAATAATATACCATATACTCCCTTAGATGTAAAAGAATTTACACAAGAATGTAAAGAATTACTTGAAAAAGGATTAATTACACCCAGTACTAGTAAACATTCTGCACCAGCTTTTTATGTCAATAATTCAGCTGAAAAGAAACGAGGCAAAAGAAGAATGGTTATCAATTATCGAAAATTAAATGAAGCAACTATAGGAGATGTTTATAAATTACCACGAAAAGACTATATTATTAATAAACTAAAAGGTCATATTTGGTTCACAACATTAGATGCAAAATCAGGATATTGGCAATTACGATTACATGATAATACAAAAGCATTAACAGCATTCACTTGTCCACCTCAAAAACATTATCAATGGAATGTATTACCCTTTGGATTAAAACAAGCACCAAGTATTTACCAACGATTTATGGATAATAATCTTATCGGTTTAGAAGAATATACTTTTGTATATATTGATGATATTATTATTTATTCAAATCAGGATAAATTAGATCATTTAAAGAAAGTTAAAATTGTCTTACAAAGATGTAAAGACAAAGGTTTAATCTTAAGCAAACGAAAAGCAAAAATAGCACAACAAACAATTGAATATTTAGGTATTCAATTCAATCATCATGGTTATTTACAATTACAACCTAATATTTTGCAAAAATTACAAGAATTTCCTGATCAACTAACAAACGGGGCAGCCCAGGCCCATACCTGGACGCTCTGATACCACTTATCTACCCAAAACTCGAGTTTTGGGTAGATAAGTGGTATCGAAGCGTCGTGTATGGGCCCGGCTGCCTCTACGCCTCGTGTTCGAGTTGCAAGACATCCACCGCCCGATCCGGCGCCTTACTGGCGGCGTGGTGGGTATAAAAGGTTTGATAACGCCCTACCTTCGACTCGAGTTTTGGGTAGATAAGTGAAAAGTGGTATCAGAGCGTCCAGGTATGGGCCTGGGCTGCCCCTACGTCTTGTGTTCGAGTTAAAGACATCCATCGCCCGATCCGCGCCTTTACGCAAGCGTGGTGGGTATAAAAGGTTTGATAACGCCCTACCTTCAACTCGAGTTTTGGGTAGATAAGTGGTATCAGAGCTAATAATTACAAAAATACCCCGAGAACGAGGATAAATGCAAGATCAATCTATAGAACAAGTTGAGAAGAATATTCAAATACAATTACATGAAGTAACTGATTTAATACAAAAATTACATCTAACCCCTCTCGAAAAAGAATAATATATTGGTCCGTCTTTTCAAATGAACATAAGGATGAAATAATCTTAGGTTATGAATCGATCAAGATCAAGAACTTTTATGGATAATGATGAAAACTGAAAGTAGTAACACTCGAGAATTAAAATTAAAGAAAAATTAGGAGATAAGCGAAAACCACATTTCAACCTTCAAGCTATACTTGGAAAAATGATAAAGATGATTTTTTACATCAACAAGGATATTATTATAAAGGCACAAAAATACGAAAATATCCAGATGAATATAAACCAAAAATTTCAAAATTAACAACTGATAATATATTAAATCTAGACTGTACAACAAATCTTTGAAGAAATCTTTCAAGAATGGTTTTCCAAAATATTATTATTATTACAAGTAGAAAAACCTTTTGGTAATAAATCGCAACTAAAGATTCTCTCTATTATTTTGTCATATATAAAACTTCAGGAATAGTACAAGAATTTTTAAGAGATAATGCACAAGCTTTACAAAATACACCTCATTATCTTAGTCAACTTACAGATGAAGATAAATTTGAAATTATTGGAGAAGAAATATATAAGGAATTTTTGGAAAAGATATTATATTTCATCAAGCGAGATATACTAAAAGAAAAACGATTAAAAGCATTAAGACATTTAAACAATTTAATGATATGTGATATTAATTACTTAGAAACTTTTATTTGTGAATTTAAAAACATTATTATAAATTACCTAGAGTCGAACAAGAAATGTATATTAACATTTTATTCAAAATTACCATATCCTTTTAATCTAAAAGTCCAACAACAATTCTATGAACGAATAGAAAATAATACAATCGCTCATAATTTAGGAGGAGCTATATTGGTAGCCCGAGACTTATTAGTTGATTATTGTATAGAAGCCCGATTAAAAGAACATTAAAACATAAGAATTTAAAAATGTGTTATGATCAAAATCTTTGACATACCTCGGCAATATGGATGTAATAGAACTTACTCCACTTATAAAAGAAAAGAAAATATTTAATCCAAGATATAAGAAACATTATTCACGAAAGTTTCGATGGAAAAAATATAAACCACAACACTATCAACCTAAAACTTATCCAAAATATTTTCGTAGATATAAATTTAATCCCAAATATAAAAACAGAAAACAATTTTGTCCTAAAAAGAAAAAAGATTGTAAATGTTGGATCTGTAAAGAAGAAGGTCATTATGCAAATGAATGTCCTAAAAAGAAAGAAAAATCATATAATAATAAAGTACAAATATTACATTCAGCCTTAGAACATCAATTAGAACCAATTGAATCAGATTATAATACAGATACATCTCTCTACATTTATGAATCTTTATCTAATGAATCAGATATCCAAAACTCTGAATCAAACTCCGAATTCCAATTCAACATTTATTCAAGTAATAGTTCAGAAAACAAATACTAAAGTACATGCATATATAGATATTGGAGCAACTATCTATATAGCATCAAAACAATTAGATTTAAAATGGAAGAAATTACACAAACCATTACAAGTAAAAATCGCCGATGGAAGTTTTAATTCCATCTGGTATGTTAGTTATTATAACACTATTATTATTGAAAACTACACTTTTATCATACCATCAATCTATCAAAAAGAATCAGGATTACCTTTAATACTTGGAAATAATTTTCTTAAATTATATAACCCTTTTTGTCAATATTTACATTACATTACTTTGAGAACCCCTTATATTAAGAAAATAAACCAAAAATCTATTATTTTACGAATCCTATTTATCATACGTCTTATTATCAACAATTAAAAGCAATCGATGAGAAACTTACTAACTTACATTTTATCTATTAAATAATTCAACCATACAAACTGAAGTCGATAATTTATTAGATCAAGTATGTAGTGAAAATCCATTAGATCCCACAAAAATCATAATATAGAAATCATTGAAATTAAATTAAAAGATCCTCTTTGAAGTCAATATTAAGAATAATATACCATATACTCCCTTAGATGTAAAAGAATTTACACAAGAATGTAAAGAATTACTTGAAAAGGATTAATTAAACCCAAGACTAGTAAACATTTCGCACTGACTTTTATGTCAATAATTCAAATTGAAAAGAAACGAGGCAAAAGAAGAATGGTTATCAATTATCGAAAATTAAATGAAGCAACTATAGGAGATGTTTATAAATTACCACGAAAAGACTATATTATTAATAAACTAAAAGGTCATATTTGGTTCACAACATTAGATGCAAAATCGGGATATTGGCAATTACGATTACATGATAATACAAAAGCATTATGACATTCACTTGTCCACCTCAAAACATTATCAATGGAATGTATTACCCTTTGGATTAAAACAAGCACCAAGTATTTACCAACGATTTATGGATAATAATCTTATCGGTTTAGAAGAATATACTTTTGTATATATTGATGATATTATTATTTATTCAAATCAGGATAAATTAGATCATTTAAAGAAAGTTAAAATTGTCTTACAAAGATGTAAAGACAAAGGTTTAATCTTAAGCAAACGAAAAGCAAAAATAGCACAACAAACAATTGAATATTTAGGTATTCAATTCAATCATCATGGTTATTTACAATTACAACCTAATATTTTGCAAAAATTACAAGAATTTCCTGATCAACTAACAAACAGAAAACATGTTCAACAATTCTTAGGTTTATTAAACTATATATCAGATCAAGGTTTTCTAAAAGAATTAGCAAAAGAACGAACACTTTTACAGAAAAAATGTAGCAGCAATCTACAATGGCAATGGAATGCTCAAGATACTGAAGCAGTGCAAAGATTAAAACTTCTTTGTAACAATCTTCCAAAACTTTATAATTATCAACAAAATGATGAATTATTAGTTCAATTGGATGCAAGCAATGAAGTATGGGCAGGTTGTCTTTTAGCCAAACCTCCTCAGCATAAAAAATACCAGCTTTGCAAATACATAAATGGAACATTTAATTCTGCGGATAAATTATCCTATTCATGAAAAAGAAGCATTAGCCTGTCTCAAAACTTTGAGAAAATGGCGAATAGATCTACTACCAGTAAAATTTACAATTCATACATATTCTCAATATCTATGCGGATTTACAAGATATCAGCTTTCATCAAGTACCAATTATAATCAAGGACGTTGATCCGATGGCAATTAGAATTAGGTCGATTATCAATTTCATATTCATTATATTAAATCGCTAACAATTTTCTTGCGGATATATTAACAAGAGAATGGAAGCATTAATCGTTCATTTCGAAAGTACAATTGAATTAAAGAAGCGAGAACTAACGAATTACATCTTCAAAGTATCAACATTCGGTAAGCAAGAACAAATTACTAGTGAACTTGAGCAGTTAAGCGAGACACTCTGGTTTTAAAACCAAAGGAGCAACAAAGTACTAAAGCATCAACATCGACATCTAGGATCAATCACATTTTCTATAATTACTCAAATTCAACATCTACCAAAGCATCGATTCGGTAATACAAGAAGCTATTGAGGTTGCACCTTCCAAGGTCCAAAAACACAGTATCTAAAGCATCGGTTTCACTTCTGTGAAACCATATATTACTTCCTCTTGATTACCTCAAAGGTTGCGATAATCGAGAATCAAAGCACTATGTTATATATAATGGTCCTTTTCTTTGGTCTTTATGATCGGTGGCATAAGGCAACTATCCATATTCTTGGCAGCGGTGTTATTCATAAAGTTTTCTCTAAGCGGTGAAAAGTCTTTCCAAAATTTTAGCATCCAACACCGACCACAATCTGAGCGATTACTTGGACACCGGCACCACCTTTGTCCAAGTTAACTACATTGGGAAAAGCAATTGACATGGAGCGAATTCATGCGTTCCTGCTAAATCACTACACGAAGAATCAAAAGTCCTCACTTCTGGAATGTTTATAGATTGTTTCCAAGCACTAAATCATTGGACCGACGAAATGAAGCAATTTCAATACTACCCTCAGAATCGTGGCAAGTATGGTCCCAAGCGATAATCTTCCACAGGCGGAACCATTAACAACTTATTTATTATTTCAGAGTGGATTAGCTGACACAATTTATCTACAAGATATGAAGTTATTAGCTGACTTTCCATTAGGGTTAGTCCATGCTATTAAGCAATTCAAGGATCGCTTTGCCTTGAAAGAAATTTATATTAAAGTCTCAATGACTATCCAATTTTGAAGCATCGAAGCGAAGCTTGACCCGGTCAAGCGCGATAACTACTTCAAGAATTGCCTTTCTTGATTAGCATAAGTAATATCGATATCCACCCATCGACGAAGCACCTCATTCACAATTCAATTGGGATTTGGTAAACAAATTCAATTTGAATTGTTTTGAAGAATTTATAATCAATGTCTCAAGATTCAATCAGATTCAACAATCAAGATCAACTATCGTGGCAATAACATCTTATTGACTTGATATGGAAGCATCAATCTAGCACATGAATTACCGGTCTTCTGGCGTTTTGAAGCACCGTTCAATGACTTATCGAGAATGTTTTCATACAACTTAGCATTGCTTGGCGTGAAGCACTTTATGGCGATTCTGAGAATACCCACTCTGAGATGTAAACCGCATCCATCCTCTCAAGCACAAGGAGAAGTCATAAGCAACGGACGGCGAACTCATTATCATTGAAGAATAAAGCGTCGGATCACGTTCAAAGCACTACTATCGCAATAATGTAGTCTTTTTACTTTCGGCGGATCCTTTGTTTGTCACACTGTATGTCTTTTTCTTTAGCTTTTCTTTATGTCATACTTTATGTCACTTTTCTTTTGTTCTTTTCTTTATATTACGTCATCATACTATGTTATTCCATACTGCGATTATAAATAGGCGCCTTGGGTATCCTTAATGGGTACAACAAGCTTTCCATACATTACTCTCTCTTTCTTCTCTCTTAGCACTAAGTCCGGAGTGGCGTTCAGCGAGCCGGGAAAACGGAGTTAGAGTGATTATGGTTAACTTCTTGTCACAATAGAGTAATTCAAGCAATCATGCATATATTTTATCAAATTATACTTCTTATTGTTTTATTTATTATTGCAATCATTCATGCAATCATCTGTTATACACTTATTAGTATCTTAAAACTTATTCAAGTTATTATCTTTCTCTTTAAAATATTTTCACGACTTACAAGATTTTAATTTCAGAATGACTTATTTTCACCTCAAAAGAACTTTGAAGCAACGCATCAAAGCTATAGAAGTCCAGAAAGCAGAATATGAAGAACTTAAGATTAAAACCATCGCCAGAAATAAAAAAGCAAATGATATTTATAATGATCCACGTTTAAAGAATTCTCCCAATCACCCTCTTTATACTGAAGAACAAAAAATTCTCTCTACAGCAAAGCAAATGATCAACGAATCGGTGAGTTTAATTAGTTTTTAGATTATTGTATCCTAGACTGTATTTCAACACGAAATTATTATGTATCAAAATTATCCCTTCATATAATTTAAATAAAATGAATTATTTTGATCATAGGCGATCTCTTAAGCGAAGAATTCGTTTCTATAAAAAAGTAATCGAACGAAAGAAAGTTTATTGAATTATATCATGAACATATAAAAATGGCAAAAGAAAATCAATGTTTTCAACTTTTAATTAAATCAAGAGTTTTATTAGATCAAACATTATATATTTATAATTCCGTCAAAAGCGATAGATATGAACTCGAACAAGAAATGGATTTACTTATTGATTAAAGCATTACATCAACATGACATTTCATTTATCTTATTTTATTAATTATTGTTTACCTCTTATGATACATCAAATATCTCTTTATGCTTTTACTTTATTTCAAGCACAACCTTTATTTTCTTTATTATTGCAAGTAGATTATTTATTCCTCATGAAATACTTTGTCAATATTTTGCAATAAGTTGTCAACATATCGATATTACTCTTAATTACTTATATAGAACTATATTAAGACTCAATACTATTATCGGTTATCTCATACGACTCGATGATAGAGATATAATTTTGATTTCTAGCCTCAAATGCGAGGAAGAATCGAAACATTTGAATTATTAGAAGATGAAGATGAAGTAGAAAGATTAACACAAATACAACAAGATATTTTCTTAGAACAACTTTCAAGAGAATTGAATCTTTGAATTACAACATCAATTATATTGTTACGAATCAATATCACAATTATTTCCTTCGGATCTGAAATAGAAGATATAGAAATCACTAGTAATGATTATGAAAATATAGATGAAGATATAAATTATGATTTAGACAATGTGGATTGTAGTAATTTCACGAAGATTATTAAATGAATTGTCGATTTGTTTTGATTTACAAGACAAAATTCAATACACACAACAAGCTATAAATCATTATCAAGATCATATACAATACAATGAAAATCGTATTAATAATCTTATATTTTTAGGAATAAATCGTTATCGTGAGCGACCTTATATTGACCATTTATACGTAGTCAACGATTACATCAACAATATCTGAGAACAATTAACTGATTAGAAAAATTCAAGCGATCATCATTGTTATCATCAAGTATCATCCCAATACATTATGACCTCTCAATCTTCTACAATCCTCGATGTAGATAATTTAGAATTAACAGAATCATTAGGAACTTTTCAAGTTTCAACATTAATTACTCGAGATAAGAAAATCAAATTGCAAAAGCTCGATTAGATCAAGAAAGGTCAAGACATTCACAAATCAACAATAAAACAAATCTTTAATAGACAAAATCTTATTTATTATGGAAAATTATTCAAAACGACCTATTAGAATTGATCGATGTCATGGAAATTTAAGAATTAGTTTAATTAATCCGAACAAATTCATAGACAATTACAATTGTTACGAATCAAAAGCGAAGAAAATTGGCTATATTCAATTATCCACTATACAAATATTATTAAAATCCACTTTTCAACAAGAATTGATACTCCCATTAGAATGGCAATTTTAGATGAAAGAATGAATAATCTAAATGATCAAATTTTAGGAATGATGAATGAAATTTACAATATGGAAAAATTAAATTCAATACTCGATTAAAATTAGGTATTCCTTAATCTCTTGAATTAGATAAAGCAATTACAATTGCATATAAATTTATAGAAATAATTTAATGACTCAGGACAATACCCTTTTCTTTAACTTATCAAATTAGTTACGCATTAACCAATTCACATCATAGTATAGATTTCAAAATACGAACAAATCTATCTAGATCAATTATTCAAGAAATTCGCTAAAGTAGGAATTAAAATTCAACCAAAATTACAACCACACAATACAACAACCTTTTGAGTCAATTCCATTAATTGACTCTTTTACGAAACAACATCAAATATTATTCCTCTGTTGAGATCTACATCATTGAGACATCAAAATTCATATAGAGACCATTAAAATGACCAATTAATCGTTAGATGGATCCGACAATTATCTACACTATCTAAGTGGTCATCGACAAGTCTTACTCAAAATCTAGAATCAATAGCACAAACCAGAAATAATAGAACAAAAATTGGCTGCCCAAATAGAAATAGTACGCAACTCGTGTTCGACAAATGACGATTAATCGTGAAGGAGACATCCATCGAGTCGGATCCGCCCTATCTCGTGTTACGCAATGCTTCGATAAGCGTGGTGAGTATAAAAGGTTTGATAACGCCTACCTTCAACTCGAAGTTTTGGGTAGATAAGAGGTATAAAAGGTTTGATTCCGCCCTACTGTCAACACGTGTTTTTAGTAGCAAAGTGGTATCGAGGCGCCCGTGTATGGGCCTGCCGCCCCCACGCCTCGAAGTTCGAAGTTGCAAAGACATCCATCGCTTCCGATCCAACAGATGAAAATAACGCAGCGAAGCGTGGTGGGTATAAAAGGTTTGATTCCGCCCTACTGTCAACACGTGTTTTCAGTAGCAAAGGGCGGATCCTTCACGATTAATTGGTCATTTGTCTCTTGAATTTTCTGTTGTATTTGTTGTATCAATGATACTATTTCTATTTGGGTTTGTATAATAGCTTCAATTTTTTGTTCTATTATTTCTTGTGTTTGTGCTATTGATTCTAGATTTTGAGTAAGATTTGTTAATGATGTCATAATTTCTGCACTAAATAGGTAGATAGTGTAGATAATTGCTGTTGAATTTCATCTAACTGTCTAGTTTGATTATTGGGTTCTGTTATTCTTAATGGTCGTTCTATATTAAGAGGTCTTTGATGTCTCAATGATGTAGATCTCAACAGAGGAATAATATTTGATGTTGTTTCAGAAAAAGAGTGTCTTCTTTCAATTAATGGAATTGACTCAAAAGGTTGTTGTATTGTTTGGGAGTGGTTGTAATTTTGCTGAATTTTAATTCTACTTTAGCGATTTCTTGGAATAATTGATCTAGATAGATTTGTTCAGTATTTTGAAATCTATACTATGATGTGAATTGGTTAATGCATAACTAATTTGATAAGTTAAAGAAAAGGGTATTGTCCTGAGTCATTAAATTATTTCTATAAAATTTATATGCAATTGTAATTGCTTTATCTAATTCGAAGAGATTAAGGAATACCTAATTTTAATCGAGTATTGAATTTAATTTTTCCATATTGTAAATTTCCATTCATCATTCCTAAAATTTGATCATTTAGATTATTCATTCTTTCATCTAAAATTGCCATTCTAATGGGAGTATCAATTCCTTGTTGAAAAGTGGATTTTAATAATATTTGTATAGTGGATAATTGAATATAGCCAATTTTCTTTCGCTTTTGATTCAGTAACAATTGTAATTGTCTATGAATTTGTTCGGATTAATTAAACTAATTCTTAAATTTCCATGACATTGATCAATTCTAATAGGTCGTTCTTGAATAATTTTTCCATAATAAATAAGATTTTGTCTATTAAAGATTTGTTTTATTGTTGATTTGTGAATGTCTTGACCTTTCTTTAGATCTAATTGAGCTTTTGCAATTTGATTTTCTTATCTTGAGTAATTAATGTTGAAACTTGAAAAGTTCCTAATGATTCGTTAATTCTAAATTATCTACATCGAGGATTGTAGAAGATTGAGAGGTCATAATGTATCGGGATGATACGGATGATAACAATGATGATCGCTTGAATTTTTCTAATTGTGTTAATTGTTCAGATATTGTTGATGTAATCTTTGTACTACAGATAAATGTTCAATATAAGGTCGTCTGATGATACGATTTATTCCTAAAAATATAAGATTATTAATACGATTTTCATTGTATTGTATATGATCTTGATAATGATTTATAGCTTGTTGTGTGTATTGAATTTTGTCTTGTAAATCCAAACAAATCGACAATTCATTTAATAATCTTCGTGGAAAGTACTACAATCGACATTGTCTAAATCATAATTTATATCTTCATCTATATTTTCATAATCATTCTCGGTGATTTCTATATCTTCTATTTCGTATCCGAAGGAAATAATTATGATATTGATTCGTAACAATATAATTGTTGTTGTAATTCAAAGATTCAATTCTCTTGAAAGTTGTTCTAAGAAAATATCTTGTTGTATTTGTGTTAATCTTTCTACTTCATCTTCATCTTCTAATAATTCAAATGTTTCTGATTCTTCCTCAGACGGAGGCGAGAAATCAAAAATTATATCTCTATCATCGAGTCGTATGAGATAACCGACACGAGTATTGAGTCTTAATATAGTTCTATATAAGTAATTAAGAGTAATATCGATATGTTGACAACTTATTGCAAAATATTGACAAAGTATTTCATGAGGAATAAATAATCTACTTGCAATAATAAAGAAAAATAAAGGTTGTGCTTGAAATAAAGTAAAAGCATAAAGAGATATTTGATGTATCATAAGAGGTAAACAATAATTAATAAAATAAGATAAATGAAATGTCATGTTGATGTAATGCTTTAATCAATAAGTAAATCCATTTCTTGTTCGAGTTCATATCTATAGTTTTGACTAATTATAAATATATAATGTTTGATCTAATAAAACTCTTGTATTAATTAAAAGTTGAAAACATTGATTTTCTTTTGCCATTTTTATATGTTCATGATATAATTCAATAAACTTTCTTTGTTCATTTTCTACTTCTTTATAGAAACGAATTCTTCGTTTAAGAGATCGTCTATGATCAAAATAATTCATGTTATTTAAATTATAAGAAGGGATAATTTTGATACATAATAATTTCGTGTTGAAATACAGTCTAGGATACAATAATCTAAAAAACGAATTAAATCCGCTGATTCGTTGATCATTTGCTTTGCTGTAGAGAGAATTTCTTGTTCTTCAGTATAAAGAGGGTAATTGGGAGAATTCTTTAAACGTGGATCATTATAAATATCATTTGTTTTTTTATTTCTGGCGATGGTTTTAATCTTAAGTTCTTCATATTCTGCTTTCTGGACTTCTATAGCTTTGATGCGTTGCTTCAAAGTTCTTTTGAGGTGAAAATAAGTCATTCTGAAATTAAAATCTTGTAAGTCGTGAAAATATTTTAAAGAGAAAGATAATAACTTGAATAAGTTTTAAGATACTAATAAGTGTATAACAGATGATTGCATGAATGATTGCAATAATAAATAAAACAATAAGAAGTATAATTTGATAAAATATATGCATGATTGCTTGAATTACTCTATTGTGACAAGAAGTTAACCATAATCACTCTAACCTGTTCTTCCTGGCTCGCTTGAACGTCACTCTGGACTTAGTGCGAAGAGAGAAGAAAGAGAGAGTAATGTATGGAAAGCTTGTTGTACCCATTAAGGATACCCAAGGCGTCTATTTATAATCGCAGAAGGGAATAACATAGTACAGACAGACGTAACATAAAGAAAAAGAACAAAAGAAAAAGTGACATAAAGTATGACATAAAGAAAAGCTAAAGAAAAAAGACATACAGGTGGACAGTCAAAGGACTGCCGAAAGTAAAAAGACTACATTATTGCGATAGTAGTGCTTTGAACGTGATCTGACGTTTTATTCTTCAATGATAATGAGTTCGTCGTCCGGGTTGCTTGTGACTTCTCCTTGTGCTTGAGAGGATGGACATTGTTTACATCTGTGAGTGGGGTATTCCTGTAACTGCTTACAAAGTGCTTCACGCCAAGCAATGCTAAGCGTATGAAAACATTCTGATAAGTCATTGAACGGTGCTTGAAAACGTTGTAAGACTGGTAATTCATGTGCTAGGATTGGATGCTTCCATATCAAGTCAATAAGATGTTATTGCCACGATAGTTGATCTTGATTGTTGAATCTGATTGAATCTTGAGACATTGATTATAAATTCCTTCAAAACAATTCAAATTGAATTTGTTTACCAAATCCCAATTGAATTCGTAATGAGGTGCTTCGTCGATGGGTGGATCTGATATTACTTATGCCAATCAAGAAAGGCAATTCTTGAAGTAGTTATTGCGCTTGACCGGTCAAGCTTCGCTTCGATGCTTCAAAATTGGATAGTCGCGAGACTTTAATATAAATTTCTCTTCAAGGCAAAGCGATCCTTGAATTGCTTAATAGCATGGACTAACCCCGATGGAAAGTCAACTAATAACTTCATATCTTGTAGATAAATTGTGTCACTAATCCACTCAAATAATAAATAAGTTGTTAATGGTTCTCGCCTGTGGAAGATTATCGCTTTGGGACCATACTTGCCACGATTCGAGGGTAGTATTGAAATTGCTTCATTTCGTCGGTCCAATGATTTAGTGCTTGGAAACAATCTATAAACATTCCGTAAGTGAGGACTTTGATTCTTCGTAGTGATTTAGCAGAACGCATGAATTGCTCCATGTCAATTGCTTTTCCCAATGTAGTTAACTTGGACAAAGGGTGGTGCCGGTGTCAAGTACCGTCTCAGATTGTGGTCGAAGTGTTGGATGCTGAAATTCTTGGAAAGACTTTTCAGCTTCGCTTAGTAGAAAAACTTTATGAATAACATCGCTTTGCCAAGAATATGGATAGTCGCTTTATGCCAACGATCATAAAGACCAGAAAAGGACCATTATATATCACATAGTGCTTTTATTCTTGATTATCAGCAACCTTTTGAGGTACTGAAGAGGAAGTAATATATGGTTTCACAGGAAGTGAAACTGATGCTTTAGATACTTGTGTTTCAGGGACCTTGGAAGGTGCAACCTGAATAGCTTCTTGTATTACCTGAACTGATGCTTTGGTAGATGTTGGAATTTGAGTAATTATAGAAGCAACAGGATTGATCCTAGATGCTGATGTTGATGCTTTAGTACTTTGTTGCTCCTTTGGTTTTAAAACCAGGAGTGTCTGCTTTAACTGTTCAAGTTCACTAGTAATTTGTTCTTGCTTTACCTGAATGTTGATACTTTGAAGATGTAATTCGGTTAGTTCTGCTTCCTTTAATTCAATTGTACTTTCGAGCTGAACGATTAATGCTTCCATTCTCTTGTTAATATATCTCGCAAGAAAATTGTTAGCGATTTAATATAATGAATATGAAATTGATAACGACCTAATTCTAATTGCCATCGGATCACCGTCCTTGATTATAATTGGTACTGATGAAAGTCGATATCTTGTAAATCCGCATAGATATTGAGAATCAGATGAATTGTAAATTTTATCGGTAGTAGATCTATTCGCCATTTTCTCAAAGTTTTGAGACAAGCTAATGCTTCTTTTTCATGAATAGGATAATTTAATTCAGTAATTAAATGTTCCATTTATGTATTTGCAAAGTCGGTATTTTTATGCCGAGGAGGTTTCGCTAAAAGACAACCCGCCCATACTTCATTGTTGCATCCAATTGAACTAATAATTCATCATTTTGTTGATAATTATAAAGTTTTGGAAGATTGTTACAAAGAAGTTTTAATCTTTGCACTGCTTCAGTATCTTGAGCATTCCATTGCCATTGTAGATTGCTGCTACATTTTTTCTGTAAAAGTGTTCGTTCTTTTGCTAATTCTTTTAGAAAACCTTGATATGATATATAGTTTAATAAACCTAAGAATTGTTGAACATGTTTTCGCTTGTTAGTTGATCAGAAATTCTTGTAATTTTGCAAAATATTAGGTTGTAATTGTAAATAACCATGATGATTGAATTGAATACCTAAATATTCAATTGTTTGTCAGGCTATTTTGCTTTTCGCTTGCTTAAGATTAAACCTTGTCTTTACATCTTGTAAGACAATTTTAACTTTCTTTAAATGATCTAATTTATCCCGATTTGAATAAATAAATAATAATAATAATAATAATAATAATAATAATAATAATAATAATAATAATAATAATAATAATAATAATAATAATAATAATAATAATAATAATAAGAATAATAATAATAATAATAATAATAATAATAATAATAATAATAATAATAATAATAATAATAATAATAATATTATTATTATTAATAACAATAATAATAATAATAATAATAATAATAATAATAATAATAATAATAATAATAATAATAATAATAATAATAATAATAATAATAATAATAATAATAATAATAATAATAATAATAATAATAATAATAATAATAATAATAATAATAATAATAATAATAATAATAATAATAACAATAACAATAACAATAATAATAATAATAATAATAATAATAATAATAATAATAATAATAATAATAATAATAATAATAATAATAATAATAATAATAATAATAATAATAATAATAATAATAATAATAATAATAATAATAATAATAAAAATAAAAATAAAAATAATCCTTCAAATAGCAGACACAGAACAATGGCCGTGATTGTAAAATCAGGCACCAGCATAGATCAAAATACTGGAAAGGCTATACATGGTAAAGAGCGTATAGAATACCAGAATCTGCACATATGTGGCAAAACAATGATGATTCAACAGCCATAAGATTCAGTAATTATGGAAGTAGGAGACAACAACCTACAACAGATAATAGTGAAGAAGATGAGGCTGAAATAGCTTTAGTTTCTTTAGAGCAAAACAATTTTATCGGAATTCCTGATAATACAGAAAATAATTGGGATACTTTAGGACCAGATGGAAGATACTACGTCAAGTATGATCCACCATCTTGGGAACAAGATTCAACAGCAGAAATCGTTGTCACCGGTTGGGATGAAAATCCTGAACCATATGATGACCCAGAAATTGATGAAATGCCGTATTATATGAAAGAATACGGATTCACAGAAAAGCAATGGCAACAAGAGTCAGTAATTTGTATGGCCTTAGAAGAAGATTCAGATACTGAACTCCCCTATAATTGGGAAATGATTTCAGAAGGAGACTCGGACGTTGAGTATCCACAGAATAATGAAGTAGTTTTGGCTGCAATTGATGAATTAGAATATCCAAAACTAACAGAATTAATAAAGGATGTTGGATTAATGGCATCTACTTCAGCTGTAACTTCAGCTTATAATCCTCCAACGGATTATTCCATGACGCCACCACAATATCCTCCAGCAAGAAATCAGTCAACTTTAGAAGTTCCAATGATCCAAGAAAGAATCAAAAATATACATGGCAAGAGACATACGGATCAAGGGATGTGGACACTTCCTCCAGCATATACTCAACAAGGGGTAATGTTAGTACTCCCAGATGATATTGGAAAATATGAAGATGTGATTACCAGATGGGAATCCATTAATACCAATATTATCAACAGAATGACATGGACAGATAACCAATCAAAGGTTATGTTCATAGAAAATCTCTTAGGAGAGACAGAAAAAAGAACATTTCAGCAATGGAGAATGACATATCCACAAGAGTATGAAACTCTTATAGGCATGGCTGAGGATAATAACATTAGAGGATCCTTCAGCAGGAACGACAGCTGAACAGGAAAGAGCTTATACTGATCTTGAGCGACTTACATGTTCAAATATAAAGGATATATTTGCCTTTATGAATGAATATAAGTATTTAGCTGCAAGAACAGGAAGGATGTTTATATCCTCAGAACTTTCAGAAAAGTTCTTCAGAAAATTACCGTCATTATACGGAAAGGAAATTGAACAAGCATTCCAACAGAAGCATCCAGGTAATATTATTGGTGTATTACCCAGAATACATTTTACATACCAATATTTGTCAGAGGTATGTAAGAAAGCAGCTATGCAAAGAGGTTTTAAGGACCTTAGTTTTTGCAAGGAAATCTCAATACCAGGAGATTACCCCAGAACAAAGAAATACGGAGTGAGAAAAGCTACTACCTATAAAGGTAAACCACATCAAACTCATGTCAGAATATTCAAAACCCGAAAACCTCCTATAAACAAATGTAAATGTTACATTTGTGGAGAAATAGGGCATTTTGCACGAAACTGCAAAAGACAGAATGGCAATATAGCTCGAGTTGCTATAATAGATGGCATGGAGCTACCAGAAGAATTAAATGTTGTATCAGTGGATATGAATGAACCAGATAGTGATAGCATCTACATCATATCCGATAATGAGGAAACAAAGATCAAAGATCTTGAAGATGAAATATCTGATATGATCTTAGCAGCCATAGAAGATTATGGTTGGAGAGAGAAAATAACTCTCCCAGAAAAACAAGAAATATGTTCTCATCAATGGGAATATAACCAGAAAATTTATAATGCAGATTACATCAAATGTGTATTCTGTAAAATAAGGACAGTAGAAAAATTAAGAATACATTGTATAGTCTGTAAAATTACAGCCTGTGCTATGTGTTCAGAATTTTATCTACAGATTAAGCTAGAAAGCAAACCTAGCTTAGTTCCTAGCCTTAAACCAGAGGATCATATTCTACAAGAAATGACTACATACATCCAATGGTTATTAAATGAGAATCAAAGACTTGATTCTTGTTTACAATAATAATAATAATAATAATAATAATAATAATAATAATAATAATAATAATAATAATAATAATAATAATAATAATAATAACAACAACAACAACAACAACAACAACAACAACAACAACAACAACAACAAAAAAATAAAAATAAAAATAAAAATAAAAATAAAAAAATAATAATAATAACAACAACAACAACAACAACAACAACAACAACAACAACAACAACAATAATAATAATAATAATAATAATAATAATAATAATAATAATAATAATAATAATAATAATAATAATAATAACAACAACAACAACAACAACAACAACAACAACAACAACAATAATAATAATAATAATAATAATAATAATAATAATAATAATAATAATAATAATAATAATAATAACAACAACAACAACAACAACAACAACAACAACAACAACAACAACAACAACAACAACAACAACAACAACAACAACAATAATAATAATAATAATAATAATAATAATAATAATAATAATAATAATAATAATAATAATAATAATAATAATAAGAACAACAACAACAACAACAACAACAACAACAACAATAATAATAATAATAATAATAATAATAATAATAATAATAATAATAATAATAATAATAATAATAATAATAATAGTAATAATAATAATAATAATAATAATAATAATAATAATAATAATAATAATAATAATAATAATAAGACACAATAGAGGATCTGAACTCGGCTTTCATAATTTATAGTTTCATAACATTGATCAGAAAGTGATCGTTTAACTAATACGACTAACATGCGATGGGTTCAAAGCTAGCTTTGAGAATTTCCCTCCCATTCTCACAGACCACTCTCTGCGCTCTCTCAACGAAAGCAGACTGTTGGGCCCCGATTCGTATTAAGCATATTTGATTTATTTTGAGGTTTAGATTGATAATTTCTTTTAGTTAGAATAATTTGGAATTTTAGTGCTTCGTTAATGATTAAAAAATTGAAAGGATTTAGTTAAATTAGAGTTTTAATAAGTTACTAGATTTTAAAAAGATTAAGATGGTATAAGTTCTTTTTAGGAAGATCATGAATGTTCTTAAGGATTAAGGTTTATAAGATGGGCTTTTAGCCCATTTCAATTGTCATTAAATGAGTAAAAGAATTGATTTATATGGGAAACAAGTGATGTAGCCGTATGGAGAAGGGAAGAGTAACAAAATTGTAAGGAAATTAATGAATTAATTGAAACTACGTAGTTTTGATGCAAGGGCTTAGGTGTGTAAAGTTTAAGAAACAAAGTTCCTTAGGTTATTCTAGAAAACACACGAAATTTACAAGAGAAAGGAGAAAAAGAATGGTGACTTTCGGCTAAGGAAGAAGAAGAAGAAGAAGAAGAAGAAGAAGAGGAAGAGAAGTAAGAGCTTAGGTGCTTATGCTTTAGAAAGGAGGGGTTTAAGAGTTTTATTCAAGAAGAAAGTGCAGAGGAAGGTTTAATCTTCCAATAGAAACAAAAAGAGAATTTCGTGGGTCATCTTCTAAGGTAAGAGAAATTCGAAATTCTTGGGTATTTTAGGTAGATTTTGGTTTAAATAGTTTAGTTTAGGTATGGGTAAAGTTAGGTAGAGGTTAATTCAAGTTTTCCTTTCTTTAGAAATGTTCGATTTTGATATCCTATATTCTTATGGGATATTATGCTTAATGAAGGTGAATTAAGGCAATTGGAGGAAGAGCCAAGGCCATTTGACCATCCTATAAGCTAAAGGAATTTAAGGTGGGTGATTCCTTAATAATTGAGTTAATAGGCAATTTAACGTTTTTATAATGAATGCAAACTCATGCTTTCCAATGATTTAAGAAGTTTGTATTAATATTTCTTTGTGAGGATTTAAACTTGTACGTGATGTTTCTTGAATGTAAATTTATGATGGAAATGTTGGCGAAATGATTTGATAAGTGGAAAAGATTGATTATGTGATTTTGGCAAATTGATGTTTTCTAATGACTTAGAATGTTTGTATGAACTACTCTTTGTTATTTTTTTTCACTTGTATGTGATGTTTTTTGATTGTGAATTATGTGAGAAATCATTTGTATAATGTTTCGTTATGTGAAAAAGACTCGAATGTGTGATTTCGGAAAAAGATTTGCCAGTTTGGCCTAATTATGCGAAAGTGGATTTGTAAAGGCCAGTTACGACTAATAATTTCGAATTGTGTGAATTATGTGCTTTCTTTGGGTTTGTGGTGGTCCCATCTGAGTCAGGTGTACCTGTCTACCCATAGGCTTCTCACTTTGCTTGCTTAGTGGCATCGGAGTTCCTCTCAAGGACTCCCATCAGTCACGGCTACACATGACTGCTTTGCGGGAATGTGTAGTACGTTCCGTTTCGGATCCACGCGAACCACTTTCTCTGTGCTTATGTGATATTTGATGTGTAATTGGTTTGATGAAATGAGTTTTACAAGAGGTTTTGATGTATTAAAAGTGTTTTGATCAATGTAAATTGGTCTTGATAAATTTGAAAGGTTTTTACCAACGTGGAAGTTGTTTTGAGAATGAATAAATAAAGAATGCTTTTGCTTATTTCTTAATTATTAAGCTGTTACCTACTGAGCCGTCGAGTTCACACCCCATTTCTCCTCCACAGGCATCGAGCGAGAAACTGAGTCATCACATCGGGATTGAGGAAATACTCCGATGCATTTTTCTTTTGAAGTCATATTTGAGAAAACAACGCTTTAGGTTGCATTGTGGAGAAATGGTTCTCTTTGTATTTTGGATTTTGTTACTTTCGATGTATTCGGGCTAAAATTCCCTATAAAGCTTTGTATAATGTATATCCTCCTTGTAAATGCAAAAAGAATTGGGTTTTAATGTATTTTGTGTATATTGGTCAAAATGTATTGTTGTATGCTTTACAAATGATTAGCAAAGAAAGAGTAATGTGAGGTTACTTTATGTTTTGAGAACATTTAGAATCCTAAGCGTGTGGTGGCTGCCGTTTGAATTATGTTGGATATCATTTGAATTGAGTTGTGTTGTAAGAGATTGGAGATTGAGTTTTTATGCAGGTTATGGAATTAGATTGAAGATTTTGGTTAGAGCATTTTTAGGGGAAGTGCTGTCCAATTTTTTCCAAATTGGACAGCAACTTGTTTAGGGCTTTAGAGTAATTTAGAGTGACATTTTCAGTGAGATGCCTTCTTGAAGATTGTAGTGCATGATTAGAGCTTTCCAACGACATAAAGTTTGTCACATTCGGACTTAAAATGAAAAAGTTATGAGAGGTGAAAGGTTTCAGCTACTGTTGATGAGGGTTGAAATTTTGCAGAACCTTTGGAGGGGTTTTTCACCCTCTTAGAGACAGTTTTGATTTTTGTTATCTTCATAGAAAATGTAGATTATCTTTCTATCTTTAAAATGAGGTATGATTTGCAATCATTGGAGTTAGAAATAAAAAGATATGAGGTTGGGAATGTTGACAGTTACTGTTCATTGTGCCAAATTACTGTTCCATTGGTTTTTCATTTAGGCTGAAACGTTAAGTGTGTTTTTACCTCCCTTAATGACCGATTTAATTTTTTCACCCTTCATGAAGTTTGTAGATCCTTTCTTTATCTTTCCAATGAGGTAAAATGTGACATTTTTCGACTTGTGAGCTAAAAGATATGAATTTTCAAACTTTTGGCATGGTGTAGGAAGATTTGAGTTTGGGCTGAAACTTTAAAGCAAATTTTGACCCTCTTAATGACTAAAGTAGTTTTTAAATCCTTCTATGAAGTTGTAGAGCTCCCTTTTAGCTTTTTATTGATACCAAATTTACGAATTTTAGACTTCGGGAGCAAAAGTTATAATGTTTGTAAATTCTGAAATTTTCCTGCAAATCCAGACTTCATCCTTAGACGTGGCCACGTCTAGTCTCTAAACCTCTTAGACGTGCCCTCGCCTAATCTCTGAATGTCCTCCTCTCACTCTTTTGCTTGTAACTTTTTCGGTTGGCCTCGGTTTCACTCGGTTTTCGAAGCGTTGGTTTTAAAAAAAAAATTATACTTTTTTTGGTAAAATGAGAGTGTCGAGTTTTGGTGGGACTTTACGGATATTATTAAAGAGAGTTAAGTACGTGATAGTTTTGAATGAAATTCCGTTTTTGGGCATTTTTGTGAGCTATAGAGATCCGATTGAGGTGATTTCTGTTTCTAATTGACCTAGAGATATGGAATTTCATTTTAACTTAGGAATTGGAATTAGTTATGGGCCCTAAGTAAATCATTTTTTTATTGGAGGATAATTATGTTGAATTTATTAAGTTTTTTTCAGATGACGTTAAATTAAGTTCGTTTTGAGGTTCCTTTCGTGGTGAGGAATTCCTCCCTCGTGAGATGTGCGTCCAAATGTCACGTAGGACGTCGAACACGCAACTCATCGGGGAGGGGTTCCAACACTTATGGTATCATAGCGCCGGAATTGAGATCTTACATGGGCACATGTGTTTAAGTTACTCAAATAAGCAATTGTTAAGAGTTTAGGCTGATCGAATTAGTGAGAAAAACGGTAATCTTTCATTGGATAAATGGAAATGCGAAACAACATATGGGTAATATGCAGAAAATGATTCAATGAAATTGAAGTGGGCGGGGGGATGCCGTGTATGACGATATGGTGATATATGTGATATGGATGTAAATGTATGAACATGGCTTTTCAAGTGGAAACATTGAGCTTAAAGTGAACAAGTGGAATGTCTTGAAAACAAAGATTCTTATGGTCTTAAGAATATGAAATCGGAACCTACGTGGGTGTAAGTGGGTACAGTTGATAATTTGAGTAATGAGCTTTTAAGTTTTCTTTTTCTAAATCAAGAAATAAAAGTTTGTTTTTGAATCAAGAGAATGAAATGCTTTCACTTGCTTCATAAATGTTGCTTTGATTGCTTGTGATTGATTTGAGAAATTTGCTACATGTTTGATATGTACATTGTGTGATGATTTTACATCTATAAATTTGAATAAATGGTGAATATATATATATATATATAAGATGAAATTTGAAGGATAATGGGAAGATTATATGAATGATGGTGATATTTGTACAAGACCAAGAAGGTTACATTGTTATCATTGTGAGTATCTATATGACGACCCATCATCATACACAAGTGAGGATATTAAGCACGTAGGTTATATATATCTGTGGAGATGATAAAGGAAGAAACTTAAGATTTCTTGGATATTTGTTAGTCATAGCTTCCATAGTCTACAGTTTGAGGAGAAACTAGAGTAACATATGAGGGTGCTCAATATGATCATGTGGGAATAGATTGAGATTTGTTAAAACTGTCACAATAAGAAATAAATTGATCTGAGAAGTTTATTTTCTGGGATTAATGGAGACCAAAGTATCAAGCATGAAAAAAATGTGAATTAGTAAGTGGACAGAATAGGATGAATTTGATGACGCCACCCAAGCATATGTGGCACTAAGTATGTTCATTACTCCTTTAGGTTTTGGGTGATTTGAACATTATGACCTTGTGGGGAAGATAGGAATTGATCTTCCCGCGGTATTAAGAATAGCTGATAATAGGAGATTGATCAAGATTAAATGAATCGTATAGATGATGGTAGCAAGAAACCCTCTATTGAAGAAAAATTTTGTTAAGTTAGAATAAGCAGATCAGGTAGTTTATATTAAAGATGATTAATGGAAGAACTGATCATGAAGGAATATGTAATGATTTGAAAGTTAGGACACTCCCTAACAGAGCATCAAACAGGGAGGTGAAATATGTTACCGAAAAAGGTATGCACTTTTGTTTGATGTAAAGGGTCATATGAGTGGATTTTTGAATTTATGGAGACACGACTTTGCTAGTATGAGGAATATGTACGTTTAAATTATCTTATGTGAAGTATGTTCGAGAGATGAAATTTCGACTTAATGAATGTATGCAAATCAAGAAGTTAAGTCTGCAGATAAATTACAATATGTGGAGAAATTTGTATGAATGAGCAAACATGAGAATAAGTCTAAGAGAGATATGAGGAAATTCAAGCATTCGCGGAAGGAAGTAAATAGGAAATTGAAAAGAAAGTGAGACAATGTACCTCATTAAGGAATCAGTTATTTAAGGACTTATGAGGGCTAATCAGGAGACATATGAAATTTGATAATAATTGCTTAAGTTAATAAATGCCCAATAACACCTATGGTATTGGAGACTAAAGAGATTCAAGATTTGATGGTGTATTAAAGATAGTCGAATAATTGAGAAAAAAAAAGTTTGAATACAAGGAGAAAATGTGTAAAGTGTATGAGTAACGTAAGTAAAGAGAATTTTGAAGAAAATATGCTGAGGTAAATTATATCATATAGATTTGGAAATTTTATAGTATGTACTGATGTTGTATAAGATATTTGGCTGAAATCCAACGTAGCATAACAAAGTGATTTCATATGTATGGAGACAACTGAAGTCCTATGAGTTGCTTATTGGATGCATGATTTAGAAGCGCTATATAAATGATTATTTTGAAAGTTTGAAGGCAAGTATATATGCGGGAATATCTTAAATATACATATGCAAGTAGAGATTGAAAAAGTTTGAGGCAATCAATGAATTGGGAGAAGTAATTATGAGACTCAGGAGATTGATATAAATACCGAAAGGCTATGATTGTTCTAGCGAGAGAAAGTCCAAGTGAAGTTAAGTAGTATATCAGATACTTTAAGTAGAAATTCGATATTGAGGTTATCAGAAACTAATACAAAAGAAAGCATAGAATAGAGGGTTTGGTTTACCTCAAATTAAGGATTAAAAGATTGAAGGCAGATTTGAGTGTCAAGTTTAAATGAGAAGAAGGGTATAAGGTGAGTGAAACAAGAAGTATGAAAAATCAATAATGATGCTTGAGTTGAAAGAATTGAATATGAGACTGAGGTAATAGATAGAATTATTCGAAGGATTATGATTGTATAAGTAAGTACTATACTGGTAAAGCTAATGTTATGATTGGATGCATCGAATAGAGAATTTAATAGTAGTGTGTCATAAATTTGGATATTGAGGTTATAAAATCTAGTGCAGTAAAGAGTGTAAAATGTGGAATTGAATTTTGGGCAAAATGATTAGTTACTGAAAGTTTAGATCAGTTCATATAAACCAAGACCAAATTGAAGATCAAGAACTTGTGAATCTTACTAAGAAATTGGGATTGAGTATGAATTTTAAGTTCGTGTAAGAAAAATGATACTAGGTGATCGAGATAAGAAGTATGCGTACTGGCAAAGATGATTAAGCAAAGAGACTGTGAGAAAAGTGCAAATGGTGATTTAAGCTATACAGCCTAGAAGAAATACGTTAAGTGACTGAAAGTTTGTATTGTCGACGGTTTTAACTGTCGGAGATATGCTTAAAGTTTATAGTTTAGAGTTTGTAGGAATATGAGATCAATGTACAGTTCTATTTGATCTTAAGCATTTCAATTGTTGTCATAATATTTTCAATAGAATGCTGTATGAGGAGTTAGGTGATAGAAAGAGTCATCGTTTTTGTATTATGATAAATGATTGAAAGTCAGATCGATTGGAGAGGTAAGTGAAGTCAATCAATATAAGATATGAAATACGGGAGATTGACATAAGAGTTACATGAACTGAGACTAAAGTGATGTGAATCAGTAAGTGAAAGCTGAATTGTCTCGGAAGGTATGACCTTGCTAAGGTGTGCTCAAGTTAGGAAAAAGAATTCGCTAAGCCGCTATGAATTAGGTCGTATGGAATTATTTTGAGTTAGTGCTACTGACAAAAGATGACTTGGATTCAAAATGTGATATACGTGAGTATGTTAAGGAAATTATAGATGTGATAAGATTAGGGTGTTATCGACACAGGAAGTGAAAATTGTAAGTGAAATGAAGCGTTAGGAGGAACTAGTTAAGAAAGTGAATGACCAACCACAAATTGAATGACTGAGTGAGTTTACTGAATACGATCATTTGAAAGAAAGTTTTCGAGTGAAGAAGTTAAATGAGAAACGAAGGAGCATCCTGCACTCCTAATAAATCCGATAAGAATTTTGAGGACGAAATTCTTTTAAAGGGGGGGGGGAGAGAAATGTTGGGCCCCGATTCGCATTAAGCATATTTGATTTATTTTGAGGTTTAGATTGATAATTTCTTTTAGTTAGAATAATTTAAAATTTTAGTGCTTCGTTAATGATTAAAAAATTGAAAGGATTTAGTTAAATTAGAGTTTTAATAAGTTACTAGATTTTAAAAAGATTAAGATGGTATAAGGGCTTTTTAGGAAGATCATGAATGTTCTTAAGGGTTAAGGTTTATAAGATGGGCTTTTAGCCCATTTCAATTGTCATTAAATGAGTAAAAGAATTGATTTATATGGGAAACAAGTGATGTAGCTGTATGGAGAAGGGAAGAGTCACGAAATTGTAAGGAAATTAATGAATTAATTGAAACTACGTAGTTTTGATGCAAGGGCTTAGGTTTGTAAAGTTTAAGAAACAAAGTTCCTTAGGTTATTCTAGAAAACACACGAAATTTACAAGAGAAAGGAGAAAAAGAATGGTGACTTTCGGCTAAGGAAGAAAAAGAAGAAGAAGAAGAAGAAGAGGAAGAGAAGTAAGAGCTTAGGTGCTTATGCTTTAGAAAGGAGGGGTTTAAGAGTTTTATTCAAGAAGAAAGTAGAGAAGAAGGTTTAATCTTCCAATAGAAACAAAAAGAGAATTTCATGGGTCATCTTCTAAGGTAAGAGAAATTCAAAATTCTTGGGTATTTTAGGTAGGTTTTGGTTTAAATAGCTTAGTTTAGGTATGGGTAAAGTTAGGTAGAGGTTAATTCAAGTTTTCCTTTCCTTAGAAATGCTCGATTTTGATATCCTATGTTCTTATGGGATATTATGCTTAATGAAAGTGAATTAAGGCAATTGGAGGAAGAGCCAAGGCCATTTGACCATCCTACAAGCTAAAGGAATTTAAGGTGGGTGATTCCTTAATAATTGAGTTAATAGGCAATTTAACGTTTTTATAATGAATGCAAACTCATGCTTTCCAATGATTTAAGAAGTTTGTATTAATATTTCTTTGTGAGGATTTAAACTTGTACGTGATGTTTCTTGAATGTAAATTTATGATGGAAATGTTGGCGAAATGATTTGATAAGTAGAAAAGATTGATTATGTGATTTTGGCAAATTGATGTTTTCTAATGACTTAGAATGTTTGTATGAACTACTCTTTGTTATGTTTTTCACTTGTATGTGATGTTTTTTTATTGTGAATTATGTGAGAAATCATTTGTATAATGTTTCGTTATGTGAAAAAGATTCGAATGTGTGATTTCGGAAAAAGATTTGCCAGTTTGGCCTAATTATGCGAAAGTGGATTTGTAAAGGCTAGTTACGACTAATAATTTCGAATTGTGTGAATTATGTGCTTTCTTTGGGTTTGTGGTGATCCCATCTGAGTTAGGTGCACCTGTCTACCCATAGGCTTCTCCCGCCTGCCCGCTAGTGGCATCGGAGTTCCTCTCAAGGACTCCCATCAGTCACGGCTACATATGACTGCTTTGCGGGAATGTGTAGTACGTTCTGTTTCGGATCCACGCGAACCACTTTCTCTGTGCTTATGTGATATTTGATGTGTAATTGGTTTGATGAAATGAGTTTTACAAGAGGTTTTGATGTATTAAAAGTGTTTTGATCAATGTAAATTGGCCTTGATAAATTTGAAAGGTTTTTACCAACGTGGAAGTTGTTTTGAGAATGAATAAATAAAGAATGCTTTTGCTTATTTCTTAATTATTAAGCTGTTACCCATTGAGCCGTCGAGCTCACACCCCATTTCTCCTCCACAAGCATTGAGCGAAAAACTGAGTCATCGCATCGGGATTGAGGAAATACTCCGATGCATTTTGCTTTTGAAGTCATATTTGAGAAAACAACGCTTTAGGTTGCATTGTGGAGAAATGGTTCTCTTTGTATTTTGGATTTTGCTACTTTCAATGTATTCGGGCTAAAATGCCCTATAAAGTTTTGTATAATGTATATCCTCCTTGTAAATGCAAAAAGAATTGGGTTTTAATGTATTTTGTGTATATTGGTCAAAATGTATTGTTGTATGCTTTACAAATGATTAGCAAAGAAAGAGTAATGTGAGGTTACTTTATGTTTTGAGAACATTTAGAATCCTAAGTGTGTGGTGGCTGCCGTTTGAATTATGTTGGATATCATTTGAATTGAGTTGTGTTGTAAGAGATTGGAGATTGAGTTTTTATGTAGGTAATGGAATTAGATTGAAGATTTTGGTTAGAGCATTTTTAGGGGAAGTGCTGTCCAATTTTTCCCAAATTGGACAGAAACTTGTTTAGGGTTTTAGAGTAATTTAGAGTGAGATTTTCAGTGAGATGCCTTCTTGAAGATTGTAGTGCATGATTAGAGCTTTCCAACGACATAAAGTTTGTCACATTCGGACTTAAAATGAAAAAGTTATGAGAGGTGAAAGGTTTCAGCTACTGTTGATGAGGGTTGAAATTTTGCAGAACCTTTGGAGGGGTTTTTTACCCTCTTAGAGACAGTTTTGATTTTTGTTATCTTCATAGAAAATGTAGATTATCTTTCTATCTTTAAAATGAGGTATGATTTGCAATCATTGGAGTTAGAAATAAAAAGATATGAGGTTGGGAATGTTGACAGTTACTGTTCATTGTGCCAAATTACTGTTCCATTGGTTTTTCATTTAGGCTGAAACGTTAAGTGTGTTTTTATCTCCCTTAATGACCGATTTAATTTTTTCATCCTTCATGAAGTTTGTAGATCCTTTCTTTATCTTTCCAATGAGGTAAAATTTGATATTTTTCGACTTGTGAGCTAAAAGATATGAATTTTCAAACTTTTGGCATGGTGTAGGAAGATTTGAGTTTGGGCTGAAACTTTAAAACAAATTTTGACCCTCTTAATGACTAAAGTAGTTTTTAAATCCTTCTATGAAGTTGTAGAACTCCCTTTTACCTTTTTATTTATACCAAATTTACGAATTTTAGACTTCGGGAGCAAAAGTTATAATGTTTGTAAATTCTGAAATTTTCATGCAAATCCAGACTTCATCCTTAGACGTGGCCACGTCTAGTCTCTAAACCTCTTAGACGTGCCCTCGCCTAATCTCTGAATGTCCTCCTCTCACTCTTTTGCTTGTAACTTTTTCGGTTGGCCTCGGTTTCACTCGATTTTTGAAGCGTTAGTTTTCTAAAAAAAATTTATACTTTTTTTTTGGGTAAAATGACAGTGTCGGGTTTTGGTGGGACTTTACGGATATTATTAAAGAGGGTTAAGTACGTGATAGTTTTGAATGAAATTCCATTTTTGGGCATTTTTGTGAGCTATAGAGATCCGATTGAGGCGATTTACATTTCTAATTGACTGAGATATGGAATTTCATTTTAGCTTAGGAATTGGAATTAGTTATGGGCCCTAAGTAAATCATTTTTTTTATTGGAGGATAATTATGTTGAATTTATTAAGTTTTGTTCGGATGACGTTAAATTAAGTTCATTTTGAGGTTCCTTTCGTGGTGAGGAATTCCTCCCTCGTGAGATGCGCGTCCAGATGTCACGTAGGACGTCGGACACGCAACTCACCGGGGAGGGGTTCCAACACAGACGCCTTCAAATCTCGTCTCAACATCGCCGCCGTTGCTTCTCCACTCGTGTTGATTCCTAAGGTAAACATTCCGATGCCCACTGCTGTTATTTCTTCGTGTTTGATTTGCTAAAGCTCAAAGTTGGTGTTTAATTTGGAACTGAAGGTACCCATAGATTTCTCCGCTTGCTGCAGTCCAGAGGCCTTAAGCTTCGCTTCCTTTCATCCTCTTCCTCCTGGTCTCGCTCAGTGGCCACCATTTATTCTCGTCCTGGACGCATCATCAGCGAGGCTGAAGAAACTGCCACTAAAGGTGATTCCAGATTTAATTTTATTGGTTTATTTTTTTCTATCATCTTTTGTTTCTGTTTTTCAAGTTTTAGAGTTGAATTTAGCTTAAGTTGCGACTATGTCATGTTCCATATCCCTTCTTCATTGGGCACAGTATGGAACATTGTCAATGGGTATAAACTATGGATTTGTTTGTAATTTTTGAAGATAAACATGGTTTATCTTATTTTTTGAACATTGTCAAGCTTATATGTAATGGATCTCCTATTTTGAGTTAATCATTCTCACATCTCTATTAAAGTAGCATTGGCCACATCTGTGCAATTTCATCCATTAATAATTAGTCTACATACCTTGCTATGAATAATGTCCAAGCATCCTTGATAGGAAGCATATAAACATGCAAATAATCATGACGGCCTAAAATCCTAAAAAGTAGAGGTCTGAACATAATAGACATGTTTGATTAGTTAAATTATATGGTGCAAATTTTTTTGGCTGTGGAATTATTAAACATGGTTGAGGATGCGGGGTAGAAAATTTTTTTCCAAATTTGTGAGTATGTGTACAACTAAAATAACCTTTTCAAATTTTGACTAAATTTGAAAAGAATGGATGTTTGTTGTATAGGATGAATCGAATGGGATTAGATTATATGTGAGTAAACTAAACAAGACAACAATTGTAGTCTAATAAGTTATTGTAAAACCTTTTCTATAGTAGCTAGTACGTGCAATAAGTGTATACAATCATGCAAGACCACGTTATTATTCCAACTTGTTCATAATGTGTTTTATGTGTAAATTGAATTCCCACTAACATAACATAATGTTGTCATTTTTATGTTAAATTAATAGGTAGTTTTTGGTCAATGGATAAGAGTTGGATGAACAGTGTTAGGGTTTCCCGTGAATACATTGATGGAGTGAAAGCATTTATGAAATTTGTGGTGGAAAAAAAAGGGTAAAGATTGTCAAATTTCATGCCCTTGTAGTCGTTGCATGAATTGTTATATGAGGTCTCAAATGAATGTTTTTGACCATTTAATGAGATTCGGCATGGGCCAATCATACACTCGTTGGGTTTTACACGGTGAAAAGCCAGAATATAGATTTATCTCTAGGGCAGAAAGGCTTGACGATGCAAATGTAGACATTGATGGGATGGGGAATAATATTAATGAGGGTGATGGTGATGAGGAGGATGATGGCGTGCAAGATTTGCTTCATGATATGGGTACCTTTATAAATGATTGTCTAATTGATGAGGATGGAAGGAGTCATCCTAAAGGTGTCGGAGATTTTATAGGACAAGGCTTTCATGAATTGTTGAGTAAAGAAACTGAAGAGTTGTACCCTGGATGTACAAACTTTACAAAGTTGTCCTTTTTAATAAAATTGCTTCACTTGAAAGTATATAACAAGTGGAGCAATAAGTCATTTGACATGTTATTTGCTCTGTTGAGGGATGTATTACCTAATTGTGAAACTTTGTCGAAGTCCTATTATGAAGCAAATCAATTTCTACGGAGACTAGGTTTGGGTTATAAGTCGATACATGCATGTAAGTACGATTGTTCCCTGTTTTGGAAAGAGTATGGGGACTTGCAAAGTTGTCCCAAGTGTGGAACATCAAGATGGAGAATTAATGATGGCAAGGGTAAGAAGATACCATGGAAAGTGTTGCGGTAGTTTCCATTAAAGTCCAGACTGCAACGATTATTCATGTCAAGTAAGATCGCTAAACAAATGACTTGGCATAATGATAGACCTAAAGGTGACGGAAATACCATGGTTCATCCTTCTGATGGAGAAGCTTGGAAGAGCTTTGGTGAGCTATATCCTGACTTTGCCAGAGAACCACGTAATGTGAGACTAGGCTTAGCAACAGATGGATTCAATCTACATGGCAATATGTCACTTTCATATAGCGTGTGGCCTATTGTTCTTTTAGCATAAAATTTACCCCTATGGATGTGTATGGTTGAGTCATTTTTTATGCTATCGTTGGTTATTCCAGGTCCGAAAGCTGTTGGTTAAGACATTGATGTCTATATGAGACCACTAGTGGATGAGTTAAGTGAGTTATGGGAAGATGGTTTTGATGTTTTTGATGCCTCAAAGGGTAAAAATTTTCAAATGCATGCAACTTTACTGTGGACTATCAATGACTTTCCAGCCTATGGTACTATTTCTGGGTGGAGCACAAAAGGTTATAAGGCATGCCCTGTTTGTAACACGCACACTCCTTCTTGTAAGTTAAGAAGTAAGATTGGTTACTTAGGTCATCGTCGTTTTCTTCCTTATGATCATCCATGGAGAAGAAGCAAGAAGTTTGATGGAAAGAGTGATCATCGACCTATACCTAAGTTACCAGATGGAGATGCTGTGGTGGAGCAATTATGTCATGTGGAGAATATATGTTATGGAAAGCACCCTAGCAATAAGGGGAGAAGGAGATTGGAAGGAGAGTTGAATTGGAATTAAAAAAAAAAGCATTGTTTTTGATCTACCATATTGGCATAAGTTAAGATTAAGACATAACCTTGATGTCATGCATATAGAAAAGAATATTTGTGACAATATCCTTGGTACGTTGATGAATGTTGAAGGTAAAACCAAAGATACAATCAAGGCTTGGCTTGATTTGGAAGATATGAATATTTGAAAAGAATTACACTTGATAAGAGCTACTGATGGAACTATTGTGGGAAAACCTCCAGCATGCTATACACTGTCTTTGGATAAGAAGAAGAAGTTTTATGAGTTTGTCAAGCAGGTGAAGTTTCCAGATGGATACGCATAGAATATATCTAGATGTGTTAATGTTGATGAAAGGAAGATTAGTGGGCTTAAGTCTCATGATTGTCATATATTGTTACAAAGCATTCTTCCATTAGGGATGCGTGGCATTTTGAATAAAGATGTGACAGGTGTTTTACTAGAGTTGGGGGACTTCTTTCTCAGAATTTGTAGACGAAGTTTGAATAAGGATGACGTATAGAAGAAGTGTCAGGAGATTATTTTAATCTTGTGCAAACTTGAAATGATATACCCATCGGCATTCTTTGATGTGATGGTACATTTGGCTATTCATTTACCAAATGAAGCCTTACTTGGTGGACCAGTTGCGTATAGATGGATGTATCCAATTGAGAGGTATTCTTTAAATTTATTGTATTACTCTTAAAAGTTACCTAAATAGTGGCCTATCTAATTATGGTTAATCATTTGTTAAGATTCATAGGTACACTCAAGGGATTTGTCAGAAATAAAGCACGTCCAGAAGGGTCAATTGCTGAAGCATATGTTGTTAAAGAGTGCATGACATTCTGTTCAATGTATCTGAAAGGAATTGAAACCAACTTCAACGTGCCAGACCGATTCAATGATATGGTTGATGGTAGTGACATATCAGTGCTCTTCCAACAATGTAAGCCAATTGGGTCTGGCAAAATAATTGCTCTTCCTACAAATGACCTAGAGATGGCACATTGGTATGTGCTTATGAATTGTCATGAGATAAGTTCGTTTATCGAGTAAGTTTTTCTAACAAATTGTTAAATTAAGATATGTAATAAGTTGAGATAATTCATATAAATTAATTTGATTCAATTTTTAATAATCCATAGTGAGCACATGGATGAGTTGAGGCAACAAAGTCCATTATATGTTGATAGGAGACATAAAGAACAATTTTCTTCATGGTTTAAGCATCGGGTGAGAAGAAGGTTTGAACGTGGTGTTCATTACTGATTATATATTATTAACTAATTTTCCTTTCTTGTTATAGATGACGACATTAGCTAGCTCCCATGAAGGACATAACTTTGAGTCTTTGCATGCATTAGCATGTGGACCTCATAGTTTGGTTCAGAAGTATACAGTTTGCAATACTAATGGAATGCGATTTTGCACTGAAGCCCGTGATCTGCGTAGGATTACACAAAATTGTGGTGTTGCAGTATTAGGAAATTATAGGGACGACAATAAAACATTTTATAGGATGCTGACAGATATTATCAAGCTAGAATATATTAGGGATAAAAGTGTCGTGCTTTTCAAATGCAAATGGTACGATCTTGGAAATTCGAATATGAGGGTCAATGGCATTGTAAAAAGCATCAACATTACTAAGTTTTGGTTCAAGGATGACCCATCTATTTTGGCAAACTAAGCGAAACAAGTGTTTTTAGTGGAAGATTTGATACTCGGTTCAAATTGGTGGATTGTGCAAGAATGTGAAGTTAGACGTGCGTATGATATCCCTTCGCATGGTAATGAAAAAGGTTCAGATGATGTTGAAGAGTGTAATGAAGTTCTGGTCGAAGTCGAGGAATGTTCCTTAGAGTTTTTAGATAGAACTGATATTGCATTTGATGTAATAAATAATGTTGTATTGAATTCCGAGCAACGTTTAAATGATGATTTGGATGACTTAGAGATAAGTAGTAGTGACAATGAATGTGATATTGTATTCCAAGATTCGACTGACGACGATGATGAATAAATTCTTATAATTCAATTCAGGCTTTTTGGTTTGCTATTGTTTTTCTATGAAAGAAGTTGGATTGTTTATCTCCGTTCTTTGAAAAGATGATACTGTTGCTTAGGATGAATATTGCTTCCTCACATTTATCATTTCTATACCAATGCCTGTAAACATTTCCAGCTTGTTATTTGAGATATATAAGAGACACTTATCAGTTAGAAGACTAATCCCAATATCTATTGAAAAATAAGAGCCTTATAGGATTCTTTTGACATGGTTAAGAATACTTGTCATTTTGGTTATGAGTATTCTTACCTTCAAATTCCTTGAACTGACCAACTGCGTACTCATCAATAGCATCAACCATGTAGAGCACTTCATAACCCTTATGTTAATATAGTTGTACTTCTTGATGTAAATGTTAATGTAGCTGCACTTGTTGATGTAAATGTTACTGTTACATTTCAAGTATTTTTGACTAAGGGTTCAACAGATCTTGCAGTTGTGGTGTCATTTCCAGTGGTGCAATATCTAGAGATAATTATGTTGTTTTACCATATGTTTAGGTGTTGCCACATTGGAAGAACATATGCTTAATTGACTAAAGAACATATACTTAATTGAGTCTCTGCATTTAAAGAACATATGTTGTATTGACTGCAAAACCATATAGAAGGAAGGAATTTGTACAGAAAGGAGGAATGGTTTTACTAATTCCTTTAGTAGGTAAAAGTTCATGGTTGCAAGGCTTGTAACTTAAAAGAAAACTAAAGTTAGTAAAGGAGAAGCTAAAACAGATTCATAAGGAGATTTTGATGAAAATATAGGAAGGGTATTATTAGGACCCTTCTTATCTAATACTGAAACACTTAGAAGCCAACAAGCTAGAGGAAATGCAAATTACAAGTTCTGTAATTTGCTCAGACTTAATCCTATCAAGTCTCTAAGGCTTGATGGTTTCAGTGCCTATTTTTGTGAAAACACATAGGCCATTAGAAAGAAGTTAGTAGTTAAATTTGCTTCGGAATTCTTCTCAAGTCATAGGATGCTCAGGTAATTGGACAAAACATACCTGTGCTTGATTACTAAGATCTCCAATCCTACTAGTGTGATTGATCTTTGCTCAACCTATCAGAGCCTTCATTCTATGGTAGATCTATATATGATAACTTTTTATTTGTGTAGGATTTATTGAAGGGATATGATTCCAAAAGAGCAATAAGGATCTTTTAGCTTACGTTGATGTTGATATGCATACTGCCAATTCATGAATCTTTTAGCTTGTTTCATGAATCTTATATGTGCTTAACTCTACAGCAAATTCCTTAGCATTTAAATGAAATCCCTTATTACTTTACAAATGAAATTTGACTGTGTCAGTTGAAAAACAAATATTGAAACAAATCTGCCCTTTTCCTTTACTCTTAAACTATTTGCTCAACTTTTGCAAACAAAGCTAATACACGGTAGACAAGTTTTTATAACAATGAAAGCAAAATTAACTGTCAGGACATTAGTATGGTTTATTTTTGCATCAATGTTGTATGTTTATGGATTATTTACATGTTTTCCAAGATGTCATTGCTTAATACGAATTTCATTAGGATAGTTATTTACATTCTATTAAAAATTTCATTGCTTAATACGTAAAGAACAAGGCTTGGAAAATATTAGAGAATGAGGAAGCATAATGTAGGCAACATCAGTATCTTTTTAATGTTTAGATAAGGATTAATATGCTGTCACCATAATGGAACAAGAGAAAATGGCTTGCTCACATTATTAGTTCTATAACAAAGATTGAAATTATGTTGCTTGTTATTTGAGCTATATAAGAGACACTTTGAGCTTACTTAGGAAATCTTGGTTAGGAATACTTTGCAATTTCTGTAATCTGAATACCCATTCCTCTATATTCTTGCCAATATATCTAAAGGAAGACTAATCAATGATTCAGCATCAGAAAGTGAAGATGCAATATAGCATATAGGAGGTTTAGAATTTACCTCTCTAACAACTTTCAACTCAGGAAACTTAACATATCCTTAAAGACAATTACCATACTATGTTCATAAGAAAGATTTTTAACATGTTAGCATGATTAGGTTGAGGTTATAAGATTGTTCAATTATTGTAACAAGTGATATTAGAGTGTTGTTATGTTTAGTATATTTACTGATGTGACCATCAACTTGAAAAAATAAGTTAAATACTAGTCATTCCTTGAAGATGTCATTGCTTAATAAAAATTGACATCTATGACAGCAAATAACCATCCATGAACATAATAACAGTTTAGCCCATGGCAGAACTTGGAAACACAACCTGACTTGCTTTTATTTTTGTTTACACAAAGCATCAACATCCAGTCCATGGCTTTCACCATTTCTTTATATGCAACATCCATGCTTCTCTTTGAATCCTTATGAATAGATTACAATGCCAATACTTTGAAGTTGCAGTGACTATAAAAAGGTTTTTTTATGTTCAATCATTTGTCGCTGCTGTTGTAACTTGTTCTGCAGATAAAGAAACTTCAGTTCACATCTTCAGCAACATTGGCAGGTAATTGTTTTGTGGTGATATTTCGATGATCTTCTAAAATTTAGAATTAGAGATTTGTAAGAATTGATAGATAGCAATAGTTAGGGATCTAATCTTAAAGATCCCTTAGATGGCAGAATTGTAGTGCTTTTTTATTCATTTATTATTGAAGTGAATATAGTGGTTTGCATAGTGTAACATTGGACTTTCTGAGCCCTTCCATATTGTTCTGTATTTGGAGACACTACTGTATATTGATATATACATGATTGTATATGAGTTCAAAGATGTATTTAAGTCCTTTGGATATATATGTAATGATTTATAATTTTGTATGCCCTTACATGAACTTAAAGTTCATCGGTATGTGAATTTTTGGATATTTCTAACAAATAAGCTTTTAAGTGTGGAAAACCGAGTCCATTGGATGGATATGACTATGGAGGCTAAGTTAAATGTGTTATAATGCCTTAGAGGTGATTAGACATGATTTATAGACTTATTAGACACTTAGAAAGCTTAATTGGAAAAGTTGATGTATATAAGGGCTTTTTTGCAAATAGTCAAAAGTTAAAGGACTTAATTGTAATTTTTCAATTCTTGGAGGATCAATTCGTAATTTTATAAATTTAAGGGGTTTATTCGTAATTTTCAAAAGTACAAGGACCAAACTGAAAATAAAATTTTTAGTCATTCTCAAATTTTGGACTCAATTGCAAATTTAGGAAAAGTTTGGAGGGTATAATGGTAATTTCACATAACTAAGGGCACATTGGTAAATTCACCTTGTTTGGTCAAAGAAGAGTCAAATTCTAGACGCTTCTCCATGTAAGGTCGTGCATCCCATTTTAAAGACTTAAAACATGTTCTTTTAATTAAAAGAGAGGAGAAAGAAGGAGAAGAGAGGAAGTTTAGGCCATCACCAAAATTCACCCTTCTTTTTGATTTTTCAACTCAAACCAAGGTGTTCTAAGCTAATTTGGGGTCAAGGAACTCAAATCTATCATTAGATTTGAGAAATTCTCAAAGGATTGGAAGATATCACCAAAGGAAGGTTTAGGTAAATTTTGTCTCATCTCTCTTTACATTAGGATTTTGAGTTTGGTGTTAAGATATGTTGTTCTCCATGTTTGATTATACATGAAACATGGTTTAGATGAATGAAATATGTCATGGAGAGGGTTCTTTAATTCAAAACCAAAATTGTCCCCTTTAGGTGAAACTTTGCGAATTTTTGAATATCTTTTGAAATTGATGGTTTAAATGAACTCTATGATGTTAATTGTGTATGTATGAGGTGAATTGATGATGGAAAATAAGGAAGAAGTACATTAGAAGGAGGCTTTCAAGTTTATGCCTTTAGGTGTTTGATAAAATGCCTAAGTGAATTTGGCTTAGGATTTAAGGATTTTGATGGTGTGCATTGGGAAGAAGCTTTCATGTTTACTTTGAGTAAACTTGAATTGTTGCTTAGATTGACAAGTAAAGGCCTAATGTGTTTGGATAAAGAGAGGCTTAATTATGTTTTGAAATAAGTATTGGATTAAAGGCATTAAATGCCTTTGAAAATGCAAAAGAAAAACTAAGGTGGATAGTAGGGAAGTAACCATGTGAGGAATTAAAGTGTTGAATCCTATAGTTCAAAGGGAATGATATTGTGTTTTATACACTTATGTGATGGTGTATAATTATAAAATTTATGTTAAGTAGTAATTTCATTGTACATTGTATGTCCTTTATGTATAAAGGCTCGGGAGCTAGGAATCAAGGAGCCCATACCCAGGATTGTTAAAGTTAAGAGAGAGTTTATCTTCTTTTGAGGTGAGTTGGGGAATCATATTTCTCACATAGAATTAGATCACTCTAAGGCATGTATGATGACTTGTACGTGAATTTCGGACCTAGGTAATGCATGGTAGAATTTAATCTCCAATAGATGCTAGTATATTTGTTTATTTAATAAACAATATGGTTTTGAATAACTCTTTGCTATTGTAGTACAACTTATGTTTTTATTTCGTATTTTGAGAAATGACATTTTTTCAACAAACCTGCACTCAAAGTGTAAAAGAATAATGTTTTATTTTCTGAAACTATGTTTTTGAACGACTTTCACTTAGAGTGCAAAAGATGACTGTTATGGCCTGAAATAATGTTTCCAAACTTACTTATGCATAGATGAGTCATATATGCTATGTATATGTTTTCTCTTTTGGCTTAAAGCCACAGCATGGCTTCATTTTAACGGTTGGACCAATAAATAAAGGCATGATGCCTTACGTGATTTTTGATACTTAAACGTTGTATATGATTTCTGTGATTAGTGAGGAAACGATTGGCGAATCGTGTGCTGGGCACAACTGATTATGATTAAGCGACCCCCGTACCCTTGATGCTGGTACATAAAAGTCGAGTCACCGTATTGACACTTTTCTACGGGACTCGCAGGTGATTCCACACCTAGGGTTTGGACACCGACGAGGTCATCACCTAGGGTCATGACGCTCTTGTCGACTGTAGTCCGGACTCACCACGGATGAAAGTCGAGCCAACACCGATAATCGGTGGGTGTGCACATTAGTTTGGTCAATTAGTAGTGTCACACATGGTTGTTTTGACTTATTCTGATATTTATTTTCTAACGAGGTTTGATTTATACATTTGATGTTTTGATGCATTTGTATACTGGAACTAGAACTTATGTTCACCAGATGGGTGATTAATAGGCTGGCCTATGTGGTTCCTAACTATTATATAATGAGGTATAGGCTAGGCTTATGTGTTTTTATGTCATGTATATTTACTTCATAGGTCATCTACACCATCTTGGAATGATCAAATTTTATTTATGATATGTGTTTTTTTTCTGCTCACTGAGTACCTAGTGTACTCATCCCTCCTACTTTCTAACCATGCAGGTTAATTTAGTGAGTTTGAAGCTCTGAGTGGACCATGGGGTCTTTTGACATTTTCAGGATATTACTACACGTGGGTAGTTTCTTAGTTTTTACTTTTATTATCTAGTAGCTCATGAACTGTGTTTATGTAGATACGTTTTATGATTTTGTGAGTTAACTTTTCATTGCCTTGGTTTTTGTAAAAGATTTTATGTATGAACTATTGATACTGCTGTTGAGATTGCCTAGAGTTGAGACTGCCTTGAGTAGACTAGAGAGTCCTGAAGTTGTGGTTGGATATGCATATTGAAGTGTGTTTGAAATCGTTGCAGATTTTGAGATTTTTAAAAATACAGTCGTTATGCTGCCCAAATTTTTTTAAAAAGAAAAAAATGGATATTCGGTTAGCCTTGCATAGTCGGATTAAGGATACCGTTAGTATCCTTAGCCCGATTATGCGGCGGTTGTCATAGGCCCGATGTGGTACCGAGTCGTGACACATAGGCCAACTAATCTACCTTAAATAGTAGTTTGAGGGGTCTAATGTTCCTTTTGAAGTCTTAACTAATTTAAAGTTCCAAAGAAATAATTTATGGGATAGTCTTAATATGCTTAAGGGAAACATCCATGGGTTTTGGTTATTGGCTAGTGACTTAAATTATGTTATACATAGCTATGAAGTTAAAGAAGGAAGGGTAAACCACATGAAATTGTTTACTGAGTTCAACCAAGTAATCTCTCAACTAAGGTTACTAGATCTTAGTTATCTTAGGATGCATGTAACCTAGTCTAATAATCAGAATGAGATATTCTTTACGGTGAAAGTTTCTGCCATATTCTTTACGGTGATGTTGATATGCATACTGCCATATTCTGAACCCTTGATGTCTCCAGTGCTATCTTTAATGTTTCCACCACTGTTTCCCTCTGCTGTTCTCAGTCCGTGGCTTTCACCCTTTCGTTATATGCAGCATCCATGCTTCTCTTTGACTCCAAAGCATCTATTTTTAAGCATCAACAAGTAATCTGCTTCTGGGATGTGTTCTGGGATGTTTTATGGGATGTGTTCTGGTTGTATGGACAATGCATAAAATTGTGTGAGTGACAATTGAGACTTCTTGGCCAAAAATTTCTGCATACTTTCACTTGTCAGCAACTTAAATTGATTAGCAATTTCTCCTTGTAAGAGATACTGCTGCTTTCCCAATTGCAATTTCATTTTGTAGCTGTTTGAAGTTCCATATAATATCCCCTAACTTAGCTAACCATCGAATGCATAACACCAAGTCATAATTGTCCAAAGGCAGGATTAAAGCATCGGCCTTGAATTGATATCCTTGCATTCCCCATTGAAAAGTTTTACAATCTCCTTATATGTAAACATTGTCAATATGATGCAAATGTTTGTATATCATATTAACTTTTCATTGTACATTTGGTAGACAATTACAGCAGACTTTTCATTGTGCAAGCACTTACTTATGAGTACTATAAATTGATTCGGTGAACATAAAAAGTATAATGACAGTAAGTAATAGTGACATAGGAATTGAAATAAACACACAAATCAAACTAATAGTTTTCTCAATAAACTTTATCTTCAACAACATTTTCTTGTTGTCTTTCAAGTGAAAAGTGGAAATGCATTTGGTTTTGAATAACTTCTTGTCATTGTTGACTTGCTCATAGTTTGACTACAAACAATTCCATTATTGAGAGCATGTCGGTTTTTCATATTGTCTTCAAATATGATTGATGCATATGTACTTTGAAATCTTATTTCAATTTGGATGCAGGTAATTCACATGGGACCAGGTCAACTCAAGAAGAAGAATAAGGCTGCACCAAGTAGCTTAGTACCGACAAAATTGTAGTCGCGTTACTGTTAGCTTCTTGGGAACGCAGCTAATGAGTCATTTTCTTGTACACAACCACAAAATCAGACACCTGCACCTTGTCAGCCTACTCCAACACCAAGAGAAGTCACACCTGCACCTTCTCAGCCTACTCCAACACCAAGAGAAGTCACATGTATGCCTATTACTCATCCTAGAGATAAATATGAACAAATTATGAATCTGCGCCGCAACATTAGTTCTCCATCCACGTCTCAAGAGATGCCTCCAACTTTTGCTTATTAAACACCAGTAAATCAAACAATTACATCCATTGGGAGTTCTTCTTCTGCAAGCGCTGTAGGTTTGATCTTTCTCATTACATTGGTGAAATTTATTAAGTTTAGTTATTTTGCTTATCTAACCAATTAAGAGTATGTTATATGCTCATTACAAATTTTTTCTTTGTTATTTTAAGATCCACGACTGATGCAAGAAAAACAAGGGGTGTTACAAAAGGACACAGATTGGCAAAGATTAACAAGGCCATAAGTAAGAGATTGGAGATAGAGATCTCCCCAACTGAAGGACGACCAACCAACTCCGTACAATCTGCCAAATTCTCGAGTGAGATTGGTCTGGTATCCCGAACTTCCTTACTTATAAAAACAAAATTTTCAAAAATTACAACTGAGGAATTGGATATTGCATTTGACATGTTACACGTAAGTATTCTAAACCAATCTAATTTGTATGTGTTTTCCATATGCTTAGAACATTGACCAATAATTTATAATTTTTTTGCAGCAAAAGTTGGAAATCAAGGGAATAAGGACTGACAACGAAATGCATGCTACTGTGAAGAAGTTTCTTGCTTTAAGGTCCAAAGATCAAAGATATAGTTTAAAAAAACATTTTTTCCAGCACGGAAAGGATGTTAAGCCGCATAATGTCACTGTGGCAGAGTGGATGGTCTTATGCGAATATTGGGAGCAATCAGCTACAAATGTTAGTTTATTTGATCACTACCTTTTTTACAACTTATTATATTTTAGTATTTATGAATTATGATTTATAGATGTTATAATACATTTTCTTACGTGTACAATTAGGAAAATTTTCAAAAAGCAAAAGTTGCTAGGAGTCAGGTCAAATGTCGACCAAACTCCGGCTCCAAGGCCTTTGTAGCGATACGACATGAGATTGTGAGTTATTATCTTTTTAATTATATTTTTCTTTTATTGACATTTCAAATTTTATAATAAACATTACTATTTATATATTTCTATACAACAGAGTGACAAAGACGGAGAAGAGTGTGACCGGATGAAGTTATGGTATCACATTCATTATGATGAAACAAAAGGTCAATGGACAACTCCCGAATGCAAAGAAAAATGGGTGAGTACATAGTTTATTATAAATATTTCTTAAATCACATTGTGTATGTAATTAATTCTTTACTTTTTCAGGACTTAATGTGTCACGAATTGACACATTCAACAGAACAAGGTCATCCGATGACAGTGGATGAAGTGTGCGACAAAGTCCTGGGGACCATAACAGATTATATTGTTGGCATGGGAATGGGGCCTCGACCATAAGGGAAGACTTCGGTCAGAAAGAGACTTCGAGATGAATTAGAGGATTCCAAGAAGGTTAATGAGGGCTTACAGTCTAAAGTCGATGAATTGACCAAAAAAATTGAAGAAATGCAGGATAAATTAACTACCGAAGTCGAACAACAAAAAAATGTCTTGGAACTCATATGTTCTACACATAATATTCGCATTGAATAGATAAATACTCATATTGATATATTAGACACTTATGACATATTGGTCATATTAATTACTATATTATGACATGTTTAGGATTTTAAATTATATAATTCATTGTCTACGTGTATTAAATTCTTGTTACACATTATTAATCATTCATAAATCCATGATGTACTCAACAAATTGATAAATTACTAAATAAAAACTTCAATATATAATATTAAATAGTTATTAAATAAATAAGATTTAATAATTTTCACAAATATTAATTATTCAATCGAATAATAATTTCACTAAAATTCAATTTTAAAATCATATTAGGATTGAAATAAAATTTCAAATTTAATTTTAATAATTTCGGATGAGTCACACAAATTTAATTATATAAAATTGAAAATTTATTGAAATAAATTTATTTTAATATAATTAAAATATATATTTTCAAACTAATAATCGGCGACATTTAATCCCAAACATCGCATATTGCCAAGCTACAACGACGTCTACTAAACGTCGCACAAAGCGTCAGAGTTTTCACGATGTTTAATTCACTTGTCGCCCATTCCCTTAAGCTTTTATGACGTTTTCCAAAACGTCGAGAAATAGCCAAGGTTCCTCGATGTTTTGTAGAACGTCGAGGAAACCGTTTCCTTACTCCACCTTCAACGACGTTTATTGTGACGTTTTCAGAAACGACACAAATAACAATCAACGACGGTTTTTTAACATTTGTGACGTTTTTAAAATATCGTTGAAGGGGTATTTTTCTTGTAGTATCTCTTAACTTCAACAATCCTCGGTACGAGCTTCCTAATTCACGACTCCCCATCCTTTATACATAAAAGGGCATACATTGAAATTACTACTTAAACATAAATTTCATATTTATACACCATTACATTAGCTTCTCTTTTGCATTTCTAAGGCATTTAATGCCTTTAATCCAAACTTACTCATTTCATAACATAATTAAGCACATCTTTTTCCAAGCATATTAGGCCTTTATTCATCAATCTAAGCAACAATTCAAGTTCACTCTAAGTTGACATAAAAACATTTTCCAATGCATACCAATACAAAGCCTCAAATCCTAAGCCAAGTTTATTTAGACATTTTAACAAATAATTAATGTGCATGACTTTCAAGTCACATTTTCAAGACTCTGTCTTAGTAATTCATGCTCCTATCTTTTTATATAGTAAACACTCCCATTCAATGATACATTCTACCATCCCATTCAAACCAACTCCTTTCGCTTAAGCTACATTTATCAATTACATAACTCATTACCTTAATCCAGTTCTTCTCCCACCATTTCGATCTAAACTTAACCAACACACATGTTGTTCATTCTTCATCATCAATTCACATCATACATGTATAATTAACACCATAGAATTCATTTAAACCATCAAGTTTAAAAGATATTCAAAAATTCACCAAGTTTCACCTAAAGGGGACAATTTCGGTTTTAACTTAAATAACCCTCTCCATGTCACATTTCATTCCTCTCAACTATGTTTCATGCATATTCAAGCATGGAGAACTACATATCTTAATACCAAACTCAAAATCATAATGTAGAGAGAGATGAGACAAAATTTACCTATACTTCCTTTAATGATCTCTTCAAATCCTTTGAGAATTTCTCAAATATAATGATAGATTTGAGTTCCTTGACCCCAAATTAGCTTTGAACACCTTGGTTTGAACTGAAAAACCAAAAAGAAGGGTGAATTTTGGTGATGGCCAAAACCTCCTCTTTGTCCTCTCTTTTCTCCTTTCTTCTCCTTTCTGTTAATTAAAACAAGATGGTTTAAGTCTTAAGTCATGGGATGCATGACCATGAATGAAGAAGGGTCTAGAATATTGACTCTTCTTTGACCAAAATATGGTCAAATTACCTTTTTGCCCTTAGCTTATATGAAATTACCATTTTACCCTCCAAACTTTCCTAAATTTGCAATTAAGGCCAAAGTTTAGGAATCTCCAAAAAATTTTATTTTAGTCCTTGGACTTTTGGAAATAACAACTAAGCCCCTTAATTTTATAAAATTACATATTGGTCCTCCAAGAATTGAAAAGTGACGGTTAAGTCCTTTAACTTTTGACAATTTGCAAATAAGCCCTTATGTACATCAACTTTTCCAATTAAGCTTTCTAAGTGTCCAATAAGTCTATAAATCATGTTAATCATCTCTAAGGCATTAGAACACATTTAATTTAACCACCATGGTCATGTCGATCTAATGGACTCGATTTTTCACACTTAAAAGCTTATTTGTTGAAAATCTCCAATATTTGACATACCGATGAACTCTAAATTCATGTAAGGGCATATAACATTATAAATCATTGACATACATACCAAAAAGATTCAAATTCATCTTTGAACTCATATTCAACCATGTATATATCAATATAGAGTAGTATCTCCAAATACAGAACAATCACCAAAGGGCTCAGAAAGTCCAACGTTACAGTTAAAGTAGATGATCCATGTTTACATAAATAGTTGGTATATGTTGAATCAAAGTAGACTTATATTTGGCAAGAATACAAAGTTAAATAATCGAGACAATCCTTTCATTTTGTTGGTTAAATAAACATAACAAGGATCATAAAGTTACATATAAGGATATATGTATCCTTTTTATTATGAATCATATGAAACTTGTAAAGTTGAAAAATAACCAAATCAACCTTCAGTGAAAGGAAGATGACTATATTGAATTATTATATTTATATATATGATGTATTAGATTGAATAACAATTCATAAAAGAATAATACTTGTATTTTATTATATTACTAATGACTTTATATGATATAGTGATATGCATTAAATAAAATATTGATTTAGAAATATTGAAAAGTTCAAATTAAGTAAATATAAGTTGTAACACCGGATTTTTCACGCCTTTTGTGTTATTATGTATTTGGAGATACTACTGTATATTGTCATATACATGGTTGTATATGAGTTTAAAATATGTAATTGAATCCTTTTGGTACATATGCTAGTCATATATAACATTATGTTCATCGGTATACGAAATCTTGGAAATTTCTGACACATAAGCTTTTAAGTGTGTAAAACCGAGTCCATCGGATGGATAAGATAGTGGTGGTTAAATTAAATGTATTCTAATGCTTTAGAGGTGATTAGACATGATTTATAGACTTATTAGACATTTAGAAAGCTAAATTGGAGAAGTTGGTGTACATATGGACTTAACTGCAAAATTTGTAAAAGTTAAGGACTTAATTGTAATTTTTCAATTCTTTGACGACCAATATGTAATTTTATAAAGTTTAGGGGGCTAATGGTAATTTTCAAAAGTCCAAGGACCAAAATGAAAATAAATTTTTTGGTCATTCAAATTTTGGACTTAATTGCAAATTTGGGAAAAGTTTGGAGGGTATAATGGTAATTTCACATAAATAAGGGCAAATTGGTAAATTCCTCTTGTTTGGTCAAACAAGAGTCAAATTCTAGACTCTTCTACCATGTGGTGGCCGTGCAACCCATTAAATGGGCTTTCAAATACTTGGTTTTTATTAAAAGAAAGAAGAAAAAAGGAAAGAGGGGAGGAGAAGAAGGGAACTTTCAGCCATCACTCCAATTTCACCATCTTTTTGAATTTTCAACCCAAATCAAAGTGTTTTAAGCTAATTTGGGGTCAAGGAACTAAAATCTATCATTAGATTTGAGAAATTCTCAAGGAATTTGAAGATATCACTAAAGGAAAGTATAGGTAAATTTTGTCTCATCTCTCTCTACATTAAGATTTTGAGTTTGGTGTTAGGATATGTTGTTCTCCATGCTTGATTATGCATGAAACATGGTTTAGATGAATGAAAATATATCATGGAGAGGGTTCATTAAGTCAAAACCCAAATTGTTCTCTTTAGATGAAAGTTGGTGAATTTTTGAATATCTTTTGAAATTAATGGTAAAAATGAATTCTATGGTGTTAATTATACATGTATGATGTGAATTGATGATGAAGAATGAAGAGAATGTATGTTGGTTAAGGGTAGGTCAAAATGGAGGAGAAGAGGTGGGTGAATGTGGTGAGTTGTGTAATTGATAAATGTAGCTTAAATGAAAGGGGTTGGCTTGAATGGAGTGGTGAAATATGCCATTGATTGGAAGTGCTACCATATGTCATGTTAGGAGCATGAATTGTTATGGTAAAGTTTTAAAAATGAGACTTGAAAGTCATGCACATTAGGTCTTTGATAAAATGCCTAAGTGAATTTAGCTTAGGATTTAAGGATTTTTAGGGTGTACAATGGAAAGAAACTATCATGTTTACTTAGAGTAAACTTGAAACATTGCCTAGATTGATGAATAATGGCTTAATATGTTTGGATAAAAAATGTGTTTAATTATGTCATAAAATGAGTAAGATTGGATTAAAGGCATTAAATGCCTTAGGAAATGCAAAAAGGGAAGCTAATGTGATGGTGTTTAAATATGAAATTTATGTTTAAGTAGTATTTTCATCGTATGTTGTTTTTATGTATAAAGGCTCAGAAGTTGTGAATCGAGGAGCTCACATTAAGGACTATTGAAGTTAAGAGAGGGTATACCTTCTTTTGAGGTGAGGGGGAACCATATTTCTCATATAAAATTAGATCACTCTAAGTCATTTATGATGACGTGTATGTGAATTTTGAACCTAGGTAACGTATGATAGAATTGAATTTCAAATGGATGCTAACATGTGTATGTATTTGATAAATGGCACTGTTTTCGAACAACTTTGCATTTGGAGTACAAAAGATGGCTTTTATTTTATGAGAAAATATTTGAAATTTACAGATGCATAATTGAGTCATGTATGATGCATGTATTTATTCTCTTTTGGCTTAGTGCCATGGCATAGTTTTATTTCATCGGTTGGACCGATAAATAAAGGCATAGTGCCTTACTTGATTTTATACTTAATAATTGGACATGATTTGTTTTGTGATTGGTGAGAAAACGATTGGTCAATCGTGTGCTGGGCACAACTGATTATGATTAAGCGACCCCCGTACCCTTGACGCTGGTACATGAAAGTCGAGTCGCTATATCGACACTTTTTTATAGGACTCGCGGGTGATTTCACACCTAGGGTTTGGACACCGACGAGGTCACCACCTAGGGTCATGACGCTCTTGTCGACTATCGTCCGGACTCACCACGGGTGAAAGTCGAGCCAACACCGAGTATTGGTGGGTGTGCACGTTAGTTTGGTTGACTAATGGTGTCACATATGATTGTTTTGGTTTATCCTAATACTGGTTTTCCTATCAAAATTTGATTGATAGGAATTGGGACCTATGGTTCCTAACCAGTATACATTGAGTCATAGGCTGGGCCTATGTGTTTTCTATGTGATATAGATTCACTTCATAGGTTATCTACACTGTCTTGGAATGAATCAATTCTACTTGTGATATACGATTTTCCTGCTCATTGAGTACCTAGTGTACTCACCCCCTCCATTTTCCAACCATGCAGGTTAATTTAGTGAGCTTGAAGCTCTGTGAAGATTGTGCGGCTTTTTGATATTTTCAGGGTATTTCTGCATGTGGGTAATCTCCTATTTTGTACTTTTATTGTCTAGTGGCTCATGGACTGTATTTATGTAAATACGTTTTATTTATTTTGTGAGTTAACTTTTGATTTCCTTGGGTTTTGTAAAAGATTCTATGTATGAACCATTGATACTATTATTGTGATTACCTTGAGTTGAGATTGCCTAGGGTTGACGTTGTTTTGAGTGGATTAGAGAGTCCGGATGTTATGGTTGGATGTGAATATAGAAGTGTGGTTAAAACCATTTGCAGGTTTTGGGATTTTTTAAAAATACAACCGTTGTGTTGCCCAAAATTTATTTTAAAAAAAGACATATACAGTAAGCCTTGCGTAGTCGGATTAAGGATACTGTGAGTATCCTTAGCCCGAGTATACGACGGTTGTCATGGGCCTGATGTGGTACCGGGTCGTGACAATTAAATTGGTATCAAAGCCATGGTTTTGTATTTTCAGAAGTGTTATTTCTGTTTTCAAAAAGTTCATGGGCCTTAGGAGTAGAGTATGGGTGTTGAAAGTCTTTAGTCGAGAAGTTGAGTCTCGGATCATTAAGTTGGCGTCCTTAACGGTCGGATGATTTTGACCTCGATTGGAGTACTTATTGACATTCATTGGGATGTTTGGGATAGCGGATAAGCCAGGCTTAGCTGATTTATTTTATTAAATAATGTCTTTTTTTTATTTTATAGTGATAGCATTGTTGGACGAGGAAGGGGAAGGCGTCGCAATGTGAGACCTTTGCGACCTGAGTTGGAAGAACATAGCGTAAAAACAGTCACAGAACCAGCGGTAGCTAACTCTTTGGCTCATAGGCAGTCTCACACCGTAACACCACCAGTATTAGAGCAACCAAATTTACCACCGGTGCCAAGAGAAGCTTTGCAACAAGTGATGACCTAGTGGGCACCGTACACTACGCAGCAGCAGTCTGGGGCTGCAACGCCACAAATGCCACCACAACAGCCAGTAGCGGTATCTAATCATACACCACGGCAACACCCGATGCTTGAAATTTTGGGTTATATCAAAGAGGCAAGGAACCTCGGGTGTAGTAACTTTTATGGACGCGGTGGTGTTACAGAGGCCAAATCCTGGATGAGGCGAACCGCAGAGACATTTCATGATATGGGAATGCCTGATGAGATGAAACTGAAGGTTGTCATCCGATTGCTGGAAGGTGACGCTAGAGTTTGGTGGGAAAATGTCCAAGGAAACTATTGTAATCAGATGACCTAGAGAGATTTTATCAATGAGTTTAATGAACAATACTACACCAGATTTGATCGAGATCAGAAGAAGGCTGATTTTTTTACACTGACATAAAGGAATAAGTCAGTGCACGAGTTTGAGACAGAGTTGAGGGAACTTGCCACTTATGTCCCTGAATATGCGGTTGATGAAGATAATCTGTGTGTTTGATTTGAGACAGGACTGCATTTGGCTATCCTGGAGAGGATGACGGTTACCTTAACCACTACATTCAAGGAAATGGTACAATCGGCTAAGAGAACCGAGAAGTTAGTGAAAGAGTGTAGGAAATAGTGGGAAAAAAGGAAATGGAAAAGAAAGGGAGGAGGTTCTTTCAGTCAGCAGCCTAAGAGGAGCCGTGATAGTTCAGCTCCGGGTCGTATTGGAGGCGCTACATCATCAGCTGCCCACTTGTGGTTACCACGACCAGGTGGTCAGAGCACTGCCCCTAATACTAGCTCTACTTCCCGAGCTCGATCATATCATTTTGAGTAGTGTAGAAACTGTAGAAAAGTATATGCAGGTAGGTGTACAGAGCCGAGAAAGTGTTTTCAGTGTGGAGAGATAGGGCATTTGAGGAGAGATTGTCCCCAACAAATTTGGACTTCGGCTCAGGGAGGAGATATCTCAATGCAGTCGGTGAGACATCAAGAGGAGAATGTCAGAGTAGGTGCTCAGTCTTCTGGATCTGCATAGAGGACTAGTGTGGGTAGTAATGCATCGCCAGCTAGCCGGCAACACCCAACAATGCGAGCACAAACACTAGTGTATGCAATGACAAAGGAGGACGTTCGAGCAAATCCAGACATGATTATAGGTATGTTCTGGATGAATATTTCTTTGTTGTGTATTGTTATATTTTAAGGCTTACTTGTATAGTATCAGTAAATTCTTAAATAATATAAATACTAACCTATAGTGTTATAAGGTGTTATGTGTGTTCTGGGTAAAGATGCTAAAGTGTTAATCGACACTGACGAGCAAAGATCTTTTGTCAGTATGACCTTTTTTGAGGATATTCGTTATCCCCTAGAGCCGTTAGATCCTCCTCTCAATGTGGTCACTCCTACTGGAGAGCAAGTGGCTTGCAATGAAGTATATGTTGCTTTTGAGATAAAGATCAGTGATGCTGTGTTAGAGGTAGATCTTATTCCCCTCGATCTCCAAATTTTGAGGTGATTTTGGGGATTGACAGGTCAGAAAGGTATCGCGCTAGAGTTGATTATTTTAAGAAAGAAGTGGAGTTTGAACCTCAGGGTGGAGTTTTGATTAAATTTACTAATGACTGACGGGTACTCCCGAGTTGTTTGATATCGGTGATCAAGGTCAAGAGGTTGATTCGTCAGGGATGCCAGGCATTCCTTGCACATGTAATTGACACTTCAGCAAAGAGGGTTGAACTGGGAGATGTCCCCATTGTATGCGAGTTCCCTGATGTTTTTCTATAGGAGTTGCCTGGGTTGCCACCTAATCGGGAATTTGATTTCACTATTAACCTGGTCCTGGGGACAACTCCAATATCTATACCACCGTATCGTATGACACCTGCAGAATTGAAAGAGTTGAAGATTCAACTACAGGAGTTGTTGGACAAGGGTTTCATCAGACTAAGTCATTCACCGTGGGGAGCACCAATATTATTTGTCAAGAAGAAGGACGGGACCCTCTGCTTATGTGTTGATTATCGACAATTAAATAGGGTCATCATCAAGAATAAATACCCACTTCTCGGGGTTAATGATTTATTTGATCAGTTAAGAGGGGCTACAGTATTCTCAAAGATAGATCTGAGGTCCAGGTACCATCAGTTGAAGATTGATGAGAAAGATGTGCATAAGACTGCTTTCTGGACGAGGTATGGACATTATGAATTTTTAGTGATGCCGTTCGGATTGACAAATGCACCGGTAGTATTTATAGATTTCATGAACATGGTGTTCCATCCCTATTTAGATCAGTTTATCATAGTCTTCATTGATGATATTCTGATATAGTCTAAGAATGAAGAGGAGCATGTTAGACATTTTTGGATTGTGTTGAAAATACTGCGCGAAAGGCAGTTGTAAGCGAAGTTCTCAAAGTGTGAATTTTAGCTAAGGGAGATAGGATTCCTTGGGCATGTTGTATCAGGGGAAGGTATTTTTGTGGACCCAAAGAAAGTTGAAGCTATACTTGAATGGGAACAACCCAAGAATGTCACAGAAGTCCGTAGTTTTCTGGGGTTAGCTCGTTATTATCGAAGATTTGTTGAGGGTTTCTCAGTGCTTGCAGCTCCTTTGTCGAGGCTCACCCATAAGGGAATAAAATTTCAGTGGGACGATAAATGCGAGGTGAGTTTTCAAGAGCTGAAGAAACGGCTAACATCTGCACCAATACTGGCTTTACCTACCCAAGGGGCTGGGTATGAGGTATATAGTGATGCCAGTCGCTAGGGTCTTGGCTGTGTACTTATGCAGGCCAGGCGAGTGATCACATATGCTTCTAGACATCTGAAAAGGCACAAGCTCAATTATCCCACACATGATTTAGAGCTTGCAGCAGTAGTTTTTGCACTCAAGATTTGGAGACACTACCTTTATGGGGAGACTTTCCGTATATACACCTACCATAAGAGTCTGAAATATCTAATGACACAGAAGGAGCTAAATCTCAGACAAAGGAGATGGTTGGAATTGATAAAGGATTATGATTTAATAATCGACTACCATCCGGGGAAAGCAAATGTGGTAGCCGATGCATTGAGTCGTAAGTCCTGTTCAGCAGTAAGTATTAGACAAGATCCTTAAATGACACATTTGATGAGTATACGGAGCCTTGGGGTTAGATTAGCAGTGGCAGAGGAGGATGGAACATTGTTAGCACGTGGACTATATGGTGATGAAGATACAACCTAGAACATGGCCTAGAGGGAACCATATGGAAGTGAGATTTCCAAAGTGTAATATGGTTTAAGGCATGTCTGTGTCAACCAAAAAAGCTACAGAAAGATCCACAGTCTAGGACCTGCATGCTCGAGTCTATGTTTCTCACAATAGAGAAATAAAAGGATGCATAACCTGGGACATAGTCATGTCTGAAACTATACCTTTGGCAAACAAAATGTATTTAAGATATGAAAATCATAATTAGAGCAAACTTATTTTGTTTTCCTTCACCATTATTTGATTAAAAACTTAGAGTTAACTAGATGATCGATTCAAAATAAAGAAATAAGATTGGAGATAATCCTAATAGATCAAGCTATCCAAAGTACAAAGATCTTTACCTATAATTCTTTCTATCATGTCTTTTATTTTATCAATTATTTTATTGGTGAAAAATATGATTTGTGAGTAATTGTTTTATATGTTTAGAATGGGAAAATCCTAGTTATTATCATTATATGAATTTATTTCATTTGATTTATGAAGTGAGATGTATGTTTGTAAAATATCTTTAAATGCTCTTAATGCAAATATCGGTATGTCAATGATTATATTTTATCTTAATTCACTTATGGAAAATTTGACAGAACCTGCTCATAATTGGATCATGATTTAGATATTAGGAGTTGAATGGGATGCTAGAGATGGACTTATATGATTTCTCTAGTGTTAGGTTGAAACCTTTCACCAAAGTTCATATAATATAGTGCATTCTTTGAGGAGTTAACTTAGTGGAGATACATATTAATCAACTCAGGAATAGGTGGTTATAGCTCGAGAGAGTTCAATTTTATATAATAGGAAGTTTTGTGAGCCTAAGTAATTAATAAATTATAAGTTTAGCGACTACTAACTGCAAATATGATAGTATAGGAAGTGCTTATCTAAGAATTAATTATGCTCGAATTCTCTATTTGGCTAATTCCTTAATTTTAATATCCTTAACTAATGCTTTGTTTAGGTTTGGTTTCTTTTATTTCATTTTCAATTATTCTATTTTTATTTTTGACTAATTAATAGTAAGAGATTACTCCTTTGTGACAAAAATATCACAAGTTCGACGCACAAAAACAACCTCATTGTAAAAATACAAAAGAAAGGTTGTGTACAATTGGTGTCCTTCCCCCAGTTCCCGTAAAGTGGGAAGCCTTGTGTACTAGGATTGTTGTTGTTGTTATTGTTAATAGTAAGAGATTACTCTTAATCATTATAGCTTCTTTATGGGATTGATACCTTATTTATCACTAAATTACTTGTTAATGATGAGCATACTTTCTTTAGTTTGTGACTATATATTTATAAAATGGAAAAGCTTTAGTAGTAATGTAACCAGTGACGGAGCCAAGGACGGAGATATGCGGGGCCCAAATAAAATATAAATTTCACAAAAATTTTCATATCAAAATTAAATAAAAAAACAAAGTTTTATTAAGAATATAAAATAGCTAAAATTACAATGATCCTCGCCTACTTTTCATAGATTGAAATCTTTTCATAACAACATCATTGTCAATATTTGCAAATACATCTCTTTCAATGTAACACACTAAACAATCAGTCAATAGGTCATCTCCCATTTTATTACGAAGTGAACTCTTGATAATTTTCATTGCGGAGAAAGCTCTTTCCACTGTGGTTGTAGCAACTGGTAAAAGTAATGACAATTTGACTAACAAATAAACCAAAGGGAATACATGATGCTTTCTTGTAGCCACCATTCTCTTAGCAAGGTCTCCAATCCCACTCAATTCAAAGAAATTCTTATCCATACGTACATCAATGATAAAATTCCCAAGCTGATATTCAAGTTCAATTAAAGCAATAGGAGGAAACTCTGATGGATAGAATTTTGCAAGTTCAATCAATTTGTCCATGTCAAATGCGGAAAAGGAGTCTTTAGGATCAAGACATGCCATACATAAAAGCAAACTTGTATTGACTTCATCAAATCGATTGTTAAGCTCTTGAAGTTGCATGTCAATCACAGAATAGAAAAGCTCAACACGATAGTGATGAAGATTAAATCATGTCTTCGCTTCCACGCCTTGATCTCCCTCTAACTATAAACATATCTTGCATATCTATCTCACTTACATTATTTTCACCACAAAAGTCAATGACTTGTTTCAATAAAGACTCCCAACCATCATCTCTAACTTGTTGCAAATGACATTTTGAGACTTTAACCAAATGCATTGCATTCACTATATTTTGATCTTTTTTCTGTAAAACTTGAGATAACTCATTTGTGATTCCCAAGATCTTTATCATAAGATGCAACACAAAGAGAAATTCAAAGCGAAGCATAATATCAATTAAATCAATAGCTTCAGCCCTTTGTGAATCTTCATTCCCATTTTCTCCAACAAACTCAAGAACCTCAATGACAGAAGAAAATAAATGTAGCAAATTAATGAGCGTACCAAAATGAGAACCCCAACGAGTATCTCTGGGTCTTTTTAGTGTCATTTCTTGATTCAACCCTTGCCCAGTTTCTATCACCCCTTGTGAAATTCCTATCATCACTTTCTCCATTTGTTTTTCTCGAAGCATATCCCTACGCTTACAAGATCCTCCAATAACATTACACAAACGAGTAATAGTATTGAAAAAGGAACATACATTTAAATGCTTTTTAGCAACAGCAACAAGTGTAAGCTGAAGTTGATGTGCAAAACAATGGATGTAGTAAGCACAAGAATTTTCCTTCAAAATTAGACTTTTAAGACCATGAAATTCACCTCGCATATTACTAGCTCCGTCATAGCCTTGACCTCTCAAGCTAGCAATACTTAAGCCATAGTTAGAGAATAATGACTTGATACCTTTTAAAAGTGAAGTTGCACTTGTATCACGTACATGCACAAGACCAAGAAATCTTTCAATGACACATCCAAAACTATCAACATACCGAATGACGACTCCCATTTGCTCTTTTACTGATACATCTCGACATTCATCCACTAAAATAGAGAACAAATCATCACCCATATCTAAAATAATGGCCTTTGTTATCTCAAATGCAGCTGCATTAATGATATCACGTTGAATATCGGGTGATGTAAGTTTGAGATTTTCAGGAGCATTCCCTAGAATAACATTCCTAATTTCTTCATTGTTAGAAGCTATGAATTTTAGTAATTCTAGAAAATTTCCTTGATTTGTTGAATTCTCAGACTCATCATTCCCCCGAAAAGGCAGCCCTTGCATTAAGAGATAACGAAGACACCCTATTGATGCATTTAGCCTACACCGATATTCAATTTTTGATTTCTCTGATTGCCTTGAAAAAGCTGACTGAATAGATTGGGATTGGTTCATTAAATTTTCACAAGCAATTCGACATTGATTATGATCAGAGTCATGATTTCCTACATGTTCTCTTAATCTTGCTTTCTTTCGCCAAGCACTAAAACCCTCAGACACAAAATTAGTATGCTTTCTTTCACGACCGCGGAAAAAGATAACAATATAAGCGATATCGCATCTTTTCAACACTATATTCCAACCAATCCTTGAAATCATCAAACCATGATACAATAAATCTCCGCCACGATCTCCATCCATAGTTTGAGGAAAGTTATGATTTCGAGGTGACAAGGACCTTTTAATAAATAAGCTCTACGCACTTTTGATCTCGTTTTTAGGAGGATACTCCATTATATTAGGTCTCAATCTCGGATCGGAAGGAGGATTTTCTAAGTCAATCACAAGTTCTTGATAATAACCTCCTTCGATCTTTGGAGGTACTTTATTAGCATTCGATTTAAATCACACGATGATGATGAAGAGTCGGTCTTAATTTTTAAAATATTTTTCCATAAGCGCAAAATAAAAAAATTAGTTAGAACCAATATTACTGAATTCTATAAAATTTATTTTTCCATTAAACATTAATCAATCCGTAATCACTTTGCTATTTAACAACAAAATGCAATTTTTTCCATTAAAAACTAATCAATCTGGCATTATCACTTTTGTATTTGTCTTACCTTTTTCAATCGTTAATCGTCACCCTATGAACCATCCAAGAGTGATTGTCTATAATCCTTCAAGAGCGATAGAACCCAGCGACAACGACTTCTATTAAAATCTTCCAAAAGTGCAACCCTATGATAGGGTTTTAATATGTTATAAATGTTGTAGATGACGGCAATAAAGAGGGATCTATGATAAGATTTTAATATATTATATATATTAACGATGACAACGTTACTCTTTTTATTGATTCAGTTTACGGCAACTTTATAGTTATAGGGTTTTATTATATTATATTATATTTTATATATATATTAAAAATTAAAAAATTATTTAATTTTTTTAAAAACTTGGAAGGCCCAGTGCACCGAATACCTCCTACCTTGAATGTAACACATATAGAAAATATGACAAGTAGTAGCCTAGTTATGACCCCAGTCTCAAAAATATTTTTGAAGATATAAACATTGTAAGAATACAACATAAGCTTTTGGAGTCTCTTCAACATAAACTTTTGGTAGTATGACTAACGAAACAATATAAAAAGCGATATTTGATGGAATTACATGCATCTCTTTCTATATATAATTTTAAAAGATGAAACAAATGACCTTATTTATTACATGAGGACTTTCATAACAACCAATTTGTTTGTTATATAAGGATTAAAACTATATTAATAAAGACAAAGATTCACGTAGCTTTTTAAATGTCAAATTTTGTGTTAATTTATCAATTTCATCAACAAAATTATTTTTAATTGAGTTGTCTATTTTTTAAAAATTTAAATTCAGAAGTGAAATTTTAAAAGATCATTCATTGAAATAAAAGACTAAAAAGTTTAGACTTTTATTTTTTAACTCGTAATTTTCAAATTTAAATTATAACAATTAATATTATGGACTTAAATACAATTTAGAGTTACGTTCAAATTCTTGTTTTTTTAGAAAGAGAACCTATAACAAATTCTAAATTTTAATCAATAGAATATAATTAATAGTGAAAATAATTGATTATTTGAACTAGATCTAAACTGAAGAGCTGTTTTTAATTCAGATATATGTAATATGTTTTGGATATAGGCAAGAAGAAGGTAGGTTAAGTCACATTTAGATTATAATCTTCCAACTTATGAGCTTTTCCCAAAGAATAGTGACCTTTTGCTGTCGTGGTACTCGGAGTATTCTATATGATAAACTCCAAACAATGGTTTCATGCTCTGGGTTTTCCATTATTTTACTGCAACATTTCCAACTTCTCCCATTTCTCGCTCTTATGTTATTTAGCAGCAACACTGATGAAGCAAAGGAAATGCTCCACCTTCAACCACCCCAGGAAAATAAACAAAATTTATAGAAGCAAGGTGACTAACTCTGTACCTTGTACAATCGAAATAATATTCGGATTGGACCAGACATATAGAAGCTTAAATTAGAGTTGGTAGAAAACTGAGTAGGTAGAGCCCAGCCTTCTTAATCATCTCAACACATAAGCACTAATGTCAATAATCTAGGTTGGTCTGTATGGAATATAAGTGTGACTCCATATTTGTTAATTGCAAAGAATGTCTGACATCTTCCTTTGCTTCTGTACGTTCCTTTTTCTAATCTTATCTGTTTACATATAACAATTGATGGAATCTTATCTGTTTACATTTAACTATTGATGGACGGCTCAGTGGACAAACCAAAATATACTTAACCTTTTCGCTTTCTTTGGATCCTGTAAGGAGAATATGGCGTTAATCATTGTCTCTTATATGGCTGAAACTGGAATATTTTCCAACCATACATTCTTTGGTTCACGTATATATAAATGGCGAACGCTCCATGAAAAAGTGAGTAAGGACACTTACAACATTATTCAAAACCATAACTTCTCTAATCAACAATTAATATTGAAGTATAGCGAACAATGCCATACATATGATGGCTGTCTAACTTCTACGCGATGTTAAATAGGTGTTGTGAGTTTCTAAAAAATGTAACTGCTGAAGTATCATAATATTTGCAGCCTCAGTATATATTGGGTAGTCAAGTTAGTAAATAACGTGTCAAAGAATTTAACTGTAAAAGTTAAACCGTAATTGCAAGAAAAGTTAGAAGTTTAGGAATTATTAGAATTTAATAGAATTAAGACATTGTCTTTTCTCAAATAATCATCTAAATCATAGTATAAATAGAGAATCATCTTAACACAAACTACAACTCAATGGTTAATGTTAGAAAGATAATTATGAACAGATCATAAACCATAAAACCACAAAGATTATTCATCCAGGATTGATTGTATATGCATAGAAAACGAAACATACATACTTGATGATTCGTTATATTCCACCAGTTAAGGAACGCAGAGATCTCGTGCCTTTTTGTTCTCGGTAAAACCTCAAGAATATTAAGAACCAACGTCTCTCTATTGAACCAAATAACCAGAGTATTCTACCTTTTTACAAAACGTAAAGGCCTTTATATATTATCCATGAATAACTAATGTTAGTGGTTATTCATGCATGATGCCTCTTAGACCCATAACGCGTGTAAAACAACATCTTCTCCCACTCACACATGATGGGTTTAAAAAACACTCTACAGTACTCATACTTATTCAATAACCAGTGTGACCAGCATACGACGAGAGTACATTGTCATATATCTGTTAGGAGTATATGACATCTCGATTAACAAATTGATCCTGAGACTTTTGTGTCCTTGAGCAGACAATGTATGCTATACCCTAGGTTATATCTCGCATTTGCATTTTTCTTTGATCTCATTTAGTTTCTTTAAGTCATGACTGTATTCAAGTTCTCTCTTAAAGAGACGATGGCCATCTATGAATATTTTTCATGCGAGTCATTGATCTAAATTAAATGACCTTCCTTTGTTCTCAATTTTATTTTGAATTAAATTTAATTTGCTTTCCTAGAATTATTCCATAGGATCGCATCTTGCATAATCTTTTGGCAATAACCTAAAGTAGCAAACTTTAAATTCAATTCGCAAGAATGAAACAAGAGTCATAAGGGTATATGATGAGGTTCTTCTCAATCTCAAGGGTCCCACACAATGTAAGATGAGATCTCGCGACTTACATTAATCCCTTTTGTGGTCAGTTGTGCACACATGGTATTAGTCATGTGCTACGGTACTTACCCACTTCATTTAACTTGAACATCTTTTATTCAAGAAATACCGGACAGATGATAGTTCAAACATACTCAATGTTTAACTTGACTTCACTTATCTACTCACAAACTTATTCAGAACTCACATCTGGCAACGTAAGATAGATATAATGATTAATAAATCACTTTGAACCAATTTCCTTGTGGCATTTATGGTTTAAGTTTTTCGCTCTCAATTATCACCTAGATAATAAACTTTAAACATGCCTTATCTCTAGCGACCATAAATACTAGAGGTGATTTTCCATGTGAGATGGTCAATCTATAATCTGTCTCCTATACTTATGATTCATCTCAAAATATATTTATACAAAACACATTTATTCATGAATCAAATGATACACAATGTATAATCTTCATCATACATTATATCCAAACAAGTGACATTAGACTGAGTGAACATACATAGAGAAATGTTTTATCAATACATTTCAACATCTACGTAGTCCTAGTGACTTTACATGCCCAATGAATACATCTCTAGAAATTGGCTTTATCATTGGGTCTGCTATCATATCTCACGTAGATATATATCTCATGTTCACTTCTCCTCGTGTAATTATATCTTTCACATAATTGTATTTAGTATCTATGTGCTTTGTCTTACAATGAAATTTGGGGTCTTTAGTATAAGCAATTGCAGCTTGACTATCACAGTTAATGGTCACTGGATTAATTTCGCTTTTAATGACTCCCAAATGCACAAGAAATCGATGAAGCCACACAGCCTCTTGTATTGTAGTTGAGAACGCTATAAATTCAGCTTCCATTGTGGATAATGCAACGCAGGATTGTTTCTTACTTTTCCATGATATTGCTCCATGGTTTTGTAAGAATACATATCCTGAGGTAGATTATCTTTCATCTAAATCTCCTCCCCAAATATGCATTTGTATATCCTTGTATACGTAGATCATTGCCTTGATAACATAATGCATAGTCCACGGTTCCCTTTAGATACCTCAATATTCTCTTTACTACTTTCCAATGTGCTTGGCCTGGATTTGACTGATATCTGTTTACCATCCCAACAACATAACAATATCTAGTCTTGTACATATCATTACGTACATAAGACTTCCAACTGCACTAGAGTAGGGAACATTCTTCATTTGTTCCCTTTCTTGTGGCATTGACGGGCAATTTCTTTTACTAAGGCCTTCATTTTTAGCAATAGGATTATCAATTGGTTTGTAATCTTGCATATGGAATTGTTCAATAATTCTTTGAATGTACATCGCTTATGAAAGCGATAACAATCTCTTTGAATGATCTCTTGAAATCTTGACCCCAAGAATGTCTGCTGCTTCACCCATGTCTTTCATTTCAAATTCAGATGATAACCATTCTTTGATTTCCGTAAGAAACACACAGTCATTACAAGCAATCAATATATCATCTACATATAAAGATAAAATTGCAAATTTATCTTTGGATCTCTTAACATACACACAATGGTCTTCATCGATCATTTGAAAATCATACGAAATGATTACATTATGAAAACGAATATATCATTGTCTTAAAGACTGCTTCAGGCCATAAATTGATTTTAATAATTGACACACTTTATTTTCTTGACCTGCCTTGATGAAACCTACAGGTTGTTCCATATAGATTTCTTCATCTAATTCTCCATTAAGAAGAGCAGTTTTTACATCCATTTGATGTAATTCAAGATCCATATTGGCTACGATATCCAGAATAAGACGGATTGAAACAAACTTCACAACAAGTGAAAAAGTTTCCTCGTAATCAATTCTCTACTATTGTGTGTACCCTTTTGCTACAAGACGTGCCTTATATCTTTCGATATTGCCATTAGCCTTTCGCTTAATTTTGAGAACCCACTTATTCTCAATTGCTTTTCGCCCTTCTGGGAGGTCAGCCAAGTCCCATACTTGATTTGAGCTTAGAGAAGCCATTTCTTCTATCATTGCTTTCATCCATTCTTCTTTAGCAGGGCCAGTAAGAGCCTCATTTACATTCCTTGACTCTTCTTCCTCTTGCGGAAAAATCATATTAATTTATCCTTCAATCTCAAAACGACGTAGGGGAATTGTCCCTCGATTACTTCGTCTTAACCGAGGTTCATCATAAACAAATTCATGATTGATCTTATTGCTCCCACTTGGATCAGTCATTATAGAGAACCTTTATGTGGAATTGCTCCCACTTGGTTGAAGTTCCCCATCTTGATTCTTCATAACAGAATCATTCTAATCAAGTGAATCATAAATTAATAGGTCTTTACCTATTTCGCTCTTACTTTGGAAAATCATTCTCCAAGAATGTTCAATCTCATGATTCAAATTCAGTTACACCTCCATTACTTTGTTTACTAATGAACACGTATCCTTTTGAGTATTCTGAGTATTTAATAAAAATACTTTTTCTCCCTCTTGGGCCTAATTTCCCATGTTTATGAGAGAGATCATAAACATATGTTGCACACCCCCAAGGTCTGAGACTTGACATATCAGGTCTCCTACTAGTCCACAACTCATATGGTGTGCTAGTAACTGATTTTGTGGGCACACGATTAAGTACATAGGTGGTTGTTAGCAATGCATCACCCCAAAAGGTGATTGGTAAATTTGCTTGGGCCATCATGGACCTAATCATTTCTAATAGTTTCCTATTTCGTCTTTCAGCGACACCATTTTATTGTGAGGTCCTAGGAATGGTTAATTGTCTTTCTATTCCTTTCTCATCACATAAAGCTTTGAAATTTTTTGACAATTATTCTTGTCCCTGATCAGTTCTTAAAGCTTTTATTTTCTTATCTAATTGATTCTCAACCAAGTTCATGTATTTTATGAAGCAATCGAATGCCTCCGATTTATGAGAAATCAAATAGACATGACCATACCGAGTATAGTCATATATAAAAGTGATGAAATAAATTGCCACACGTCTAGCCCTTACATTCATTGGACCACAAATGTCAGAATGAATTAATTGCACTGGATATAATGCTCGTGTTCCCTTGCCAAATGGCTTTTGTGCCATTTTACCAGTTAAACAATGCTCACATGTAGGTAGATCTACTTGAATTAGATTACCTAAAATTCCTTCTTTACCCAATCGACTGATTCGATTTTGATCAATATGGCATAGTCTAGCATGCCACAAAGTTGCATCATTGTTGGAATTACTATATGTAAATAATGAATAACTAATATTATTATTTTCCTTTAACACATCCAGTACAATAAAACCATCCAATAAAAAACCATGACCATATTTAATAGATCCAAGATACATATCCATTCCACCACTATGGAAATTTACATTAAAACCAAGTTTAACTAACATCACTACAGATAAAAGATTCCTACGAATCTGTGGAACAAATAAGACTTCATATAGGATAAGAGGTCACCCTCCACGCATGTCCAATTTACATATGTCAATTCCTTGTACAGAAACTTTGGAATTATCACCTACATAAAGCCATTGATTTCTATGTGGGAGTTTACGAAATTCAACGAAGGCATCACGATCCTTCGCTACATAGTTGGTTGCTCCTGAGTCTGCAATCCACAAAGGATGTGATTCAGTTAGAAAAATAGAACAAGAAACATTCAATGAACAAATGTTTGTACTATAAAGTTGTACCTTCTTAGGCTCGGTACAATCTCGAGCAAAGTGGCCCTTATTACCACAATTATAGCACTTCACATGTTTCATGTTCTTCTTTTGGAAGGGATGTTTTCCCTTTCCACGTTGGTTCCATTTTACCTTCTTGGATTCCTGAGGAGAGTGATTGAATATCTTATTCTTCTTTCACTTATATCCACCATGATGCTTGCGTTTCTTGTTTATAGCTCCATGTGAGCTAGAACTAACTGCATATGCCTCAGACGACATCGTTAAGGCTTCAAGATGCTCTTCCTCCAAGATAAGATGCCTCGTAGCATCTTCCATTGTCTTGATATTTTCATTATGAGTTAGGTGCATCTTCATATGCTCCCAACTTTGAGGCAACGAACGAATCTCAACTTTCACTTGTTGTTCATTAGACAATTCATGACCAACATCACGTAACTCACTTACCATGTTGGACATTTTCCTCAAATGCTTTTGCATTGAATCATCTGGGCGCTTCTTATAAGTATCAAACTTAATTGTAAGTGACCTCACTTTGGTCACTAAAGCACCTCCAAAATGAGCAGCCAATCTGGACCATATGTCCTTTGTAGTTTCGACCTTACGAAACTCATGCATGATATCATTATCCATGCTACTCAGCAACGTGATGCGAGCTAAAGAGTTTTTCTTTTTCCATAAGTCATATGCATCACGGTCCCGTCTATGTTGGGATGTTGTGCCCTCCTCAGGAACGTTCATGGTTAGGTTTAATGGTTCTAGAGCCTCTTTCTCTTTTAGTACATATTGGATTTTCATACTCCAGATCTCGTAATTGTCACCGTTGAGTTTCTCACCCCTATTGAGTTCAGCAACTATATTCTTCAAAGCAGTAGTCATTATCTAAACACTAAGTTTCTATAATAAGAAAGAAATATATATACACGTTAATGTCACATTAATCATTCATAAAGCAAATAATTCGATCACAATTGCTTATGAAATCAAAAATCCACAAATGTGTTCAATCATCATTCATACAACAATCGAATCCTAATTACTTTACTCTAGACGAATTCCTATATAAAATTCATGTAAACATATTACATAAATATTAAGACCTTGTTCTTATAAAAACAAAAAACCTATTGTATTAAATGTGCTTCAACCTACAAAGAGTCTATAGGTAACGAACCCTACGTAGAAATGAGTTCACGAGTTCACGTGACACATTTCGCAAAGCTCGATTTACAATAGATCTTACTATTTCCATTGGAAGACATATAGGATATAAATTCCTAACGAACTCTCTTCTACGCATCTTTTTAATAAATGTCATCACTTCCAAATTATAAGTCTTCTCAGGCATATTATTCCAGAGCATTCGTAATAGTTCGCCTTGAAGTTGAGGTAATGTCGCAAGCAAAGTCATGTACTTTACTTCAACATCTGCGTAAGCTAGACAACCTCCAAAATATAATGCTTGCATCATGTTATTAACTGCAATAACATGTTGTGTTAGACCATCTCTAGGCATTAGACGCATGTTGACTAACTGCACATACATGCTGTCAATTCGTTTCCTTCGTGCCTCACATCGAATAAGCTTAGGTGTTTGCTTAATAATAGGCATTGTCCTGAAAAAACAAATTTTTAGGAATCAGAAAAGTATACAAAATAACAAATTATTTTGTCTAATACATAGCGAACTTATGCTCATATATAGAAATAATTTAAGTTATTATTTTATATTATATTTGTTTATCCACAATTTATTGAACGAATAAAAAAACTTTTAATCTCTAATTAATTAGACACTTATTTCTAATTTAACTTATAATTGAACTAATCAATTATCTTGGTTTAATTAGAAACTAATTTCAAAAAAATATTTCATGTTAACTAAACAAATTAGTATTTATTCAATTAGAAAATAAACCAACAAAATAGTTTATTTCTAAGGTTATTTTAACTAAACAAATTAGTTAGTAGTGTCTTTATATAATAAACTATCTTTTTAATTTATTAGAAACTTATTTCTAATAGTCAAGGTACCAAAAAACTATATATGTAGATATATATAATATAGCACAATTTTCTAAAATATATATTGTAACATCCCACCCTCAACGTGAAGGGTAGAATAGTAATTTGGCATAAGATGAGAGTGATTGGGCTTCATTAGGACTATTCATGCATACTAGCATTGGTACACAGTGAATTTTGTGCACATGAAATAACTGTACATACATACATGACATTCTCAATTTTTGTGCCTAATGGAGTTTTACTGTGATTAACATGGTTCTTGTGTTTGAAAAATTATTCTGAGTGTGCCATTGAGTGTTTTATATTTTAAGGGATTTTTAGAAATTTTTCTGGAATTTTTCGGAGAAACTTTCCGTACCAAAAAAATCGTCAAGCGGCGAACCGATTGATTTTCGATAGCGAAAATTTCTATCCAATGGCACTGTAATATTGGGTATATTATTTTAGGATTGAAATTAGGGTCATTGGACTAGAATGGGTCGAATTGCATTAGGGTTCCTATTTACTAATTTGTTTTTAGCCTATTTTGTCTTTTTCCTTAGAATTGCCACTTGTCCTAAATGAATTAATGTCTTTGTCTTATGCTAACTTGCTTCCTCTCTCGGTGATGCTTTATTTAAAGCATGAAAAGATCAAGTTCTTGCTTTTTATTCACCCATCCGAAAACCCTCTTCATGTTACCTCTCCATCAATTTTTTTCTCTCTATCTTTAAATGTTACTTCTTCCACCCTTAAGAGCCTTGCATGCATCCAAGCTACTTTTTTTCCAGGATGAACTTGCACATGCATGGTGTTAGAAGAGAGTGGAGAAGGTGTTGAGTTAGAGGATTAAGTAAAGAATTGAAGAGATTGAAGTTGGAAAAACTTGATTAGGTAAGTTTTTGTTTTAAGCTTTGGTTGTTTATTTAATGAATGAAGTGGTAGTTAGATGCATTCATTGAGAATTTTGGTGCATTTATTGTGATTATTTATGCATTAATTTCATGAAGATAGGGGTAGGATTGTTTGGTTATAAGATTATGTTAGGTATGACTTGATGAAGTAGTATGAATGAATATTTTAGCTTGATTTTGGATTGAATATTGATGACTAATCTTGCATAGAAATTAAGAGTTTAATTCTGCAAAATTTTGACTATGGGTCTAAGTGAGTTTAGGAATGATCTAGGGACTGATTTTGTGTCCAATTGGGATGCTTATGGTAGTAGAAGTTCAATTGGCATGATAGGAAGTGTATTTGAGTAGTAAAGTTGAAAATTGGTTTTTGACCTACTGTACTGTTTTGAGCATAACTCATTGTTTGGTTATGCAAATGAGGTGCGGTTTGTTCCAAATGCAACTTTGGCTTGTTGGCTACATTTTTGTGTGAAATAGGTGTTGTCTAATTTTAGCCTTAAGAGGTGAATTTTGGCTTGGAAAGTTACTATTGATGTCTGTATGAACAGTAACCAAACCAATGACCTAAGTGTTTTGATGATTTTTCTAAATTAATTTAGAACGAATTGATTAAAATGGTCTTCATGAGAGTTGCAGCCTATATTGTTATCTTTCCATTGCCACTGATTTTGCGATTTTGCAATATTTATATTGGGAGATATCCACTGTTAACTATTGACTGATTTTGTACATTGTGGTGAAACCTAGCCTAAGTGTCAGATTTGTGAGTATTCTGATTGGAAGCAATTTTAGCAATTTTTGTGAATTGAATTGGCTTGAGTGATCTTCTGAAAAGTTGTCAAGGACGAAATTATCTTGAAAATAGTATATAGAAGTGATTTTTGGAGATCAGATTTGGGAGTTATGAGTTTTCAAAAAACTGAACCTGCATTAGGTTTTTAACTGCTGCCCTGATCAGTCACTTGTTTGGCAGTTTTGAACTTGTTAGGGATGGAATTGGATTTTGAATCCTTCATGAAAATTGAAGTATGAGATCCTATCGTTCCGTTGATATAAGGTAGTGATTGTTTTGACATTTGTGCTAGGAGATATACTGCTTTGAAATGTACTGTTCAGATTGGGAAATTTCAGTGGGCAGATGCTTTGGTGAATTGTTTGGCCTAGTTAGTAAGTGAATTTGATTTCAGGTTGTTCATGAAAGTTGTAGATAACATTGGGATCTTTCTGAGCATATTTATTGTGTAATTGTTTACAAAGGAAATGAGAAGTTATTGAATTTACAAAATATTGTACTGTTTTAGAACCTATTGACTAGGCAGTAGATTTAATTGGATTTTTGACACCCTTAGGGGTGAAGTTGATTTTTATGGCCTTCATGAAACTTGTATAGGTTTTCATGATCTTTCCAACGAGATATGGTTTGTAATTTTCTGAATTGTGTGCAAAGAGTTATAGGTGTTCGGATTTTGGTTTGAAAATAAGAAAAAGAGAAGGAAATAGGGGCATATATATATATATATAATTTTATTTGATTTTTTGTGTTCTTTTGGGAATAATTTTTCCGTTCGACGTCCGATTGACCTGATTCTTGAGGCATCGGATTCATAGAATATTTAATTTCATTTTCTGAGAGATTGGAAATTTTTTGAAGGAAAATTGACGTGGGTCCGGTTTATTATTTTCTGATCACTATTTTATTTATTTTTGGACCTATAGAGGTCCGAATTGAGTACCGTCAGCGCCACTAGATTTCTAATTGTTAGACGGATTTTTATGATGAAAAAAGTGAGATTAGGGCCGGGAATATCATGAACAAGCATTATACACCTACATGTGCATGATTGAATAGTTATGATTAAACAGTTAGTAATATTCATCTTCTCTGATTTTGTTTTATATAGAGGCACAATTGAAACGTCGATCGACCGACATAGCAGAGACTTCCCGGTATTAGCTCAGAAGTAATAGGTGAGTAACCTAGATGGGTTTCTCAATTATTATTTGTCTAATATGGGAATAATGGCAAGATCAGGAATGTGTAAATTGTGTGACTTGTTTGCCCCTACTGGGATTACTGTGATTAATTGTGACTTATGGACTATTAATTGTGAATTATAGATCGTTAATTGTGGTGATGGACCGTTAATTGTGCATTATGGATTTGTTAATTAACTATTCAATTGGGCATAGGCATTTCATACAGATGCATAAGCGGATAAAATAATTGTGAACCAAAGTCGCCATCGAAATCAAAAAGAGCCTAGAGCTCGAAGGAGATAATCCTCCCAGACGCGCGTCTCGATTCTGATTCATCGCTAAGCGCCGGTCACAACACTGAAATAAAATCTGGAAAAGAGTCACATGTGCATTGCATCTTGGGATGAATACCGAAATGACTTTTCTTTGTATATGATATGTGATTGTTGAGCTGTATTACCACTATATTGCTGATGGTGGAACATGCTTATGTGATGCATGAATTAGGCGAACCATCGATGATGGTTCCTCATTGAGTTCGCAAACTCATCCAAAATTGCAATCTATTTTTCAGGGTTAAAAGTAGACTGTTAGCTCCCTCAGGACTGTAGAACCTTGGACATCGGATTAGCAAGAGAGGTTATGGCTCAAAGGTCAGTCAGCTAGGATTTCTTTTGGAGACTTATAGTTAGAACTGTTCTTTGTGCCTTATTGTATAGTACTTAATGTAAAGTGTTTTGAAGGATTGTATAGACTGAAAATACTGACAGTTTGTACATTTCTAAGTTTGAGTAAATGAAATGAAATACAGTTTGGTTTTAAAAAGTTACCAATTTCTTATTTTTGTTTTATTATTGTGATTCCATGGAGAGTTTAGCGGTGGTTGTCAGTAGTGGTCTCTTATCATAGGATATGTACCGGAATGATCTACGGGCGTTCCGGTGGGTATTCTATGATAAGGAGGCGCTACATTAGGTGGTATCAGAGTATGGTTTGGCATCTTTTGGGAATAATCAAATATGTAGGTACGAATTTTTACAGAACTGCAGAAATTGACTGGACTTCTTGTTTTGTTCTAGGTCTTTTGTCTTAGGTGATCAGGTTGAGCAACCAGTTGACCAAGGATCAGTCGGAGCCAGTAGAGAGTCTTCTATGCCTCGATCTGAGGAGTTACCTCCTAGATTTCCCGTGAGACGGGAGAGGAGATATGATTTTCTTTGTTGTGGGGTCATGAGACTTCTATGGCAAGATGCACCTACCGAGGCCGAGGGATGATTGGAGAGGATCGAGAGAGTCTTGACAGATGGATTGCGAACGATGAGAGGTTCGATTATGCGGTCTCTCTTCTGCAGGCCCGACCTACAAGTGGTGGAAGGATCACATGCGGTACCACGGGCCTTGCTTCTTGTCGTGGGGTGATTTTTGAGGGCCTTGAGGATAATTATATGCCCAAGGTCTATCTTGATATGAAGATGCAGGAGTTTTTGGAGCTGAAGCAGGGTAGGTTGTCTGTGGCAGAGTACGAGGTGAAGTTCAATGAGCTGATGGATTATGCTACTGTTATGATTCCTACTGAGGCTGATAAGTGCCGGAGGTTCAAGAATGGCCTCAATACTGAGATCCGTACCCGGTTGGCCCGATCAGACATGAGCACATTTATTGAGTTGAGGGCTGCTGCAGTGCGAGTGGAGCAGCTTATGAGGCAGAGACAGGCTGAGTTGGGGTCTCAGGGGAAGAGGCCGAGTGACAGTCAGGGCAGCTCTAATAGGAGTTTCAGTAAGCGCCAAGGCAAGATTTTTAGGTCTCCAGGAGGATCGAGACAGTCTGATTTTGGGCAGAGAGGAAGATTTGTCTGATGGCGATGGCGGTGGTAGAGGGGAGGCGGATCCTCCAGTTTGTGAGCATTGTGAGAGGAGACACAGTGGGGAGTGTCGATGGCTGATTGGAGCCTGCCTCAGATGTGGTTCGATGGAGCATCAGGTTAGGGATTGCCCAGCCACATTGGGAGCTCGATCTGCTTGGTAGGATTTAGTGGGAGTTCTACTCTTGTCTGTGAGTAGAGGTGGTGGATCCGCAGACAGAGGCCGGATAGAGGCCGTGGCGAGTTGAGGGTCCTTTATGCGGGTGAGGGACGGGCAGCCGACCACGCCCCTGTGCGTGGTCTATGCCATGACCAGGCAGGAGGTCCAGGATTCCCCAGAGGTGGTAGCAGGTGCGCTTCTTATTTCTGATTTTGAAGCATTTGCACTGCTAGATCCAGGATCTACACATTTATTCATCGCACCGCATTTGGCATGTAGAGTGCATGGGGATAGAGAGAGGTTACAGTATGGGTTAAAGGTGAGTACACCTCTAGGTAGCACTACTACATTAGGAGAGGTCTACAAGGGGTGTCCGGTTGTGATTGATCAGACAGAATTGAGGGCAGACCTGATAGTGTTACCACTGAGAGAGATAGATGTGATTTTGGGGATGGACTGGCTTACTACACATAGGGATGTCATGGACTGCTACACCAAGGAGGTTGTATTAGAGTCTCCTGGTCAACCTAGAGTAGTGTTCAGAGGGGTTAGTCAGGTAGTGCCAGCCCGGATGATCTCTTTTCTGAGTGCCCTGAGGTTGATGCAGGGGGCATGTGAGGCCTATCTGGCTCATGTTATTGATGTGAGAGGTGAGCAGAGACTACAGGATATTCCCGTAGTTCGGGAGTTTCCATATGTGTTTCCTGATGAGTTACCGGGTTTACCTCCTGATCGGGAAACAGAGTTTACCATTGATGTAGTTCCAGGTACTGCTCCTATATCTATTCCTCCATATAGGATGGCACCTGTGGAACTGAAAGAGCTTAAGGCTCAGCTGCAGGAGTTACTGGAGAAAGGTTTTATCAGGCCTAGTGTCTCACCGTGAGGAGCTCCAGTTTTATTTGTGAAGAAGAAGGATGGAACGTTGAGGTTGTGTATTGATTACAGGCAGTTGAATCGGGTGACAGTGAAGAATAAGTATCCACTGCCTAGGATCGATGATCTATTTGATCGGTTGCAGGGAGATCAGGTATTCACTAAGTTAGATTTGAGATCAAGGTATTATCAGCTGAAGATAGCCGAGGCTGATGTACCTAAAAGTGCATTCAGGAGAAAGTATGGGCATTTCGAGTTTCTAGTGATGCCGTTTGGGTTGACTAATGCCCCGGTAGCCTTCATGACCTTGATGAATAAGGTCTTTCAGCCCTACCTGGATCAGTTCGTGATTGTCTTTATTGACGATATTTTGGTGTATTCGAGGAGTAGAGAGGAGCATGCTGATCATTTGAGGGTAGTATTGCAGACTATGAGGGAGAGACAGTTGTATGCCAAATTTAGTAAGTGTGAATTTTGGCTGGATCAGGTGATCTTCTTGGGGCATATAGTGACTGGAGAGGGTATTCAGGTGGATCCGAGTAAGATTGAGGCCGTGCTGAAGTGGGAAGCTCCACGGAATGTGGCAGAGATTCGGAGTTTCCTCGGATTAACTGGATATTACCGGAGGTTTGTCGAGGGATTTTCACTGATCTCAGCCCCTCTGACAAAACTTTTGAGGAAAAATGTACCTTTCAGATGGACTGAGGAGTGCCAGAAGAGTTTTGAGGAGCTGAAACATCGGTTGACTACTGCACCGGTGTTAGCTATTCCATCAGGGACTGGAAGATTTGAGGTGTTCATTGATGCATCGCATTAGGGATTGGGGTGTGTTCTGATGCAGCATGGTAGAGTGATTGCATATGCCTCGAGACAGTTGAGAGCTTATGAGGTAACTTACCCAGTGCATGATTTGGAGTTAGCTGCAGTTGTTTTTGCCTTAAAAATTTGGAGACATTATCTGTATGTTGAGACATTTCAGATTTTCACAGATCATAAGAGTTTGAGGTATTTACTGAGCCAGAGGGAGTTGAATTTGAGACAGAGGAGATGGCTTGAGCTGCTAAAGGATTATGACTGTACCATCGAGTATCACCCTGGGAAGGCCAATGTAGTGACAGATGCTCTGAGTAGGAAGTCTCATACTAGTACAGCTCAGATTCAGGCAATGAGGTTATCGAATTTGATTCAGTTGAGAGCCTTGAATGTACAGTTGAATTTGGAGCAGGATGGAGCTCTATTGGCCACTTTGAAGCTTAAATCGATGCTACTGGACAAGATCAAGAGAGTTCAAGACAAGGACCCTACTTTGGTAAAACTGATTGAGAAAGTGAAGACTGATTCGAGTTCTGAGTTTGAATTGAGAGATGAGACTTTATGGATGGGTCAGAGACTGTGTGTACCCGATGTGGATGATCTGAGGTGTGAGATTCTAGAGGAGGCACACAGGGCTGCCTATGCTATGCATCCTAGTACTACCAAGATGTATAACACTCTTAATCAACATTTTTGGTGGCCTGGCATGAAAAAGCAGGTAGCGGAGTATGTATCCAGGTGTATGACGTGCCAGCAGGTTAAGGCTGAGCACCAAGCTCCAGTAGGGAAACTTCATTCGTTGCCTATTCCCAAGTGGAAATGAGAACAAATTATTATGAATTTTATTATGGGGTTGCCCAAGACTCCGAGGCAGCATGATGCTATCTGGGTCATAGTGGACCGGTTAGCTAAATCGACCCATTTCTTGCCAGTGAGGGAGAATAATTCCCTTGATCAGTTGGCCCAGAAGTATGTGGCTGAGGTAGTGAGATTGCACGGGGTTCCGGTGTCGATAGTGTCAGACAGGGATCCCAAATTCACATCGAGATTCTGGCAGAGCTTGCAGTCTGCTATGGGTACTAGGTTAAATTTCAGTACAACATTTCATCCTCAGACAGATGGGCAGAGTGAGAGAACGATTAAGACTGTTGAGGACATGCTTCGAGCTTGTGTATTGGAATTCAGAGGAGCATGGGATCAGTATTTGGCTCTGATTGAGTTTGCTTATAATAATCATTATCACAACAGTATTGGGATGGCACCGTATGAGGCTCTGTATGGGTGGCAGTGTCGATCGCCTCTGTATTGGGATGAAGAGGGTGTGAGGATGATTAAGGGTCCTGAGCTGATTCAAGATATTGTAGATAACATGAAACTGATTCGGAGTCGCATCAAGGCGGCTCAGGATAGACAGAAGAGTTACGTGAATCAGCACAGGAGGCACATTGAGTATAATGTGAGAGACAGAGTATTCTTACGGGTGTCACCATGGCGTGGTGTATTGAGATTTGATAAAAAGGGGAAGTTAAGCCCTAGGTACATTGGTCCCTATGAGATTACTGAGAGAATAGGACCTTTGGCCTACAGATTGGCTTTACCGACTGAGATGTCTCAGTTACATGATGTCTTCCATGTGAGTATGCTCCGCAGATATCGATCAGATCCGAAACATGTGATATCGGCTCAAGAGATTGAGGTTGCCAGTAATCTGAGTTATGTTAAGGAGCCAATCCAGATTGTCGGGTCACGGGTTAAACAGTTGAGGAATAAGACGATTCCATTGGTGAAAGTTATTTGGAGAAATCATTCGACTGAGGAAGCCACTTGGGAGACCGAGGAGCATATGAGGAGGCAGTATCCTCATATATTCAATCAACCAAGTAAGAATTTCACGGATAAAATTTTTATTAGGAGGGGGAATTGTAACATCACACCCTCAACGAAAAGGGTAGAATAGTAATTTGGCATAGGATGAGAGTGATTGGGCTTCATTAGGACTGTTCATGCATACTAGCATTGGTACACAGTAAATTTTGTGTTAGAGTAGTGCCCTAAAGGCAATCCCCTTTAGCGCTTTTTGTTCATAGTCATGTACAGACTTTATGAATAAATAAAGAAAGGCATGTTTCATTTATTTGATATTCATTTTGTTATAAATTGATATTGATCTTTAATCAAATTGGAACATGTGATGTTCCTCCCGGGATTTTCCTACATTTTGTGCACATGAAATAACTGTACATGCATACATGGCATTCCCAGTTTTTGTGCCTAATGGAGTTTTACTGTGATTAACGTGGTGCTTGTGTTTGAAAAATTATTCTGAGTGTGCCATTGAGTGTTTTATATTTTTAGGAATTTTTCTGGAATTTTTCGGAGAAAATTCCCGGACCGAAAAAATCGTCAAGCGACAAACCGGTTGATTTTTGGTAGCGAAAATTTCTATCCAATGGCACTGTAATATTGGGTATATTATTTTAGGATTGAAATTAGGGTCATTGGACTAGAATGGGTCGAATTGCATTAGGGTTCCTATTTACTAATTTGTTTTTAGCCTATTTTGTCTTTTTCCTTAGAATTGCCGCTTGTCCTAAATGAATTAATGTCTTTGTCTTATGCTAACTTGCTTCCTCTCTCGGTGATGCTTTATTTAAAGCATGAAAAGATCAAGTTCTTGCTTTTTATTCACCCATCCGAAAACCCTCTTCATGTTACCTCTCCATCAATTTTTTTCTCTCTTTCTTTAAGTGTTACTTCTTCCACCCTTAAGAGCCTTGCATGCATCCAAGCTACTTTTTTTCCATGATGAACTTGCACATGCATGGTGTTAGAAGAGAGTGGAGAAGGTGTTGAGTTAGAGGATTAAGTAAAGAATTGAAGAGATTGAAGTTGGAAAAACTTGATTAGGTAAGTTTTTGTTTTAAGCTTTGGTTGTTTATTTAATGAATGAAGCGGTAGTTAGATGCATTCATTGGGAATTTTGGTGCATTTATTGTGATTATTTATGCATTAATTTCATGAAGATAGGGGTAGGATTGTTTGGGTATAAGATTATGTTATGTATGACTTGATGAAGTAGTATGAATAAATATTTTAGCGTGATTTTGGATTGAATATTGATGACTAATCTTGCATAGAAATTAAGAGTTTAATGCTGGAAAATTTTGACTATGAGTCTAAGTGAGTGTAGGAATGACCTAGGGACTGATTTTGTGTCCAATTGGGATGCTTATGGTAGTAGAAGTTCAATTGGCATGATAGGAAGTGTATTTGAATAGTAAAGCTGAAAATTGGTTTTTGACCTACTGTACTGTTTTGAGCATAACTCATTGTATGGTTATGCAAATGAGGTGATGTTTGTTCCAAATAAAACTTTGACTTGTTGGCTACATTTTTGTGTGAAATAGGTGTTGTCTAATTTTAGCCTTAAGAGGGTGAATTTTGGCTTGAAAGTTCTGATTGATGTCTGTATGAACGAATCAACCAATGACCTAAGTGTTTTGATGATTTTTCTAAATTAATTTAGAAAGAATTGATGAAAATGTTCTTCATGAAGTTGAATTCTATATTGTTAGCTTTCCATTGCCAGTGATTTTGCAATTTTTCGATATGTATATTGGGAGATATCCACTGTTAACTATTGACTGATTTTGTACATTGTGGTGAAACCTAGCCTAAGTGTCAGATTTGTGAGCATTCTGATTGGAAGCAATTTTAGCAATTTCTGTGAATTGAATTGGCTTGAGTGATCTTCTGAAGAGTTGTAAAGGAAGAAATTATCTTGAAAATAGAATATAGAATGTGATTTTTGGAGATCAGATTTGGGAGTTATGAGTTTTCAAAAAACTGAACCTGCATTAGGTTTTTAACTGCTGCCCTGATCAGTCACTTGTTTGGCATTTTTTAACTTGTTAGGGATGGAATTGGATTTTGAATCCTTCATGAAAATTGAAGTATGAGATCCTATCATTCCGTTGATATAAGGTAGTGATTGTTTTGACATTTGTGCTAGAAAATATGCTACTTTGAAATGTACTGTTCAGATTGGGAAATTTCAATGGGCAGATGCTTTGGAGAATTGTTTGACCTAGGTAGCAAATGAATTTGATTTCAGGTTGTTCATGAAAGTTGTAGATAACATTGGGATCTTTCTGAGCATATTTATTGTGTAATTTTTGACAAAGGAAATGAGAAGTTATTCAATTTACAATATACTGTACTATTTAAGAACCCATTGACTAGGCAGTAGGGTTAATTGGATTTTTGACACCCTTAGGGGTGAAGTTGATTTTTATGGCCTTCATGAAACTTGTATAGGTTTTCATGATCTTTCCAACAAGATATGGTTTGTAATTTTCTGAATTGTGTGCAAAGAGTTATAGGTGTTCGAATTTCGGTTTGAAAATAAAAAAAAAAGAGAAGGAAATAGGGGCAATATATATATTTTATTTTATTTTATTTGATTTTTTGTGTTCTTTTGGGAATAATTTTTCCGTCCGACGTCCGATTGACCTGATTCTTGAGACATCGGATTCATAGAATATTTAATTTCATTTTCTGAGAGATTGAGAATTTTTGGACGGACAATTGACGTAGGTCCGGTTTATTGTTTTCTGATCATTGTTTTATTTATTTTTGGACCTATAGAGGTCCGAATTGAGTAACGTCAGCGTCACTAGATTTCTAATTTTTAGACGGATTTTTATAATAGAAAAAGTGTGATTAGGGCCGAGAATATCATGAACAAGCATTATACACCTACATGTGCATGATTGAATAGTTATGATTGAACAGTTAGTAATATTCATCTTCTCTGATTTTGTTTTATATAGAGGCACAATTGGAGCGTCGATCGATCGATGTAGCAGAGATTTCCCGGCATTAGCTCGGAAGTAATAGGTGAGTAACCTAGATGGGTTTCTCAATTATTATTTGTCTAATATGGGAATAATGGCGGGATTAGGAATGTGTAAATTGTGTGACTTGTTTGCCCTTACTGGGATTACTGTGATTAATTGTGACTTATGGACTGTTAATTGTGAATTATAGACTGTTAATTGTGACTAATGGACTGTTAATTGTGCATTATGGACTATTAATTAACTATTCAATTGGGCATAGGCATTTCATACACAGATGCATAAACGGATAAAAATAATTGTGAACCGAGTCACCACTGAAACTGAAAACGAGCCTAGAGCTCGAAGGGAGGTAATCCTCCTGAGACGCGCTCATCGATTCGACATCGCTAACCGCTCGGTCACAACACTGAAATAAAACTGGAAAAAGAGTCACATGTGCATTGCATACTGGACTGAATACCTGAAATGACTTTTGTTGTATATGGTGTGTGATTCTTTGAGCTGTATTACTACTATGATCGCCGATTCTTTGGAACATGCTTATGTGATGCATGAATTGGGCGAACCATCGATGATGGTTCCTCATTGAGTTCGCAAACTCATCCAAAATTGCAATCTATTTTTCAGGGTTAAGAGTAGACTGTTAGCTCCCTCAGGACTGTAGAGCCTTGGACATCGGATTGGCGAGAGAGGTTATGGCTCAAAGATCGGTCAGCTAGGATTTCTTTTGGAGACTTATAGTTAGAACTGTTCTTTGTGCCTTATTGTATAGTACTTAATGTAAAGTGTTTTGAAGGATTGTATAGACTGAAAATACTGACAGTTTGTACATTTCTAAGTTTGAGTAAATAAAATGAAATACAGTTTGGTTTTAAAAAGTTACCAATTTCTTATTTCTGTTTTATTATTGTGATTCCATGGAGAGTTTAGCGGTGGTTGTCAGTAGTGGTCTCTTATCATAGGATATGTACTGGAATGACCTACGGGCGTTCCGGTGGGTACTCTATGGTAAGGGGGCGCTACATATATTATGTATAAATTAATTATGAATTAAAATAGTCCATTTTTAATTGGGCCACAAATACTTATTGACTTCAAATAACCCTCAATGGCCCAAAACACAAACAAAAACTAGCCCAAAAACAAAATTGGGCCTTGGAGGCAGCGTTTGGCGCGTGCAATGCACGTGCCAACACTGCGACTGGCTTTGGGTTCGTCTGGTGCGTGCAAACGTTGGTGGTTGGCGCAGCATCAGGTGCGTGTTATCGTCTTCCTCTGGCGCTTATGATTCTTCTTTGGTTTTTTTCTTTTTTTTCTCTTTTCTCTTCTCCATTCGGAAATCAATTCAAGCAACAATTAAAAGGCATAAATCCAACATAACAAACACCCATTAACTTCATAAACACCACAAAATCATCAAGGTTTTGGTTCTTTGATTAACACTGAACAAAAAGAAACAACACCATTAACAGTGAATTTATGTGTTGCTTTCAACCACATACAGAACAAACCCACAATCAGAAACGCAATATCTTTCGATGCTTTCTCATAAACATGAAACATCCAACTGCGTTGTTTATTCCTTTCTGTATTTATGATGTAGCAGTGAAACGAAGAAACAAAAAAACGAGAGATATTTTATGCAGTATAAACAAAAAGCCGAGAGATTTTCGATGCTTTCTCATACGAAGAAACAAGAAACCACTAATGGAACAGAAAAGATAATTATACGGTAAAACATATCACCAATCATGCAAAACCATATGCTCTGATACCAATGTTAGAAAGATAACTATGAACAGATCATAAACCATAACCACAAAGATTATTCATCCAGGATTGATTGTATATACATAGAAAACGAAACATACATACTTGATGATTTGTTGTATTCCACCAATTAAGGAACGCAGAGATCTCGTGCCTTTTTATTCTCGGTAAAACCTCAAGAATATTAAGAACCAGCGTCTCTCTATTGAACCAAATAACTAGAGTATTCTACCTTTTTACAAAACGTAAAGGCCTTTATATATTATCCATGAGTAACTACCGTTAGTAGTTATTCATACATGATGCCTCTTAGACCCATCATGGGTGTAAAACGACATCAGTTAATCACCCTAATTCATTTTTCTGTTGATTCAATGGCTTAAAAGTAACCTTTTGACTACGATTTAACAATTCGTCACAATAAGTCTGACATTTTGCAACATTTTATAAAATCATCACTAAATTAATATTTTTGGCGGTGATTTATGAGAATCATCGCAAAATGAGCTACCTTTTGCAATGGCTTAGTAATTTCATCACCAGATTGTTAGCCTTTCACATCAAAATTACTAAATCGTCGCAAATTCTTATGCTTTTGACGTCTAAATGTGCAATCATCACCAAAAGTTTATGTTAAATAATTTATATTAGATGATAATTTCTTAGGATAATTTTGATGAATTTTTGTATGTGATAGTATTCTAAATAATAATAATGTTTAAAAAATATTTTTTAATGCTAAGTGTACTTAATAATCCTAAGGTTAATTATAATTGACATTGATGTGATTTTCATTTTTCATTTGCCTTATTTATAAATTTGTTTAAATAGCTAATGTATTCAAACTCTATAAATATGTTTAAACTCATACTATTGTACATAGTACTACACCTCCATTTATACAAAATTTCATGAAAATAGAAGCGAAGCCTTTAAAAAGATAATCATACCCAAAATTTTCAAAGTCTTAAACATATTATTGGAAAACACATAGTAGGTTATCTAAATTTGGAAAAGTAAAAATTTTCAGACATAAAAGATAATCATACCTAAAATTTTAATGTTAATAAAATCAAAATATCAAAATTTATGTTAAATACCATTATTAACCATTAATATATATTAAAATAAAATAATAATACATATACATATTGAAATATGGTAAGCAATATATTATAATGATATATGGTAAGTATTAGAAGATGTTAATTAGAGGTTTAACGATTCTTACAGACTAAATAATAAATAAACTTTCACGCCTAATATTCAATTACACAATAAAAGAAAAAAAGTATTTTTTTGGATTCCACGTGACATTAGACTCGGCAGATCCGATAAAGGGTTTCCCAATGTCTAGATTCTCAAGAAGTCTTCTTGCAAGCTCCAAGCCATCAATTGAAATAGTTAAAGTTCTTCCCTTAGGGTATGATTTATTGATACCCTCTTCCAATGACTTCTTTGCTTTAACTAAATTTGTAGAAGATACTGTCAGACCTCGATCCCGGGAGCCCGACTGTCCCGGGATGTGAGCCCGAGTGGAGCCCATCCCCGAGACACTTGCCTTGCTGAGACCTTAAACTTGACACTCTTACTCTTACTATAGTACCATAGACGTCGGAATCCGTTTTCGGAGCCCAACTTTCGTTGTCCTGAAACCTTCCGCTTATAATCTTGCAGGATTCTTAATTGTAACTCCACCTTCGTGGCAAGCACACACCATGTATACACTAAAATCATGGGTTGACTTATTCATATAGTTTGTAGCTTTATGTCTCAAGTTCTCCCTGAAACAAGAATCACCTTAATCGGAGTCATATACTCAAGATACACTCCAAAAATCTAAGAGAGTTCATACCCGAAACATGCCCTCTTAACTGACCTTTAACTTGTTTTAGAACAAAATTTCTCAATTTAACTCCAATTGATACCGGATTTTTATGGAGTGAAAGATATGTTTCTTATAAATCCAATGGCTCAAGCCTCACCTCATTTGGAGGTCGTATGAGGGAAATATGCCCAAAACAACGGACCATGCTCACTTCCGAAATCGAATCGAAACTCTTTTGGAACGATTGCTATAACTTTTAATCTATAGCTCCAAATGTTTTCGTTCTTTCACCATATGAAAGTAGACATCTAGATCTACAACTCTTATGAAGACTACAAAGGCTGATTCTATCTCCTACATTCTACAGCGTCCTATTTTTCCATCGTCTGATTTCTATCATCTGGTTTTCTATCGTCTGATTTCTATCATCTGGTTTTCTATCGTCTGATTTCTATCATCTGGTTTTCTATCGTCTGATTTCTATCATCTGGTTTCTATCTTCTGCTTTCTTTCCTTCTGTTTTTCTATCTTCTGATTTCCTTCCTTCTGATTTCTATCTTCTGATTTCCTTCCTTCTGCTTTTTATCTTCTGATTTCCTTCCTTCGATTTCTATCTTCCGATTTCCTTCCTTCGCTTTTTATCTTCCGATTTCCTTCCTTCGATTTCTATCTTCGATTTCCTTCCTTCGCTTTTCTATCTTCTGATTTCTATCTTCGCTTTCTTTCCTTCGCTTTTCTATCTTGATTTCCTTCCTTCGATTTCTATCTTCGATTTCCTTCCTTCGCTTTTTATCTTCCGATTTCCTCCTCTTGATTTCTATCTTCCGATTTCCTTCCTTACCTTTTCTATCTTTTGATTTCCTTCCTTCGCTTTTCTATCTTGATTTTTATCTTCGCTTTCCTTCCTTACCTTTTCTATCTTGATTTCTATCTTCGCTTTCCTTCCTTCGCTTTTCTATCTTCCGATTTCTATCTTCGCTTTCCTTCCTTCGCTTTTTATCTTCGATTTCCTTCCTTCGATTTCTATCTTCGATTTCCTTCCTTCGCTTTTCTATCTTGATTTCCTTCCTTCGCTTTTATCTTGATTTCCTTCCTTCGATTTCTATCTTCCGATTTCCTTCCTTCGCTTTTCTAGTAAGGATCATATCTTTTGACTCGAACTCCAAATTTAGCAAACGATATACCTTGGAAAACTCTAAACTCCTACTACAATCTTCATGAAGACTCATTGATCTAATTCATACCCGAAGAGGGTCTAATATTGAGGCAAAGTACTGTCAAATTTTAGGAAAATTTGACAGCACATCCCCCTTAAAATGCAACTACCCAATTTTCAATTCTAAGACTTCCACCTGCATAAAACTCATCATACAACCTCATATAACATGATTAAACCCTAAGGTATCTTCAAACACCATTCGAAGCAACAGCCACACTCTTAATCATCTATCATATCCAAACTATAACAATGATTCAATTGTCTTAAACATACATGGATTTCTCAAAATACATTAAAACTGAACATTTTGCTTTCATAATTCATTCATTCCATCTTCATTAAATCATGTCATATTCATTCATGCTTTAGTGGGCATTTCAAGCCCAATTACAATGAAGTTTCAAAATATAATATCTTCTCAAAATGCAACTAAAGCATTGTTTTACAAAATCATTTCAAATATAAAATCAAAAGAAAATCTTGAGTAAATGTCTTTAAGCTTGCTCCTCGGGATCCCGCTCATTTCTGGAAAATTTTAGGGAGTGAGCTTTACGCTCGTGGTAACACATTTATATTTATATATCAAGCAGTCCTATTAGTTATTCATACTTTTAGCAATCTTTCAATACAATCATAATACATGCATCATGCAATGTTCATCAATACTCAAACATAATTTCTCACAATTCAAACATTCATCATTCTTGCATTTTCATGTAATCACATATGAAACACATCAAATGGCTCGGTAAGTCCTTATTCTTGGCAACCATATAGTCTCATTTCATGAGTCTATATGGGCAAATCTTTAGGAGTCCAAAATGTTGGATCATCCTATGCCACAATCGGGCAGCCGGGCGAAGGTTTCATGGTCAACGTGCACGTGACAGTTCTTAGGACAATACCTTACCCACATAACATAGCAATCATGAATCATACAAGAAAATTGGACTGTTCTTATCCAATTCATTGTTTCTTTGAAATCATCTTTTCATACATCGTTCATGCCTTTCATTATATTCATTCAACAAGTTTCTTCATGACAGTTTCAATCATCATCAAGCATTTAATACACTCACATTCATCATTCCATCACACACATTTAATACAACAACCAAGTGATCAAAGCTCATTAATGTCATGCATTTATTTACATTTGTAGCTTATATACATAAAGATAAATATGAAACCCACCTTTTATCCTTGCTTAAACTTGCCTAAGGAAGTTCCTCTCCTTGTTCTTCTCCTCTTTCTTGTCCTCCTTCAAGCATAACAAGAAAATAACCCCATATCAACATAGGGTTTAGAAATTGAAATACCTAAAAATCTAAATCATGATATTCATAAGATAATCACTAGACCCATCTTATTCTTCATCTTTCTAACCAAAACCCAAACAAAACTTAACCTTAAACCAAGAACTTACCTTAAATCCTTAACCAACCAAGTGGTTTCTTGGTTCAAAGTGAAGCTTAGACTCTCCTCCACACTTTTCTTCTTGGACTTTCTTCAAAACCCACTCACTTTCATGGAAATGCCAAACCCTAACAAGCCTCTTCTTTCTCCTTTTCCTCCCTCCTTTCACGACACTCTTCTTTCCTCTCCTCCAAATTTCGTTTCTATCTTCTTTTCCTACAAAAATCACTTATCTCCTTCCTTATATACTCCTTTCTAAATTACTTAAGCCCAATAAGCCTAAGCCCAACTTACTTCCTTCTTCTTTCTTCTTCTTCTTTTTCATTTCTCCTCCTTACTTACTCAAGCCCACTAACTCTTTTCCTTCAAGCCCATTGCATTAAATTCCTCTCTTCTTTCTTACTTCATTTGGACCCAAAGCCCAATTAATACATTAATTTCACCTAACTCACCTAAGTCCAACTAACATATTTAACTTCATAAATTCTTCACCTAACTCATTAATGCTATCATATATTAATTTATGACACCTTAATTAATGCTAATCTAACTTAATCAATTTAATCTAATCATGATTAATCCTAAAATTTTTTGGGGCTAATAGATACAGTGAACGATTTCCCAGACGCAGTATGGTTGATAGTATTAGACAAACCACACGTACCAAGCATTTCACCTAATGACCAAACAGAATAGAACAATCAAAACTAAATCAAACGATATTAGGAACACAAATTCGTATACATGCATACTTGACTAATAAACTCCATTATCGTCATAATGAATGGATATAGTTTTTACAATCGGTAATTGTTCCAAAACAACTAATTTTCCTTAACCCTATATAAACCATTAGGACATGGCCATTGCCTCAATTTCCATCTATGTTCTCTTAAAGATTGGAAAAAACTTAACGCAACATATAATATATATAATCTGATGTTCATATTATAGCTTCAAAACATAAAATGAGATACAAATAAAGAGAGGTAGTTTGGATGATGCTAAAAACCTTAAAGAAGAAGATCGACCATAAAAGGCAAGCAGTGATTATTGTTTAATGAGGAGATTCATTCTACATTGATTTGTTCTTCATTATTGAGAATTTTGGCGCATTCCTACCAGCAGAGCTCATTTCCACCATAGGAAGTTAGTCATCACGTCGACATTTCGCAATTAATTATTGTTAACAGTTTTTCTGAAAAGTCAATAGAAGAATTCTTATTTGAATGTTCCAACATTCTAGCCTTGTTAATTTTATGATCCATCAAGTGAGACAACTTCATATGACAAGGTTGAGAATATGATTGCTTCTATGTACATAAACATCCCTTGGAAAATCCTCTATTGTAAATAGTTATGTAATTGTGATTTAGTTTTAATTTTTCTTTATAATTAGGTGGTTATTTCAAAAAATATTTTTCAATAAGTTGAAATGTGTATATGATAACATTATATTAATTACCATATATGATGATGATGATGATGACGATGATAACAATTTAATTAAAATAAATTACAATATAGAAAAACTTGAAAATCATTATTAAATATTAATATCATATTCTAAAAATCAAATTTATTGTAAGCCTAAAGATAAATGTAGTTAACAACAATGTCATTTCAAAGATCATATTTAATAATAATGTCAATAATTGTATAAATAATAATAATGACAATGATTGTATAAGTGTAAAAATAAATTTAGTTAATAAAATTTTCATCAAACAATTAGCAGGTTTTTTCAAACAAACATGGAAGGTGGAAAAGAAGTGTCAACCCATACACATCCAAAACATAAACACAATTCAGCATCTTCCAAACACAAGCACAAACAAAAATCCATATACCATTAGTAAAACACAAAACCCACATAAACTCCGCAACGTAATAGAAAAATATAGCACAAAATGGATGGTTCTTGAAAATGTAAATGAAGAAAAATACCAACACAAGCCACGACACTTCATAGATGGTGATGATCACAAGATAGGAGACGGCCACAACAAATCAGGAGATGATGCTTCTTCAATCATAAACCAAGAGGAAATTGGTTTGACTAACACAAAAATGAAGAGAGCTTCATTTTCGTGTTAATAACCTAACATAAAAAGACGTCATTTGTTGTTAAACTAAATGATGTTGTTTTCGACTAATTCGGAAGAAATATACCATTTGGCATTATAATGGTGGCCCATTTTAATTTGGCTTAATCGTTGGCGACGAAATTATATGTAATATATAAATTTATTATAACATTATCAATTTATATATATATATATAACGATTAAATGGGCTACTATATTACAAAAATAAGAGATGAGAACATTTATATATTATCTAAATAGTCATAAATCATTATACTAGTTACAATTTTTATCTATACATTTATATATCATTATATTAATTACCATTTATAATAACTATTGCAATTTAATAAAATAATTGCATTATTGTAAATAATGGAAATCAATATCAAATATTAATATAATATTCTTAAAATGAAATTTAATATTATTCACTATAAAGATAAGTCTAAAATAAAATTATTTATGTATAATGACATTTAAAAATTTATAAAACAAAAACACAAAATTTTTATGTTACATTTTATCATTTTTATTAATGTCTTTTACTATATATGACATGACAATGTCACGTGGTCTCACAAAACTCTATGTATTATGTATAAATTCTTTACTATTTTATAGAAATGATATATTACAAAAAATACCAAAATTGAAAATTATGAAAATATTTATAGTATTGACGACGAATTTATATTTTTGTCACCTAATATAAAATTGTTGTTGCCTATTGTGTAACATTTGGGGAAATTTTTTGTAATCATCACCAATTATTACAAAGGTTAAAAAAATTAGACGAAAACAACGTCGTTTGGCCAATGACCAACTCTTTTTCTTAATCTTTTAATCGTCCAACATAACCCCTCTCCCCCATTTCCTTTTGCCTTCTCTTCTCTTCTCTTCTCTTTCCCTTCAACGTTTTTTGAACAATTCCTTTTAATCTTCTCTTCTCTTCGTCCATTCATCGTGTTCTCTTCATTTTCTCTTTCATCATCTCCTTACAATTATAGTCGAGGTAAGTAGTTGCTACATTTTTTTTGGCTATTTTTTTCTGGTTTCACTGGTGTTGTTAAATGCTATGTTCATGGTCAGTTTTAGGGTAAACCTTTGAGTTGTTTGCATTTATTTGGACTATTAATGGATGAATGTTTACTTGTATGTGTTAATGTTGGTGAAGAAAGGAAAAAGACATAATTTTTGTTGATAGTTAGGGTTGAATTTTTAAAGCCTATAAAGTGTTTGATGAAAGTTCTCTTAGGTTTTTAGTGTTCTATTTTGATAGAGAATGAATTTCCTTTCAAAGTATTTGTTTCGTAATTAGATTACATTAAAGCACATTAATTTATTAGCTTATTATTGTAATTGGGAGCTTAGGTTTTGTTTAATTAAATTTAGTATTAGTATTAGAATCTAGTAAGATTCTAAATCATATTCAAAATTATTTAAAGTTATTAGAAAAGGATTGCTTATTAGAATTTAGTATTAGAAGGTAGAAGTTCTTTTTCAAATTAAGCATAGGTGTGATGTTATTTTTTCAAATTAAACATAGGTGTAATCAAATAAGGTTGGAAGGTGTAATGTTTTTTTTACAAAGTTTGCATGTCTAATGGAATTTTAATACTTAATTGAAAAGGATGTTTAGATGAATTTGTAAATAAAGTTTACATGTCTAATGGAATTTGAATACCTGACATTCTTAAGGTTGACAATCAAAAGAGCTTAACTAGAATTTTGAACTTTATTTCGAAGTTTTCATAATGCCAAAAAAAAATTATTTATGTTTTTTGTATATACTTTCTCAAATTCCCTACCTAGTAGGTCCATATATGTTAGTTTGGGTGGTTTTTAGGTTATGTTTTGTGTATATTATTATTTATGTACATGTTATGAATATTGATAAACTGATAAGATTACAAAGAGAACAAAAAATGCATCAGTTTGCTATCTCATTATAAAGGCACCTATATCATTGGTGAAATTAGGATTACTGTGTTGCATACAAAAGATATAAATACATAACTAATGAACAAGTGTATTACATTAAATACAAAATTTTCATTTTCGTAGGCCCTATTTTGTGTTGAAGAGCATCGATAATCATCCAACCTCGTCCTTTTTCTTTATATTCTACAATTGTTTGTCGGTCCAGGTAAGTCTTTTAACTATTGTCTATCATATGTTATGCTTTAATAGTATAAGTATTTATGTTTGAGTTTTAAGTGAATGCAAAGGAGGTCTTGGTTTTGTATTGTTGTTTGGAATATTCTTAGAATCATTGATGAGTAGATATATTGAATAACATAAGTATTCACTGCATATGGAATGAGTTCAATCTATTATGGACGATCCTTTGCATAATAAACCCTTAGAATGGTATATAGGTTGGAAACCCATGATGCAACTCCCAATATCGGTCAAATATTCCATAAGCCTAGGAGTCACAACAAGAACTTGCTTTCTCAATTCATGTAATGTAACAATGTCACGTACCATAGTGGTTATTTGAATTCAAACTTTGAAAATGTACTTGTAGTGAATAATCATTATGTAGTAACATTAGAAATTCAAGTATAATTATGGATGATCCTTTGCGTAATAAACCCTAAGATGGTATATAGGTTGGAAACCCTTGATGCAGGTCCTATGAAGCTTATCAATGAAATATTTCACAAGCCTAAGAGTCACAGTAATAACTAGCTTTCTCAATCCATGTGGTGTAACTATCCCACATACCATAGTGCTTGTTTGAATTCAAACTTAGGTTATGAACTTGTAGTGATTAATTATTATGTAGTAACATTAGAAATTCAAGTATAATTATGGATGATCCTTTGCATAATAAACCCCTAGGACGGTATATAGGCTGAAAACTCGTGATGCAACTCCTATGAGACTTATCGGTGAAATATTCCACGAACCTAAGAGTCACAATGAGAACTTGTTTTCTTGATTCATATGCTGTAACAATGGCACGTATCATAGTGTTTTTTGAATTCAAACTTAGGTTATGAACTTGTAGCGATTAATCATTATGTTATATAAAACGAGGATTGCATTTAGTAATTTGGTTATTTACTTTTAACTTTGTAGTTAGATGGAAAAAATTTGGATGTCTCATCAGAAATGGTCCACTAAATACTTAGAAGGAGTTAAGAGTTTCATGCATTTTGTAAAAGATCAAATGGTTGAATGTTGTATTCACTATCCATACACAGATTGCTTAAATGTGAACATTCAAATTCAAGATGTGGTATATAATCACTTGCTAATCCGAGTCATAGATAAATTATCAATAATATCCATGGCTTTATCATAGTGAAAGTTCATAAGTAAGTTATAGTAAAAGTGTTGGTACAAGTGTTGATAGTAACAATAATAATGTAAAATATTGTGATATTATTGATAGGATTAGCTAGATGTTAGGAATTATATGGAGATTGATAATGTAAAATATTTTGATATTATTGATAGGATTAGCGAGATGTTAGGAATTATATGGAGATTATGAATGAAACTGGTTTGCCTAACATAATTTCTAGTATTACAGAAGATAATTTTGGGAAGTTATTGAAAGTTTCTCAACAAGAATTATATCTAAGGTGCCTAAAATTCTCATATCTATGTTTTGTTGTCAAGTTATTGCATTTGAAGGTCTATAATAAATGAAGTAACAAGTCTTTTGAAATGTTAATTGACATGCTCAATGATGCATAACTTGTTGGACATAAATTGTTGGACCCCGAACTTTTCTCAGGTTTGTGAATTGTAATTTGACATTAAACGATGACATTGAGGTGACTTAGTCATGTGTAAGGGAAGAGAAAATTTATGAGTTTGAATGATTATGTTTAAGGTTTGATGTGAACAATGCTAGTTTGAATAAATTAAGATGATATTTTGGGGTTAATACATGAAATGGGTGTTTTTGAGTTTAATGACATTGATGTGAGGTTCTGAGTAAATTTTGTGTTGTATGATGAAATTTAATAGAAAAAGTTAAAGTGAATGAGTTGATTGAAATGGAGTTGAAGAGTATGAAATAAATAGTGAAAGAGTGAGAATTTGAAGAATTGAGAAAGTTTGACTTTTGGTCATAGAGAGTTGACTTTTGATTTAGGTAAAATTTGAGAAAATGATCTTCATAAAACTTGTAGATTATGTTGAAAGCTTTGAGTCGCCATAAAGTTTGGTATTTTTTGATATCGGGAGTGAAAGTTATGATCAGACAAAGTTAAGTATTTGTGAAAATGTTTATAAGTGTACATTTAGCTGTGTAATGTGATTTGAGGCAAATTATGGACAGATATGTTCTGAATGGAGTTCAGTGATCTACATGAAAGATATAGAAGATGATCCGAGCTTTTCAATAATATACAATATACTATTTCTGGTTGTGGAATTTAGAAGATATGAAACTTCAAAGTTCGGAAGTGTTATAGGATGCCACATTTTTTGGCAGAAGCCTTGATCGAAAAATTGACCTAATTAGAGGTTGCAATTGCTTTTGAGTTCTTTATGAACGTTTTAGATTATATTCTGATCTTTTCATTGATATAAAGTATGCCATTTTCTGGACCTTGGCATGGAAGATAGAAATTTTAGAAATTTTGTTACTGTTAGGGTGACCAGCCCTCTTTCATCCTTTTGCTTCTACTTTTTTTTGTCTGACATCCGACTGAGTTAGTTTTTGAAACGTTGGATTCCTAAGACAATGACCTACATCATGATGGGAAATTATGATTGTGCTGAGATTAAATTGAAAGAGATTGATTGAATCAAAGTGAGTTAGATATTTTCTGAGCTCGGTTCAGTATTTTGGATGATATCTTGAGCTGTAGAGATCCAATTTAGTTGATTCTTGTTATAAATAAATTAGAGAAATGGGACTACAAGTTATCTGAAGGAATCGAATTTTAATTCAGTCCCTAAGATTTTTAATTTCTGAATTGAGGTATTAAAGTTATGAGATTATATAAAGGTAAATTGGGCATGTTACCTAAGTCTAAGAGTTGTAAGACTTATGTGGGAGGGCAAATTGGACTTTCCCCACTCATTAAGAGTATGAGGTAAAAGAAGAAAATAGGGAATGAGAAGAAAAAGAAGAAGAGGGAGTCGTGGCCGTGGGAGAAGAAGAGAAGAGGGGAAGCTAGGGTTTGACGATTTCGAAGATTGTGCAACCAAAACAAGTAAGTTAAGCATCTTTCTCCTGGATTACAGGAATGAAACGAGTTTTGATGTTAGCTAAGAGAGGATTAAGTGTTAGAAGTCGTCGAATGAGCTATAGAATATGCTTGGTTTTAGGGTTAAGGATTTTAGTGTGTTTGTGGATGATTTTTGTGTTGGAATGAGCTAGAACTGAAGCTTAGGACTTGAATCAAGGTTTAGATGTGTTGTTTGTGCTTAAAGGAAGGATTGAGGTTGGAAAAATGCTGGAAAGTCGGGTTCTGAGACGTTCTCCAGACCCGCACGTCGCAACGTGCGAATTTGTGTTCGTCGCGACGTGCGAATTTGTGTTTGTCGCGACGTACGAATGTGTGTACGTCACAGCGAGCACAGACCGTTCGTCACGACGAGCGAGTTGTTCGTCGTGACGAGCGTGGCCTTTGTCGCGGCGAGCTCCAGTTTCCAGCGCAGAGGTGTTTTGGTATTTTGGGCGTAACTTTTGATGTAGATGTCCAAATGAGGTGATGTTTGATTTGTTGTGATCTAGAGACAAAGTTCTAAAAGTTTTATGAAGAAAGAAAGTTTTATTTCAGTTTTTAAAGAACTCAATTTGTAGATGGAAGTTGAGTATAGATTCTTGTTTCAACATAAGGATAGGCCCAATATGTTTGAAGTATAACTTTGGGATTTCTGAAATGAATTGAATGTTTTTGGAGTCAATAGAACCTTTAGACAAAAAGAGAAAAATGTTTCTAGAAGAAAGTATTGTCAAATTTCTTCATTTTACTTGATTATAAATTGGAATTCCGATTGAATGGAATATTTTTGGCTATTGTTAAAGGAATTCAAGGAAGGCAAGAGGATCACGAGGAGAGGCATCTTTTAAGCATGTATCCAAGCAAGGAAATTCAGGTGGGTTTCATGTTTATAGTTGAATAATAAGCCAATAAAAATTTTCCCAAATTGAGAGAATAAAATGATTTCAAGAATTTTAAAATTGTGCATATATCGTTTTCAAACGATTTAAAAGAATTTGCTTATATGTGTGCATATGCTCCATGAATTGGATTTGATTTGATAGATTGTGAATTGCTATGATGTGGAAAATGCATTGTGATGTGATTATGCTATGTCTTTTAGCATGGCATTTTGATTGAATGGAAAGAAGAAAAATCATGAGAATATTCACATGAGAATGATTGAATTAAGTATGAAAGCATTTCATTTTGATGAAATGATTTTGAGCATTGCTTATGTGTTTTGTTTGGGCGAGAGAGGAACCGTTTCGTTAGTCACGTGCACGTCGACGTTAAGCCTTCTCCCGGCTGCTTACTTGTGGCCCACGAGATCCGAAAATGGACTCGTTTCGTTCACGGAGTAAACTTTGGTTTCTCTGTTTTGTTCACGGAACCCTCGAGCCATTTGGTTGTGCATTTGCATTGATGTGTATTGCATTTATGAATTATGAAATTTTGATTTGTGAACAAGATGATGCATTCATGTTTTGCGATTTATGAATTTGAATACATGATGAGAATTTGAAAAACGAGCGTTTTATGGATTTTCAACAAGAAATTTTTATGACAGTAAACTTTTGAATGGTTTTGCTTATGATTGATTATAAGCATGTTACCCACGGGCTTTTTAAGCTCACCCCTCCCCCCCTTTCATCCCCATCTCCAGGTATTTGAGGGGGAGATCGGATGAAAGATCGTCAAGACCGTTTGTTCTATTGCGTATAGCATGTATACTATGATGAAATTGATTTATGGATTTGTACATAGAATGGAAAAATGAATTACGGTTTGTGTAAATGAATTATGAAATTGTATATTGATATGAGAAAATGTGAATGGGTTTTGGATGTTAAATTGAGATATGAATGTGTATGGGATTCCGGACGGGGTGTCTGATGATACTGATTATTATGTGAAAAATATAAAAGGGTACTTTAAACCCTTTGCAGTTACGGGTTAATTAAAAAGAAAACGTTATGCTGCCAAAATTTGTATGATAAAAGAAGGATAAGAATGAGATTTATGCTTTTGTTGGCAAGAACGAGATATAGCATGATTATGAGAAATCTTATGATTTGAGTTTTTGTTTGTCTAAGATTGAATAAAGCGAACACGAAAGAAAAGAAAAGACAAATTTTACACTGGTTTTGGATTTGGTTTAGTCTTAAGGATTTCCAATGTGACGTTTTTTTTAAGAGTATTATTTTCGGATGTCTGATCCGTTTTCCTTTTGTCTCAGAATTCGATTTGCTCTGTTGTGTTAAGTTTTTGTTTCGCTTTCGTTCGCTTTGTCTTCCGAGTTATGTCTTTGCTTCCGAGCCATTCGATCTGAATTTCAATTGCCGATCGGAAATTTGTTATTCGATTCGCTTCCATTGTGTGATTCGATTCGTATCTGATTTGATTTTGCCATATGTTTCGTTTCCTTGCTTTGATTCGATTTATGTTCGTTCGTTTTCTTGTTCGATTTCGATTTGCTTCCGCTTTCGTTTTGCGATTCGATTTCGTTGTTACTATTTGTTTCGGTATTTTCCTATTTGTGTCACTTTCATATTCGAATTATCTGATTTGAATTCGCTTTGGTTTCGGCCATTTTCGTTTAGTTTCCGGTTGGGATCCGGTTCTGAGATCGGGTCCCAACATAAATTGGCCAAATCTTACTATGATGCAAAATGATTATTAAGGGACACAGATATAAATATATATTGGAAGGATAGTAAAGATCTTGAGGAGTGTCCCATTCATGGTACATCAAGGTGGCGAGTGGATGATGGAAGAGGGAAAAAGAAACTGCATAAAAGCCCATTTGCAGTTGTCCAGTGATAATGTGGTTTACTAGCTATCATATTTAGGTGAAATTACACCTGAACACCTAAATAATAGAAAGCGGAAGTAAAGTATTGTTAAACTCAATTAGAATAAAAAAAACATAATTTTCAATTTGTTGTATTAGAAGGAATTTTTATTGAGGCATAATCTTGATGTGATAAACATTTGAAAAAATATTTGTAAAAATATTTTAGGAACTTTGATGGGAATTGATGAAAATTTGAAAGACACAATTAAGGCTAGATTAGACTTGGAAGACGTGAAATATAAGAAAAGATTTGCATTTGGGAAGAAGAGATGACGAAAGACACAATTAAGGATAGATTAGACTTGGAAGACGTGAAATATAAGAAAAGATTTGCATTTGAGAAGAAGAGATGATGGGTCATACATTATTTCACCTTCTTATTACTAATGTCAAAAAATGATAAACAAACTTTTTGTCAATTTCTTAAATCAGTCAAGTTTTCTTATGGGTATACATCTAATATAGCCCATTGTGTGAATGTTAAAGAAGGAAAAGTATCAGGGTTGAAAAGACATAATTGCATATGCTTCTGTAACAATTACTTCCTGTTGGAATACCTGGGTGTTTACCGAAGGATGTGTTCATAACTTTGGGTCAATTGTGTGAGTTTTTTAAGCAATTATGTTACAAGACACTTCAACATAAAAAGCTTGAGAAAATGGAAAAAGACATAGCTTTGATTCTATGTAAGCTTGAACTAGTATTTCCCTATAATTTTTTGATGTTATGGTGCATTTGGTAATTCACTTACTATACGAAACAAAACTTTATGGACCAGTTCAATTTTAATGGATGTTCCCCAATGAAAGGTAATTTATATTAACTTCTATTTTTAAAAAAAAGTTATTAGTTAGTAACAATTGCTAATTTTTTATATTTTGTTTAGGTTTTTATGCTCTCTTAAGTGTTATATATGTAATAAAACTCGACCTGAAGGGCCTATTGCAGAAGCTTATATAGCGAATGAATGCTTGACATTTTGTTCGATGTACTTAAATGATGTCGAGACAAGATTTAATTGACAAAAGCATAACTTTTATTTTGATCAAGATGGTGACTTATTTCTTTTCTCCCAAAAAGTAAGGTCACTTTCTTTCGAAAAATATGTGGAGTTAACTAAAGACAAATTTGAAATTGACCATTGGTATATTTTGAATAATTGCAAGGAAGTCAATATATATGGAGTATGTATATTATTTTTTATTCATAATTTCATATTTAAATTTTTTAATTCAATATATATTCCCTGATCTCTACTTACTTTTTTAAAGAGAGAGCACAAAGATTTGATTCAAAGCAAAGGGAGTGTTAACGTTAAAGAAAGACATAAGATGAAGTTCCCATCATAGTTTAGACTCGAGTAAGCTATATATTGATGGAATATTATGAATTTATAACAATTTGTATGTCAGATTAACTTCTAATTATATTTTTTCCTACAAATTGTACGATTACATAACCATAACATGCAATAGGCGACAAACATTTTTTTTTTACATGTGGGCCTCATATGTGTGGGGAAAAATATACAGGTTGTATTGTTAATGGAGTTAATTTCACATACAAGATTGAGACAGTTGACTTAGAAGCCAAAATTGTGGGGTTGTTGTTAAGGGATGTCATGACAACAATTTTATTGACTTTTACGGTGTCATCTCTGATATAATAGATTTGCATTACATCAAGGATAAAAAAAAAGGTTGTTCTATTTAAGTGTAAATGGTTTAATCTTGGTGACATAAAAGTTAATGGCAATATTAATAGCATCAATGTTAGTAAGACATGGTATGATAGTCACCCTTTTATCCTTGCAAGTCAAGTGAAGCAAGTATTCTACCTCAACAACGTTGTATTGGTAGCAATTGGAAGGTTGTTCAAAATTTAACACCGAAATCTCTTCTATTTTTGTGAAAGGGATAATAGTCTAATGAGTGAGGATGGTGATGGAGCATATCAAGAGATTGAATTGGAGTTGAATGATGAAGCCATTCAAATAGAAGATGTTGATTTATCATCATTCTATAAGAGAGATGTTGATCCCAATATAGTACAAGTGGATAAAGTATAAGCTAATTTTATTGTACAAATAGATGAAGACCATATTGAGGATGAATTATATGACAATGATGATACTTTAGTTGAATATAATAGTGATCAAGAGTCGAATCATAATGTAATTAATGATGACAACTTTTAAGATCTTCATTATGATGATTGAAGGTTAAAAAAAGTGTTGTTTATATTGTTTGAAATCTAATATTGATGATTGAGTTATGTCAATGCGTATTGTTGATGTTTTCTTGATATCTACATATAAAAAATAATGCTGAAATAAGCAAACATAAACTACCCTTTTGACATAAACATGTCTAGAAACTTTGTCCTCATTAAATTTAGTTAATACTAAAATAAATAGAGACAAACTATATCGATGTGAATTGTTGATGTTTGACTTATGTTTATGCGAATTGTTGATGTTTCAGTTATGTTAACGCAAAATGTTGGTGTTTGAGTTATGTTTATGTAAATGTTATTGTTTGAGTTATGTTTATGTAAAATGTTGATGTTTAAGATATGTTTATGCATATTGTTGATGTTTGACTTATGTTTACATGAAATGTTAATGTTTGATTTATGTTTATCCAAAATGTTGTTGTTTGAGTTATGTTTGAACGAATTGTTGATGTTTGAGTTTTGTTTATGAGTATTGTTGATATTTGAGTTACATGAATGCAGAATGTTAATGTTTAAGCTATATTTATGTAGAATGTTGATGTTTCACTTATGTTTATGCGGATTGTTAATTTTTGAGTTATGTTTATACATATTTATGATGTTTGACTTATGTTTATACGTAATGTTGATATTTGAGTTATAGATATCCAATATAATGGCACCTGATAGAAACAAAGGAAAGAAGGTGGCAACTATCGAAATTGTTCCTCCTCAACAACAACCAAATCAATCCAACCTTAGCCAACAAAAACAATCGACTTCATCCATCAATGAAGTCAGTCAGCAACAATCTCCATATGCCTCAAGTAGTGAAGGGATCTTTAGGTCTGCTAATTTTTACCACCTATAATTAGACTTATGCGCAAATATATATTTATATGTTTAATGCGTTTTTTCTTATCATTATTTTTTTTGTCAAGTTCTAATACCACCATCAAGAAAAGAGGGAGAGATATCACTAAATGTTTAAGTTGCAACACATGAATGTTGCAATGAAAAGCAAGTTGTTTGTACATATTGATATCTCACAAAGTTATTTTGTTGACAAGATCTAATTGGCAAAATTGTCTAGTGAGTTAAGGGTTACTACCAAGACTAAATTGCCTAGCATAACAAGTAGTTGAAGGAAGACAACTTGTTACATAACGCTTTAGACAAAGTTTCAGTAATTTTTCAATTTATTAATTTTATGCATTTTTTTTTACTTATTTAAAGATTAATATCACTTTTACTTGTTTTTCATAGATGAAAGCTCAATATAATCGATATCAACATCCCTGAAGTTTCAAGCTGTGTGACTTCACTGTTGAAATAAAGGGCCAAGGATCATCATTATCGACTACATCAATACTACAAATCTTTTTCGTTTGATGAGGAGGCAAGGAGACATGTTCTCGAACGGATGTTTCCAAAAAATTGGAGTCAAATGTGTGATTATTGGGCCTTTGCCAACGTTAAGGTTTATCTTCTTTCCTTTCACATTTGCTTTCATTAATCTTGTTACACAATTAAATGAATATTTACTTTCCTTATTTAGGAAAAATGTGATAAAGTCAAGGTTAATAGAGGAAAAATGAAAAATCTCCATAACTAACGCTTCAAATCATTTGTTGTCATATGAAATGAATATGTAATTTCTTTTATTAGATGTTATAATTATATTAGTAAATACAATATTATTTATTATGTTTTAATTCTTTTTTTATAAAATAGAGTGAGAAGGAATTACATAAACAAAAGTGAGATAGGATCACACTATATAAACTCAATCGTTATAAGGAAAGTCAAGGATGGATGTCAGAAGAAACATCAAAATAATTATGTGAGTATACAAATTTGTTTAAATTTTAAGTTTATTTATTTATGTAGTACTAACTAATAATATTTGAATTGAAAATTAAATTAATTTTTTAAATTTTAGAATAAGATGTAGGAGTTATTGCAAAGATCATTGTTTGACCGAAATGAACCTAATAGAGACAAGATTTGCAATAATGTGCTTGCTCTTGGGTTTGACCCTAAGTCAATTGCTTCATCCTCATCAAGATCGGCATATGTTGATCGTCTTAAAGAGAAGAACCAATCGCTAGAGGCTGAATTAGAATATAGTTAGAACTTAATGAATAAAAGTTGAGTAAATTTGAAAAGATGGTCAAATAAATTCTTGGCCCTAATTATGTAAGTAGCAGTGACGATGAAAATAATTTTAATTTATACATAACTATTTTGTAAACGTTTGTAACTAAAATTTAATGATATTTTTATTGTTTACATAAAATGCTTCTAATTTCTAATTATTATTAATTATACTTTTGTATAATAAATTATAAAACAAAAATCTAAATATTACATACAATAACATGGATTAAAAATGCTACCAATAATTATAATTAGCATAACAAAATTTTTAGTAATAATGTTTATTAAAATTTAAAACGTAGCTAAAAAGATTTGTCTACGTTTTTAAAATCGTCGTCAAAACTTTAGCTATGTTTTGAAAAACGTCGCCAATAACTATAACTATGTGTAGCAGCCAAATTTTTTTTGCTTCAAATAACATATCGTGGCCAATAATTTTAGGCAATGATTCGAAATTCATTAGTAAATATTATTACCAACATTTACAGTAACATAGCTAATAACCTTTATTTACAAAAACTAAGCATACCAAAAGATCATTGACAACAATTTGTAGTATCATCGCATATCTTGTTCGTTACTTATTCAGATTGTAGCAAAAAAAATTTGACGATAATTTGGTTAAAACGTCGCCGATAATATTTTGCCGCGAGAATTTTGCGACAAATTGGAAGAAGATTTCATTGCTAAAAGCCCCTTCTCTTGTAGTGTCTTAAGATTTGCATTATGAAAACGTCGGATGATCTTTGGTAAAATCTTATATGATTTACTCAGTACTTAGATTAGATAAGGCCAAAACGTATCTTCGTAAATCTTAAGATGATTATTGAGGATTTGATAAGTTAAGTGGATTCGTTAAATTGAGAGGGGCATGATTTCTAAGTATGCAGAAACATCCGGGCCAGAGGCCTAAAGGTGCGGCGCTGGTCGCATGAGTGAACTTACCAACGGATCCTAGTGCTTCAGATCTGACCTTTTTACGTATTTGATTGGGCCTCATATTTAAAGACCCATAGACAACGTATTTGTCCTTTATCATTGACAAGTTTTAAACTTTCCACGTATCCGTACGCTATATAAGTGGATGTTTGCTTGAGGATTGATGAATGTAATATGATGATGAAGTTTGACAGGTGGGTGAAGTTACTCAGTTATCACGATTTCTTGTTGGGGATGTATTTCATATCATAAATTACTTTGAATACATCGGAAGAAGATTTTAGAGAAATTGAATTAGAATTAACGAAATCCATATATAATTGGGTTGACCATACATTAACCTAAAATTTTAAAGTAGTAGTTCATGACCATATGTTTGTATATAAATTTCTTTTTAATATGTTCACATTAGACTAGATTCGTATTAACTTATAATCAATAATATTATAAAATCATTTGGGCTATTCTATGAATTACTATTTATTTTATCTAAATTTATGAATTTCTATTCACTTATTAGTTTATTATAAATTGTGGAAAGATTTGAGGAAAAGTATAAAATACTAAATAAATGTTCAACTCATGATCTATGATATAATTCAAGTGATTAAATATTTCAATACAATCAATCATCATCACTGTATGCAACCAATTTGAAGATCTTTATGTCATTGATTGGTGTCTTCTATTTTTAACTTTTACTATTATCACTACAAGAAAATAAGGTATTCTGTGACGTTTTTAAAACATCACAGAATGTCTAAAAAATGTCGAAGAATATATTTTGCGACGTTTTAAAAAATGTCACAAAAAATATTGTGAAATGTGATGTAGGCAAAAGGCTTCCGAGACGTTTTATGAAAAATGTCACAAAAAATGCTAACATTCTGCGACATTTCGAAAAACGTCACTAAAAGGTTGGACAATCCGCGACGTTTTTAAAATGTCACATAATGTAAAGGAATATGCGACGTTTTAAAAAACATCACGAAATGTCTTCCTCGACGTTTTTAATATTATTTTTTATTTCTTTGAAAATCAAATTAATTTAATAATTTTCAATTTTAATAATTATTTTTAAAATACAATTTTTAATCTTATTTGTTTAATAACTATTCAATATTATTTATAAATTTTATTTATTTAATAATTCTTCAATTCTTTAGTATATCATTAATTTTAAACATTCCATTATTATTTTCTATTTTTCAAAATTAATTTAATTTAATAATTATTTTTAAAATACAAATTTTTATCTTGTATTATTATTGTTATTTTCATTGAATAGAACAAAGGATCCTCTACTCACAACGCTCCTTGAAATATTGGAAGAGTAACTAAAACTATCAAATCTGAAAACTTTTTTTACAGATCACTAATCTAGTACAAGGATCGATCCCATAATGTTGTAGACTCAAAACACCAAAACAACAGGGTGACGAATCATCTAGCAGAACAAAATTACAGAGGCCATGAAAGGCAGTGGCAAGTTGAAGAACAAAAAAACATTTCTATGTCGTGTAATTTACAAAAGTGTCACAGATCCCTTCTACAAAGGGGACAAGAAGCATGCCTTAGAAGCTATTTATCTATGACAGGTAGGTGAAACAAGCGATGACAATGAGGCAAGCTTCTAACAGTCTCTTCGAGTTGGAAGTTCTGTGAGAATGAAAAATGTCACAAAATCAATCAGTAAAGACCATTCCCAGAGTGTTGCATAATCTGTTCAGAAGGCACAACCCAAGGAAACAAAAGCGTGATATAGATCAAACTCAACGCAAATCGAACACGAGACTTTATCTCCAAAAGTGTACACATTGTTCTTGCATGTGATTTTGATATTTGGGATCTTTTTAACAGAATCTCCAATAATACTCTTCTCCGAAAAACAAGGTGTACGAAATCGTAAGAATATGTTAAAACCACGTAACAAAACAGAACTCACATGTACAAAATTTGTTAAACTTACTTCAGAGCTTAAACCGACTTTCGTGCATTCTGTATCAACATATATGCTTGGTGTTGATAGAAAATTAACATTTCTTAACTTTCGATGGTAATCAAGAACGGAAAAGCTTTATACGATCAAAATAAGATATCATGAGAAATATTGAAAATCGCTTCTGTAACGTAAAGATTGGAGAGAACTAGGCAATATTTTTAGCAAAAAATGGAGATTAGAACTTAAATCAACGAGAAAAGAATAATTACCCATGTTTGCTCCGGCCCTTTAATGTCCTAAAATATTATGGCGTTTTTAAAATAATGGTACGAGATAAGGGTGAAGAATGCCGGTGTCAACTGATTTAACTGAAATTGTTAATTGATCATGGAAGACTTCTACAAAGGAAAGAAGAGGACAGCAGAAGCGAAGAAAAACAGAGAAGTCTAATAATGGAAGTCCTAATAGAATCTGATCTGCCCTGCTTAAATGCATATTCATTCTATATAGGAATCCCTTGACTTATAGGAAAAGTAATAAAGAGCGCAACTGACTGACCAAACAGATATGGCTTGAATGAGTTGATGTTCCATGCATGTGTTTGTGTGACTGTTTCTAAAATGTTTAAACATTTTGTTTGACATTGACCTTCAATTAGTTTATACCAAATACTGGAAGGATCGACTTATAGAAAGAACAATGAATAGCTACTTCTATCCAATTTCTAGTTTTGGTTTAAGATAATTCGTGTATTCGTTTCACTCGTTAACTAGTAATTAATCTCCAATAAGCATCACAGATCTTTTCAACACCATAATACTCTTCTTATACTGGCTAAACCGATCGGTGTAGATGCGTAACCAAGATAACTAAAAGTCAACCTAAAAAATATGAATTTATTGCCTCAACAGAATGTCAATCTTGTCCTTTTCTCAATCTGAATGGATACAAACTCAGCTAAACAAAAGTAAAACAGTTGCAGTCAACACAGTAAAAACCAACCTCAATATAAGATGTAGCAACTTCTGAGTACTTCTCGTTGATCTTAGCAATCAAAATGTCCCATAAAACTGACCACCATTCAAATAAAAAACCTCCAGGTGCATCAATAGCTGGAAATTGATGTTGAAAAGGTAAGCATTCAATTAGGAAGAAAAAAATCAAATTCAAATGGATAATCATAAGTTTATGAACCTTCGTTACCCTCAGGATCAGATGACATTTTCCCTTCATCTTGAAAGGCTGCGCTGATGCCTTCAAAGCATATACCAAGGATTACCAAGGTGAAGCATATACCAAGGATTACATTAAAGACTTCTAGGATTATTGCAACTTTAGAAATCAGAACCCAGAAATAGACATATTACCAGAGATAAAGTTTCAAACTGCCAACAACACAAGTAAATTTATTTCTTAAACAAACTAGAAGCTATAGAGATAAAGACACACACTGATAAAGAGAGGCAACAGAAACAGAGAGATGAAGAACATGACACATCAATGTGAAGTGAAAAGAAGAAAACGTGAAGCCTTAGTTAATTGGACGATAACCATAATTAATAAAATTTTAAGAGGAGAAAAATAGGGATACCTAAAAGCTACAAGAAAATAAATTGCAAAAGCAAACATTCAACCCACATGCATATGTATGGGCACAGACGGTCTGCTCACCATTTCATCCCGTAAATGCTTTCTATATGTCTGCGATTTTCCACAATAGGAACAAAACCCGAACCCAAAAGATTTGGAACCCGAAATCCGAACCCTAGGTCACGATCTTCTCCAGTAAAACTTCAAAGCAATGCATTACACAGGAACCAAGAAGCCCACATTCTCCGAAAACGCCCAAAACACGAAAAGAAACTACTGAAAGGGGAGATACAAAATCATTCGTGAGTCGGGTTACAAAAACGAAGCCGAAGAAATCGACGGAGCCTCAATTCGAAGAAAATGAGGAGTTTTTAGACGGGATAAGGAGGTCAGTCGTCGGAACTATGAACAGTTTCAAACGAAGTGAGGGAGTTTTGCGATGCAAGGTAGAGAGAGAAGAGAGAAAAGAAAAGTAAGAGGATGACTTAGAAAACTGGAAAAGAGTTAAAAGAAACGTCAGTATAAACCAGCTGGGGGAAAACGAAGGCGCGAGAACAAAATGTTAAAATTTAAATACCCTTCTACGATGTTTTGTTTAATAAAACATCACGATTGATATTTTACGACGTTTTATCAATGAAACGTTGCAAAAAGTATTACAATTTTGTGACATTTTTAAACGTCACAAAAAAATCCAAACATTTTGTGACGTTTTGTTTAAAAAACGTCACAAATAATATGTTATTCTTGTAGTGTATCAATCTATTATCTATAACTAAGGCAAGTATATCTATGATTAGTAAGTAATACAATGATAAGTTTGGGACAATCCCTAGCATAAGAGTATATCTATAAAATTTTAAAACTTATAACTAGTTAATTAAAAAAATATATTTGAGTATGTAAATTGAAATTAAATCTGAAATCGAACCTAAACTTAAGTAGAAGAAACAACCACTAGAGATAGAGCAAAGCATGTGATCAAGAGAGTAAAACATATAAATATCATCTAGATACTTCCCTTAATATCATCCTTGCAGTTATAGTTCAACAAATTTACAATGAATTTATCATTTAGACCAGTATAATTTCCCAAATACTAGAATTGTACTCTCTCAAGATATAACTACCTACTCTCTGGTTAGTTAACTCGTATCTCTATCAAGCTAACACCTCTTGAATATATTAAGATCTATGGAATTTTATAAAAGCTTTCACCGTAACACAACACCCTATTTAACCTTTTCTATTTAAGTCTTGGTCCACTCACAAGCTGACTCTCATGAGACCTCCACAAGTAAATTTAAATTAGATACAAACATTAACATGAATAAATTCATATTAAGATTAATCATTAACAAAAATACATCATCTTTCATTAATAAAATCGAAACAATCCACATAAAGACAATACTAAGGCTTCTATCTTATCTAGACATATGAAATAATTAACTGCTCATCATTTTTAAACTAAAAAGAGAAATAAGAGAAATGAAAAAAGAGGAGTTATAGAGTTAACCTCAATATTCTAATGTGAACTTTGAGTTATTGGGTGGTTTTGATATTCTTTTTCCATGAAAATGGTAACTTTGTACTCCTCTGAGGTGTTTCTTTTTTCCTTGATGGCTAACCGTAAGTTACAATGAAAGAATATGAAAGAGCTCCTATAATTATGACTCGTTGTATTTATTTATAATCTATCCTAATAGAAAACACAATCTAAGATAAGTCTCTTAGAAACACTTAAACTTAAAGCATGAAAGTTATATATCTCTCTATCATCTTTTACATGGATATTTAAGTCATTTGAATTAGAGTCAAATGAGGAAGTTATAACCAATTTATAAACTAATATTGAAGTTGTGTTACAAATATTTTTGGAGAGGAACATGGGCTTTGATATGTCCATGCCCTAGAACATAGGTTTTTCTGTTTCTTTTCTAGAAAGCATAAGATATAAGGCCTGATCGTATCTCAATCTGTATCACTCTTAAATTTTTCTCAATGCCATACAATATCTCTTTATGTCCTGTCTTCTTCGACATCTGACCATTAAAGGACATAGGTTAGTATATGACTCATGTTCATCTAAGAATTGTATCTTTCTTCATGTTTTCATTTGGAATTTTCTTAAATTCTAGATCATATTCAAAAATTACCTAAAACATAATGAAAATTAATTAAAACAAAGTAATTTATATAGAAAAAATTATCGAAATAGATGAGACATTCATAATCAATTTATGCAGCAATATCAAGGTTGTCTTGCAAATCTTTTTTAAGAGGGACACAAGCTCTAACACGTCTGTGCCTTAGACTGTGTTCTTTTCTAGAAAGAACATAGTCTAAGGTACGATCGTGTTTCAAATTGTGCCGTTCTTTAGATCTTCTCAATGTCATATGGTCTCTCTATAGGTTGTGTCTTCTTGTGCATCTAATCATTGAAGGGCATGGGTTAACACATAACCCATATCTTCATCTAAGAAATATGTTTTCTGCATATTTTTCACTTTAAATTTTCTCTAATTGTTAATAAAACACATCTGAAAGTAATATCTTTAATAATTATCTAAAATATAATAAAATCAATTAAATTTATATAATTTATATAGAAAATATAACAAAACATCTAGTGAAATCTGAGGTTTTACTAGACATTGTGTATTGTTGTAATGCATTATAAGTCTCAAACATCTTCCTCCTACTTTGTGCACCAAAAAAACTCTTTAAGATGCATAATCATAGTATAGGAATTCATGTTCCTATATAGCATTTCAACTTTAAGAGTCAAACTAGTTAACATCACACATGTAGCTTATTCACTCTCATCTATATGACGTTGATATGTCTCCCAAACTTTATCAGTTGCATTCGCCTTAGGCTCAAATGGTATTGTAGAATTAAGAACATACAACTTATTTTCTTTCTTAAGAACAATTCTTAAGTTGCAAAAATAGTCCAAGAAATAAGATTCAATAACTTCGTCAGCATCCAAATGCTTTTTAGAAACAAATTGTTACTCATATTATGTAACAACTAAAAACATAAAGAGTAACTATTAGTTCATGCCACAGAAATCAAATAAATGAATAGTTTTTGAATATATATTGTTACTTTGATAATTTGAAAAATTAATAACTCTCTTTACTAATTCAAGAAGCTAAAAAAAGAATTTTCAACTAAGTTAGGATCTTATTTAATTTAATTAATCTTCGATTTACTTAGCAAACTAATCCAACTAAGTAGGGCCTATTATTCTAAGAAAAACATATTCAAGTTCTTAGGCCTTGAGTTTGCTTAAAAGCTTTTTATTACTAGAATTGTTGACATGTTTAAAATTGAAAAAAAAAAGGTTCCTCAAGAAAAAAAACTTGTTTTGTTCTATTGTGAATTTTTATAAAGAGAACAAAAAAGCTCTAAGAAGAATTAGAACAATAAGAGAAGGATTTTACTAAAGTATAAAATCTAAATGATTGTGTTAAGAAGAAGAACAACAAGCATGCATGCTTTTATTGTAGAATCAATAGGTAATAGAAGAGGAATTAAATGGTTCTTCCATCCTAAAAAATAAAAAGCTTAAGGAAACATTTTCTTTATGTAAGGCTATGATTGAAATCAATCTTTCTAATTTTGTTCCATTATTTTGGGTATTAGATATTGGATGTGACTCTCACATTTATAATGAAGCGTATATGTTAACAAGGACAATATCAATAAGGGAAGGTGGGTTAGATTTGCAAGTTAGAAATGGAGCAATAGTTGCCGACTTAGTTATAAGAACATGTAATTTAGCATTTCCTTTTATCATAGTGCTAGAATAAAAAAATTATTATATTCAACTCATTACTAAAAAACATTATTTTCATTTATTATTTACAATTGAATATATTTGCCTCTCTTATTAAGAATAATGTTTTCCTTTTATGAAGATAATATTTATTATAGATTTGGATTACTTATAAATATTTTGCATAAATTAAATCATGAAAGGACAATCCTTAATAAAATGACAGGAAAATAAATTTAAATAACCAAAACATTCAAATCTTGTGTCTACTTGCATTTTATTTATATGGCCTTATGTCAATAAGTTACTAAAACATATACATTCAAATGTATATGACCTTATTCTATTAGATTTAAAGGTAGGTACTTATATTACACTACATTTATTAAATGGCCATTCTAGATATAATTATGTAAATTTAATGAAATATAAGTTTGAATCATTTGAAAAGATCAAAGAATTTAAACTTGAACTTGAGAAACAAATTCATAAAATAACAATATATTTATATCTAATCGACACGGTGAATACTTAGACCATTATTTTCTTGGTTACTTAAAAGAATATGAAATTCTCTCTGAATGAACCCAATCTAGAACTCAGTAAATAACAAATTATATGTTGTTACTTTTATACTTGATTTAGTTTTAAATTGTTACTTTTAACAATAAATTTGTTGAATCCAAGCAATGTACCTATCATTTTATAGTTATGTGGTAATAGGTAGAGTATCATTCTTGTAAAAATATAGTAAGTACTAAGTTTATCTCTCCTACTATTATCTAGCAAAAAATAAATAGTTGAAGTGATTGATTGTAATCCTCAAATTATACTAAAGGTGTGCTTCTCTATAATTTGTTTTCTCTCTCTCGATGCTTTACTAGCATTCTTTCTAGTTTTGTTTTCTTAGTTGTTCTTCTTGCTTTTCCTCGTTTGTGCCCTCTAATCCTCCATTCCTACTCTTCTCAAAACCTAACATTACCTTAAAACCACTTGATTTGGTCCTAGATCAAAAGCTATTTATGAATTTTTTTCCTTCTTTTGCCTATACCTGTCTTTTTTAGTTATCCATTTTTAATTAAGATTCCATAGACAGGACTTTTCTCGCTTGCCTCCTGAAGGGAATTCCCTATATAGGGTCTTCCTGAAACCCTACTTGGCCTCAAGTTTACCTTTTTTTAAGAGGAGTAGAGCTAGAAAAGCTCCATTCTAGTAGTTAAATTATTTTAAACTTGGCAAGGTTAGAGGTAAGTTCCCTCCTAATTTAGATGAAAGCTTGCTAGTGCTCAACCCTTCAAATATCAAAGAAAAAATAATCATAGAAGTTGAAAGCTCATCTGTAACATCCCGTTACCGGCGTGACGGGTATGTTGGTAATTTGGGATTGGATTTGAATTGAGTACAGGCAAAGTGGCATTGCATATGCATTATAGTTTTAATAGTTATTGGTAAATGATTATTGATTTTACAAATATATATATATGTACATACATGTATGACAATTCTTGACTTGATTGTGTAAATCGAAAATTTGGTTCTAATCGTACAGATGAGAATTTGGATTGTGCAAATTGGTAATTGAGAAAGTGCATAAATCAAGTTGTGAATATGGAATTGGAATGAAATGGAAGTCAGAGGAATGGAAATTTGAATATGAGTATAGGATTGGTCGTTTCCTAATTTTGTAAATTTATGGAATTTTCCGAATTTTAGAGTAATAGATCCGGACCGAAAAATTGGCTTGGTGACTGATTAATTGGATTCCGGGTCCGAGATTGGTTGGCAATCGACATGGAACAATTGGGATCATAATTTCTGGATTTATTAGTTATGGTTATTGCGAAGTTGGGAGAAAACTAAAATAAGAATCGGACTGATAGACTCTAAGATTTGGACTTGTGGCAACTAAATTGCCAAACAAGCCTTTAAAGCTTACATATATATATAAGTTTAACCGTTTGTTTTCTTCATCGACGGTCGTGGGTGAGCATTTTGCGATTCGGAGTTCTTGGAAGATTTTTGAAGGATTAAAGTTTGAATCAAGTAAGTTTTTATGTGTTTATGCCTTGCATCGTTTCATTTGATCATTGATTTGAGTATGAAATGTTTAGAAATTTGGAAAGTGTCGATGATAGGGTTTTCGTTGGTTTTGATTTGGGTTTGTGATGAAAATGGTTTAAATGATGGATTGAGGTTAGAAATAAATTGGGTTTAAGGCTAAAACCGATTGAGAGTGTTTAGAATGGATTTAGGGTGGATTTCTATCGAGGATCCGAGAAATTTCGGGTTTGGATGAGTTTACGGGTTCGCACGTCGCGACGTGTGAAGAACACGCCCTTGTGGCGAGCCCCTTAGGGTGCACGTCGCATTTAATATTAAATATTTAATTAAATGCTTGTGACGAGCGAGCTTAGTCCTCACGTCATGATTTAACGAGATCGACGTCATGACGAAGGATCTGGACGTCACGTGAAGGAGACCGATTTCAGAAGTAGATTATTGAGGTTTTGAATTTGAGAATTTTGGGATTCAATTTAGATTAGTTATGGATCAAAATGGCATTTGAGAGAATAGGAATTGCAATTTAGAAGAAATGAAATTAAGTGATTATAAGATGATTGTTACAAGTAATGAATTTAAGGTGATTTCAAATGAATTGGTTCCTAAATGATTAATTGGACTTTGGAGACTAAGAATATTGAATTGATAAGGATGGGAATTGAATGCAATTAGATGATTATCGAGTTGAGTGGTAAATGAATAGTGATTGTGATTTTAATTGGAATGTGACTATAGAGTATGGAATTGAATTATGGTATTGAGAGCTGTTATGAATTAGGGTGAGAGTGATCAGATTGAGAAATTCGAGAATAGGATTGAGAATGTCATAACATGTATAGTATTTATTGCATTTGCTAAACATGCATGGTTGATTATTGAAATGGGTATAATTAGTGATGTGCGATTATTTGATTGTTATAGAGGCACCGATGGAGCAATTCCACGAATATCTTTGGGACTTCTGTGTCAGAGTGGCAGGAAGTGCGGTGAGTAACCTAGTTGGTTTCTCAACCTTTATGTGTTTAATTTTATGCAAATATGCCATGTGGAGTTAAGGACGGGTTATATGTGTTTGATTTGATTGATTAGGACCACGGTGTTGGGATATTTGGACCGTGATATGAAGTGTTGATTGTGCATAAATTGTTCATAATTGATTTCAAATGGTGAGAATTAGGTATATGGGATTTTAATATGATGCATGTATTGTAAAGTGGACATGTGCATACATGCATAACAAGATGATCGAGATAAAGGCGATTGTGGACGGTGTAGCCACCGTATTCGAGCTTTAAGCTCAACGCACGTGGCTTCATGCCCAACGATTTCAGAGCTTCGCTCAACGGATTAGGCTTTTGAGCCCAATGTTTTCAGAGCCTATGGCTCAACGTATATGAGCTCAGACGCACGGTCACAACAACGAAAGAAAATGAAAGAGTCACAAGCACATTGCATATATGGAATGATTACATGTGAATTGTGTGAAAGGCATATCGCCTTATAAAGGTGAATTTGACTGCATGTGATTTCTTGAATGTGATAATATGCGATATTATGTGATTGTTCAGATATGCATGAGTTGGGTGAACCATCGATGATGGTTTCTCACTGAGTTCGCAAACTCACCCAACATTGCATCTATTTTCAGGAAATGAAGAGTACCCCGTTAGACACACGGGAGTATGTCTACCGCTAGCAAGACAGAGTTTTCGGGTCGGGATCGAAGGTCGTCAAGGCGTCTGCATTAGTGTAGTGATTTGATTCAGTAGGCCCCATTGATTATGTGTAAATGTATTGTATAGTGTGACTGTAAATGTTCAGAAATATCAGTGGGCCCAGTTTGGGAATTTGTGTTTTATTGATAAATGTAAATGAGTGCCCCTTTTGAATAATATTGTTCTACTGAAAATGATTTCGAATTGAAGTGGGCACAAATTGTTTACCGTTTTCCATATACTCAACTTCTTTTGAAAGAAAAGATAAATGTTATAACGAGTTTTAAAAAGGTAGTGATTGTTCTAGTACGCCACCCTCGCTGGTCACAGGCTCAGATATCACCGTAGATGTCGGGTTCGGGTCTCGTCGGGAGTGGGGTGCTACATTTGTGGTATCAGAGCCAGGTTGTACAATCTTACATGGGCATTCTGAACAAAATGTGTCAAAGTGCATGCATTCAAGTCATGTCTCGGCAGACAGTGACGACTGATCCCCAGTATAGCATATGAGTCTCATCCATGAGCCTGTACTAGTGATTTAAGTGGTTAGAAATAGTGAAGAAAAGATGATATGTAGAATGTGATAAATGGAAGTTGTGGAAATCAAGGAATAAGAACAGGTATATGGTACGATATGATAATTGGAGATTTAGTGTATTGGTACTGATAGGCGTATTATGAAATACGACATTAGAGTTATGATTGGAGGTCTATGACTTAGAGTCAGAATGTGTTAAGTGAGAAAGCATGAATGAATGAACGTTTGTGATATGGATTTGAGTGTAATTGCGTAAAACGAAGTAATGAAAAGATGTGAGAAAATAATATTGGTAGATAAAAAAGTTGAACAGTTGTTAAGATTCAATGGATTTGCCTATGTGAATGCACACCTGATAATGGGAATACACCATGGATGTGAATGATATCGAAATTGATTGGTGAGTTAGTGGATAACCGCCAATCATAATTCTTATAGTTAAAAATTCATGTGAATAGAGTAAGAAATGAAAGTCCTTATAGTGATTACTTGGAAATGAATTGAGATTGTGATCCGGATATTGGTATGGTAAAATCCTCATGATTGAGGACATGTGTAAAAAGGAAAAATGCGGTCAAAAATCAAATGAGATTGAGGTATCCTAACGTAAGTGACTAAGTTGTGAGTTGCTTTACGTCTATTTCTTGATGTGATGATGTGAAAAGGATGTCCCGTATGAATTGTGGCATAATTGATCTTCATGAGATATTAAGAGCTATAGTTAACATTGATGATTTAAGGCATTGAAAATGACTGATAAGAAATGTGATGACTGATGATGATTAGGAAGTGAAAGAAAAGTTGCCCCTGATTTGGGTCAAGTTGATCAGATAATTTAATTGGAAGAATTATTGATTCAAGGATAAATTTGAATTGAATTAAAAGTCCATTATTGGGAGTCCTGAAGAATATGTTACCGAAAGGATGTGTGTTATGTTAATGTAAAGGCTTCGACTGTATAATAGGATTATTGAACAGTAAAGAGATATTAGTCGTGATTATGCGAAGGATATCGGTTCAGGTATATATTCTGTGTGAATATGTTCGTGAAGCTTAAAGTGGATCTGATGAATGTAAAATGTGTGGAGAATCTAGTGTAAGAGAATATGTGTCTGAATAGGTTAAGATGAGATTGAGAGAATGGTTAGAACATCGTTCCTCGTTGGAGAAGTATGATAATTAAAGAGTTTTGCAAATTAATCATAGGTGTAACTGAAGAGTGAAATGTTTAGATTGAGTTTAAAGTGGATAGTAACTGTGATCATCGATGATCGATATAATACATTTGAAAAGTGAAGACGATAAATTGGCACAGTTGAGGAAATTGTATAGCATGTAAGTTTCATAAAAGTGAATTTGACCTTGATTGAATAATTAGTGGATGAATTTTTTTTTATTCGAACATGGTATTGGGATATTAAAGGCAAATAGAGGTATTGATAAATGTGAAATTGTAAAGATTAAAATGTGATCTATTGAAATAATGTAAAGAGATTCTATATGTATGGAGATCAGTACAAGCTTATGGGCTGCATTGGTATTTGATGACTTGAAAATTTATTGTATTGGATAGTGTTGTGAAAGTTTAGAGGTTCTATTCGTATAGAAATTGTTACGGATGTATGTGCGTTTGTAAAGAAATAATGATTAAGATATTTTAGTAAATGGGAAAAAAGGACTATGCGTTTGAGTGTTTTAGATTTTCGTTAATAACGCAAATAATTAGATGATAAGGTTATGAAACTGGATGTAAGATTGAGTATTAACTGTCAAGTTGGTAAAGTACAAAAAGAGAACGTACTGTGCAGGTATGTGTTGAAAGCATGGCAAAATCCAAATTGAGAATTTTGAATAGGGGACCTTATCGAGAAATTTGCGAATAGCTTTAGCTATAAAGAAAATGAGTATTGTGGATCGATTAAAGTATGAGTAAAACTCATTAAAGGAACTGTTAGTGAAAATTCAAGGCATAATCGAAGTTATAGATTCTAGTATGAGTGTATTAGAAGAGTAATAGAAAGTAGAATGTGACATTGAGGAATTATGAGTATGTTTGACCTACAGAATTAACTGCTGGTGATAACTGTGAAATTGATACGTGAGGAGTCCATAGGATTGTGAGATTGATGTATAGATCAGAGTGATTGTGAGAATATCAATTGTTATATTGATGATATCACTTGAATAGTGTATAAAAGGTCAAGAGGAATTGTTCGTCCGGATAATAAAGTGAACAGGACCTAATATAGTCAAAGGCCCTGAGTGATTTGAGTTAGAATTGATAGGTGATTTGGATCGGTAATAATAGTTAAGAAATCCAAATTGATGAAAATGAGTCAAATTGATGATTATCGAAGTTTTGAAACCTTAAGAGATTTGTAATTGGCATTGGAGAGATGCAATATGATAAGCGATACATGAAATGTCTCTAAATGTGTCACCTCGGCCAAACTATGGATTGACTGAGATAAAAGGTAAATGGGAAATTAAATTCGTTATTAGTGACTTCCATATGATTGTGGTGTGAATAGATTTGTAAGGCAAATTAATATAAACCGAAAAGATGAATTGGATTTGTAAAGTGCTATATGGATAGAAATAGGGAATACTGATATGATCGGAGGTGTGTGTTATTGGTATTGAAAATGACGAATTGTGAGTAATCATAAAGAAATTGTTAAAAACAGTGTAGATTGTGGAAAAAAAAAGTAATTGTGTTAATTTCAGTAAATTGGCAGACATTGGTTTTGTGTTGATATAGTGACAAAAGTTCCCCTATTTTTTCTGATCAATCGTATATAAAATTTCGAGGACGAATTTTTATAAGGAGGGGAGAATTGTAACATCCCGTTACCGGCGTGACGGGTATGTTGGTAATTTGGGATTAGATTTGAATTGAGTACAGGCAAAGTGGCTTTGCACATGCATTATAGTTTTAATAGTTATTGGTAAATGATTATTGATTTTACAAATATATATATATGTACATACATGTATGATAATTCTTGACTTGATTGTGTAAATCGAAAATTTGGTTCTAATCGTACAGATGAGAATTTGGATTGTGCAAATTGGAAATTGAGAAAGTGCATAAATCAAGTTGTGAATATGGAATTGGAATGAAATGGAAGTCAGAGGAATGGAAATTTGAATATGAGTATAGGATTGGTCGTTTCCTAATTTTGTAAATTTATGGGAATTTTTCCAGAATTTTTAGAGTAATAGATCTGGACCGAAAAATTGGCTTGGTGACTGATTAATTGGATTCCGGGTCCTAGATTGGTTGGTAATCGACATGGAACAATTGGGATCATAATTTCTGGATTTATTAGTTATGGTTATTGCGAAGTTGGGAGAAAACTAAAATAAGAATCGGACTGATAGACTCTAAGATTTGGACTTGTGGCAACTAAATTGCCAAACAAGCCTTTAAAGCTTACACATATATATATAAGTTTAACCGTTTGTTTTCTTCATCGACGGTCGTGGGTGAGCATTTTGCGATTCGGAGTTCTTGGAAGATTTTTGAAGGATTAAAGTTTGAATCAAGTAAGTTTTTATGTGTTTATGCCTTGCATCGTTTCATTTGATCATTGATTTGAGTATGAAATGTTTAGAAATTTGGAAAGTGTCGATGATAGGGTTTTCGTTGGTTTTGATTTGGGTTTGTGATGAAAAATGGTTTAAATGATGGATTGAGGTTAGAAATAAATTGGGTTTAAGGCCTAAAACTGATTGAGAGTGTTTAGAATAGATTTAGGGTGGATTTCTATCAGAGGATCTGAGAAATTTCTGGGTTTCGGATGAGTTTCTGGGTTCGCACGTCGCGACGTGTGAAGAACACGCTTGTGGCGAGCCCCTTAGGGTGCACGTCGCGATTTAATATTAAATATTTAATTAAATGCCGCGATGAACAGGCTTGGTCCTCACGTCATGATTTAACAAGATCGTATGTCATGACGAGCAAATGGATTTTAATTGGAATGTGACTATAGAGTATGGAATTGAATTATGGTATTGAGAACTGTTATGAATTAGGGTGAGAGTGATCAGATTGAGAAATTCAGGAATAGGATTGAGAATGTCATAACATGTATAGTGTTTATTGCATTTGCTAAACATGCATGGTTGATTATTGAAATGGGTATAATTAGTGATGTGCGATTATTTAATTATTATAGAGGCACCGATGGAGCAATTCTACGAATATGCTGGGACTTCCAGGCTGTAGCCCGGAAGTGCAAGTGAGTAACCTAGTTAGTTTCTCAACCTTTATGTGTTTAATTTTATGCAAATATGCCATGTGGAGTTAAGGACGGGTTATATGTGTTTGATTTGATTGATTCCGGACCACGGGTGTTCGGGATATTTGGACTGTGATATAGAAGTGTTGATTGTGCATAAATTGTTCATAATTGATTTCAAATGATGAGAATTAGGTATATGGGATTTTAATATGATGCATGTATTGTAAAGTGGACATGTGCATACATGCATAACAGTATGATCAGATAAAGGCAGTTGTGACCGGTGTAGCCACCGTATTCAGAGCTTTAAGCTCAACGCACAGGGCTTCATGCCCAACGATTTGCAGAGCTTTACGCTCAACGGATTAGGGCTTTTGAGCCCAATGTTTTCAGAGCCTATGGCTCAACGTATATGAGCTCAGGCGCACGGTCACAACAACGAAAGAAAATGAAAGAGTCACAAGCACATTGCATATATGGAATGATTACATGTGAATTGTGTGAAAGGCATATCGCCTTATAAAGGTGAATTTGACTGCATGTGATTTCTTGAATGTGATAATATGCGATATTATGTGATTGTCTATATATGCATGAGTTGGGTGAACCATCGATGATGGCTTCTCACTGAGTTCGCAAACTCACCCAACATTGCATCTATTTTCAGGAAATGAAGAGTACCCCGTTAGACACACGGGAGTATGTCTACCGCTAGCAAGACAGAGTTTTCGGGTCGGGATCAGTGTCGTTCGCGTCTGCATTAGTGTAGTGATTTGATTCAGTAGGCCCCATTGATTATGTGTAAATGTATTGTATAGTGTGACTGTAAATGTTCAGAAATATTAGTGGGCCCAGTTTGGGAATTTGTGTTTTATTGATAAATGTAAATGAGTGCCCCTTTTGAATAATATTGTTCTACTGAAAATGATTTCGAATTGAAGTGGGCACAAATTGTTTACCGTTTTCCGTATACTCAACTTCTTTTGAAAGAAAAGATAAATGTTATAACGAGTTTTAAAAAGGTAGTGATTGTTCTAGTACGCCACCCTCGCGGGTCACGGGCTCAGATATCACCGTAGATGTCGGGTTCGGGTCTCGTCGGGAGTGGGGTGCTACATCATCCAAACATTGCAATAGTCTAATAGAGGCTAAACTAGAGAAAGGGAAGGGTTAACTTACTTATACTCATATACTAGATGTGAAGGAGTTATCCCTTCTCTTATGAAAATCCTAAAAGTTGGAACAGTAGCATGGTCTTCCTCTTTGGTGTGGCATTTTTTGGACAATTCACCAACTTTTCCATAAATGTAAGCTTAGTCAACATCTAAATGGGCCAAAATAGGTCTGGAGAACCCTATTAACTTAGGACAATTACTTTATCTTTAAGTTCTTTGAAGATTCTAACCTCATAAACATAATGGAATAAATACCTTGGCAAGTGGCAAGAAGGCTTCTACTTCTCTAAAAATAATACCATAGAATGACCTTGAATAGAAGCAAAATTGAGATAATCCAAGTTTGGATTAACTTTCACAAATTGCCATTAGAATATTGAACATTGGAAGGCTTGAGTTTCTTGAATATTACTTTAGGTAAACCTTAATGCCTAAACACATAAACAGTTAGATTAAATAGACTTGGCTATATATGGGTGTGTATAAAGATCAATAGGGAAATTGACTTGTTTGATTCTCTTCCCATCAAAAGACTCTCTAAGGAAGTTGAGTTAATTGACCATGTGATCCAACTTATCTACATTTGGAAACCTATTATCTAAGATAAAAGGTTGAAACCTATAAGAAATATTTTCAAAATAGACACATAAATAAAACTCATGGCAAACCAATCAGATTCTCAAACAAAAAATTCAAATAAGGAGACCAATACCTCATACTTAACTTTCTCCATTTCATTACTTTGCATTATGAAGTAGTCAATGGTATCATGATTATCCTGACCATATAGCTCGCGTCTTTGTTGAATGGACTTAACAGGGGCTGAAGAGGAAGCTTTCATATTGTTCAGTTATCATGTTAAGCTGTCAATTTTTTCTTACATCTCTATCATTTGGTCAACAACTATAGCTCCTTTCTACTCTTGGATAATTATGTGTTGTCTACTTTGGCCATTCATTCACAGATAGTTGTTACTGTCCATTTCTTCCTCTACTTCGTCAACAATCTATCGTATAAGTGATCCTCCCCCGATGTTGCATTTATGGTTCCTCTTGTGGGTGGATTGACTCCATTATAAAGGTTTACAAAAGAAATTCTTTTGGTAAGCTATAGTGTGGACACCTCCTTTGCAAATCTTTATATCTCTCTCATGCCTCACAAAACGATTCCTCATCACTCTATTGGAAGCTTGTGATTTCTTTTATCATCTTTGTAGTTTTAGTGAGGGGAAAATACTTACCTAAGAATGCATTTATCAATTGCTCCCATGTTGTGATATTTAAGGGACTGATAGAGTGATACCAAGCTTTGGCTCTTTCCCTTAGTGTAAAGGGGAAAAAATTCATCCTAACAACATCTTCTAACATCCCATTATATCAAAATGTATCATATATTTTGAGAAAGTTCACTAGTGCAATTGGATCCTCATTGGTTCATCCATAAAATTGCAACATGTTCAGTAAGGCTGACTTTATTTCGAATGAAGGTGCTTAAACAGGCGGTCTAGTAACACCTTGATTGATCACATTAAATCTCAGTCTCATGAAATCCATGAGGGTCTGCAGTTAGTTCCCTTGGTTTCCTCCTTGCTGAAACTCTTGATGAAATTATTCAGCCATCAGTTCTTTAATTTCTTCGTCTTGGCATTTGACTCTTCAAATGCCTCGTTCCAAGTGAGTGATGTCGAGTGCTTGGGCTTCAGTGATCTGAATTAAACTTCGAGTGACTCTTATGTTTATTCAAATGCATATACATAAAAGTGATAAGAATGCCTTAGACTACAAAAACTAAACTAATCCTACTAAACCCCAGCAACGACGTGAAAAACTTGTTAAGGAAAGTTTTATTTAAAACCCTCAATATACTACAAGCACACAGGTTGTAGGTATAGTATATGAGGTGTTGGTCCCTCAAGGAGTTATCGAACTAATCTAATTCTAAGTTATATAAGGCCTAAAGAATTATTAAAATGAAAATAAAAACTAAACAAAAAAGTAAACACGTGAGGATGATTGACGGAAATTTAATTTGTAAAGTTAACACAAAAGAAATAGAATATTGAGAACCACCAAATTCACAATGGAAGATCACACAAGAAAAATTACCAAATTATGAGAAAGGAATTTATCATCACATCAGTGCTAACCTAATCACTTTTGTATTAATGTGGTGTCAGTTCTATAATATTAAAGGGTGGATTATTTTCTTTCGAGTTATAATCACTAAGTCCTAATTAATAAACCCTAATTAAGTCAAGTTACCGAAAATGTCATCTCTTAATTAATAGTCGACCTATAACCTAATCAGTTCTTAAGCCTGCTAATAAACAATCAGGTCTCACACGAGATCTCACTCTATATAATTACCGATTTAATTATTTACGTGGTCTATTGAGTCGTTTAACTCTTATTAACCAATTAAATCATTTTGCATTTGGTTTACTCTCTCGTTTTATTACCGAAGCATGAAGTTGCAACAAATAATCACAACACTCAAATGAATTAACATAAAAACAACTAGATTAACATTGAATCAAGTATATGTCCCTAAGAAAAAGTTAAAACATCAGCATCATTCCCAAATCCATCAACATCATCATATCCATCTTACACATTCAAAGAAGAAAAATAACAAAGATGAAAAGAAAATGTCACTTAGATCGGATCGGGACAGGAAAGCAACAATAGCAGAAGCTCGCTCCTCTTTCTTCTTCTTCCTCTTCTCTCTCTCTCTCTTCTTCTTTCTTCTTGGAGTTTTCTCAAAGTGGCAAAAATTGGAACTCCCCCCAAGATATTTTCTCTTTCTTTATATATTTTTTCTATTTTAGGTAAACCCTAGGGTTTCCCAGGTGTAAAAAGTCTCAAATGTCCTTTGGTAAGTCGAGTTCGGAAGGCTATCCGCGCTATCTGTTGGGCAAGCCATGATTGTGACACTTCATTTAGCTCTCTGTGACAATCGTGGCAGACAAAGCCACTATCGTGGCTCCCCCTAACTAGTTCTATCACGATCATGGCCTATGGGCCACAATTATGGGCCTAGATCTGGCTCCAAGCTTCTTCCGATTCTCCTTTGTTCTTTCATATCTATTCTCAAACACTAATAAATACATCAAGGCACCTCAAATACATAAAATTAAAGTACAAAATCATGCTCTAACCCATATAACACTCAAAACACAAACATTTAACCAAATAACTCAATCCTAACCTAAACATACACTAATCAGTCAATTTAACAACGAAACCCACACTAAACTACCCACTAAAACATTATATAACCTACCACTATTAGATGCTAAAGGAACTAAATAAGACATTCCTATATCTCATTCGAAAGAAGGAAAACGTAAATTGTATGCAGGATTTTCATATTATTTCTTACCGTAACATAGTGTATAAATTTATAGCTAAGCTCTTGGCCTTAAGAGTGAAAGAAGCTCTCAAACCCCTTATTACCTATTGTTAAAGGGCTTTCATTATGGAAGGAGAATGTGGGGCAATCTACTTCTTACTTATGAGATATTCAAAGACTACAACATAAATCCATCAATCAATAATTGCTCCCTAAAGATTGATATCTTCAAGCTTTTTATTCCCTAGATTGGGAGTTTTTAATGAACTGTCTCATATATATGACTTCCCTGAGCAGTTTATCCCATGGATCAATTCTTGTATTACAACTACCTCCTATTGTGCTTTAATCAATGTTAAGCCTACTTTACTATTTCAAAGGGCTAAAGGCACTAGGTAGGGGGATTGATAAAATTATAAGGTATTGATAAAATTATTTATAAGGAATATTGAGACTATGAGCTCATTCAAGTTCCATTATAAATGTCACTAGTTTAAGCTCTTTAATCTTGCTTTCATGGTTGATTTATTCTTTTTTTTTTATGGAGAAGATCCCAATTCCCTAAAGACTATCATGGAGTCCTTAAAATGTTGCTCTAATATGTTTGGTCCAAAGACTAACTTGGATAAAGTAAATTCTTTATCTCAGTAGAGGTACCACTATTGGCATGTTACTCAAATTTATAGTTTAAAAGATCATAAAATTCCTTTCATTTATCTTAGGTTGCCTATCTTCTTCAAGTAACCAAAATACTTAGATTGTAGCCATTTTTTGGAATCTTTCAAGAAGAAGATATTTTTTTGTAAAAATAAATTTCCATCTCTAGTAAGAAGAATTTAAATAGTTAAAACATTCTTCATGAATTGCAAATATATTAGTGTGCTTGATCCTTCCAGGTAGACTAATTAAGGAATTGGAAAGGATAATAAAAAGATATATGTGGATAAGTAACATTTATAAGCTTTATAGAGCTAAGATTAAATGGCTAGAGGTTTGCAATCCAAATCAAGAGGGCGAGTTGGGTATGGTGTCATTTAAACCTATGAAGAAAATATTAATGGCCAAGAGAATATATAATGTTGGCAATAGGGCTCAGGCCTAACCCGGGTTGGCTGGGCTTAGGACCAGGCCTCGGCTGATGGATGACGACAAAATGACATTGTTTTACCCAAAACTACGTAGTTTTGGATTTTTAAAAAATATGAATAATCAATTCAAGCAGTCTGAAACCCAATCGGGCTTCGAGCCTAGCACGGACTATAGTTTTAATCAAGTCAGACAGCCTAAAACCCAATCAGAGCTCGAGTCTAGCCTAGACCTGACATTAAAAGTGTAACACCCCACTCCCGAGTGACCCGAACCCGATATCGTTGGTGATATCCGAGTCCGTGCCCCGCGAGGGTGACGTACTACATCAGTCGGTAAAAACTCAGTATATCATTTTCTTCTCTCTTGTTTTTTTTGAACCGTACATTAGCTCGGCAAAAACAGTAGACAGAGGAAACATTTGCAGCTATTACAATCATTTAACAATATTTTACAGTAACCATAAAGTTCACATACCAATCAGTTTACAAAGGTTGCGGAATACAATCTTGAGTCCATGTTCACAATTAACCATTTTCAGTTATTACAGTCATCCAATAATAATTTACAATCAGTCAATGTATAAAAACAATAAAACCACAATGGGCTTATTATAAATATAAAAGCATTGTTGTACAATGATTGCGGAAACTAATTCAATAAAACACTAATGCAGACGCGAACTGATCCCGACCTCTATCATTCACTTGCCTACAGTAGACCTACTCCCGTGTCAAACGGGGTACTCTTCAAGTCCTGAAAAATAGATTGCAATTTTGGATGAGTTTGCGAACTCAATGAGAAACCATCATCGATGGTTCTCCCAATTCATGCATCACATAAATAATTCACAGTAATAAGGCAGTTGCAGTAACACTACGGTCTCTGATCACGATAATATACAATCACAATCTGAAGAAACCCATTTCGGTATTCGGTCCGAGAATGATGCAATGCACATGTGACTCTTTTTCCCGTTTAATTACAGTATTGTGACCGAGCGCGTAAACAATATTCAATGATCAGTAGACGCGTCTGGGGAGAATTATCTCCCTTCGAGCTCTAGGCTCGTTTCAGTATCAGTGGCGACTCGGTTCACAATTTTTCTTTATCAGTTTATGCATCTATGTATGAATGCACATGCCCGGTTACAACATCCCCATAAACAGTTAATCATTCATAGTCAAGCATGGTCAATTAACATTCAGTATCCACAAATAACATTCCATAATTCACAACAATGAACAGTTCATAATTGACAATCAATCACAGTCAATCACAGTAATGGCAGATAGGTCACACAATGTACACATTCCTGGTCCTGCCATTATCCCCATATTTGACAAGTAATAATTGAGAAACCCATCTAGGTTACTCACCTATTACTTTCGAGCTAATGCCGGGAAGTCTCTGCCATGTCGGTCGAACGACGCTCCAATTAGGCCTCTATAAGAATCAGAGAAGAAAACGATCACTAATTATCCAATCTGAATTCGTTAACGATGCACATGTAGGTGTATAATGCATGTTCATGAATTCCCGGCCCTAATCTCATTTTTTCCATTAGAAAAATTCGTTTAAAAATTAGAAATCTAATGGCACTAACGGCGCTCAATTTGGACCTCTATAGGTCCTCAATTAAATAAAACAGTGATGAAATACCCATTTCCCGGACACCCGTCAATTTCCTATCCAAAAATTTCCAATCTCTCAGGAAATGAAATTAAATATTCAGTGAATCCGATGCCTCAAGAATCAGGTCAATCGGACGTCGGACGAAAAAGATATGAGCAAAAGAACACAAAAATCAAATAAAATAATTACTATATATATATATATATATATATATATAAACCCTTATTTCCTTCTCTTTTTCTCTTTTTCCTGTCTGACATTCTAACTAGCATATCTCTTTACACACAATTCAGAAAATTACAAATCATACCTTGTTGGAAAGATCATGAAACCCTCTACAAGTTTCATGAAGACAATAAAAATCAAATTTACCCCTAAGGGTGTCAAAAATTCAATTGAAACTTCTGCCCATTCAAAACCTATCAAAACAGAACAGTACTTGGTAAATTCAGTAACTTCCATTCTCTTCATTCAACACTTACACAATAAATATGTTCAGAAAGATCACAATGTTTTATACAACTTTCATGAACAAACCAAAATCAAATTCAATTGTTAACTAGGTCAAATAATTCAATCAATGATGTTGCCCCAGAAATCGCCCAATCTGGACAGTATTGTTCTATCAAGCATAACTCCCTGTACACAAGTCAAACAAATCACTAACTTTAATAATTGGAAAGATAAAACCACATACTTCAAGTTTCATGAAGAGCCTAAGAGCCAATTACATCTCTAACCAATTCAAAACTGCTAAACAAGTGATTGATCAGGGCAGCAGTTAAAAACCTAATGCAGGTTTCATTTTTGAAAACTCATAACTCCCTAACCTGATCTCCAAAAATTGTATGCTAAATACCATTTTCAAGATCAATGTTTCCTATACAACTCTTCAGAAGATCACTCAATTCAATTCAATTCACAAAAATTGGTAAATTTGCTTCCAATCAGAATGCTCACAAAACTGACATTTCAGCTAGGTTTCACTAAAAATGCATTTTACCAGCCAATAGTCATCAATGCATATCTCCCAATATACATATCTAAAAATTGCAAAATCAGCGGCATTGGAAAGCTAAAAATACAGGCTTCAACTTTCATTTAGACCATTGGCCCTAATTCCTTCTCAATTAATTTAGAAAAATCATCAACACAATCAGGTCATCAATCCGGATACTGTTCACATAAGTCCCAGCAGTAACTTTCCAAGCCAAATTTCAACCTCTTAATGCTAAAATTAGACAACACCTATTTCACACAAAATTGTAGTCAACAAACTAAAATTTCATTTTGCACAAACCTCACCTCATTTGCATAACTACACAATGAGTTATGCTCAAATCGGTGTACTAGGTCAAAATCAATTTTCCAGCTTTCATCTTCAACTTATATACTATCACTTCTAACCTCAATTATGCAATATTCATTACATAAAATATGAAAGTTACTTGATTTAGCTTCCATCCTTTAAACTCTTCAAACAAAACACAAAACCCTAACTCCCCATATCACCCACGTTCTTCATCAACTTGAGAGAGAAAGGTGGGTTCTTCCATAACAAAGTGAAGAAGAAGAAGAAGAAGAAGATGGTAGCAATTAATGGTAGTACATGGAGGCAAGACCAACTCCACCCTTGGTAAGGAGAGAAAATCGTGGATGGAGAAGAGGAATGAAGAAAAAGAAAGAATGAAGAAGGAAAAGGGCATTTGTCGTGTATGTGCATAAGGAGGAGCTCCAATTCACTTAACCTAAGGTTATTTATAAAGATATGGCTAAGAATGTGCCACTTGGATGGCCACATGTCAAGCTCTCCTATTTTCCTTCTAAATTTATCAATTGCAAGCCCAATTTTTCATAAATTCCACTTGTCAAACATTCCTATAACTATAGGTCCAAAATTTAATTCCATAGGCACTAAATTCTAATACCGATTTTCAGTTAGTCTGCCCCTCGGCATTTTTCCTAGTCTGAGATTTACCCCGAAAAATTCTAGAAAATTTTCTAAAATTTTTCAAAATTGAAAAATCATTATTGACACTCTCCAAATAATTTTTCAAGATCAATAACCCATAATTATCAAAATTCTCAACTAATTACAGTTATAACCAAATAGACCGGGAATGTCAATGTATGCATGTACAATATTTCATGTGCACAAAAATTCACTGTGTACCAATACCAGAATGCATGAACAGTCGTAATGAAGCCCAATCACTCTCATCCTATGTCAAATTACTATTTTACCCTTCCTGTCAGGGGTGGGATGTTACAACAAGCCTAATCTGGCCAGACCCATTACCATCTCTAAAAATATAGATATTTTTTAAACACAGAGAGGATATATGGACCAAGTTGATGCGTGTGTATTATTTGTCTAATACCAAATTTTGCAATATAAAGGAAAATAAGGAAAATTTATGGTCCCTCACTAAAAAGTTGCGAAGTAAAAGAACCATAACTCTATATATTTAAAAATAGATTGGGAATGGTCAAGATTCCTAGTTTTAGTTTGGTAATTAGTGTAACACATCCCTCTTTACATGAGGAATGATCTTAATGCTTTAAGAAAGAGAATTCACCATAATGCCAAAGTGGCAAAGGTGGTGCAAGGATCATCTTGGTTTTGCAACTCAAGATGTATGGCTCTAGTTGTAACTAACTTACCATGGTACAATCCTAACCTAATCACCTCTGATTACTCTATTTGGTTACTGGAAAAAATTAATCCTTAGACCTCATAGCTTTAAAGTGTCATAGTCTAATTTAATTTAAACTAACACTATTGTGCTTAAATCCTTAAATACTTATCCTCTAGTTGTTAAGCTAAGGATATAAATAAAAGATAGGTGTGGAGAGAACCTAAATCAACTGTGTTGTCTATGCTAATTAGGACTAAATACAACCTCACATTTCTTCTAGTCTAGAATCTAGTAGAAATTTAACACTACTTATCTTGCAAATAAATGGCTCTTAATTATTAATTGGGCAAGTAACTCATCAATAGGAAAGGCATAGACTCAACAAGTAAAAGTTGAACACTACTTGTCTTAAGAATGTTTTCCTGATACGTTTATAAGGTACATAGAGAGAGGAATAATAAAATAATAAAATTCATAAAATCTTGAAGCTAAACAAATGCATTTAGCTACCAAAACCATACATTAGACTAAAGAGATAATAATATCAAATAATGCTTTTAAAGAGATCAGTGATCTTGCTGGAAGAGTTTGAAATGTACAATGAAGTCTTCTGATCTCTATAATTCATATATTTAATGAAGTTACAACATAAAATCCAAGTCCATTCATGATTTATGGACAAAAGAAGTACCTGGACTGGATGTAGAACCTCTTGTGTAGGGGTTTAAAACTATTTCTATACATTTAAGTCTTATTTCTAGTAACATTAGTGGTTACAAGTTACTTTTTTTATGCATCTCTGACTTTTGTAATTGTGGTTGGTTACTAAGTTCTGTGGAACCTAACCTTTAGCGTTGTATATAACAAATTAAGGACTAGCCTTATTCTTTTGGAAATGCATTTATTTTATTTTCCTAAGAAAAATATATTGAAGTAGATTAAGATTCCACTAGAAACAAAACAAAACAAGTAAACAAAAACAAGAAATAAGATATAATCAAACATCTAATTATGAACTCTCCCTATCATGATCTTGTTATCATAGCTCAATTATTTTAGAGATTTTATAACTTAGACTTTTAAATTTCCTAACTAATAAATTGCATACATTTGGTGTATAGCCATATATTCCTATATTGATTAACCAATATTTTTATCTAATTAGAACATACAAGAGGGCACTATTACATGTGAAATCTCATAAAGTTTTACCTGTTACCAAAAGAATTATGTAAGTCTATTTATATCACCTTATTCAACTCTTAATATCAATGCATATATCCATCTACAAACTGGTTCTTTTAAAATATTTCATAATAATTAAAATCTTATTTGTAAACTATAGGGTCATGTTCTACATTATAACTTCTAGCTAAATGGCACAAAATTTTTCATGCTCATGTATAAGGTAGTAATAATTCTTGAAGGGAACATAACCTAGTATCTAGTATGTATAAGGTTATTTTTTATCTTTTCTTCCACTTCTTGTATCTAAAGAGGCAAAGAAACAATATGTTATACAAAGTAGTGGAGAAAGAAGTTCAAATTCTAGGGAACTCCATTATTAACTAGATTAGAGAAACAAAAATAGCTCAAGATGCTCAATCCATAATTAGCCAAAGAATGAAAAACCTCTGGAATGTTTAGTGCTAGCTTTTTGTAATGTGGGTTGGAACATATGTACAACTTAAATTCTATATGACTTAAAAACTAAACTTGTATTCCTTGTCAATGTATTTTTGGTTAAGCTCAACTTGAGTTAATAAGATTTATTCATCCTTTAAAAAAATAAAGAAAAGAGGGACACAAGTTGCAATAACTTGTATTTAAGATTGTATTTATCTAAAGATGTTTCTTCCCTTTATTTAACATGCATAACTCTTTAATTCTTAGCCATAATCACTTCACAAAAACATATCCACAAAATAACCCAAAACATTGAACAAAAACCAATGCAGTATCAAATCAATGTGATCTTAGATAGAAATATAGAAAAACTAACTAAAACAGATCTACGATGCATATACATGAATTCCCTCAAACATAGATTTTTCTTTTCCTTAATTAAATTAATCACAAGAGTTATTAACATAAGAGTCTTTTCAATTCTAGTAAGAGTTAATAATCTAATTAAAATAACTAAAATGATCATTATTCGCTTTTTGTACTATTATTCAATTACCTAGATTTTTATATATTTACACTAACTTATAATTTAACCTCAATCTAACATAAGCTAACAATATTTTAATTTTCATGTAAAGTTAAACAATTATACATTATATATATAACAACATGATATAAGTAAAAAATATAAACCAATAAATAATAAATAAATTATATTAAAACAAACTAACATAAAATATTTTTGGAACCTTATATGGAGAGTGTATTTGAAATGTCATCCTAACTTTATGACAGGATGGTAAAAAATTGGTTGTGAATACGTTTGATTACTCAATTAGGTCATAGTTTTAAATGGTTACACTCAATTAGGTTATAGTTTTAAATGGTTACTAGTACTAGTCATAACCTTAACTTGTTAACTTGGATAAAAATCAACGAAATAGAGTTCATTTGAAGCTCTAAAGTTATTTTATGGTATTAATTATCAATGAAAATTGAATAATAAGCTACTCATTAAACTAAATTTGAAATTTAAGTTATGTTAAGTATATGCAAGTGATATCATTTAAATTAAAAATCATTCTTAAGATTATTTGGTTATGTTTGAAACAAACTACTCATTAGGGACCACATCAATGAACCTAGTGTAGTTAAGTTATAGAGCGATTGAAACATTTAATTAATCAACTTAATTATTGTTGGGCCCGGGTCCCAGAACCCTGTCCCGAGGTGGCCCCTCGGGCTGCGCCCGCGACGGGCTACCCGAAACATCGAACCCGATCCCAACATTTATACAAAAGTCGATTCGCACATGCAAAAATTTTACATACGAATATCATACACCCAATCATTCGAACTATGCAATAAATACCCCATAAGCCAAGGGCTTCATGTCATTACAATCCAAAAGAAGTTCAACAAGTGTTATCAACCATACATAAAACAAATAATTCTAAATCCAAAATACATGAAATGCTCTATGATGATATGCTTGGAGGGCCAACTAAAGTACTAACTTAATACAATCTCCTAAATGTCTTGGAGTGTCCAATGCCTTGCAAGATTAACGATCGTCTCGTTCTGCACCTGAGGAGGGGAGATAATGGGGTGAGCTGCGAAGCTCAGTGACATATACATTTATAGTCATTGGCAACGAGCCACACAATCCAGCATATACATATATATGTATACAAGCATATAGCAAGTCATCAATCTATCAATGTACAATCGTCACAAGAATATGTCATATGCTTACACCATGCAACAGTTCATCATGCATCATGCTCAGCAAATCCATAATGAATGCACACAAATGGTTCGAGAGTTCCTAAAAAATGATCCGGATAAACCGAAGTTTATACCGTAAACTATCCGAGTCCGATTTCTCAAGGATCTCGTTGCCTCAAGCGGACAGCCGGGAGAAGGCTATACGTCGACGTGCACGTGACTTTCCATCCATAACTCTCTTACCTAAACAAAGCACATAACGATTTGTTTCATGCTCAAAGCATTTTATCAAAGCTTTCATATTTTCCATTCTTTTCGTCTTACAGAATGTCATAATGCCTATTATTATCATGTTCACCATGCATTGCAATATTTCTCATAATTTAACACAAGCAGTGTCCCACACATGCAAGCAAGCATACACATAGTGCCTATACACACAATAACCATAAATATATTACCCACCTGATATCGCTCGAGAATCCAATTCACTAGTGTTCTTCCTCTTGCGATGGAATCAGGTAAGCTTGGTTTCCTATAGCAAACCAAGTCCCAAATCAATCAATATTCACAGGCAAATAATCAATCAGCTTCGCAAAACAAAAATGCTAATACTAATAATCTATACTCAACTTCCATCTAATTTCCCGAATCCTAAAAAGCAAATTCCGAACTTCCTTTCTTCATTAAACTTGTAGTCCTCTCTCTCTAGTTCACAACGAATCAAAAATCACCTCATTTGAACATCTACAGCTAAAGATATGCCCAAAACAACAAAACTCTTCGCTGTTGGAAACAGGGGGTTCGCCGCGACGAGCGCACAATTATGCGCCGCGGCGAACACCAATCTCCTCGCACGTCGCGGCGCGCCCATCACGCACGTCGCGACGTGCGGGCCTGGAGAACGACTCCGAAACCTGACTTTCCACCATTTTCTAACTTTAATCCTTCCCATGTGCAAAAACAACACCTCTAAACAATAGATCATGACTTATACTACATTTCTAACCCGGCAGCAACTCAAAATCAGTCATAAATGCATCAACCCAAGAAATCTAGCCATTTATGCCCTAAATCCCTAAATCACCGATTCTCACATATTCAACCTATCTAAGGGTTTAATCTTACTACAATAAGATAGATCGAAGCGAAACTTACCCGAAAATGTCTTAGATCTGTCGAAAATCCCTTAGGAACGAAAACCCTATTCTCTTCTCTTCTTCCTCCACCAACGGTGACTCTTCTTCTTCTCTTTCTCCTTTTCTTTCTTTTCTTTCCTTCTCTTCAAATTCTTTCTTTTAAACCTAAAGGGATGGTCAATGACCAAAACACCGTATTCCCAAATTACCCTTACATATTTTTTATCCTTTCATTTCCCTTATACCATATTCAATGCAAATAAATCCCAATTATACACTAATACTACCCATTTAATCAAATTAAGCCATAAACACATAATTAACACAATTCATACCTAAGGACATCATAAAAAAAAATTTGGGGTCCAACATTTCTCCCCCTCTTAAAAGAAATTTCGTCCTCAAAATTTACCTGAAACATCGAAGAGATACGGATACTTCTCCTTCATAGCGTCCAATGGCTCCCACGTAGCCTCCTCTACCGAATGATTCCTCCATAGGACTTTGACTAGCTGAACCGTCTTATTCCTGAGGACTTTTTCCTTGGTATCCAAAATCTCCACTGGAATCTCTTCATAACTCAGATCATCCCTCAATTGAACATCACTTGCCTGAATGACATGAGAAGGATTCGATCTATACCTCCTCAACATGGAAACATGGAAAACATCATGAATCTGAGACAATTCCGGAGGTAACGCCAACCTGTAGGTGAGTGGCCCAATCCTCTCAAGGATTTCCTAAGGACCCACATACCTCGGACTCAACTTACCCTTCTTGCCGAACCTCAAAACTCCTTTCCAAGGAGACATCTTAAGGAACACTTTCTCACCGACTTCAAACTCCATCTCCTTTCGGTGTGCATCAGTGTAACTCTTCATCCTATCATGTGTTGCCTTAAACCGCTGCTTAACCAGATTGACTTTATCAACCGTCGTCTGAATCAATTCTAGTCCAACCAGTTTCCTATCTCCCTCTTCGTCCCAACAGATCGAAGTCCTACATCTCCTCCCATACAAAGCCTCATATGGAGCCATCTGAATGCTCGAATGGTATGAATTATTATAAGCGAATTCGACCTATGGCAATTGTTCATCCCAAGCTCCCTTAAAATCCATCACACATGCCCTAAGCATCCCCTCAAGAGTCCGAATGGTCCTCTCAGATTGACCATCCGTATGAGGATGAAAAGCCGTACTAAAATGCAGCTTAGTCCCCAAAGCTTCTTGTAAACTCCCCCAAAATCTCGAAGTAAACCAAGGGTCTCTATCAGAAACTATGGAATCTGGAATTCCATGCAACCTCACTATCTCATCAATATACTTCTTTGCTAGCACATGCAAAGAATTAGACTGCTTGATCGCTAAGAAGTGAGCTGACTTCGTCAATCGATCCAAAATAACCCATATGGCATCATGCCTCCTACTGGTCTTAGGCAAACCCATCAGAAAATCCATGGTCACTCTTTGCCACTTCCATTCCGGGATGGACAATGGCCTCAATATGCCTGAAGGTGCCTGGTGTTCAGCCTTGACTTGCTGACACACTAGACACTTGTTCACAAACTCTGCTACATCCCACTTCATGCCCTTCCACCAAAAATGCTCTCTCAAATCCTCAGACATCCGGTACTACTCGGATGCATGGTATAAGGCGCATTGTGTGCCTCATCCAGAATCTCATCCTTAACTACCTGCACATTCGGAATACACAGCCTGTTGCCTACTGTCATCAGCCCATCATCCCTCACCTCAATCTCAGAAATCTTGCCATTTCGAATTTCCTCTCTGAGCTTACTCAAATCAGCATCTTGTGCCTGCAATTCCCTAACCTTTTCCCTGAGCATCGGTCTCACTCGAAAATTAGCCAGAAGACAATCCGGCTCTTCCTGCTTCAAACTTATCTTAAGCTTGGCCATCTCTTCCAATAAAGGAAGATAAACTGTCCGAACATGAGCAATCGAAGACTTCCTACTCAAAGCATCCACCACTACATTGGCCTTGCCCGGATGATACTCAATTAGCAAATCATAATCTTTAAGCAATTCAATCCACCTTCTCTGCCTCAAATTCAGTTCCTTCTAACTCAGCAAGTACTTGAGACTCTTGTGATCGGTAAAGATCCTCGTCTGAACTCCATACAGATGATGCCTCCAAATCTTCAAAGCAAAGATCACAGCTGCTAACTCCAAATCATGTGTCGGATAATTCAACTCATAAGGCTTCAACTGCCTCGAAGCATAAGCAATCACCCTATCTCCTTGCATCAAAACACAACCAAGACCCTTCCTTGAAGCATCATTATACACAGTATAGCCTTCATCTCCAGAAGGCAAAACCAGAATCGGAGCACTCGTCAATCTGTGCTTGAGCTCCTCAAAGCTCCTCTGACACTCATCACTCCAAACAAACTTATGATTTTTCCTCAACAACTTCGTCCTCGGGGCAGATATCATAAAGAATCCCTCCACAAACCTCCTGTAGTAACCTGCTAAACCCAGAAAACTCCTCACTTCTGTTACATTCTTCGGGGCTTTCCAATTCACCACAGCTTCTATCTTCTTTGGATCCACATGCACTCCCTGTTCTGAAATCACATGTCCAAGAAATGCAACTTCCCTCAGCCAAAATTCGCATTTATCGAATTTGACATACAACTCATTCCTCCTCAAAGTCTCCAAAGAAATCCTCAAATGCTTTTCATGCTCCCAATTACTCTTGGAATAAACCAATATATCATCAATAAAGATAATGATAAATTGGTCCAAGAATGGCTTAAAGGCCCGATTCATCAAATCCATAAAAGCTGCAGGTGCATTCGTCAATCCGAAAGGCATAACCAAAAAATCAAAATGCCCATACCGAGTCCTGAAAGCAGACTTCGGCACATCCAACTCCTTAATCCTCAACTGATGGTATCCCGATCTCAAGTCTATCTTGGAGAAGACTCTCTCCCCTTGCAATTGATCAAACAGATCATCAATGCGAGGGAGCGGATACCTGTTCTTCACAGTGACCTGATTCAGCTTCCGGTAGTCCACACACATCCTCAACGATCCATCTTTCTTCTTCATAAAAAGGACCGGAGCTCCCCAAGGTGAAGAACTCGGCCTGACGTACCCTTTCTCCAATATTTTCTCTAACTGCTCCTTAAACTCTTTCAATTCCGCCGGAGCCATCCGGTACGGCGGAATCGAAATCGGTGCCGTACCTGAAAGAAGCTTGATGGGAAACTCAATTTTTCTAGCTGGCGGCAGTCCTGGCAATTCCTCGGGAAAGACATCCGAGAATTCCCTGACTACTGGAATATCCTCCAGCTTCTGCTTAGGCCAAAAAGGCCTGGTGTCCACTACATAGGCCAAAAACGCCTCACATCCTTTCCTCATCATCTTTTATGCTGACAAAGCAGAGACAATTCTGGGCGGACCTACTTTTCTGTCCCCAGCAAACACCACTCTTCTGCCATCACCCAAATCAAATTCCACTGTCTTTTGCTTACAATCCAAACGGGCATTGTACTTCTCCAACGTATCCATACCCACAATCACATCCAATCCTCCCATTTTCAGTGGCATCAAATCTACCACCAGCAGCGCTCCACCAATACAAAGCTCACAGCCTCTATACACTTGACTAATCATAATGTACTGGCCGATCGAAGTACTCACTACTAGCGGAGTATCCAATGGGCTCACAATCCTACCACACACAGGTCTACTCGACGAAACAAACGAGTGAGTAGAACCTGGCTTAATCAAAACAAGCACATCATCAGCAAATAATCTAGCCATACCAGTGACAACATCTGAAGCGGCCTCTGCATCCTCCCGAGTCATCGCAAACACCCTAGCTGGTGCCTGCCCTCTCGGTCTCCCTGGAAGACTCACCCTCTTCGCTGCATCTGAACTACCCACTTCTGTCGAAGTCCTCTGTCCCACAGTCTCTGCTCTCCTGGAAGCTTGCATCTGGCTTCTCTCTTGTCGTGGAGGCTGAGGGCACTCTCTAGAATTTGCCCTTTCTCCCCAAAGTTGAAACAAGCTTCTGATAATCTGAAGCACTCTCCTCTATGGGGTCTCCCGCAATGCTCACACTTTGGGATAAATGACCTATCCCCATCTCCCCTTCTACCGCCGCCCACCGCTGAGGCTTGGTGAGAAATAGTAGAAGTCCTCATCGGTCTCGATCGACTGGCACCACTGCTCCTCTCTTCAGACTGAACAGGGAAGCTCCTGGCACTCCTATCAGGCATAGGAGTACTAGTGCTACCTCCCCTCCTGAACTGCTCTCTACCCTTCCTCTTCTTGTTCACTGCACTCTTGATATTCTCAATATTTTCTACCCTCAAAGTTGCCTCAACTAACTGCTGAAAGTCACAAAAATTCTGCACTATCACCTTCTCTTTGATAGCCAAATGCAGATCCGACTCAAACCGGCGACATCTAGTAGCCTCACTCAGCATCAGATTTGAAGCATACCTCACCAACTGAGTGAACCGACGCTCATACTCACTGACTGTCATCTCCCTCTGGGTAAGACTCAGAAACTCCCTCTGCTTCTGTTGAATGTAAACCTCTGATAGATACTTCTTCTTAAAAGCAGCCAAGAAGTTCTGCCATGACAACCCTACGGGTCTCATCTGACTACCTGGCATGGTCTCCCACCAATGCAAAGCATCTCCCTGAAGCAAACTTGCAGCATAAACAACTCTCTCCTCATCCTCACAGTCCATCTGATCCAGCACTCTCTCAGTCTATCTCAACCAAGTCTCGGCTTCTTCTGGATCTCTGTCCCATGAAGTCGATCGCCCATACTTCCTCAACCTATCAAACCGTCTCCCTTCTAAGTGGGTCAAGGCGAAGGCTGTGACATCGACCCATGCTTTGAACAAACGCCTGAGTGAAGGCCTGGAACAACCTCGGATCAAGTGGAGGCACTGGTTCCTGCGAAACCGGCGACTCCTGAGACTGCGACAGCATGGGCTCACTGTCTAACCCTACAGAAGTCTCAGCATCCCCTGGGGCTACTGACTCATCAATCCTCTCCTCTCTAGTCAGAGAGTCAGGTTCAACAGATCCTTGCAGGACTCCTCGTGTCCTTCTACGAGGTGGCATCGTACTCCTTCAAAGGTGAACACTAAGAATTAGCTATATGTCAATCGTACGGTCTACATGTATGTATGATATGCAAGCAATCAAATGCAACAAATAATCATATATCATACAATTCATCCTACTATGCATTCTAAGCCGAGGACACACAAACCTAAAGCTCTGATACCAAACATGTTGGGCTCGGGCCCCGGAACCCTGATCCCGAGGCGGCCCCTCGGGCTGCGCCCGCGACGGGCTACCCAAAACATCGAACCCGATCCCAACATCCATACAAAAGTAGATTCGCACATGCAAAAATTTTACACACGAATATCATACACCCAATCATTCGAACTATGCAATAAATACCCCATAAGCCAAGGGCTTCATGCCATTACAATCCAAAAGAAGTTCAACAAGTGTTATCAACCATACATAATACAAATAAGTCTAAATCCAAAATACATGAAATATGCTCCATGATGATATGCTTGGAGGGCCAACTAAAGTACTAACTTAATACAAGCTCCTAAATGTCTTGGAGTGTCCGATGCCTTGCAAGATTAACGATCATCTCGTTCTGCACTTGAGGAGGGGAGATAATGGGGTGAGCTGCGAAGCTCAATGGCATATACATTTATAGCCATTGGCAACGAGCCACACAATCAAGCATATACATATATATGTATACAAGCATATAGCAAGTCATCAATCTATCAATGTACAATCGTCACAAGAATATGTCATATGCTTACACCATGCAACAGTTCATCATGCATCATGCTCAGCAAATCCATAATGAATGCACACAAATGGTTCGAGAGTTCCTAAAAAATGATCCGGATAAACCGAAGTTTATACCGTAAACTATCCGAGTTCGATTTCTCAAGGATCTCGTTGCCTTAAGCGGGCAGCCGGGAGAAGGCTATACGTCGACGTGCACATGACTTTCCATCCGTAACTCTCTTACCCAAACAAAGTACATAACGATTCGTTTCATGCTCAAAGCATTTTATCAAAGCTTTCATATTTTCCATTCTTTTCGTTCTTACACAATGTCATAATGCCTATTATAATCATGTTCACCATGCATTGCAATATTTCTCATAATTTAACACAAGCAGTGTCCCACACATGCAAGCAAGCATACACATAGTATCCATACACACAATAATCATAAATATATTACCCACCTGATATCGCTCGAGAATCCAATTCACTGGTGTTCTTCCTCTTGCGATGGAATCAGGTCGGCTTGGTTTCCTATAGCAAACCAAATCCCAAATCAATCAATATTCAAAGGCAAATAATCAATCAGCTTCGTAAAACAAAAATGCTAATACTAATAATCTATACTCGACTTCCATCTAATTTCCCGAATCCTAAGAGGCAAATTCTGAACTTCCTTTCTTCATCAAACTTGTAGTCCTCTCTCTCTAGTTCACAACAAATCCAAAATCACCTCATTTGGACATTTACAGCTAAAGATATGCCCAAAACAACAAAACTCATCGCTGTTGGAAACAGGGGGTTCGCCGCGACGAAGACACGTTCGCCGCGACGAAAGCCACGCTTGTCTCGGCGAATAGTCCGTGCTCGCCGCGGCATGCACACAATTGTGCGCCGCGGCGAACACCAATCTCCTCGCACGTCGCGGCGCGCCCATCACGCACGTCGCAACGTGCGGGCCTGGAGAACGACTCCGAAACCTGACTTTCCACCATTTTCTAACTTTAATCCTTCCCATGTGCAAAAACAACACCTCTAAACAATAGATCATGACTTATACTACATTTCTAACCCGACAACAACTCAAAATCAGTCATAAACGTATCAACTCAAGAAATCTAGCCATTTATGCCCTAAATCCCTAAATCACCGATTCTCACATATTCAACCTATCTAAGGGTTTAATCTTACTACAATAAGATATATCGAAGCGAAACTTACCTGGAAATGTCTTAGATCTGTTGAAAATCCCTTAGGAACGAAAACCCTATTCTCTTCTCTTCTTCCTCCACCAACGGCAACTCTTCTTCTTCTCTTTCTCCTTTTCTTTCTTTTCTTTCCTTCTCTTCTAATTCTTTCTTTTAAACCTAAAGGGATGGTCAATGACCAAAACACCGTATTCCCAAATTACCCTTACACATTTTTTATCCTTTCATTTCCCTTATACCATATTCAATGCAAATAAATCTCAATTATACACTAATACTACCCATTTAATCAAATTAAGCCATAAACACATAATTAACACAATTCATACCTAAGGACATCATAAAAAAAAAATTTGGGGTCCAACAATTACCTTAATTTTATTATTCATTTTCCTTTACTCATAATTTACTAAGTTAAAAGTAATTGCATTGATTCACTTAAATGGTGTTTTCCTAATTAACCATGGATTATCATAATTCCCTCTTCATATTTAATTCATTAATTGATCTTAATGGACGATATTGTAAATGAAATAAATAGATAAATAAATAAATGAAGGGAAAAAAAAGATATAAAAACTTTCTGAGCCAATTTATAAATGTTGCATTATTTGAGTCTATGCAATTCATCAAATTTGGAGTATCTCAGACAAAAAAACAATTAAAAAAGAAAAAGCAAAATAAATAAGAAATAAAATAAAACAAACAACTTAAAAGGTACATATCAAACATGAAAGTTAGTACTAAAGGACTATGAGTCTCCTTAGGTACCATTTCACCGGTCATATAAAGTTTTCAACCTTTCCTTGTTGACCTTGAATGTCCCAATTGCTTCACTATTCACTTCCATAGCTTCCTGGAGGTATACTTTTACCATAGTGAAAGGACCAAACTACTTGGATCAGAGTTTTCTTATAAACAACTTAAGCTAGCCTCTCTTAAATTCCATCCTTAGAATGTGCTTATCATACCAATGGTTGGTTTTCTCCTTATAGGTCGTAGCATTCTCATAAGTATTTAGTCTAACTTCCTCTAGTTCGCTCAATTGCAACAATCTCTTAAGCCCAATAGGTTTCAAATCCATATACGATACAATTATAGCCCAATATTCCTTGTGCCCCAATTCAGTTGGTAAGTGATAAACCTTTCCAAGTACAAGTTAGTAAAGAGACATATCTAATAGTGCATTATTAAAAGTTATACTATAAGCCCAAAGTGCATCATGTCAATCCTTACTTGACCTACTAATAATTTTTTTCCAATACCCCTTTCATTTCCCCATTTGTAAGTTTTACTCTACCATTTGACTAAGAATGATAGGCAATTAACATTTTATGAGTAATTTCATACTTTTTTTTTAATAAGTCATCAAAATAACAGTTAAAAAAAAATAAGAACCCTCATCATTAGTTATTGTTCTAAGAAAAGCAAGCCTAAGAAGATGTTTTTCTTTATAAGCGTCTTCATTATCTTAGAGTCATTATTTAGAGATATTATAGCATTAACCTATTTAGATACATAATCAACAATAATTAGTATATATTGATTGTTAAAGAAAGATAGAAATGAACCCATAAAATTAATATCCAAACATTAAACAATTCAATTTTAAAATATTAGTCAAAGTTATTTCATTCCTCCTAAAGACACTGTTAATACTTTAGCATGTATCACACGTGCTCTCCTGATATAAAGTAGGCTAATAGAAATCATATTAACATATCTTAGTAACTGTCTTAGATATACTAAATGGATCATCACACTCCCAAATGGCACTGATCAAAGATGTCCTTAATTTCTTTATGAGGAATATATCTCCTAATCATTTCATTTGCATAAAGATTGAACAAGAATGATTCTTCTAAAAAATAATGTTTGACATCCTACATAAATTTCTTCCTCTAATGGTAGCTTAAATTAGGTGAAAGAATGCCTCTAATCAAATAGTTCACAAAGACTCAATACAATAGAACTATGGCAATTGCTAACAAGTACTTATTTAAAAATTTCTTATTAATAGACACTTAAATCAATACTTGACTTACGTGTCTTTTCTAATTTGGTTATATCTCTAATCTCATTATCCAACAATCAAAAGTGGCTTGACATCTCTTTTATTTAGTCAGTAAGTACTTGACTGCATAGTCTATTACACTATTGTATTGTAAAAATATGTATGATCCAGGAAATTTCTTATATATCTTCTTCTCATTAATGGGAGGTAAAAACTATACATAATTCAAAATGTCCTTTAATTATAGAATTGAGATCAAACAAAAGAAAAAAGTGAAACATTTTATTTTTATCTTTTCAACTTTACTGTTTCGTCTTTGGACGCTTTCTCAATATGGTTTGAGTTTACAAGAACAAAGAAAAGGCTAAAAACAGCAAAATTTCTAATCCAGTTATTCTCCAATCTCCACTTGGGTCATTGTGGTAGTACCATGATTATGTTTAGAGCAAACTTGTACTGGAATTATTGTTACAAATTGACAACCTACAACATTTATTTTTCCTTTTTTTCTCATTTCGATTCTTGAAGATCTACTTTTCCATGTTCCACATGAATGAAAGCCCCACCTTATTGAAACCTACTCTATTGTCACGATAGATTCTTCGTTGCCCACATTAGCAACTACATCATTCTAATGCTTGATTTGACTGGCGACTAGCAATAAAATGGACCCTATTCTATGCCCCAACCCTTTTTATAGGAACAAAAGTCGTTCAAAGTTTGAACACTTCTGTTTTCTTCCTTCTAGTTTCCAGCTTCTTGTCATTGGGGGCTTTTATATCTAACATTAATGCCATAATTCTGTAGACAAGAGAGCTGGGTTGGCAAGTCGGTGCATGACGGCAAGAACATAAAGTACCATTAGAATGATTAGTCAATGGTTGTTGAGAAGTGGAACATCCCCTGGCCCTTTTTTGTGCTTCATTATTTATGTCCAAGCATCCTATGATCCCGACTCATCATCCCATCGAACCATGTGTGTATCACAGTATGTTACTGAAATTATTGCGCTTGGAATGGGGAAGATTTTTCCGTACTCATCAAACTTGTTATTGTATCCTTTCATTAATGTGCTTATACTGTCAGTAAGTCAGTTGATGAGGAATATTGGGAGTTTGTTCGGACAACTCGTTTAATTGTATCCAGATAGACATAAACATTTATTGTATGTATGAACACCAAATGCGAGACTCGAAAATATGTTGCATTTATGTCACTCATTTCAACGTAGATCCTACTTTTACGAGTTCAGTTAACGGACGATTGTGATCTCTTTTTTTTTTTTTTGATAACTCAGGATTCAGGTTTGGCTCGACTATATAGAATTTATGAGCTATCCACTCAAATTCACAGATAGGTAAATTCGGATTTGATCTTAGATAGTATTAGAGGTATCTGTTCTAATGGATGGACCTTCATTTAGGAGGATTGTGAACTTTGATTGTATTTGGTGTACTTTGCTATTCTACAGCGAGCCTCCCACAATATATGGAATGAAATTATCCAAGGAAGGACAGTGAACAATTACTATCAGCATCTTCAACCTGATGCTTGGAAAAACAATAAAAAGGACCACAACTAAGACTTTGTTTTATATAAAAACAAGCTTTTCTCACGACTCGCGAGCCTCATGACTTCTTGCTTTTTCCAGTTCCTCCTGGAAAACATCGTATGCACTAAACGCCTCTACTTGAAAGCAATGGAACACTAGCTAGTAATTTCATATTACTTTCTTTTAAACATCAAAAACCATCTATGATTTATTATCATCAATTGCTTAGTTGTAATCCATTGTCAAACTATTAATGCAAATACTAAGTAATGCCTATTTGAGAAAAGGACTTGAAAGGATATAACAATGTATAGATAATTAGTTGGTAGTATCGTATATGTATGCCTCTCTCTGAGAATCTTTCCTGAGCAAGAGAGTGGAGAGATCGGATAAACTAAAAGGTAAGCGTAATGTGAGAGTATGTGCATTAAATAGTACGCAGCGGTTCATTGATTTATTAATAAAATTACTTTGTTATTCGACAATAAGAACAAAAGGGAAAATCTATGACTTGCACGTTAGAAGGAATCTATAACTTTGTGAGTCCAATATCTTATCTAATTTTATAGTATTTTATTGTATCACATGAATCTCAATCATTTATTTACACGAGTCTTATGTGGGTCTCGCATAAATGAACGCGAATCTCATATAAATAAATAGTTAAAATTTATGAAATAAAATAAGACACCATAAAATTAGACAAAGAATCGTGTCCCTAACTTCACTCCATATGATGAAAAGTAAAGAAAAAGTTGAAAGGGAACGGCGTTTGAGAAAAGTATATACACATAAGGAATAATGCATCTTCAAATTGAGTTTGGAAGGAAATGTCATTGGTGGACTTACTGCTCCTCTATAAAGACAAATTAGCAAAACCAGAAATTTGACTCCATTAAAGATATTTCCTTCCTTTTTTTTTTTTTTTTGGTTTGTTCTCACTCTCATAGGTCAAGTTCTTGTTGGCCATCCTCAGGCACGTGCAACCTACCAATGAATTGGCCTCATTAGGAGTCACCCTTACCCCGCGGTCCTCACGTCAAGCGCCGTGCAGCGAGCGGCACCCATGGCACGAATGAGTCCCCCAACCCAAACGTGTCACTCGGTGAACGGCCCGCCCGCACATGACTTCTACCGAACTACCATGTGCAGTTCCCGCAACAGGACAATGGCAACCCAATTGGCTTACACCTTCGGCTTTGGTGTTGAAGCCCCAACCCAACCCCACCTCCTCCGGATATAAATATTATTAATATCAATGAATAACATAATTCGGATACCGAGGCATTAAAAAGTGCTTCTAGCAAGAGTTCACATTTTCTGTTTATTATTATAGTGTTTTATTATGTCAAATGAATCTCAACTATTTATTTATATAGATTCTATGTAGATCCCGCGTGAGTCCAGCGTAGATCCCATAAAATAAATAGTTAAGATTTCATGAGACAGAATAAAACAGGATAATATTGGACAGAAAATTTTATACCTCAAGCTTCTCTCTAGCATTGAGAGGACACGTGGCACCGTCTAATTATTACGCTCCTTCTTTTTCCCTATTTTATATAAATACGACAGGTAAAGTCGTTACCCGTTAGGAAGGTAAAAAAGAAGGAACTGGTCTCCACTTTATCTGACCATTCTTCAAAGTTTATTCCCCTTAATTACTATATTGCCCCTACAATGCGGCTGCTTAACATGGCTATCTACCCACTATAGTTCTAGATGAACAGTTGAACACTGCTTTTCGGTTTCTCGTGTTCGTGGCCTGCACATGAATCAATAAACTACCAAAAACTGCAACAAAACAAGTACCTTTTCATTTTTTTTTAATTTCGGCGGTTCGTAAAGAGCTGTGGCTAACCATGTTATCAAATTTTAAATATGAACCCTAACGATCTAAACACTTTATAATTGTAATACCAGAGGGACTAGTGCTTGTTATTCATTATTATATATAATAGTTAACGTCAATATTCATCTTCGAATAAATAAGCATCCTATATATTTTACGTGTAGGTTATAACTACTTAACCTCTATTTCGAAAGTCTGTCTTCCTATAGTATAGCTAAGGATTTAGTTGGACAAAGCGTCAAAATATAGAGTCATATCTAAAAACGCGTAAACCTAGCCTATTCCCAAAGTGCCAAAGGGTTTGAGTTTCAACGGAGAAGCTCGTTGAAGATTAATGGCAAGTTAAGTTTCAGGTTACTTGCAGGGGAAGTTTTTTCTTGTATTTCTTAGGGATGGTAACTAAGAGACTAGACGACAACTAAGGAATAATATCACAAGCTAACTTAGAAACACCTCAAATTATTCAATTAGCAGCTACATACAATGTATTCAGAATCGAAAAAGACAAAATTCTAGTACTGTTCTTTTGGAAGCCTTGTTTCATTCTGACGGAATAAACTTGAAGCATGTGACATAAACTAGTCTGAAGAAGCAATACGACAATTGCATGTTACAGAGAGGAAGCGTTGTTAAGGCGTGAAGGAGTGTAGAAACTAGAAAGCTGTTGTCGGGAATGTGATAAGAAGTCAAGATTCATACCTCATCCATGTTCATTGGTCTGTGTCAGAACGAGGTTTAATCAGATTGTGAGTAGTTTTTATTGGTTCGTTCTTGGACCTTGCAGTCTTCAACTTTTTGTTGTTATTCCCCACATGTGGATTCGCACCATGTGCATGTTAAAGATCAACAAAATAATGCTTGTCTTTCTCTATTTTTCCCCCCCTCTGTAAATGTCTTATAAAAACTATCCAGAGAATTCAGAACTTGTTACATAGTCAATTTAAATATTAATCTTTACTTTCCTTAGTAAACTATATTAATAAAATATTAAAAATCGCTTTTCAAACCACATTATTAAAATTCAGACTTTTGTTTAGTTTGACGGAACGGTGCCACTATTTGGAGAGTATGTATTTTAGTTACTGATGTCATGATCTCTTTTCAGATCCGATGAAAAAAAAGCGGCGGAATAATATTTTGAAAAGCTAAATGAAAATATGTAGGAATTCATAAAATAATGTAGCTCAATTGATCATCGGCAAGATTAACTTGGGACAAGAATTAGGATTCGAATCCCGACAACGGGAGGAGTGGGCCGCCTTGTTGAGAAGCTGGCTGAGATTAGACCGTAATTTACCTCCTCATTATTCTGTTGGGCCGGAGTGTGGGGCGCTTGGGGTGGGCGATTCCACCTTATTAGGACTAGGATAAGGTGTTCTGCTTCCCTTAAATAATTTTAATATTATTTTATTAAGTCTTTGCTTAATTGGATTTATATCAACAAAGCTTTTATTAATATTTTTTCTGTAGATCTTTTTTAAAAGAACTTTTCTAAGAAACCAGTTGATTATTTAATTGTTATTTAAAAAGAATTTTTAAAAAAAGCTTCATACATGAGATTATTTGGCAATATAAAAATAAAAAGTATTTTAATTTTAACTATATTTTATTTTGTAATAAAATTATTTATGCATATAAAATTATTTAAAGTATATTAAACAATATGTAAAAACAAAAATTAATTATTATATATTTTAATGAAAATATATATAATGAAATCTTTACGTGGATTATAACATAAATAAAACTAATATAAAATAAATATTAAAATATATAAAAAGTCAAATAAATGTTCTTTGTAATATAAGAAGATTTGCAATAAATTAGAGAAGATGAGTTTGTAAGATAAATGTGAAGATGAGTTTGTGGATATTGTGGAATTATATGTAAAATATAAGGACAAAAGAGGTTAAAAATAACTTTACCTAAAAATTATCTTAGAAATTTTTGGAAAAGTTTCAAATTTGAGTTTCTTAAAAATTGTATTTTAATTGCCAAAAGTTATATCTATTTAAAACTATTTTTTATTGTACAGTCAAACATCTATTTTCTTTATAGTGAAGAAAAGTATTTATTGACCTCTCAAAAGTTCATCTAAACAGACACTAAATCTTATCTATATTTTATTAAAATTTTAAAAAGAATTAAAATCTGTTTAAATTTATAAAAAAAAATCAGTAACATTTTTTTTTTTTGAATCGGTGACCAGATTACAGCTTTAATCGAGGAAGTATGAATTTGGTCTCATTTTCTTCAAAACAGCTGTAAGACTTGGTTTCAAAAATCTAAAAGGGTCAAGAATGAAGGACTTGTGTGGATTTTGGAAATAACCAATATAATCACAAACTATTAAAACCAATTAAATGCGTTCTAAGATTTGAGTCAGCATGCTTATCCTACGAATCTTATTCACACCGCCAAAGCCAGCCGTGTTAATCACGGTCGTTGGAGACCATTCTGATCTCCGTTGCTTGCAGTTGTACAAGAAAACCGTCTCCATCATTGACCCCAGGAGGCCGCCGGAGGGAAGTTTAGAGTTTGGTGCGAAAGAAGGGGCAATTATGAATCTTTAGACACAAAACCGCGTGAAAGGAGAGCATTATAGGGAGACAGCCGTTTTGGCTTTGGTTTTGGATGGCAATTAATTATATATTATCTTTAATAAAACAAAAATGAATACAGAGCTTGATTTTAGTCCTTGACCATATAGAGAAGGAAACATTTACTTATATACAGACCACAAGCCTAAATAAATGGAGGAGAAAGGAGGGAAATCAGGTTTATTTATTTATTTAAAGTTGAGAGACAGACAAGGGTCCAGAAAGAGTGGGCACTGGGCAGGGGTTAGAGGAAGTTTGAGATTTTTTTTTTTAATTATTTGATTGCTCTTGTTGGAGTGTATTTTTGGGTTTAGAAATTTTTTTTTTTTTTGGGTGCGGATTGGTCGTTTATGAGGAAGCCAACTTTCAGTCTTTTGTCATCATGTGTCTCCTGGTTCTATATATGACTTACTTGTCACCTTTGTCCACCTCCCCCTAAGTACTTTGCTTTTACTTTTTCTGGTTTCTACTCATTTTCGGTTCTTGTGAGGAAGAGAAAGAAGCAAAATGGAGGTCTTGGGTTCTATGTGGAATTATGAAGAGGTCATCTATCTCTTTGCCAATCTTCTCATTTCTTAAGTCTTGTTTCTGTGGCATTAAAGATTCCAACTTTAATTCCAATTCTGTGTTAGGTGGTCTTTAACTTTGTTTTTATGAGCCATTTTAAGGTGTTCATGGCTTTTCTTCCTCCCAACAATTATCAGTTCATTTACCATAGAAGTTGTAACCTTTTAAAAGTCTGCTTTGCAGTTCAATTCGTCTCTGCTCTTGCTTCCTTTTCAGGTCCATTTTATATAAGAAAACAAAACTTCCTGGAAATTTTGATTATCTGTTCTCATTATTTGATAGTTGAAATTCCTTGTATGGAGCATTGTCTTGGCGGGGATCTGTTTTGGTTTCTTCTCTTAACAGGGAAGAATGAGGGTAATTCTATCTCTTTCATAGATGTATTGTTTCTTCTGCACAACTTGAACCGAAATAATACCAAACAACTCAAATTAGTTATCTGTTTGTGCTGGAGAATATGTACTTCTCTGTCCCTCCATTCCACAAGTTGCGGCGACCTATAAGTTCAACTTAACTGTTGAAGTTAGGCTTGTTTGACTATGTCTTTTTTCTTCCTTCTACAGTTTTCATAATTTTGGAAAGAATCACTATTGACTTGAAGGACTTTAAAATTTACATGGGTCCTGGCTCAGACAACACCTTTTCTCCCATCTTTGGATTTGTTCTGCCAACTGGATGTAATTGCAGCTCTTGTTCTTTGCAATTGGGGTTCTATATCATGACTATATAACACCATCTGGTGATTGTCTCCTCAGTAGCAGTAGTGATGATGTTCTCTAATCGTTTATGGAACTCTTAACCCTTTTTCTTTTGTTTTGTTTAAGCTTATGTTACAACTGTTCAAGTGCTGAATCTGTTCTTTCTTTGAAGTTTCCCTTTCAAGTGAAACCAATCTGAAAATTTTTTATCTTGCTTTGAGTTGGCAGAGTGTTGATCTGTTGAAGCAAAAGCTTATGTGCACAACCATGGAGCTAGAGTCGCTGAAGGTTGAAGCAGATGAAGAAATGAGAAAGCACAAGGAAGATATGACAGAACTAATAAACCTGCTAAAGTTGGCTTACCAAGAAAGGGATGAGGCTAAAGACCAACTGCAAAAACTTGTTAACAAGCTAATGCCTTCAAGCCCTACTGATTTAGGCCCTCTGGTTCCTCACGGACAACCAGAAAGTCCCTTTGTTATGACCACAAAAGCCAACTCCAGCATAACTGAATCTAGTAGTTTATCTGATACACACAACCACCAATCTCATGGCTCTTCGCCTGTGGATTCCTTCTTTGATACTGTTAGCTCGCCTGATTTCTCGAGCATTAACATGGCGGATTCAAGTCAACTGGGGTTTGCTAATAACACTTCTGTTCGGCAGTACACCGGCGCTATGTCCACAGGCGTAATTGGTCCAGCGGCGGTTAAAATTGATCCAACCGATGCTCTAATGGATAATCTTGTCAAGGGAAAAGCACTGCCACAAAAGGGAAAACTTTTAGAGGCAGTGATGGAGTCAGCGCCTCTTCTCCAGACACTGCTTCTTGCAGGGCCACTTCCTAGGTGGAGAAATCCTCCTCCATTGCAGCCTTTCAAGATTGAACCTGTTTTGATTAAAGATTGTGAGGCTGCTCATCAAAAGCCAGCTGCAATTGCAAGTATTATTCCTCACAAACAAATTTCTCAATCCTGCGTGGAGATGTCTCGTGTATCTTCACAAACGTGTTCTGCTTCCATGCTCAATTTTTCTTCCGGTGCTGCAGGCAATGGATGGATTCTAAATTGTGGTGTCATCAACCAAATTGCGGCTGGCAAGCGGCAGAGATTGCAATGAGATTTTGATATCTCCCTTTTTTCTTGTTTTAGAATCTGATTGCAGTTGTTGGTGTAAATGGTATACCTGGCTTTTCTGGGTTTGAATGACACAGCTTAGTTAATTTTGTTTGTTTGCTTACTTGTATATGGGAAACGCTCTCTGCTCTGATCTGGTTAAAACCAGCTCTATTCACTTACTGAATGAGTTGATAGATTAGGATTAGCTCCTTAAATGAAGAATAAACTGTTAAAAAGAAGTGCAATCCTTTTCTCTTCCTCTTCAGTGAATGGAATTATCCTATAAGGTCCTGCCACAACAGAATCCTATGATGTTGCTTGCTTAATTGTTTCAGAACTTGGTGGAATTGCTTGTGTAACCACTAAACCTTATGACTAATTGGCGCCAATGGTGCTGCAAAAACAAACTAATGGAAAGACAAGGACTGAGTCAACATTATATTGGTTCACAGCCACCTTAACTTTTTCAAGCAATCTGGTTCATGAGGGCCCTCCGAGCGAGTTCATCTCACAAAACAATCCATGCCAATCTGACATCAACCATGGACTGTACTCCAACATTACGCAATCTCTCCCTATCACCATCTCCAAGAACAAGAACGAGAAAGAGTTCAAACCCAGGAATAACGAATGGTCGGTTTGCTTGAATGAATACGAAGAAGGTGAATCACTGAAGCATCTATCGCGCTGCAGTCATATGTTTCATGCCGCTTGTATTGATTCTTGGTTCAAATATCACTTATATTGTCCTCTCTGCAGATCACAGATTTTCAATCTCACTTGTCATGATCACAGTTATAGTAGTGTTGTTAATCCTGGCAATTCGACATTCAGAGTTTTTCTTATTTCTATTACGTCAAAGAGAGAGTACCTTGTATATTGCAAACTTCCACTCGTTTACTGACCTGTGCTATTTGTTTTTAGTTAGATTCTTTGCCCATCTGTAAGTATACTATGTGTGCTTAGTTTTCCAGATAACTGGAGAACTTCAACATAAATCACATACAAATTCCTGAATCAAAAAAAGGAAGAAAGAGTTTCAGGTGTGGCCCTATGCATGTTCTAGTCAACTTGCAGATAACAGATTGAATTGAACAACATAATATGATGTCAACAGAGTGTTATGATCAGTGAACTCACATTGAAGAGAGAAATCTCCTTCTTTGGTTATTTAGACTGCAAGCCAGTAAAACATTTCAAGAAACGGCAAAGAATTTGGTTAACTTCACATGTTTTTACACACTAAATTGAATGGTAAAAGTATTAGAAATGCTTGAATTAGAAAACATATTTATAGTTCCTAAGATTATTGAATTACCATTGACAAAAATTTAGAATTGGAAGATGTTGGCCTAACTTTCTTTTCTTTTTTTTTCCCCTCTCTCACTATTTTAAAGTCATATTATAGATTGTGTTAACCAATACTTTATAAGTGACTCATATAGGCTTATGAGATGGTAAAAGAGAATTAATCTTATTAGTCAATGAATCAAAATAGTCTTACATGATAACTACATCCCACTCAAAAAACCTGCTAAGAAGATGAAGTCCAATCTAAGATCCTAAATGTTACCATGGACCTATAGGTCTGTATTGACTCAATAGTAAAATATAATTGTACTTCACATAGAAAAATTCATACGTTTTCCTAAATGAGAAAAACTAGATACGATTTTTAACAATTTCATTGAAAGTATTTTGAAAATCACTCAGTTGGTTCAAATAATAAATTTAATAAGTTTGTGCACAATTTTGAAAAACATCTCAACATAAAGAACTTAATTAAATGAACCATCTATATTAGACCATGGTAATTAATTTTTCATAATCAACATACAATTCTCTACATTCATAAGCATAAATAATTAACTAATTGAACCCTTTGATGTAGTTCTAGAGTAGTGTGACTTGAATTATAATCTTTCTGCTCCACCTTAGCTCCCCTAGAAATGTGTTAGAAGATTTCAAAACAATTGTAGATAGGAGGTTAGGCCACAAATTTGAGGCTAGAATCTTAGCCTCCCATTAGCTATTATGACCATCTTAGTATGGAAACTAAAAAGGCTTAATAGTCCTATGAAACTTCTAATGGTTTTTTATAATTATATTAACCTAGTAAGGCCATAAATATTTGGCCTTTTAGAGCTTTGTTTTCTTAAGAAGAATTGGAATGTAATCATAAACCATATGAACCACCATTATGGGATGATAGTGGTTGCTTTTGATCCCTCCAAATTTTATATTCTTAGTTACTTCTCCAATGACCAATACATTCACTTGCATATTCAGCTCATCAATGATGGTTCCCTCTATCTTTTATTTATTCTTGAAAATTTTCATTTTAAAGATCAATTTTATGGAATGACTTAAAAACATTGTAAAGTTCATTTCAAAAAGCTTAGCTATTCTTAAGGGACTTTAACAACATCACTCTAGCCTCAAAAGCTAATCAAGTTTGAAGCTTAAGTAAGCTTTTCCCAAAGCTCAGATCTTAGCTAACCAACATTTAGCTAACTGATTTAAAACAAAAGGGATGTTTTTTCACATAGAGTAATTGTAGGAGGGAGAATGGTTACCAAGGAAGAAATTAGATAAAGCCATGGTCAATTTTAAATAGCTTCTGAAATTCTAAAATAATAAAGCATTCTTTAATAGTTGTCTTGGATCTGACCACTCTTTTGTAGAAGTTCATAACCTACTTCTTTCTCTAAGAAGGAATACCCTATATAGATTCTTTAGTTTCTTGTATGACATTTAAGGTTTTTAGGATGCAGTGTCTAAAGGAATGAATCTTGAGGTTTCAAGCTTTATAAAAGAATAAAGAGTGTTAATGGGGAGATCAAAATTCTCAACTTAAAATCACTCTCTAGCTTTGTTTATAGCCTCGAAAGGACTAGGAATCTTCTTTAATCTTATCAAAATGCTTCCTATGAGGGTGAGCCTTATTGTAATACTTTTTACAAGATTATAATTAAGTTGATAGTACCAAGACTTAAACTAATTCTCCCTTCTTTGATCAATCCTTCACAATTATCCTTTATAAAGGGTAGGAGCATATAAGACAACATCCTTCTTTCTCATAAATTTATGAAAATCTACCACTTTGAAGTTTTTGGCAAGACTTGTATATGAAATTAGATATACTCAAAGCTTTTGACAACTTTTGAAACTTCATCCTGAATTATTGAAAGCTTTCAGGCTTCCTTATTAATTTGTCACATGGATATCTCAAAGCATGACTAATCCCTCATATAGTGTCTTAATTAATAGTGAAACCACTAAATTGATCAAGGAGGACAGGGGAATAAGGCAAGTAGACCTCATTTTCACTTATTTCTTCATAATTTTAATTGAAGTACTTACTAGATTGGTGCAGAGAAACATTAGATTAGAAAGAGAGTTCAGTTACCACATGAAATGTGAGCAGATGAGACTTTTCAAACTAACCTTGGTAAAATGATCTTCTTCTATTTTATGGAGATAATGCAAGTTATGTGTTCTACCTTATAAATTCCTTTTATTCATTTAGCAAACTGTTGGGTTTAAGAATCAACAAGGATAAGAGTTTCATAATATTTCCCAAAGATGTCTCTAACCAAGCTCCTACTCTTACTAGATTATCAAGTCAAATAATCAAATATCCCCCTTTTATTCACCTTAAAATTCCCCTAACTTTTAGGATAATCTCCTTTTAAGATTTATAACCATTATTTAATATGATAACAAAGAGAACTAAGAACTCGTGCAATAAGTATCTAAGCTATGTAGGTAGATTGCAACTAATCGTATCAATTTTCAACAATCTCTCACCTATTGAACCTCCAATCTAATGCTTCTAAGGAAGCTTTATAGGGATTGAGAGAAACTACTAAGGAACATCCTATGGTTAGGATATGGTCACCAAAAACCTCATGCCAAGCTTGATTCGAATATTATCTGCTTGCTAAAAAATTATGGTGGTCTAGGCATATAATCAATCTCGATTATGAACATGGTTATACTCTTAAAAAGGGTATGGAAAATCCTTATTGGTAAGGAATCTTTAAGTATTATATGGATCAATGGTCATTATCTAGAGGGAAATTTTTTTTGGATATTAAATCTCGACAAATAGCATTTTGAGTATACACCAGCTATTGAAACTTAGAAGCAAGCTCTAATGTTCAATTAAAATGAAATTTGGTAATGGAAACTGTAGCACCTCACTTTTGCAAGACACGTACCTAACATCTTGAGTGATATTCGAGTCCGTGCCCTACTAGGATGATGTGCTAACATACTCATTCAAATACTCAGACACTCGAAACTTAGTACAATATTTTAAAAAAAATATCACATGCATCGCAAAAATCAGTATTCAAATTCAGGCCCATACTTTATTTCATAAATATTTTCATTTACAAGAGCTACCAATATTTTTCAAATCATCAATATTTCATTAATCACTAGGGCCCATTTCAGATACAAAATACTCACAATCATAATGTCATTACAATATAAATGCATTCTCATACACATTATACAATAATTTCATAATACATTCCTTAATACAAAAATTAATGAAAAATTCTATGAAGACGCGAACTGATCATGACCTCTATCTTTTATTGGAGATACTTAGCAATAGCCAAAGCATTATTCATTTTGCAAAGAATCATAATTCTTTTCATTTCCAAACCAAGCATTTTGACTTAAAATATCACTATATTTAGACTACCATAGCAAGTGGTAAAGTGATATTGGTCAAGGTGAGTACTTTTAAATCCAAGTTGATATGTTGACAAACGCTTACTTATATCAAGATTGAGCATTACTTACACTTGGTTGGAGTTTGTTTCCATTTAGGACAATTTGGGGTTGGAAGAATTTGTTTAGTCAACTATTGTTGCATTTGAGTCAAATGTTTATCAAGATGGAGATTTATTAACTTATGGCATACATTTGACTTTAGCTTTTGGTGATTATTTAATGGATTGATGATGTATTCATCTGTATCTAGTACTTATAAGGTTTAACAACTATAGAATAAAATGTTTACTAGGTCTGGGTGCAAAGCGGTTATGTCGCTCCTCTTTGTATCATATATAAAAACTTGTAATATTTCTTTGTTCAGCAGTTTTGGGTTTTTCCTAAGGCTCATAGTTTTTACCCTTTACAAAAAAAGGGTTTTCCATGTAAAAATTGTTAAGCTTTTACTTTCGAGTCTTGTATTGATTAATCCAACCAAACAAAACAAAGTGAAGTTAGTTATAACAAAAACGTACTATTGTTCACAATCAGTTCTTAAATTCATTTTGCTTCTTATCTAATTGATTATCAAATAAAGTCGTATAATTTATGAAACAATATAATACTTCAAATTTATGTGAAATCAAATTAATATTGCCATACCGATTATAATCATCAATAAAGATGATGACATAAGTACCCTTATGTGTTACCTTCATATTCATTGGGGTAGAAATGTCTATATGAATTAATTTCCATGATTTAATAGTTGTTTTCTTTATTAAATGGTTTTCATGCCATTTTGATAAACAACATTTATAAGTAGATAATTATAAGCTATTTAGGTTTGGTAAAGACCTTCCTTGATTAATAGATTTATTTAATCTTGTCTAATGTGACAAAGTCTAGCTTGTAACAAATTAGCATCAATATTACAAGGAATAGATGATGTAAATAAAGGAAAACTAATTTTACTTGTCCTATAAAGAACATCTAATACCATAAAAATCACCAAACATAAAACCATTATATCATTATTCCAAAAAAATATTCAGTTGACTATTATGAATTTTAATTTATGATCCAAGGCTAACTAAATTCATAAATGGCATAATATTTCACCTAGTTTTGGAAGCAAAAAGTACATAATTTAGGATAAAGATTCGACCACTGTATATGACTAACTTGGGGTGCTTATGCCTTGGACTTTAATCTTGTAGTTGTCTTTTATATGTATCTACCTAGTCCATAAGAAAATCATTGAAATTCTACAAAGGTGTCTCTCTCCTTTAATATATATGGTTTCTTTATCTTAAGCGTACAATCCATGAAAGATGTAATTTAGTTGAAAAAAATAGAGAACATACAATATACTCATATGTATCTTATGGTTATATTGACTAACAATAATCATGAGCAAAGTGAACTTTCATGCCAAAATTGTAATATAAATACTTTCAGTTTTTCTTTTTGGAAGGACTTTTTTTCTTTTCCATATTGGTTAGTCTTAGCTTTACTAAAATCTTGAGAGTTATGGTAACCTTTGTTGCCTCCTTTCCATTAAGAACCACTATAATGCTTTCTTTTCTTATTTTTAACTTCTTGTGAGCCAAACTTAGGCCTATGCAACTTATTCTATGGTTTGAAAGTTTCAAGATATTTTTTTATAGTAATATGTACCTCATGACATTCTTCATCATCTTAAAATTATAATTATAGGTAAGATGCATCTACATATGCTTCCATCTATGAGACTAAGATCATATCGCAACTTATGTTTATTGTTCATTTGATATGATACAACCAACATTGCTTAATTAAATGCCTCTACATTGAATGATATCTATTTTCTTTTGGTTGTAACATTGCTTAATTAAATGCCTCTACATTGAATGATATCTATTTTCTTTTTGTCATCAATCTTAATAGGAATCGACCTCTACTAAAGCATATTGTCAAAGAATATGACTTTTTTTTTACCTTCTAAACTCTCACTTGAGTTCATCATCTATACTATTCAATAATGCAAGTCAAGCTACAAAGTTCTTCTTTTTCTACAATTCATGTCTCATGATTTTCTTATGTTTAGTTACAGTGGCTTCCTTAGGAACTACCATGATTTTATTAAGTGGCTTAAGAGCCTCTTAATCTTCTAATACATATTGTATTTTCATATTTAAATCACATAATTATAGTTATGCAATTTTCACCTTTATTGAGTTTTGTAACAATATTCCTAGTAGTAGCCATTTTACTAAATTTGTAGTTTCTACAATGATACATTTATTAATTAGATTATTCTCATATCTAATTGAATTGAAGTAACTTTACAATAAAATTTTTAGTTATTTTCTTAATTATCTATGAAATAGAAAGTTCTTTAAGTTTTAATCATCATCCATATTAGAACTATCAACAATTACCTATCTTATTTAGACCTATTTATTCACAATATCCCAAACATAATATACAACTCATATATGAAATAGTTAAGAATTACAATTGCATTGAATTGAGCAAATACCTTCCAAAATTTTGATAATGATACTAGCAAAGTAATAATTACACTTAAAAAACTTATGTTTGTACCCCACCATTTAAAGAAATGTATTGAATATGAAAAGTACATATCCTAAACATCATAACATGGAATAATCCTTGAAGAATCCAATTGTAAGTCATTTTGAAACAAGCTCCTAAACAATTATCTTCTTCTATATTTTACTAAGAAAAGTCACACCATTATAAAAGATAGTTCTTAATAATTAGTATTCCATATTCCCATTAATAACTCCCTCTGTAGATGAAATAGTGTCTTATGAAGCTGGACATGTTTAAGTGTAACCGATCCATTGATATTTCTATTTTTCAGTAACACACCCATCCTTGAATATTAAGAACAAAAAGTAATCACGTTATAAGCACAAGGAACAAGGTTTATAAATGTTAGCACAAACACTAGCTATGTTGGAAATTCTCTGTAATTATACCACCAACTTTTTGTGGTTTACGTTTGAAGAATCAATACAGGGTGTGCTGCTGCTTCTATCTTTTGAATGTATAAGTTGATTTCTCACTCAGTATCTGATAAATCTGTGTTATTGGATGATGGTCTTTGTATATCAGAACCATAAATATGACCCATTTTGGTACGTTTTGTTTCCAAGTATCTCTTGTTTTCCTCTGTAATTGGTGTCAAAACCGGAACCCTTCCAATCACAGCCAATCCGTATCCCTTCAGCCCTGTGAACTTGGCAGGATTGTTAGTCATTAATCGCATGGTTCGCACCCCTATGTCTCTCAGCATCTGTTTGCATCAAAGTTACCAGGAAATAAGCAGTGTTAAGCTCACGTTAACCATGAACAATAAGGAGGAAATTGCAAACGGACCTGAGCGCCAATGCCGTATTCACGAGCATCAACAGCTAAACCAAGTTCAATATTAGCCTGGACGGTGTCGTGACCTTGATCCTGCAAATTGTAGGCTCGAAGTTTGTGACCGAGGCCAATCCCTCTTCCTTCATGACCTCGAAGATAAACAACTACGCCTCTACCTGCATTTTCAATTAACTGCATTGCCAAATCCAATTGGTTTCCGCAGTCGCACCTGGCTGATCCAAATATATCTCCAGTTAAACACTCTGAGTGAACTCTAACTAATACATCTTGTCCATGTCCAATATTTCCCTGCATAAAATTGTATTCAGAAGTGAGCCTTAGTTAGATTAGAAGTTATCTGGTTGAACTTTGAGAGGGGGAAAAAGAAAAGGCCGAAGATCTAATACTTCACCTTCACAACAGCTATGTGTTCTGTACCATCTAGCTTGGACTTATAACAGTAGGCTTGGAGCAGACCCCATTTAGTAGGCAGTCGAGAAATGCTTGTTCTTTCCACCAAATTCTCCCTCTTTCTCCGGTATCTGTGGAGTGATATACACAGAATCATCAAAGGATAAATCATTAATGAGGAGTTCCTGAATTGTCAGTCCATTACAATCCTTATTCTAGTTTCTATTACATGTTCAACCTGATTAAATCAGTTATTGAGACAACTGGTATGCTGTTCTCCAACGCCAATTTTCTTGAAGTGATCAAAGATGCCGTGGAGCCATCTTCAGGATCGACGATTGCAGAAAGAACAGAAACTGGCCTCAAACCAGCCAGCATCATCAAATCTAACGATGCCTCAGTGTGACCAGCTCTCCTCAATACCCCACCATTCCTATACTTGAGTGGGAACACATGGCCTGGCCTTCTAAAATCTTCTGGCTTGGAATCAGGGGCTGAAAGAGCGAGAACAGTCTGTGCCCTGTCTGATGCTGATACCCCAGTAGATGTCCCAAACTTTGCATCCTGTAAGAAAATGGATAAGGATGTAGAATTCCAAAACTGAGCAGGAATATTTACACCAGAACTTCGAACGTACCACAGTGACTGTAAATGTTGGTGCAGAAGAATCATCTTCTTCGGTCTCTGGTGACGTCAGAGGAAGCTTCAGTCTTTGAAGATCATCCTCTTTCATGCCCACCGACACAATCCCTGACCCATGTTTAACCATAAACGCCACGTGCTTGGCACTTGTAAGAGAAGCTGCCATGATCAAGTTCCCTTCAACATCCCCGTTTTCATCGTCTACAACAATCACAAACTGAAACATATTGGTGTTATTATGCGTAAAATTAGCTCATCATGCTCGGACTAAATGAGTACGATCCTCCAAACTTAAAAGAAGAAAGACGAGTTTTAGTTGATAAACTTATGAACACAACCCAACCGCTAAAATAAATAGAAGAGAAGAGAGTGACCTTCCCCTGGCGTAATATACAGAGTGCCTGTTCAATGGAAGAATAGCCTTTAGTTGGGCAATCAGGATCGCCCTCGGCATCGCTAACGAAGAAATCAATGGTTTCGGAAGTTATTTCAGCATCAAGTGTTCCAAATGGTAATGAAACATGGCGATCCGAAAACATGTTATCTTCAAGAGACGCGTCATCAGAAAGGTTTCCAGGTCCAGTTCTAGGTCTAGTGAGTCCAATAGCCCAAGAAGTTGGACATATGAATCCATGCCTGCAGAATTGAACAGGTGGAGGATGTGTGCGAAGTTGAATGTTGTCTGTGAAGCATCTGTATGCTAATGAGTTGGTGAAGATGTTAGAAAAGGACAATGAATGGCATAAGATGGAATCCATAATTGAGAGCAAACAGCTGAAGAAAAATCAAGATGTCGAGTTCAGTTTGGAGGCAAAACCCAGCCTCTAGTTCACCGGCTTTGTTTGAATTATCCACAAGTTTTAGAGAACGTAGACACCACATGTATGTATCTGTAGTTGTATCTGTCTGTATGTGTGAGTGTCCACCCGCTTTAGCAATTCCATTTGACCACAACAACTTGAAAGTTTTTAAGTTGATATTTTCGTCGTTAACCGATGAATGAAGAGAGAGAGAGAGAGAGAGGAGCAATTTGCGTTTCATATATTGCTAAAAAAAACACAGGACAAACTACGTATATCTAACGGAATCTGCAGTAAAATACTTACAGAGGTATGCGTGTGTGTCCTGTCTGTTGAAGCGGTTAGACAAGGAGGATATGCTGTTATGATTTCATCAGAGCCCATCCGTGATGCTGGCCCAAGGAATGACCCAACAGTTAGGGCCGTTCTTATAATTTTATAGGCCCTGGGTGAAATTTAAAAACAAGGCCCCAATAAATCGACAATATACTTAAGTTTACATATTTGTATGAAACATAAATGACTCAATTTATAAATTTACATAACTAACTAAATATTAAATGATCATAACACTAACAAATACACAGAGGATCTGATTTGTGAAAAACAATTTCTCATTGCATTTCTAGATGCAAAATCATTAATAATATTATCAAGATCAATATTGTCCAACATATCCTTCTCAATACATAACATAGCTAAACCATTCAACCTTTCTTGTGACATTGATGATCTCAAGTAAGTTTTCAATAATTTTAACTTTGAAAACTTCTGCCGGTGATGCTACGATCACAGGTATAGTCGATAAAATTCGATAAGCAATTGAAACATTTGGATAACAATCTACGACTTGAACAAATTCTAATATTTCAATGATGACATTAACTCATTTAGCAAAGTCATTTGCAATACTTTTAATTCGGAAAAAGATCATCTAAATCTACATCAGACATATTATCATGAGAAAAGTCGTCGTAAAATTAGTACAACATTCTCTTAATTCGTTATCATCTAATGACCTCAACTTATTTGAATCAAATAAAAATCAAAAATATGATCAAATGTCGTTAATTGTTCAAATCTATTCTTTAACGAAGAAATTGTCATATCACAATAACTAGAAAGTAATTAACCCCGAAAGAATCCTCGGTGATTGTATTTCTTCATTATGGTTAATTTCATCAAATTGTGATTTCTAATAACACAACGTTTAGTTGGAAATATAGGCTCTATATTCATCTCAAGCCTTAAGATTTTTGACAATATTCATACTAGAGCTAAACCCTTCATCTCTATATTTCTCAAAAAATACCATCACACCTTCTAATTGCTTTATGGTAGCATTAATGCACATAGATTTAGATTGCAACTTTTTACTCACCATGTTAATAGCGAATAAAATATCATACCAAATAACCATACCAAGTAAAAACTCAAAACTCTCAAGTACACTAATCAAGCTTTCTACTTCACTCTTTGACTTGGCATCATCACAAGATCTAGATAATTCCATTAAAGCCAATCTTATTTGAGGAGCTTGAAATCTAATACCTTTAACACTTTTTATTCGACTCTCCCAACGAGTGTTGGACAATGATTTTATAGTTAAGCCTAAAACATTATCAAGCAAAACTTCCACCTTTTAGGAGAACTTGAAAATAATGCATATATATGCTGCACGGCTCCAAAAAATGAAACAGCTTTAACACAAGAATGTGTCATATCACTAAGAGTAAGATTAAGATTATGACAAGCACATGGCATATATAATGGTCTTGGATTTATTTCAAGTAATCATTTTTGAACCCCTTGGTGTTTTCCCTTCATATTAGAACCATTGTCATATCCTTGACCCCTTACATTATAAACATTAAGATCAAGAGAATTAAATGCATTCAATAATTCATTGAAAAGTCCTAATCCAGATGTGTCATCTATCTTTAAGAACTCTAAAAAGTACTCCTCTATTTTTATTTTTTTATTTGACATATTCACACATCGTACTAACAAACTCATTTGTTCTTAATGACTCAAATCTGGAGTACAGTCAAGAATAATAGAAACTATGATAGAACTCCTAACGCTATGGGCCAACAGAGAAATCAACTCATTTTGAATTTTATGACTAAGATAATGATGATGAATTTCATGATTTTGAATACGTCTAACATGATCTTGCATTATCACATCAAATCCAGCAATCATCTCAATCATTCCTAAAAAATTACCATTACCATCTTGGTAAAGTTTCTCATTGGATCCTCGAAAAGCTAAATTATATTTAGCAAGATATTTCACAACAGAAACTATTCTTATCAAAACTTGTCTCCAATGTTCTTTTTCCTTTGCAATTTCTTGCTGCAAATCTTTATCAACTGTTTGATTTTTGCTTAATCTTACTCTTAATTCATTCCACGTTCTCATATTAGTCATATGCTCAATGCAATTCTCATGTTCTTTAAGTCTCTCACTAAGATGCTTCCAATCTCTAATTCCGTCATTTGCTAATCCACTTTGTTTGTTAGTAGATTTGAAAATTTTACAACAAAAACAATATACTTTATCTACATGTTTAGAATAAACCAACCATTTTTTTGTCGCTGATCTCTCCATTACTCAAATTTCTACAATAATAAGAATATGAAAAATGACGAGAGGTATTGTCTAAAGGAAACATAAGATTCAATTCTCTTACAGGCCCTTTTTCAACTAAAATATCCCTTGCTTTATTATCAAAATTATCCCAATTTCTAGGATCATAAATGTCCAATATAGGTCTCACTTGCTCAATATACTGTAAATTTTATGAAGTGGATGTATTTGGTACATGATCATCCTCACTCATATTTCTAATATCCTCGTGAATATGAATCTCATCACTTAAGTTTTCTTTATATTGTTCAAAACCACCTTCACCTAATTCCTCAGGACTCTCACTAGAGAGTCTATTCTTTTAATAAATTTATTTATTGCTCCTTTTGAGATTCTATCAAGCTGTGCTACTTGTTTTCTTTTTCCATTTTCACTACCGCACAAATGCTTTTAGGCAACATAATATAAACTAATTATAACAATTTGGATTAGAAAAGAACAAAAGCACTGTATGAAATGGAAGAAGTATGCGAGCACAATCAAACTCCAATGACTTCACAATATATCGCAAAGATATATAAATGATATTATATCGTGATACGGAAAAAAAAAAGCAAAATTTAATATCTAATATTAAAAATAAAAATAAAGAGTAAAATATATCAAAATTAGAAACTTTACCTTTAAATTATACTCGAACACGAAACAGTAATCGTAAAATTTTTTTTGCTAATTTTTGAGTTCGAGTACTTTAAATACATATATTGATGAAAATAAAGAAATTAGAAGGTAAAAATATACTAAATATTTCAAGGCTATTTATAGACCACAAACTTACCTTTACTTCAAAAAAAGAAATGTTATAACGTTAAAGATTACTTTAATAACGTTAAAGATTATTATAACGTTAAAGATTACTATAACATTAAAGTCATTAAATCACTTTAACGTTATAGTGTTGTAAATTGTTCAAGTGACACAAGCTAACGTTAAAGTCATTACTCATTAGCTGCGTCACTTCTTAGAGTTTAAAGAGGGGCCTTTGAAGGTGGGCCCCTTCTCATAAATGACATTAACGTTATAGTGTTATTAACGTTAAAGTCATTACTCATCACTGGGAAGGTGTAAACTAAAAAACAAAAAAAGTCATTAGCTTAGTTTAGAGAGGGGCCTGGGGCCCCTCTCATAATGAACCTGGCGGGTGCCCGTTGGCCCTCGCCAGACCCGCCCACCCAAGCGATGAAGGAGAAGCAACAGAATCAAATTTCCTCCAATCAGATTACAGGGATATGCATGGAAGGGCACGTCACGAGCCAAGCAGGAGTGATGTGGAATTGCACGCACACTGTGAACCTTTTATAGATCATGATAGTGTCAGAATTAGACATGATTATTCTGTTATGAAATACCAAATTTATCTCTCATCTCAAATTCTCTCTGTTTAGCTCATCTTATTTTCTCCGTATTCTTCCCTTTTTTTAAAGTTGTAATTCCTCTAAATCAATCAAATCGTTGTTGCTTGCATTATCGAATGTTGTATTGATTTACTGCAATATTAGAACATTGCATTGGTTCTTTCATTGTACTCTGTAGCAGATGGCAGAGCATAATACCAGATTCAAGGTCTTGGATGACAAGATTACGACAATCGTAGATACACAGGTGACGTTCCGTCGGGATTTTGATTCTCTAGTTTCTTCCTTTGAAGACTATAAACGTCTCCTTCATGAGGTTTTGGGTCGTTTATCTCACAAGCAGTATCATGCCGATGAGGAGAAATCAGGGGCTGGTTCGGGTGACGGTTCTCATTTTAATCCCCTTGGGCGGCACAAACTAGCACCGTTATAGCTGTCGCGGTTTGCCGACGTCAATCCCGACAGATGGGTGATGCAAGCAGATCGATATTTTGAGTTTTATCAGATTAGGGAGGAGGAACAAGTCACCATTTCTTCCTTTTATTTTGATGATTCAACAACTGATTGGTATGACTGGATGAATCGCAACCGTCAACTAGCTGGGTGGTTAACTTTTACGTCGACACTTTTACAACGGTTCCATTCTCGTGACCTTGAAGAGCCAGAAGGAATTTTGGCCAAACTATAACAAACTTCCTCAGTGGTTGAGTATCGTTCCAGATTTGAGGCCATTACTAATCGAACGATCTATTTACCACCTCAGTTTTTGGTCCATTGTGTTAGACCCCGATTTTTTTTTATGATGTCATTAAGCATGAATTGTGGTAATTATGTATTTATGCCTTAGTTTGATTTATTTTGGAGTATTAGTGGATAATCGAGTTTAATGTGGTTTTGATGAGAATTATAAGGTAAATATGTTTGAGGGCATTTTGGGAAGATTGCTTGAGGTGGAGTGTTATAAACTTGTCAAGAAGGGGTGGTTTGGTCTTTTCCTTCCCTTGAGACTTAAAAGACTTAGAAGAAATTAGAAAGAAAGGAAGAGAGGAGGAAAGAAAGAAAAGAGAAGAAGAAAAGAAGGAGAAGCCGTCGGTGGAGGAGAAAGAGAAGAGAAGAGAGATTGCGATCGTTAAGGATTTCCGACAGTTTGAAACCATTTCCAGGTAAGTTGCGCTTTGTTTAATCTTGTTATGAGGTTAAATGTAGCATAATCAGAGGATTAGGGTTTTTAGGGCAAAAATGGTTAGGAATCTTTGGGTCGTTAAGTTTATGATGGATTGGAAGCTTAGAATGGGTTAGAACTGCAGTAGAGAAATTGATCTAAGGTTTAGATTTATTGCATTTGAAAAGGGAAAGGATTGAAGTGAGAAAATGCTGGAAATCAGGTTTCGGAGTCGTTCTCCAGACCCGCACGTCGCGACGTGCGTATGAACACGCCGCGGCGTGCGAGAAAGGGAAGCAACGTATTAATGTTTATTCACCGCGACGTGCGAAGGTGTGGTCTTCGTCGCGGCGCACACTTGTGTGCACGCCGCGGCGAGCGCGGGCTGTTCACCGCCACGAGCGTGGCTTTCGTCGCGGCGAGTGTAGTCTTCGTCGCGGCGAACGTCCCTACGTCGCGATGAGCGCCCTGGTTCCAGCAAAGATGAAGTTTGGTATTTTGGGTATATCTTTTGCTATAGATGTCCAAATGAGGTGATTTTGGATTCGTTGTGATCTAGGAATAAAGGGCTACAAGTTGTATGAAGAAAGGAAGTTCGGAATCAGCCTTTTAGGGTTCGGGAATTTAGATGGAAGTCGGATGTAGACTTTTAGTGCTTTACTTTTGATTGTCAAGCTTTATGGAATATTTCTTTTGAATATTCATTGAATGAGAACTTGGTTTATTATAGGAAACCAAGCCGACCTGACCCAATCGCAAGAGGAAGGACACCAGTGAGTGGGATACTCGAGCGATATTAGGTGGGTAATATGTTTATGGTTATTGTGTGTATGGGCAAATTGCCTTGTGTATGCTTGCTTGCATTATGTGACATTGTTTGTGTTAAATTATATGAGAAATATCGAACTTGCATTATGACTATGATTATGCATGGCTTTGATCAGCCTTATGGCATTTTGCAAGAATGGAAAGAATGAAAGCTTTGATAAAATGCTTTGAACATGAAACGAATAGATTATGTGTTTTGTTTGGGTAAGAGAGTTATGGATGGAGTCACGTGCATGTTGACATAAAGCCTTCTCCCGGCTGCCCGCTTGAGGCCACGAGATCTTTGAGAAATCGGGCTCGGATAGTTTACGGATTTAACTTCGGTTTATCCGAATCGTTTACGGAACTCTCGAGCCAATTGTTTGTGCATACATGATTGAATTGATGAGCATGACACATGTTAAAGTGTTATATTGTACACTCATATGAACTATTTTGTGATGATTGAAATGTGATAGATTGATGACTTGGTATATGTATATGCATATTTCTTGATTGTGTGGCTCGTTGCCAATGGCTATAAACGTATATGCCACTGAGCTTCGCAGCTCACCCCATTACTCTCCCCTCCTCAGGTGCAGATCGAGATGATTGTCGACCTTGCAAGGCATCGAAAACTTCGAGCTAGTTAGGAGCCTTGTATTAAGTTAGTACTTTGGTTAGCCCGCCAGCATATCATCATGGAGCATACTTATGTATTTTAGATTTTAAATTTTATTTCGTATTATGCTACATTTGAGAATATTTGCTGAATTTCCTATAAGTTGTAGTGGCATGAAGCCCCTTAATGTTTGGGGTGCTTAATTATGTTTTACTGTTTGCAAAATTGTGTGAATAAGTATATGTGTGAATCGAATTATGTATTTGTATGGATGTTGGGATCGGGTCCGAGGTTATTTGGGCGGCCATCGCCAATGCGACCCGAGGGGCCGCCTCGGGAATTGGAAATCCGGGACCCGGGCCCAACATGTTTGGTATCAGAGCGCTTAGGTTTAGTGTCCTTGGCTTAGAATGCATAGTAGGATGAATTGCTTGCTATATGATTATGTGTTGCATTGATTGTTGCATTTATAAGTGACATGTATATCATGCATACATGTAGATTGATCTGTAGCTAATCCTTAGTATTTCCATTTGAAGGAGTACGATGCCACCTCGTAGAAGGACACGAGGAGCTTTGCAAGGATTCATTGCACCTGACTCTCTGACTGGAGAGGAGAGGACTGATGAGTCCTTAGCCCCAGGGAATGCTGAGGCTTCTGTAGGGCTAGGTAGCGAGCCCCTTACGTCGCCGACTCAGGAGTCGCCATTTCTGCAGGAGCAAGTGCCTCCATTGGATCCGAGGTTGTTTCAGGCGTTCACTCAGGCGTTTGTTCAGGCTATGGGCCAGATGTCACAACCTTCTGCTTCAGCCCCAGCTCAGAAGGGGAGACAGTTTGATAGGTTGAGAAAGTATGGGGCAGTCGATTTCTTTGGGACATCAGATCCAGAAGAAGCCGAGACTTGGTTGAGAAAGACTGAGAGAGTGCTGGATCAGATGGAGTGTGAGGATGACGAGATAGTCATCTGTGCTGCAAGTTTGCTTCAGGGGGATGCTCTTCACTGGTGGGAGACCGTGCCAGGCAGTCAGATGAGACCCGTGGGGTTGTCATGGTAGAATTTCTTGGTTGCTTTTAAGAAGAAGTATCTATCATAGGTTTATATTCAGCAGAAGCAGAGGGAGTTTCTCAGTTTGACTCAGAGGGAGATGACAGTCAGTGAGTATGAGCATCGGTTCACTCAGTTGGCGAGATATGCTTCGGATTTGATGCTGAGTGAGGCTGCTAGATGTTGCCGGTTTGAGTCGGGTTTGCACTTGGCCATTAGAGAAAAAGTGATTGTGCAGAACTTCTGTGATTTTCAGCAGTTGGTCGAGGCAGCTTTGAGGGTTGAGAATATTGAGAACATCAAGAGTGCTGTGAACAAGAAGAGAAAAGGAAGAGAGCAGTTCAAGAGGGGAGGCAACACTAGTACTCCTATGCCAGACAGGAGTGCCAGGAGTTTTCCAGTTCAGTCAGAGGAGAGGAGCAGTGGTGCGAGCCGATCTCGACCAATGAAGACTTCTACTGTTTCTCACCAAGCCTCAACGGTGGGCGGCAGTAGAAGGGGAGATGGAGATAGATCTTTCGTTCCGAAGTGTGAGCACTGCGGGAGATCTCATAGAGGAGAGTGCTACAGATTGACAGGAGCTTGCTTCAACTGTGGGGAGAAGGGGCACATTACTAGAGAGTATCCTCAGCCTCCGCGACAAGAGAGAAGTCGATCTGAGTTCTAGGAGAGAGAGCTGTGGGTCGAGGACTGTAATGTGAAGTGGGCAGTTCAGATGTAGCTAAGAGAGTGAGCATTCCAGGGAAACCCAGAGGGCAGGCACCGGTTAGGGTATTTGCGATGACTCGGGAGGATGCAGAGACCGCTCCTGTAACATCCCATCACCGATGGGAAGGGTATTTTGGTAAATTGGGACGGGTTAGGAATATTGAATTATATCTTGGCATGAACATACATCATATAGCCTCTATAATAATGATTGTTTTGCACATGCACTTGGTATACATGCATTCATGACATTTCCCGGCTTAAGTGTCAAATTGAGATCTTTTGTGAAATTTATGTGAAAATGGTATTTGAAAAATTATTCGGAGTGCGCCATTGAGTGTTTTACATTTTTAGGAATTAATGGGAGTTTTTCTTGAATTTTTCGGGGTTCTTTCCAGGACTGGAAAATTTCAACTGAGTGAGTGAGTGAGTTTTTTTGTACTGAACAGGATTGCCTAATGGCATGAGATTAGTGGATAAATGAGGTTAGGATAATATTCTAGTGCCATGATTAGAGATTAATTGGGATTAGTACTTAATTAATTAGGATTAGTTGATAAATGGTATTTTATTCCATTTAAAGCCAAGTGTCCCATTCATTAATTAGTTTTGTCTTATATCATTCTCCCATACGACTTTCTCCTTGTTCTTTTAAAATATATGAATCACTTGGAAGCTTATTATTCATCCGAAACCTTGCTTTTCTCCTTCCTTGGTGTGCTTTTCCTCTTCCTTCATTGGTGGCTTCTTCATACAAGGAGGTTTCTTGGTTTTTTTGCTTTGCTTCTTCCTCCATCTCATGTAAAGCTAGCTCACACCTTGAGTTGATGATGAAATATATATGTATGGTGGTAGAAGAAGTGATTAGTGAAGGTAGGAAGTAAAGAAGTGAAAGGAATTCAAGGTTGGAAAAGCTAATAGGTAAGTTTTGTTGTTAAGCTTTCTTTATGATTTGATTTAGAAATTGAATGTCATGGTAGTTAGGAGTAATTAATGGGAGGTTTGGTACATTTATTATGATTCTTGATGCATTAAATTGATGACTAATATGGATTGAATTAATGGGTGTTAGGTTAGGGTTAGTTATGAATTGATGAAGGAGTATGAAGGAGTGTTTTTAACTTGATTTTGAATGCATATGGATGATTGATTTTACTTAGAAATGAAGAATTGAGTGCTGCAAAATTTTGAGTATTAGTCCTAGTGAATGTATGAATGTTATAAGAACTAATTTGTGTTCATTTGGATGCTTAAGGATGTGTTTTTGGCATTGGAAATGATAGAAGCCAAGGTTAGGACCAAAGCTGGAAAATTCGGGTTAACTGATTGTATTGTTGTTAGCATAACTAATTGTATAGGAATTCAAATGAGGTGAGGTTTGTGGCCACTTAAACTTTAGGATGTTAGCTACATTTTTTTGTGAAATAGGTGTTGTCCAATATTAGCTTTAAGATGGTTAATTGTTGCATGGAAGGTTACTGCTATTGACTGGAATGAATAGTACCCGAAACCATAACCTAGAGTTTTGCTAATTTTTCTAAATTAATTGAGAAGGAATTAGAACAAATGGACTAAATTAAAGTTGAATCCTATTAAGTTATCTTTCCAATGCCACTGATTTTTCAAATTTTCGATATGTATAGTAGGAGTTATGGACTGATGACTATTGACTGTTTTCATGCATTGAATGAAACCTAGCTGGAATGTCAAATTTGGTGCACATTATGATTTGGAGCAATTTTAGTAATTTATGTTAACTGAATTGGTGTGAGTTATCTTCTGTAAAGTTGTAGAGGAAGAAATTATCTTGAGAATGATATATGACATGTAATTTTTGGTTGTCAGATTTGAGAGAAATGAATTTGTAAAAACTGAACCTACATTAGGTTGTGAATTGCTGATCATGGCAGAAACTTGCATAACAGTTTTGAAATTGTTAGAGATCGAATTGGATGTTGAGTTCTTCATGAAAATTGAAGTTTGAGATCTTATCTTTTCAGAGATATAAGGTAGTGAATTTGGTGACATTTGTGCTAAGAGATATACTGTTGTGAAATGTTCTGTTCAGATTGGGAAAATTCTGAGGGCTGATGCTTTGGTGAATTTTTTGACATAGTTAGCAAGTGAATCTGATTTTTGGGTTGTTCATGAAAGTTGTAGATAACATTGTGAGCTTGATGATCATATTTATTGTATAATTTTTGACTGCATAGAATGGAAGTTAATGAATTTCCAATTACTGTTCTGATTCAAGAGGTGAGTGTGTGGGCAGTAGCTTCCATGGGAGTTTTGACACCCTTCAGGGTGAAATTGCTTGTTGGGGTCTTCATGAAACTTGTAGAGAGTTTCATTATCTATCCAACAAGGTATAGTTTGCATTTTTCTGAAATGTGTAGAAAGAGTTATGATAGATTGAATTTCGGTTGGAAAACAGGAAAAAGAGAAGGAAATAAGGGCTATGTTATACATTAATTGTTGAATTTTGGTTTCTTTCGTGAATAACTTTTCCGTCCGACGTCCGATTGACCTAATTCTTGAGGCATCGGATTCATAAAATATTGAATTCCATTTTCTGAGAGATTCGGGATTTTTAGGACGGGAAATTGACATGGGTCTGGGTAAGGTCTGTTTAATCACTGTTTTGTTTAATTGGGGACCTATAGAGGTCCGAATTGCGCACCGTCAACGCCAATAGGTTTCTAATTTTTAGACGGATTTTTATGATGGAAAAAAAATAGGACTAGGGTCGGGAATTCATGAACATGCATATTTCACCTACATGTGCACAAATTGCATATTTAGTGACTCGTTCTTTCTCTGATTCTTATAGAGGCCCAAGTGGAGCGTCGTTCGATCGACGAGGCGGAAACTTTTCGGCATTAGCTCGAAAGTAATAGGTGAGTAACCTAGGTGGTTACCTCAATCTACGTGTTTACTGTGACTTATTTGCCCTACGAGGATTACTTGGGTTACATGATATTGACTGTAAATTTACTGCTCATTGGGAATTCTAGACTGTTATGTAACTGTTCAATTGAACATGTGCACTCATGCACAGATGCATAAACTGATAAAGAATAAATGTGAATCGAGTCGCTATCGATATCGTCATTTGCGAGCCTAGAGCTCGAAGGAGATAATTCTCCTGGCGTGTTCTCGACTCTTGAACAATCGCTAAAGCACTCGGTCACACATCTTGTAATAAACCTGGAAAAGAGTCACATGTGCATTGCATACTGGACTGAATATTTGACATGGTACCTGGCCGTATGTATCTTGTTTCTATGGTCAGAATCGTGATCATTTACCGTGTTGTCTTTGTATGTCTATTATCGTGGATATATTAGCATTGTAATTGTATGATTCTTGGATGCATCTTGTATCATGCTTATGTGATGCATGAATTGGGAGAACCATCGATGATGGTTTCTCATTGAGTTCACAAACTCATCCAAAATTGCAATCTATTTTTCAGGGCTTAAGTATGAGCAGATAGCTCCTCGGGATTTGTAGAGTAGTGTCTTGTGGATTGGCGAGAGGCGATGGCTCAAAGGTCGGTCATTTGGGCTTTCTTTTGGAGACTTATAGTTAGATATGTTCTTTGTACATTCTTGTATGGTACTTAGTGTACAGTGTTTTGGAACATGTCTGATGAAAATCTTGACAGTTTGTAACTTCGAATTTTGAGTGAATGAAATGAAATTGATTTGGTTTTAAAAGTTGTCAATTTCTTCGTCTTGCTTTATGATTGTTATGCCATGAGGAGTTTAGTGGTAGTTGTCAGTAGTGGTCTCTTATCGTAGGATATGTACCGGAATGACCTACGGGCGTTTCGGTGGGTACTCTATGGTAAGGGGGCGCTACATTAGGTGGTATCAGAGCATGGTTTGACATCTTTTGGGAATAGTAACAATGTAGGTATAAATTTGACAGAACTGTTGAAACTGATCAGAATTCTTGTTTTGTTCTAGGTCTTCTGCATTAGGTGATCAGGTTGAGCAGCCAGCTGACCAAGGATCAGTGGGAGCAAGTAGAGAGTCTTTTATGCCTTGTACTGAGGAATTGCCTCCTCGAGTTCCTATGAGATGGGAGAGGAGGTATGACTTGTCATGGCAAGGGGTGTCGATTTTATAGCGATCTGAGACCCACCGAGGTGAGGGTGGCTGGAGAGGTCGGAGAGAGTCTTGATCAGATGAATCGCGAACTGATGAGAGGTTCGATTATCACGGTGTCTCTGCTGTAGGCCCACTTACAAGTGGTGGAAGGCATGCAGCGGTACCACTGTGCCTTGCTTACTATCATGGGCTGATTTTTTACGGGCCTTCAGGGACAACTACATGCCCAAGGACTATCTTGACATGAAGATGCAGGAGTTTCTAGAGTTGAAGCAAGGTAGGATGTCGGTGATGAGTATGAGATGAGGTTGATGAGTGATGGACTATGCCACCGTCATGATCCCGACCGAGGCTGATAAGTGTCGGAGGTTCGAGAACAGTCTTAATACTGAGATTCGTACCCTGTTAGCTCGGTCTGACATGGGTACCTTTATTGAGTTAAGAGCTGCTGTTGTGAGAGTGGAGCAGCTGTTGAGGCAATGACAGTCGAGATTGGGTCCCGGTAAGCGGCCAAATGACGATCGAGGCGACTCTGGCAGAGCTTTAGTAAGTGCAAGGCAGGACTTTCAAGTCTCCGGGAGGTTCGAGACAGTCTGTTTATGGGCGAGGGAGATTGGATAGAGCGATAGTAGTAGGGCAGAGGTTCAGGCGGATCTCTCAGTGTGCCGCATTGTGAGAGGAGACATGATGGGGAGTGTTGGTGGCTTCTTGGAGCACACTGTGTGATCTGGCTCGACGGAGCACCAGGTTGGGATTGCCCACCTACACTGGGCATTGATCTCTTGGTAGTGGACGAGCCGGAGTAGTACTACTCTTGTCTGTGAGTAGAGTGGGTGGATCCGGACGGAGGGGCCGAGGTAGGTGAGGATCCTTTGTGAGGACCGAGGGTCGGGCGATCGACCACGGTCGAGCCGAGTCTATCTTATGACGAGACAGAGGCCCAGATTCCCGATGTTGTATTTGGTATGCTCCTTATTTATGATATTGAGGCGTTTGCATTCTTGGATCTGGATCCACACATTCTTTATTGCACCTTATATGGCATGTAGATTGCATGGGGATAGGGAGTTGCTATAAGATGGGCTAGAGGTGAGTACACCTCAGGTACTACTCTTGCGATCGGGAGAGGTCTGCAGGGATGCTCGATCAGATTGATCAGCGATGTTGAGGCGGACCTTATAGTGTTGCCTCGAGAGAGATTGATGTGATTACGGGATGGGTAACCATTGTCCATAGGGCTATCATGGACTGCTATACCAAGGAGGTTGTTTTAGAGTCTCTGGTCACCTAGAAATGTGTTCGAGGAGTTAGCGAGCCTTTGCCGGCTCGGATGATCTCTTTTCCGAAAGTGCCCCGAGGTTGATGCAGGAGGTGTGAGGCATATCGGCTCATGTGGTTAACACCGAGTTGAGCAGAGGCTTGAGGATATTTCCGTGGTTAGGGAATTTCGGATGTATTTCTGATGAGTTCTGGGTTTGCCGCCGGATCGGGAGGCGAGTTCACCATTGACCTCGTTCAGTCGCTCCTATATCTATACTTCCATATAGGATGGCACCGTGGAATCGAGGGAGTCAAGGCTCGATTGCATGGGAGTTCTTGGAGAAGGGTTTTATCAGGCCTAGTGTTTCACCATGGGGAGCTTCAGTATTGTTTGTGAAGAAAAAGGATGGGACTTTGAGGCTATGCATTGATTACAGGCAGCTGAATTGGGTGACAGTGAAGAATAAGTATCCACTGCCTAGGATCGATGACTTATTTGATCAGCTATAGGGAGCTCAGGTATTCACTAAACTGGATCTGAGGTCAGGGTACTATCAGCTGAAGATAGCAGAGACTGATGTACCTAAGAGTGCATTTAGAAGTAGGTATGGGCATTTCGAGTTTCTGGTGATGCCGTTTGGGTTGACTAATGCCCCGGCAGCCTTCATGACCTTGATGAATAAGGTATTTCAGCCCTACCTGGATCAGTTTGTTATTGTTTTCATTGATGATATTTTGGTGTATTCGAGGAACAGACAGGAGCATAGTGAGCATTTGAGGATTGTATTGCAGACACGAGAGGAGAGATAGGTTGTATGCCAAATTGATGAGTGTGAATTTTGGTGGATCAGTGATCTTTTCAAACACATAGGATTGGAGAGGGTATCTGAGTTGATCCTAGTAAGATTCAGCGAGATCGCGGTGGGAGGCTCCTAGGAATGTGTCAGAGATTCGGAGTTTTCTAGGATTGGTCGGGTATTACCGGAGGTTTGTCGAGGGGTTCTCACTGATCTCAGCCCCTCTGACAAAGCTTCTGAGGAAGAATGTACATTTCCGATAGAGTGAGGAGTGCCAGAAGAGCTTTGAGGAGCTGAAACATCGGTTGACTACTACACCGGTGTTGGCTATTCCATCTGGGACTGGAGGATTTGAGGTATACAGTGATGCATCGCATCAGGGATTGGGGTGTGTTTTGATGCAGCACGGTAGAGTGATTGCCTATGCCTCGAGACAGTTGAGAGCTCATGAGGTAAACTACCCAGTGCATGATTTAGAGTTAGCTGCAGTTGTTTTTGCTCTGAAGATTTGGAGACATTATCTGTATGGTGTCATTCCAGATCTTTACTGATCATAAGAGTCTGAGGTATTTACTGAGCCAGAGAGAGTTGAATTTGAGACAGAGAAGATGGCTTGAGTTACTGAAGGACTATGATTGCACTATTGAATATCACCCCAGGAAAGCCAATGTAGTGGCGGATGCTCGAGTCTGAGGTCGACACTGATGCAGCTCGGATCTGAGCAATGAGGTTGCCTAATTTGATTCGATTGAGAGCCTTGAATGTACAGATTGAATATGGGCGAGGATGGAGTGTTATTAGCTACTTTGAAGTTGAGACCGATGCTCTTTGGATAGGATCGAGAGTTCGGACAAGGATCTGTTATAGTGAGACCGATTGAGAAAGTAAAAGGCGATTCGAGTTCGAGTTTGAGTTGAGAGATGAGACCTTATGGTTGGGACAGAGGCTCTGTGTACTGATGTAGATGACTTGAGGCGAGAGATCTAGAGGAGGCACATATGGCTGCCTATGCTATGCATCCCTGGTACTACCAAGATGTATAACACTCTTAAGCCACATTTCGGTGGCTGGCATGAAAAAGTGTAATGGAGTATGTTTGAGATGTATGACGTGCCAGCAAGTTAAGGCTGAGCACCAGGCTCTAGTAGGGAAGCTTCATTCGTTGCCTATTTCGGAGTGGAAATGAGAACGAATTACCATGAATTTTATTATGGGATTGCCTAGGACGCCGAGGCAGCATGATGCTATCTGGGTCATAGTGGACCGGTTGACTAAATCGGCCCATTTCCTGCCAGTGAGGGAGAACAATACTATGGATCAGTTGGCCCAGAAGTATGTGGTGAGATAGTGAGGCGTATGGGGTCCCAAAGATGTCGATAGTGTATTAAGGATCCCAAATTTACTTCTAGGTTTTGGCGAGTTTGCGATGCCATGGGTACTAGGTGAATTTCAATCTGAGATTTCATCCTCGCATGATGGGCGAGTGAGAGGACGATTAAGACTGTGGAAGATATGCTTCGGGTTTGTGTATTGAAGTTTAGAGGAGCATGAGATCAGTATATAGCTCTGATTGAGTTTGCATATAACAACCATTATCACAGTAGCATCGGGATGGCACCATATGAGGCACTGTATGGGCGACCGTGTAGATCGCCTTTGTGCATTGCATACTGGACTTAATATTTGACATGATACACTGCTATATGTATCTTTCTTCTATAGTAATCGTGATCATTTTACTAGTGATTGTGTTGTATGCCTATTACTGTGATTGTATTAGCATTGTAATTGTATGATTACTGGATGCATACTGTATCATGCTTATGTGATGCATGAATTGGGAGAACCATCGATGATGGTTTCTCATTGAGTTCGCAAACTCATCCAAAATTGCAATCTATTTTTAGGGCTTAAGTGTGAGCAGATAGCTCCTCAAGGCGTAGAGCAGATAATCGTGGATTAGCGAGAGAGGCGATGTCTCAAAGGTCGGTCAGTTGGGCTTTCTTTTGGAGACTTATAGTTAGATATGTTCTTTGTACATTACTGTATGGTACTTAGTGTACAAGTGTTTTGGAATATGTACTGTTGAAAATCTTGACAGCTTTGTAACTTTACGAATTTTGAGTGAATGAAATGAAATTGATTTGGTTTTAAATTTTTTAATTTCTTCGCATCGCTTTATGATTGTGATGCCATGAGGAGTTTAGTGGTAGTTGTCAGTAGTGGTCTCTTATCGTGGGATATATGCAAGAAATGACTACGGGCATTCGGTGGGTACTCTATGGTGAGGGGCTTCTGACTCTGAGGTAGTCTTTGATGCAGTTCGATTATTTTACGATGATGTCTAGCTTTGATTGATCCGGGTTCTACTCATTCGTTTGTTTCTTGAGTAGACCGTGTGTGATAGAAATGTGAGCCCTTTGGATACTCACGATGGTGAGTACTCAATCGGCCAAGATATTATTATCAGTCAAGTGTATAGAGATTGTGAGATTCGTATTGATGGAAAACTTCTAGTGGTCGACTTAATGCCACTAAGGATGGGAGGATTGGATGTGATATTGGGTATGGACACATTAGAAAGGTACAATTCCAGTTTGGATTGTAAGCAGAAGACAGTGGAATTTGAATTGGATAGCGGCAAGAGAGTGGTGTTTGTGGGGGACAGGAAAGTAAGTCCGTCCCGAATTGTTTCATCCTTGACAGCAGAAAAGATGATGAGGAAGGATTGTGAGGCATTTTTGGCCTATGTGATAGATACCAGGATTGATAGAGGAAAGTTGGAGGATATTCCAGTAGTCAGGGAATTCCCGGATGTCTTTCCCGAGGAATTGCCAGGACTACCGCCAGCTAGGGAAATTGAGTTTCCCATTGAGCTTCTATCAAGTACAGCCCCAATTTTGATTCCGCCTTATCGGATGGCTCCGGCATAATTGAAAGAGCTTAAGGAGCAGTTGGAGGAGTTGTTGGAGAAGGGGTATATTCGACCGAGCTCTTCACCTTGGAGAGCTCCGGTTCTTTTTGTTAAGAAGAAAGATGGATCGTTGAGGATGTGTGTAGATTACCGGAAGCTGAATGAGGTCACGGTGAAGAACAGGTATCCGCTCCCTCGCATTGATGATCTGTTTGATCAATTGCAAGGGGCGAAAGTCTTCTCTAAGATAGACTTGAGATCGGGTTACCATCAGTTAAGGATTAAGGAGTCGGATGTGCCCAAGTCTGCTTCCAGGACTCGGTATGGGCATTTTGAGTTCTTGGTTATGCCTTTTGGATTGACGAATGCGCCTGCAGTGTTTATGGATTTGATGAATCGGGTATTTAATCCATTCTTGGACCAATTTATCATTGTCTTTATTGATGATATATTGGTTTATTCCAAGAGTGATGAGCAGCATGAGGAGCATTTGAGGATTGCTTTGGAGACTTTGAGGAGGAACGAATTGTATGCCAAATTCGATAAATGCGAATTTTGGCTGAGAGAAGTTTCATTTCTTGGACATGTGATCTCGGAGCAAGGAGTACATGTAGATCCAAAGAAAATAGAAGCTGTGGTGAATTGGAAAGCCCCGAAGAATGTAGCAGAGGTGAGAAATTTTCTGGGTTTGGCAGGTTACTACAGGAAGTTTGTGGAGGGATTCTCTATGATAGCCGCTTCGATGACGAAGTTGTTGAGGAAAAATCAGAAGTTTGTTTGGAGTGAGGAGTGTCAGAGGAGCTTCGAGGAGCTCAAGCACAAGTTGACAAGTGCTCCGATTCTGGTTTTTCCTTCTAGAGATGAGGGCTATACTGTATACAGTGATGCTTCGGGGAATGGTCTTGGCTGTGTTTTAATGCAAGGAGTCGGGTAATTGCTTATGCTTCGAGGCAGTTGAAGCCTTATGAGCTGAATTATCCGACGCATGATTTGGAGTTAGTAGCTGTGATCTTTGCCTTGAAAATTTGGAGGCATTACCTGTATGGAGTTCAGACGAGGATTTTTACCGATCATAAGAGTCTGAAGTATTTGTTGAGCCAAAAGGAATTGAATTTGAGACAGCGACGATGGATCGAATTGCTCAAGGATTATGAATTATTGACTGAGTATCATCCGGGCAAGGCCAATGTTGTGGCGGATGCCTTGAGTAGGAAGTCTTCGATTGCTTATGTTCGAACAGTTTATCTTCCTTTATTGGAAGAGATGGCCAAGTTTAAGATAAGCTTGAAGCAGGAGGAGTCGGATTGCCTTCTAGATAATTTTCGAGTGCGGCTGATACTCTGGGAGAAAGTTAAGGAATTGCAGGCACAAGATGCAGACTTGAGCAAGCTTCGAGATGAAATTCGGAATGACAAGATTTCTAAGGTAGAGGTGAGAGATGATGGGCTTATGACAGTGGGGAACAGGTTGTGTATCCCAGATGTGCAGGAGATTAAGGATGAGATTATGGATGAGGCACACAATGCGCCTTATGCCATGCATCCGGGTAGCACCAGGATGTACAGGGACTTGAGAGAGCATTTTTGGTGGAAAGACATGAAGAGGGATGTGGCAGAGTTTGTTAGTAAGTGTCTAGTGTGTCAGCAAGTCAAAGCTCAACACCAGGCACCTTCAGGCAAGTTGAGGCCGTTGCCTATTCCGGAATGGAAGTGGCAAAGGGTGACTATGGATTTTCTGATGGGTTTGCCTAAGACCAGTAGGAAGCATGATGCCATTTGGGTTATTGTGGATCGATTGACGAAGTCAGCTCACTTCTTGTCGATCAAGCAAACTGATTCTTTGCACGTGCTAGCAAAGAAGTACATTGATGAGATAGTGAGATTGCATGGGATTTCGGATTCGATTGTGTCTGATAGGGACCCTCAGTTTACTTCGAGGTTTTGGGCTAGTTTGCAGGAAGCTTTGGGGACGAAGCTGAATTTTAGTACGGCTTTTCACCCTCAGATGGATGGTCAATCTGAGAGGACCATTCGGACTCTTGAGGGGATGCTTCGGGCTTGTGTGATGGATTTTCGAGGAGCATGGGATGAGCATTTGTCATTGGTCGAATTTGCTTATAACAATTCTTACCATTCGAGCATTCAGATGGCTCCATATGAGGCTTTGTATGGGAGGAGATGTAGGACTCCGATTTGTTGGGATGAAGAAGGAGAGAGGAAACTGGTCGGACCAGAATTGATTCAGACGATAGTTGAGAAAGTCAATATGGTTAAGCAGCGGCTTAAGGCAGCCCAGGATAGGATGAAGAGCTACATTGATGCACATCGAAAGGAGATGGAGTTTGAAGTCGGTAAGAAAGTATTTCTCAAGACGTCTCCTTGGAAAGGAGTGATGAGGTTTGGCAAGAAGGGCAAGTTGAGTCCGAGGTATGTGGGTCCTTATGAGATCCTTGAGAAGATTGGACCACTCGCCTACAGATTGGCATTACCTCCGGAATTGTCGCAAATCCATGATGTCTTCTATGTTTCCATGTTGAGGAGGTATAGATCGGATTCTTCTCATATCATTCAGACTAGTGAGGTTCAGCTGAGGGATGATTTGAGTTATGAGGAGCTACCAGTGGAAATTTTAGATACCAAGGAAAAAGTCCTCAGGAACAAGACGGTTCAGTTAGTCAAAGTCCTGTGGAGGAATCATTCGGTAGAGGAGGCTACTTGGGAGCCATTGGAAGCCATGAGGGAGAAGTATCCGTATCTCTTCGATGACTCAGGTAATAATTTCGAGGACGAAATTTCTTTTAAGAGGGGGAGAAATGTTAGACCCCGAATTTTGTTTTATGATGTCATTAAGCATGAATTGTGGTAATTATGTGTTTATGCCTTAGTTTGATTTATTTTGGAGTATTACTGGATAATCGAGTTTAATGTGGTTTTGATGAGAATTATAGGGTAAATATGTTTGTGGGCATTTTGGGAAGATTGCTTGAGGTGGAGTGTTATAAGCTTGTCAAGAAGGGGTGGTTTGGTCTTTTCCTTCCCTTGAGACTTAAAAGACTTAGAAGAAATTAGAAAGAAAGGAAGAGAGGAGGAAAGAAAAAAAAGAGAAGAAGAAAAGAAGGAGAAGCCGTCGGTGTAGGAGAAAGAGAAGAGAAGAGAGATTGCGATCGTTGATCTAAGGTTTAGATTTGTTGCATTTGAAAAGGGAAAGGATTGAAGTGAGAAAATCTTTGGAAATCGAGTTTAGTCGTTCTCAGGACCTTGCGTCGCGACGTCTTGTATGAACACGCCGCGGCGTGCGAGAAAAGGAAGCAACGTCGCGACGAATTAATGTTTATTCGCACTTGTGTGCACGCCACGGCGAGCACGGGCTGTTCGCCGCAACGAGCGTGACTTTCGTCGCGGCGAGCGAAGTCTTCGTCGAGACGAACGTCCCTACGTCGCGACGAGCGCCCTGGTTCCAGCAAAGATGAAGTTTGGTATTTTGGGTATATCTTTTGCTATAGATGTCCAAATGAGGTGATTTTGGATTCGTTGTGATCTAGGAATAAAGGGCTACAAGTTGTATGAAGAAAGGAAGTTCGGAATCAGCCTTTAAGGGTTCGAGAATTTAGATGGAAGTCGGATGTAGACTTTTAGTGCTTTACTTTTGATTGTCAAGCTTTATGGAATATTTCTTTTGAATATTGATTGAATGAGAACTTGGTTTATTATAGGAAACCAAGCCGACCTGACCCAATCGCAAGAGGAAGGATACCAGTGAGTGGGATACTCGAGCGATATTAGGTGGGTAATATGTTTATGGTTATCGTGTGTATGGGCAAATTGCCTTGTGTATGCTTGCTTGCATTATGTGACATTGTTTGTGTTAAATTATATGAGAAATATCGAACTTGCATTATGACTATGATTATGCATGGCTTTGATCGGCCTTATGGCATTTTGCAAGAATGGAAAGAATGAAAGCTTTGATAAAATGCTTTGAACATGAAACGAATGGATTATGTGTTTTGTTTGGGTAAGAGAGTTACGGATGGAGTCACGTGTATGTTGACATAAAGCCTTCTCCCGGCTGCCCGCTTGAGGCCACGAGATCCTTAAGAAATCGGACTCGGATAGTTTACGGATTTAACTTCGGTTTATCCGGATCGTTTACGGAACTCTCGAGCCAATTGTTTGTGCATACATGATTGAATTGATGAGCATGGCACATGTTAAAGTGTTATATTGTACACTCATATGAACTATTTTGTGATGATTGAAATGTGATAGATTGATGACTTGGTATATGTATATGCATATTGCTTGATTGTGTGGCTCGTTGCCAATGGCTATAAACATATATGCCACTGAGCTTCGCAGCTCACCCCATTACTCTCCCCTCCTCAGGTGCAGATCGAGACGATTGTCGACCTTGCAAGGCATCGGAAACTTCGAGCTAGTTAGGAGTCTTGTATTAAGTTAGTACTTTAGTTAGCCCGCCAGCATATCATCATGGAACATGCTTATGTATTTTGGATTTTAAATTTTATTTCGTATTATGCTACATTTGAGAATATTTGCTGAATTTCCTATAAGTTGTAGTGACATGAAGCCCCTTAACGTTTGGGGTGCTTAATTATGTTTTACTGTGTGCAAAATTGCGTGAATAAATATATGTGTGAATCGAATTATGTATTTGTATGGATGTTGGGATCGGCTCCGAGGTTATTTGGGCGCCCGTCGCCAACGCGACCCGAGGGGCCACCTCGGAAATTGGAGATCCGGGACCCGGGCCCAACACATTGTTTCATCTCGGGTCTTAGAGTTGACATTAAGCACTCTGTTCTGGTTCACAAGCCTACTACATTGCCCAAGGCCATGTCCTTGGCCCAGTTGCATGAGCAGCGTATAGCCTTGGAGAGGGGCCACTTGAAGCTCTCCTTGGGCACGTCTAGGCCCATTTTGCCAACACCCAAACCCCTCCTCACAAACACAACCCTCACTCCTACACCATCTCCGACGGCTGTCGCTACTACTGCTACATTACCAGGTGGTTGCAGAGTTCCGTTCCGTCGTTTATCACCAACGGAAGCAGCCCAACGCTGAGCTCAAGGGCTTTGTTACAACTGTGATGAAAAGTATACATGGGATCACAAATGTCGAGCTAAACCGCAGCTATTGTTGCTAGAAGAGAGTGACCCACCGGACTCCGACACCCCTGACTCACCATCACCGGTTGTTGTTTCAGAATTAGCACCCGAGCTTGCTGATCCCGCTTCTCAACTACACTCAACTATCTGTAATAATGCTTTGGCAGGAGGTTGTTCAGTGTCAATGCTACGTTTTAGGGCTCGATCCTCGACAAATCTGTTCAGGTATTGCTCGATGGAGGTGGTACGCATAATTTCGTACAGACACGTGTTGCGAAATTCCTCAATTTACCAATCACTACTACGCCTTGTTTTTCGGTGTTGGTTGGCAGTGGAGAGCGTTCGGTATGTTCTGGCATTGTGAAACAGGTGCCGATTGTGATTCAAGGGCAAGAGATTTCAGTGGATTTTTATGTACTACAGATTCAGGGATGGGATATGGTGTTGGGAATTGCCTGGTTAGCAACCCTTGGTCCTGTCATGACCGATTATGCAACCTCAATTTTTGAGTTCTCACTTAATGGCAAGACCATTTGTTGGACTGGCGACTCTACTCCAGTCGTACATGTCGTCCAGTTCTAAGGTTTGAGACGGTTGGAACGGATTAACGCCATCGCTGAATATTTTATTTTGGAATTGGTGACTTCTCCGCCAGTCGCAGCACCATCTGTAAATGAGGATATAGCTGCACTTTTAAATCAGTTTGCTACTGTCTTTTAGCCACCACAAGGCTTACCACCATCTTAAAGCTGTGACCATGCTATTCATTTGCATCCTAATAGCACTCCGGTGAATGTCAAACCATATCTCTACCCTCATTTTCAAAAACGGGAAATTGAGAAATTAGTGGCCGAGATGTTGTCTGAGGGAATCATTCGCCCCAGTACGAGCCCCTTCTCGTCACCAGTCCTCTTGGTTTGAAAGAAAGATGGGACGTGGCATTTTTGCGTCGATTTTAGAGCATTGAACGCGATAACGATGTGGGATCGTTTTCCGATCCCTTCAATTGATGAGTTATTTGATGAATTACATGGCGCAAAGTATTTTTCGAAGTTGGATCTCCGTGCCGGGTATCATCAAGTCCGTGTTAAAGCTGGTGATGAAGGCAAAACAACCTTTCGTACTCATGACGGGCATTATGAGTTTCTCGTAATGCCATTTGGGTTGACAAATGCCCCTTCGACGTTCCAAGCTCTAATGAACGATGTTTTTTTAGCATTTCTCCATCGGTTTGTGCTCGTCTTCTTTGACGACATTCTTGTATATAGTGCTACATGGGAAGCACATCTGGACCATTTGCATTTGGTATTGGCAGCAATGCAGGCACACAAGTTAGTGGCAAAACAGTCTAAGTGCCTCTTTGGTCAACAAACCATAGGTTACCTGGGTCATGTCATTTCCCAACAAGGAGTTGTAGTGGATCAAGATAAAATCCGTGCCATTCAGGATTGGCCCCTTCCTACTTCAGTGAAGGATGTCCGCGGGTTTCTTGGTCTCGCCGGTTACTATCGCCGATTCATACGCCATTTTGCGATGATAGCAGGACTACTCACTGTGCTATTACAGAAAGACAATTTCCATTGGTCCAAGGCTACTACTACTGCCTTTGAGAATTTAAAAATAGCATTAAGCATGGCTCCTGTGCTCTAGCTTCCGGATTTCTCCTTACCCTTCACCATTGAAACCGATGCATACGGGAAGGGAATTGGTGCGGTTTTGACACAAAATAGACATCCGATTGCTTATTTCAGTTAGCACCTAAGTGTTCGTATGCAACAGGCTTCTACTTACCAGAGAGAGATGTTTGCCATTACACAAGCAATTGCTAAATGGCGACAGTATCTGTTGGGACGCAAATTCACAATTATCACTAATCAGCAACCTCTTAAGAATTTAACAGAGCAAGTTATACAGACTCCTGATCAGCAAAAGTGGCTTGGTAAGCTCATTGGGTATGATTTTGATATTGTGTATAGGCCAGGTAAATTAAATATTGTTGCTGATTCTTTATCAAGAATGCCTAGCTCCCAATTCTTAGCCCTCTCGGCTGTTACTTTTGATATTGTCTCTGAATTGCGTGCTGCTAATTTGGTGCATAGTGAATTGTTGGCATTGCAACACAAATTATTATAGGACCCAATGAGTCTCCCAGGTTTTGTCTTCCAGGATGGCTTGTTGTTGTTTAGGGGTCGATTAGTCATTCCTTCAGATTCTAGCCTTTGTCAACAGCTTCTTACTGAGTTTCACTCTTCCCCTTTGGGTGGACATGCGGGTATCACAAGAACATTGCATAGACTCTCCGCAAATTTTTTCTGGATGTCTATGAGAAAGGATGTCAAGAAGTTTGTCATGGAGTGCCAGATTTGTCAACAAATGAAGCATTCCACCATGCATCCAGGGGGTTTATTGCAACCCTTAAACATTCCAGAGTTGGTGTTTGAAGGCATTAACATGGACTTTGTTATTGGTTTACCTCTTGTCCAGGGCAAGTCTGTGATTATGGTGGTTATTGATAGGCTCTCCAAGTACGGGCATTTTGTTCCATTGCCTACTAACCTTTTTGCTGTATGTGTGGCTGAAGCTTTTGTTCAGGAAATCATCCGTCTCTATGGGATACCAGTTGATATTGTCACCGACAGGGATGCACGTTTCCTCAGTGAATTTTGGCAGGAAGTGCATCGACTCTAGGGGACCACATTGAGCATGAGTACTGCATACCATCCTCAATCCGATGGTCAGACGGAGACATTAAACAAGTTCTTGGAGATGTATCTGCGATGCTATGTGGCCGACAACGTTAAAGTATGGTTGAAAATGCTACCCTGGGCTGAGTATTGGTATAACACAGCTTTTCAAACAGCCGATGGTATGACCCCATTCCAGATTCTTTATGGCAGATCCCCACCAACCATTTCGAGGTACATTAAGGACTCCTCTCATCACCCACTTGTGCGCAATCACTTGATTGAACGAGATCAAACCTTACGGTTGCTTAAGAAAAATTTGCGTCAAGCTCAGGCACGAATGAAGACGTTCGCTGATAGAAATCGTCGCGAGGTCTCTTTGGATTTTAGTGATTGTGCTTATGTCAAGTTATAGCCCTTTCACCAAAATTTCGTCCGGTTGCAGCGGCATAGTAAACTGGGACGACGTTTTTTTGAACCTTATAAAGTTATTGCTCGTATCGGGGAAGTAGCTTACAAGCTGGAGTTACCTGACTCAGCTCAGATTCATCCTGTTTTTCACATCTCCTTGCTCAAGAAATGCATTGGCAAACCAGACCAACAAGTGACACCCCTTGATATGGTTGATTCCTCTGCTACTTTGATATTGAAACCGGCAGCTATTCTTGACATCCGTCACATTCACCGTTCCTCCCAGCTGGTGGAACAATGGCTCGTGCAATGGGAAGACTTAGCAATCTCTTAGGCCACTTGGGAAGATAAGGACCACTTGCTACAACTGTTTCCTACTTTGACGCTTGAGGATAAGCTGATTCTCAATGGAGGGGGTAATGTTATGATTTCATCAGAGCCCATCCGTGATGTTGGCCCAAGCAATGACCCAACAGTAAGGAGAAGCAACAGAATCAAACTTCCACCAATCAGATCACAGGAATATGCATGGAAGGGCACGTCAGGAGCCAAGCAAGAGTGATGTGGAATTGCACGCACACTGTGAACCTTTTATAGATCATGATAGTGTCAAAATTGAACATGATTATTCAGTTATGAAATACCAGATTTCTCTCTCATCTCAAATTCTCTCTGTTTCGCTCATCTTATTTTCTTCGTATTCTTCCCTTTTTTAAAAGTTGTAATTCCTCTTAAATCAATCAAATCGTTGTTGCTTGCATTATCGACTGTTGCATTGATTTACTGCAATATTAGAACATTGCATCTGCTGTGGTGCAGAGGAGTGAGCTCGTGATGTTTACGTTCTACCAACATCCCCTCCTCAAGTTGGCAAGTCTACGAGACCCAACTTGGCACTAGCAATACGGATTGTGTCTGCAGATATAACCTTGAGGAAACTATCGGCCAATTGTTGTGTGGAAGGAATATGAGCAATAGTGAGGAAAGCTTCCTTAACAGCATTCTGAACAAGATGACAGTCTATTTCTAGATGTTTGGTACGCTCGTGAAAAATAGGATTTTCAGAGATGAAAATGGCGGCTTTGTTGTCACAATGCAAAGTATACGGAGAAGGAGACTATACCTGTAAGTCTCATAACAAATAGGAAATCCACCGGAGTTCACAAACTGTGCTAGACATGCTCCGGTATTCAACAAGCAGATGAACGGCTAACGGTGGATTGTTTCTTTGTCTTCCATGAAACCAGTGAACTTCCCAAGAAAATACAGTAGCTAGTAAGGGATTTGCGAGAGAACAAACAATCGGCCCAATCGGAATCGGAAAAAACTTGTAGTGAGACATGGTCTTGAACAGGATAAAAAAGACGGCGATGTCTTGTGCCAAAAATGTACCGTAAAACATGAATAAGTGCATCCCAATGTGGCTGTCGTGGTTCATTGTTAAACTGACTAAGATATTGAACAACGAAAGTGTTGGACCCCGAACTTTTCTCAGATTTATGAATTTTAATTTGACATTAAACGAGGAAATTGAGGTGACTTAGTCATGTGTAAAGGAAGAGAAAATTTTGAATTTGAATGATTATGTTTAAGGTTTGCTGTGATCAATGCTAGTTTGAACAAATTAAGATGATATTTTGAGGTTAGTACTTGAAATCGGTGTTTTTGAGTTTAATGAAATTGATGTGAGGTTTGAGTAAAATTGGTGTTGTATTATGAAATTGTCAGGGAAAGTTAAAGTGAATGAGTTGATTGAAATGGAATGGAAAGAGTAAGAAACAAATAGTGAAAGAGTGAGAATTTGAAGAATTGAGAAAGTTTGACTTTTGATCATAGAGAGTTGACTTTTGATTTAAGCAGATTTTGAGAAAATGATCTTAATGAAAATTGTAGCTTTTGTTGAGAGCTCTTTGTAGCCATAAAGTATGATATGTTTCGATATCGGGAGTGGAAGTTATGATCAGTCAAAGTTGCGGACATTTGACTTTGCTTTTGTAAATGTTCTTAGTGTAGAATTGTATATGCGGTGCTTTGAGACAAGTTAAGTAATTGTGAAAGCTATTCATAATTGTATATTTAGGTGTGTAGCGTGATTTGAGGCAAATTATAGATAGATACGTTTTGAATTAAGTTCAGTGATTTATATGAAAGATATAGAAGATTATCCTAATTTGTCAATGATGTAGAATATGATATCTCTGGTTATGAAATTTGGGAGATATGAAATGTTATAAGTTTGGATGAAGTATAGGATGAGACATTCCTAGACAGAATCTTCGATCGACAAATTGACCTAATTAGAGGTTGCTATTGCTTTTGAGTTCTTCGTGAACGTTTTGATTATATTCTGATCTTTTCATTGCTATAAAGTATGCCATTTTTGGACCTTGGCATGTACCCATAGAAATTTCAGAAATTTTGTTACTGTTAGGGTGATCAGCCCTCTTTCATTCTTTTGCTTATAATTTTCCACCGACATCCGATTAATCTAATTTTTTTTTAAGCGTTGGATTCCTAAGACAATTACCTACCTCATGATGGGAAATTATGATTGTTTAAAGATTATTTGAGTCGAAGTGAGTTAGATATTTTCTGAGCACGGTTTAGTATTGTGATGATATCTTGATCGGTAGAGACCCATAAGTTAGAGGCTTGGGACTGCAAATTATTTGAAGGAATCGAAATTTAATTCAGTTTCGAAGATTTTGAATTTATGAATTGAGGTATTAAGGTTATAAGAATATATTAGGGCAAATTGGGCATGTTACTTAAGTCTTAGAGTTGCAAGACTTAAATTGGAGGGCAAAATGGACTTTCCCCACTCATTAAGAGGTTGATATAAAAGAGGAAAATAAGAATTAGAAATAAAAGATTGGAAATGAGAGAAGAGAAGAGGAAGCCGTGGAGGAAGAAGAAGAAGAGAAGAGGTTTTTTCGATCTTTGAGGTTTTCGACCAATTTGAAGTGATTTCCGGGTAAGTTGAGTTCATTCCTTTGTGTTGTAGCTAGATTAAACCTTAAGATGGCTTGAATATGTTAGAATCGGTGATTTAGGGTTTTTTGGGAAAAATGGTTAGAAATCCTTGGGTTTTTATGTTTGTGAATGATTTGAAGGTTAGAATGGATTAGAACTGTAGTATATGACCTGATCTAAGGTTTAGATGTGTTGTTTTTGCAAGATGGGAAGGATTTGTGGTTGATAAAGCTGGAAATTTGGGTTCGGGAGGCGTTTCCCGACCTAACGTTCTGACGTGTTTCAAAGCACGCCTTGTGCATCTTGAAGTGAGCGCAGCGTGCGGCACGCCGTGGCATCGAAGGAAAGAAAACAGGTGTGCGTGGCGCGCACGCGCGCACGACAGCAGGCCGTTGCCATGGCGAGCATGGTCTTTACCGCGGCGAGCTCCAATCTTCCAGAACATTTGTATTTTGGTGTTTTGGGCATAAATTTTGTTGTAGATGTCCAAATGAAGTGATTTTTGATTCGTTGTGAACTAGAGGCATAGAGCTACAAGTTTTGTGAAGAAGGAAAGTTTTAATTTAGTCTTTAAAGATTTCGAAGTTTGGATGGAAATTTAAGTACAGATTTTTGTTACCACATAAGGATAGTCCCTTTATGTTTGGAGTGTCAGTTATGGATTTCTGAAACAAATTGATTGATCTTGGAGTCTCTAGAATTTCTCTAAGTGATTATGCGATATAAGGGTTCTCAAATAGAATTCCTATTGAATGGGATTTTGTTTACTTTTTGATAAAGGGAATCAAGGAAGGCATGAGGATTGAGGAGAGGCTTCTTTTGAGCATGTGTTCAAGCAAGGAAATTCCAGGTGGGTTTCATGTTTATAATTTAATGTGAGCCACTAAAATGTTCTCCCAAATCAAGAATGATTTCAACTACTTTATAAAGATTGTTTTTGTTTCTTGTGAATGATTTGCAAAATAAAGATGAGAATGCATTGAAATATTTATGTCATATCATTGAAACATTTATGTCATGCCTTGTGAAATTCATGGCATTTTGTATCTTCGAAAAAGAAAGAAAAGAGCATGAAAAGCATGAATCGATATGAACATGGAATGAGCATGATTAAGTGCTTTTGTTTGGGCGAGAGTGGAATCATTTAGTTAAATCACGTGCGTCGACAAGAGCCTTATCCCATTTGCCGCTTGTGGCTATGAGATCCGAATGGACTCATTTCTTTCAGGGTGTAAACTTCGGTTTCTCCCTTTTGTTTTCATGGAACTCTCGAGCCATTCGATTGTGCATTGCATCGTTGAATTGCTAAGTATGTTGCATAAATTGAGTGTTTTTCCTTGATGATTAAAGGCGTATGTTGTGTTCTTTGTGATGACATTTTAACTACTGAGTTTGAACTCGAATTTTGAATTTGGTGAGATTTGGGAACAAATGTTTTATGAACTTATTATGACTTTTATTCGACAAAATAACTTTTCAACGGTTTTGCTTGTTCTTTGTTATAAACACATTACCCGAGCTATAAGCTCATCCCCTTTCATCCCCATCCCGGTATTTGGCGGAGATCGGATGAAAGATTATCAAAACCGCTTGTTCGATTGTGTAAAGCATGTGTTCTATGATGAAATTGATTTATGGATTTGTATATAGAATGGAAAAGTGAATTATGGTTTGTGTAAATGAATTATGAAATTGTATATCGGATTGAGAAATAGAAATGAATTGTGTATGCATGAATGTATATTTTGGGATATTGGATGATGTGATTTGATTTCCGGACAGGGAGTCTGATGATTACTAGTTGTTGCTTGAGAATTACAGAAGTGTAATTGAACGCCTTGCAGGTATGGGTTAGTTGCAAATGCGTTAGTTATCTTGCGAATTTGTATGATAAAGAATGATAGAATGAGAATTATGATTTTGTTAGCAAGATGTGATATTGCGTGTGATGAGAATTTTATGATTTGAGTTGTTGGTTAAGGATGTGATTTGTATAAGATTGAATAAAGCGAATAAGTAAGAAAAGAAAAGACAAATTTTATACTAGTTTCGAATTTGGTTTAGTCTTAAGGTATCCAACGCACGTCTTTCTAACATACGAGTCACGGATGTCGGGAAAAATTTGATTTAGTTCATTCGAATTATTTATGTTTCCGTTTCTTCGATTCGATTTGCTTTCAATTCCTTCGTTTTTGATATGATTGGATTTCATGGATTTCGTTTCCGTTTCCTTTCGTTTTTGACCCGATGTGATTAGTTGACTTTCATTCAGTTTGACTTTCGCCTTATGTTTTGTTTCAGATTCCGTTAATTTCAGTTGTCGATCGGAAATTTGTTATTCGTTCGCCTTTGAATTCAAATTTTCCAATTTGAATCCGTTTTGATTTCGGCGACTTTCTTTCGTTTTCCGGTTGGGATCCGATTTCTGGATCGGGTCCCAACAGAAAGATAGGTCAAGATGAGTAAAACTCAAATAAAGCAACTGACCCACTAGGCGTCGATATTTGTCAGGATTTGGTAAAATAACCCCTTCGTCGCATGACAATTTAGTACCTAGCGGGATTGGGGTCGTGGCAGCCCGTAGTTCTTCCAACCCAGCATCATGCAAAATTCAGAAATATAGTTAGATTGAGACAAGTAAAGACCATCGGAAAAGCGAGCAACCTCAACACCCAAAAAAAATTGTACGTAACTGAAATCTTTAATAGTGAATTGGCTATTCAGATATGCTTTAACGCCAATAATTTCAGATTCATCAGGGCTCAAGACTAGCAGATCATCCACATAAATAATAATAGCGAGGAAAGATGAGCCAATACCTTTGGTAAACAAACAATAGTCAGATGTGGCCTGAACAAAACCATAGTTGATAAGGGTTTCAAATAGAGCCTTGTTCCATTGTCTGCCAGCCTGCTTCAAGCCATAGAGAGATTTCCGTAGGCGATAGACTTGACCATCCCGTAGTTTATCATAACCCTTTGGAGGTAGGAGATAAATTTCTTCATCGATGGAACCGTGCAAAAAAGCATTGTTAACGTCAATATGATAGAGTGGCCAACAATTAGCAGTAGCGATGGCAAAGAATAATCTGATTGTCGTAATCTTGGCGACCGGTGAAAAAACATCGGAATAATCAATACCAGCGCGATGGTGGAAACCCTTAACAACAATTCTTGCTTTTTGTTGGTCGACTGAGCCATCTGGGTGGCGTTTAATTTTGTAGACCCATTTGGTATCTAGCAGGCGTTTCTCTTTGGGTAGATCGGAAGCTATCCATGTCTCATTAGCCTCTAGAGCTGCTAATTCAGCTTGCATTAGACCAACCCATAACGGGTCATTTTTAGCAGCTTCATATGACAGTGGTTCATAGTCAGTAGAAACATTGGCCATAAACGATAGGTAAGCGGAAGAAAAAATGGGAAGTGTAGGGGAGAGAATGTCGAGTTTACTCGAGGAGATGGACGAGCCAGTTGTAGCGGTAGTCGAAGCGTCGGTGGTGGCAAGGGAGACATAATGGCCAAGACATTTGGGTCTGGTACGAAGACAGGTGCTGGTGCGTGGAATAAACAAAGAAGGAGAAGGGAAGGTAGAACTGTCGGTGGGGATAGCAACATGGGTATAGGGTAGGGTAATGGTGGGTGTTGGGTCAGGTGTGTGGGAAAGAAGTGGAGGGTCGGGTGTGTGGGAAATAAGTGGAGGAGTAGTGAGCCTTGTATGATTAAAAGGGTTGTGTGTTGTAAATGTGGGAATAACAAGCTGAGGACAAAACAGGGGCTGATATGTGGGCTGAGTTTGAGTATTAGCTAGAGGTGAGACAGATGTAATGTGATAAGGAAACAAGTGTTCATAAAACGTGACATCCCTTGAGATAAGGGTTTTCTGTGAATCCAACTCAAATAATTTGTATCCCTTTTGACCAGATACATATCCAATGAATATGCATTTTGATGCACGTGGGTCAAGTTTGTTTTTGAAAAGTTTGGTGTTTGTAGAAAAACAAAGGCATCCAAATGTGCGTAAATGGTCATAGGTTGGTTGTTTAGAGTAGAGTTTTTCAAAAGGAGTCATCCACCTAAGTATTTTGGTAGGTAAGCAATTAATTAAAAAGGTGGTCGTTAAAAGAGCTTCCCCCCAAAACTTAGTAGGTAATTGGGTTTGGAAAATGAGTGCTCGGATAATTTGTAAAAGGGGTTTGTACTTACGTTCTACAACACCATTTTGTTGTGGTGTGTAGACACAAGATTTTTGGTGAATGATGCCTTTCTGATCAAACATATTTTGGCAAGATTGGTTTGTGAATTCGGTTTCATTATCAGTTCGTATACATAAAGGTTTCAATGAAAACTGAGTTTTAATCATGTTGATAAAGATATTGAGTACTTCGTGTACATGGGCCTTACTAACGAGTAAGTAAGTCCATGTAGCACATGAGAATTCATCAATGATGGTAAGGAAAAATCTTGATCCATCGATGTTTGGGTTACAGTTTCATTACCTTGTCGCAAGTTGTTAAGTTCTTGCGTTAATTGGTAGAGGTGAGGACCACTGCTCTCACCGTATCGGCTTCTGAGCTCCTCCCATAGGTCTCGTGCTGTTGTTACCACCATGAATGAATCACGTGTTTCTTTGATTGTAGCATTTAAGAGCCAAGCCATGACCATATTATCTGCAGTAATCCATTTCTTCATAAGAGGGATGTTGCCTTCTAGTTTTCTGGTTTCACCGTTCACAAATCCTAGCTTGTTTTTGTCTTTAAGAGAAGTGGTCATCGATATGCTCCAACTCAGATAGTTGTGCCCGTCAAGAGCATTTGTCACCATGACTGTTCCTGGACTATCAGTTGGTGAAAGAGTAAAATCGACTGGTTGATCCTGGTATTCTTCCATGGTTGATGCGTGTTTTGTATTTAGATATGAGGATTATGTAGGTATATGGAACAATTTGCGTTTCATATATTGCTAAAAAAAAAACTGTACAAACTATGTATATATATACAATCAGCTAACGGAATTAAGGTGGTCTTGTCTATTAAGGTGGTTAGACAAGGAGGTATCTGCTGTGATGCAGAAGAGTGAGCTCCTGACAAGTGAAAACTTCTACATTTACGATTCCATTTGACCACAACAACTTCTACATTTATTGTGGCATAATTAGTTAAGTATGTCGCACGCAAAATCGAATCTGAGTCACGTTGGAAATTGCGAATCTGAGTCACGTTGGAAATGAATTGCCATTATTGCTAAACATATGATATTGTTTTTACTAGAAAGCCCCGCCAGCAGGATCTCATCTCTTTTTATTCTACCCATCCCATGCCCACTCAGATAGCAACAACGCTCTCTGTATTGCGTAACCGTCTTTTCTTTTGATTACTCTCTGTGTTTGGTTGACAAGAAAGCTAAGGAAAAACAAATGGAGCTTGATCTCACGCCAAAGTTGCCCAAGAAGGTGATCGGTGGGGATGGTGGATCCTACTACACGTGGTCTCCTGATGAGTTGCCAATGCTTCGACAAGGGAACATAGGAGCGGCGAAGCTCGCTCTGGAGAAGAATGGATTCGTTATCCCTCACTACGCCGATTCCTCCAAGGTTGCTTATGTTCTTCAAGGTATATATAAAATACATAAATCTGCGTTATGCATGTTAATTTGATACGCAATTCCGGCGTGAATTGAGATGCTCTTTCTGGATAGAGGGAGACTAGATCACTAAGTTCCTGCATCCTGAAGATTTTAGTATCACTAATTAGCTGTTTGGATGAGTTTTGGAGTCCAATAAGTAATTTTTCTACCATAACAGTCTTTTTAAATATAAATGAGTGTTTGACTGTTAGAAATGATTTTTTTAATAGCCAAAATACAGATTTGTTCAAATTTGGACTTTAAAAAAAAACTCAAATAATTTTCTTAGATAAATTTTTCAGATCAAGCCTAATTATCCTTACGTTTTACACGTTTATAGGGAATGGTGTAGCTGGAATTGTCCTCCCTGAGAAAGAGGAAAAGGTGGTTGCACTTAGGAAGGGTGATGCCATTGCTCTTCCGTTTGGTGCTGTGAATTGGTGGTACAACAAAGAGGACACTGAGTTGGTTGTTCTCTTCCTGGGCGATACATCAAAGGGTCACAAGGCTGGTGATTTTAGTTATATGTTTTTGGCTGGCTCAAACGGCATTTTCACCGGTTTCTCGACGGAGTTTGTGTGCAGGGCATGGGATGTAGATGAGAACACTGCAAAGACCCTTGTGGGGAGCCAATCTGCTCAACTCGTTGTCAAACTTGATGCATCCTTAAAGATGCCTGAACCTAAAAGGGAGCATCGTGATGGAATGGTATATAACTGTGAAGAAGCGCCACTGGATGTTGACATCAAGGGTGGTGGAAAGGTTGTGGTCTTGAATACCAAGAACCTTCCTTTGGTTGCTGAACTTGGTTTTGGTGCGGATCTTGTAAGACTAGATGGAAGTGCCATGTGTTCTCCTGGTTTTTCCTGTGACTCGGCACTACAAGTTACTTACATTGTTAGTGGTGGTGGTCGTGTCCAAGTTGTTGGCTTTGATGGTCGTCGGGTCTTGGAAACTACCGTCAAGGCAGGTCACCTGTTTATCGTTCCAAGGTTCTTTGTGGTTTCAAAGATCGGTGACCCAGATGGGATGTCCTGGTTCTCCATCGTCACTACTCCAAAGTAAGTTTTTCTACCACGTGATCATGATTGTCTTGCAATGGATGAATGGTATTGATCAAACTTAAGAATGATTTTCACATTAAATGGGCCTGACTTGATTCATATTCTAACATACCTGGGGTTGTTAATGCAGCCCCATATTCACTCATTTGGCTGGAAGAACTTCTGTATGGAAGGCTCTATCCCCAGAGGTGATTCAGGCATCTTTCAAAGTGCCTTCTGACGTGGAGAAGCTTTTTCGCTCCAAGAGATTGAATGAAGAAATTTTCTTCCCTCCACCCAAATGAAGCTGATAAGTGATAAACCCACTCCTTCGGAGTCGCATAGTACTTCCAATAAGTGTTGGGGCATCTATCCCATAGTATAACATGGGTTGTTGCAGTTAACTGAATTGTTAATTGCAATTGTGTTTTGAACGTAAGAATTTGCTCTTTGCTTTCAACTTAACATGGAATAATTGCCTTTTTACAGCGTCCGAACTGTATTCTTATAAACTAGGAAATGAGTTGCTATGCACCGACCGAAATTTGTTTTTGAGTTGCAAAATATTACTGAGTTGTAGGAGTAAAACGAAATGCAAATGTGGCTTCGTTTAAGGTCAAAGTCTAAAATGTTTAATTTAGTTACTTCTTCTTTAGTGAGTGGTGACAGATGGATGTAGCATAATTTAATTGATCATAGAACCATTAATTAGTCAACGTCAGTTGCTGTCAAGTTGAAGTCGATTAACAAGACACCGATCTGATTTATTGATGCTGTTGGGTTCGGCTTTGAGTTGGACCGAAGCTTCAATAAAGATTATACTCCCTCCGATTTATAATAAGAGTCGTTTTAGATATATTTTAATTATTCAAAATAAGTGTCATTCTTGACTTTGTATGTATGTTTATAATTTTTCTTTCAAAATTAACCTTTCATTTCTCTCTCATCTTAATTATACAGATCACAATTTCAAAGCAATTTAATATGCAATTTCGCTCACATGCTAATTATTGCAAGGGTATATCTATAATTTCATTAGCTTTCTTAATAAGCGTGTATTTTTCTAAAATGACTCTTATTATGAATCGAAGGAAGTATTACACATATGTTGCTTCGAGCGGGATTTTAAGTCAACCGACCGACCACTAAAACATTTAACGTCAAAATGTCCCAAGACCGATATGCCAAGGCAAATTTCATAAGTCGTCTTCATAGAGAGGTGGGTTTGCGGCCGTGGATGTAACATCCCGTTACTGTTAGCAAGGGTATTATAGTAATTATGGGTTACACTGATAGGTTTCACTGCATTCACTGACTGAGCATGTTATTGGCCTCTAATTATAGAGGAACAGGTTTATTGCATATGCATTTATTCATAGGTACATGCATTCATGATTTTTCGACATTTTAAGTGGAAGTATGAACTGATTGAATTGTGGACTGACTGGATTGTAATTGACTAAGGAATTAAGAGTAAGTGAGCTCGAATGACAGATTTAGAATAGTTTAAGAGTGATTGGTAATTGATAGCGGTTTATAGGAAATTTTCTGGAAATTCGGGAGAAAATAGCCGGACCGAAAATTTTGGAATGACAGACTGATTGACTGTATAGTACTGAAAGAATTGTCCAATGGCTAAGGAAATATTAGGGTTATACTGTCAGGAAATTTAAATGTTGAGCCATTGAAATTTAGAGACCGAAATTTGGTGAGTTGGAGACCTTTAATACATAAATAGCTAAGTTGAGATTTGGGAAAGTTACAGGGCATTTCGTTTCTCCTTCTCTTCTTCCACGGTGGGTTCGATTTCTTCCTCATTGGTGAGTTTCATCGATTCTTCCTTATGTTTCCTTCTTATTGTGCTAGGCTAAGTGATTTATTGTGATTGTTGAAGGTTGAGAAGGATTTGGAGTGGATTAATCGTTGATTTTTGAAGGATTTAGGGTTTACGGTGATTTGGGGCTTTGTTCTGCGATTGGTAAGTTGTTAAGGCTTTATTGTTGTTATTAGTAGTTGTTTCTAACAGTTATGGCATTTATTGGGATGGATTGAGTAGTTAGAGTGTTAATGGAGGTTTTAAATAGCAGTAATGGCGAAAAATCGATCAGAGAAGACGAATAATTAAATCAGACGCCGCGACTTTGTCTTGTGAGCAATTTTCATTCGTTACGCATGGCGTAACGTCAATTAGTTGACGTCGCGACGAGCCTTGTTAAATCTGTGGCGCGTCAAAATATGTTGTTAGCGCGGCGGCAGCCTTCACGCATACGATGTTGACCATTTTATCTTGTGGCGAGGGTTTCTTAATCAAATGAAGGGCATTTCTGATTGGATTGATTTTTTATTATTGGGCATAACTTATGGTATAGACCTCCGATTGGGGTGATTCTCGATTCCTTATGATTTAGAGAAAGAGGTCTACAATTGAGGATAATTATGAGAGTTAGAATTTAATTTAATTGGTATTGATTTATCGAGATTAAGGTCAATTATGGTTCATAGTGCGACCTGAATATTGAATTGAGACAATTGGAGTTTTAACTGAGATTTTCAATAGAGGTTTTGACCTAATGGTTATGGAATTGCTATAGGGAACTGTTATATGAAATATTGAATTGAGGAAATTGAACTGAATTTTAGGATTGGATCAATTATTGTCTATCAATTAGTGAAGAGTTAGAATGGGACATAAGAGTTCAAAATTGGGTTTTAAGCAGGAAAAATCGTGAACATCGTTGTACATAATTTCTTTGAGACATATGCATTCCTGAACTATTTAATTGAGCATCTAGTAATGGGACTATATTTTACTATTATAGAGGCGTCATTGGATCGTCATTCCACGGACATTCTTTGGAACTTCGAGCGATGCTCGGAAGTTACGGTGAGTAACTAGTTGGTTTCTCAAATTCTTGGTATTTAAATGCTCAGCGTGAATTACTTGCCAAATGTGAAGCGTATGATTCTTGAAATATACATGATCGGATGGTATGCCTCTACTGTGAAATTGCATGATTCATTGAAATGTACGTGATCAAATGATCACTTTCTCTTTATCTTGGATTGGATGGTATCTTTGGTGAATTCTTGTATATTCTTGAGAAATACAATACTGGGCTTTTATAGCCATACACTGAATCACTTAATACTGAATTACTGAACACTGCATTGCATGCATGATCAGATAATGTAATGTGACCCAAGTTGCTATTATCACTGAAAAGAGCCTCGGGCTCGAACCTTTATCTTGGCCAAGACCTCGAGCGAGGGGAGAAATCCTTGACGCGTCCTCCACTGAACACCGACTGAGCACTTGGGCACAATACTAAATAACTAGAAAGAGTCTCATATGCATTATATACATGACTGATTGAATTGCCAAATTGTGTGATGATTATTGAACTGTTTGATGCCATGATTTACTGTAAATTGTGATGTGATATTGTAAACTGTTCTATGTTACTGTAATATTGTCACTGATACTGTACACTGTTATAAACTACTATAAATTGTTATATAATACTGTTAATTGAATATTACTGTGTGCGTCTTTAGCACATGATTTCGTAATCATGATTTAGTGAACCATCGATGATGGTTTCTCCTTTGAGTTGCACACTCACCCAAAATTGCATCTAATTTTTAGGATCGATAGAGTAGACCCCTAGCTCAGGAGATAGCCTTTTCCTACCGTCTTGAGCATCTTGTGAGAGCGCAATGATGGCATGTGTCGGTCATTTGGGTTGGATTTTGAGGATGACTTAGGATAGATGCTTGTATCGGTTTCCTTTTGGTTTTGTTCGGGGGTGATAGACTTGTCTATTCATTATTGGATATTGTATATGATTGATATTATGATTTTAAAATTTAGTGGTTTACGATATCGTGTGGTGTTATGGTTTTAAATTATTGCGATGCCATGTGGATTATTAAGGAAATGTTACGGTGGTGCACCTTTATCGTGGGATACTTATCGGAGCGACCTTGGGTTTTCGATGAGTACCTACGGTGATGGCCTACATTAAATGGTATCGAGCGTGATTTGGCATCTTTGGGCATAGTATACTTTAATTTGGAATCACTGCAAGAATAGTGGGCGATCGAATTTCTTGTATGTTTTAGGTCATCCGTCTTGGAGATCGAGTTGAGTTACCACCGAGTGGAATCGGTAGGAACTAGTAGGAGTCCCTGCGCCTCGTTCGAAGGTTGCCTCCTCGAGTTCTGTGAGGCGGAGCGGAGATATGATCTCTGCGTGGCGAGGCGATTGACTTCTATGGTAGCACCAGACCTGCGGAGGTGAGAGATGGCTAGAGAGGAGAGAGAGTCCTTGATCGGATGGATTTGTGACCGGATGAGCGTTCGATTACTGGTTTCTCTGCTATAGGGTTACGCATATCAATGGTGGAAGGCATTAAGGCGGTACCACCGACCGCACTGCCGATATGGGATGATTTTCTGAGGGCATTCAAGGACAATTTCATGCCCAAGATTTATCTAGAGATGAAGTTACAAGAGTTCTTAGAAGTGAGGCGAGGCGATTGACCGTGACCGACTATGAGGTGCGGTTCAACGAGTTAGTGATATATGCTTCTTCACTGGTGGCTTCTGAGGCTGACAAATGTCGGCGTTTTGAGGGCGAACTCAATCTGGAGATCTGTACCCTATTGGCTAGATCTGATATGGGCAATTTTATTGAGTTGAGGGCTGCAGCAGTGAGGATAAGCATACTAAGACAGTAGCGTGGATCGAGACCGGTCGAGGATCAGATTAAGAGATTGATGTGACTGAGGCGGTCTTGCGAGAGGATATAGCAGCGAGTAGGCCCTTCAGATCTGCGGGAGGGCTAAACGATTTGGTCATGGGCGAGATGGGCGATTTATGCAGATTTGTTAGTGGTGGCGGCAGTGCCAGAGTTTCAGGGCAATCTGCTCCTTTATGTGAGCATTGTGGCAAGAGACATAGTGGAGAGTGTCGATGGCTGTCTGGAGCCTACTTGAGGTGTGGTTCGATGGACCACCTAGTGAAGAACTGCCCAGAGACTTTGGGAGCCCAATCTGCTATGACTGGAAGATCAGGCAGCAATACCCCGGTGCAACAAAGCCGTGGAGGTGGATCGGGATGGAGAGGCCGAGGTCGGCGAGAGGGTCCATGATGAGGTCGGAGGGACCGAAAGCGCACAGCGATCATGAGCTAGGGTCTATGCCATGACTTCGGCGGAGGCCCAGATTCCTCGGATGTTATGCGGGTATGCTTCTTATTTACGGTCTTGAAGCATATGCATTGTTGGATCTGGATCCACTCGTTCCTTCATTGCACCGCATTTAGCATGTAGACTGCATGGGGATGGCGGAGGTTACGATTATGGGTTAGAGGTGAGTACACCTCTAGATAATCTGTTGTATTGGGAGAGGTGCGTATGGGATGTCGAGGTCAAATCGATCGGCGATTACGAGTGCCGATCGATCGTTCAGCTCGAGGAGATGGATGTGATATTGGGGATGGATTGGTTGTTCGCTTATAGGGCTATCATGGACATGTTATCTGAAGGAGGTTGTATTGGAATCTCTGATCAGCCCAGAGGCGTGTTAGAGGAGTTAGTCGAGGCGATGTCGTGAGGATGATATCCTTCTTGAGTGCCCCGAGATTGATGCGGGGAGGTTGTGAGGCCTATCTGGCTCCGTAGTGGATTCCAGAGTAGAGATGAGATTGTAGGATGTTCCCGTAGTTAGGAAATTTTCAAATGTGTTTCGAGGAGTTCTGGGATTGCCTTGAGCGAGAGACCGAGTTTGAGATTGATCTTGTTCCGTCATGTTCTATATCGATTCCTCTGTATAGGATGGCACCGTGGGGCAGAGTGAGCTTAAGGCTCAATTGCGGGAATTCTTGGATAAGGGTTCATTAGACCGAGTGTTTCACCTTGGGAGCTCGGTCTTGTTTGTGAAGAAGAAGGGCGGGACATTGAGGCGTGTATCGATTATAGGCGGTTGAATGGGTGTGATAAAGAATAAGTATCCTTGCCTAGGATTGACGATCTATTTGATCGATTGCGAGGAGCTCGGTGTTCACCAAGTTGGACTGAGATCGGCTATTATCGATTGAGGATAGAGAGGCCGATGTGCCTAAGAGTGCCTTGAGAGCGAGTGCGGGCATTTCGAGTTCCTAGTGATGCCGTTTGGGTTGACTAATGCTCCGGCGGCCTTCATGGCTTTGATGAATAGAGTTTTTCAGCCCTACCTGGACCGGTTCATGATCGTATTTATTGATGATATACTGGTTTACTCGATGAGTAGACAGGAGCACGCTGAGCACCTGAGAATTGTTCTACAGGTTATGAGCGAGAGACAGCTGTTCTCTAAATTCACTAAGTGTGAATTTTGGCTTGATGAGATTGTATTTCTAGGGCACGTGGTGTCCGGTGAGGGTATTCAGGTGGATCATCACAAGATCGAGGCAATTATGAGTTGGGAGATTCCGAGGAGTATACCAGAGTTGCGGAGTTTCCTAGGACTGGCAGGATATTATCGGAGATTCGTCGAGGGTTTTTCGTTGATCTCCGCCCCTTTAACGAAGCTATTGAGGAAGAATGTGCCGTTTAGATGGTCTGAGAAGCGCCAAAAGAGCTTTGAAGAGCTGAAACATCGGTTGACTACTGCACGGTGTTAGGTATTCCTTACATCACTGGAGGCTTCAGTGTCTGATGATGCCTCGCATCGGGGTTGGGTTGTGTCTTGATGCAACATGGGAGAGTTATAAGCGTATGCCTCGAGGCAGTTGAGGTCTCACGAGGTGAATTATCCGGTCATGATTTGGAGTTAGCGTGATAGTGTTTGCTCGAAGATGCGGAGACATTATACGTATGGGGAGCGTTCGGATCTTCATCGATCATAAAGTCTCGATATCTGTTGAGTCGAGAGAGCTCAACGAGGCAGTGGAGATGGATAGAGTTCTTGAAGGACTATGGACCGCACGATTGAGTATCATCCGGAAAGGCCAATGTGGTGGCCGATGCATTGAGTAGGAGATCGCATGGTAGTGCGGCTCGAGTTGAGTTTCGAGATTACAGTGCGATTGATTGAGAGCTCTTAATGTCTGAGATAGATATGGGTGGGATGGAGCTCGATTGCTACTCGAATTTGAGGCCGATGTTGCATGATAGGATCCGGAGAGTTCGGGATCAAGACCCAAAGTGTTAGTGAGGCTGATTGAGAGAGTCGGTGATGCGATTCGAGTTTGAGTTGAGAGATGGGATAGAGACTGTGTGTGCCTGATATAGATGATTTGATACGGGAGATCCTAGAGAAGGCACATGTAGCTGCCTATGCGGTGCATCCTGGTACGACCAAGATGTATCGTACTCTGAGATAGCATTTCTGGTGGCCTGGCATGAAGAGGCAAGTGGCAGAGTTTGTGTCCAGGTGTCCGGCGTGCGGCGAGTTAAGTGAGCACCGTGCTCCAGTGGGTAAGTTGCATTCGTTGCCCATTCCGGAGTGGAAATGGGAGCGAATCACTATGGATTTTTTGATGGGATTGCCTAGGACACCGAGGCAACATGATACTATCTAGGTCATAGTGGACCGATTGACCAAATCGGCTCACTTCTTGCCAGTGAGGGAGAGCAATACTCTCGATCAATTGGCCCAGAAGTATGTGGCAGAGATTGTACGGTTGCATGGGGTTCCTTTGTCGATAGTCTCAGACAGGGATCCCAGGTTCACCTCAAGGTTCTGGATGAGTCTACAGACTGCTATGGGTACGAGGTTGAACTTCAGTACTGCATTTCATCCTCAGACAGATGGACAAAGTGAGAGGACGATTAAGACTGTTGAGGACATGCTTGGGCATGTATTGGAGTTGAGAGGATCATGGGATCGATTTAGCTTAGCGATAGAGTTTGCATATAATAACCAAAGATGTCGAGTAGTATTTGGATGACACCGTATGAGGCCTTGTATGGGAGGCCGTGTCGATCGCCACTGTATTGGGATGAAGAGGGTATGAGATCGATAGAGGGTCCCGAGCTGATTCAGGACATAGTAAATAAGATACAGTTGATCCGGAGTCGCATCAAGGCGACTCAGGACAGACAGAAGAGCTATGTGGATCAGCATCGGCGAGAGATGGAATATAGTGTAGGTGATAGAGTATTTCTCCGAGTGTCTCCTTGGAAAGGAGTACTGAGATTTGGCCGTAAGGGCAAGTTGAGCCCTCGGTATATCGCTCCGTATGAGATCCTTGAGAGGATAGAACCGTTGGCTTACAGATTGGCATTACCGAGTAAGATGTCCCAGATGCATGATGTATTTCATGTCAGTATACTCCGACGATACCGTTCTGACCCGACGCATGTGATTCTGGCTCCAGAGATTGAGGTAGCCAGTGATTTGATCTATGTTGAGGAGCCGGTACGGATTATAGGATCACGGGTCAAGCAGCTGAGGAACATGGTGATTCCATTGGTGAAAGTCCTTTGGAAAAACCACTCTTCTGAGGAAGCTACATGGGAGATTGAGGAGCATATGAGGAGTCAGTATCCTCATTTATTCGATCGGACAGGTATTAAATTTCGAGGTCAAAATTTTTATTAGGAGGGGTGAATTGTAACATCCCGTTACTGTTAGCAAGGGTATTATAGTAACTCTGGGTTACACTGATAGGTTTCACTGCATTCACTGACTGAGCATGTTACTGGTCTCTAATTATAAAGGAACAGGTTTCTTGCATATGCATTTATTCATAGGTACATGCATTCATGATTTTCCGGCATTTTAAGTGGAAGTATGGTCGATTGAATTGTGAATTATTTGGGTATTTGGATTGTAATTGGTGAGGAATTAAGAGTAAGTGAGCTCGAATGATGATTTAGAATAGTTTAAGAGTGATTGGTAATTGATAGTGGTTTATAGGAAATTTTCTGGAAATTAGGAGAAAATACGGATAGGAAATTTTGGAGTGATGGTGATTATTGTATAATCTTGAAAGAATTGTCCAATGGCTAAGGAAATATTAGGGTTATACTGTCAGGAAATTTAAATGTTGAGCCACTGAAATTTAGAGACTGAAATTTGGACTGAGTTGGAGACCTTTGTCTATAAATTGCTAAGTTGAGATTTGGGAAAGTTACCTAAGGCATTACGTTTTCTCCTTCTCTTCTTCCACGGTGGGTTCGATTTCTTCCTCATTGGTGAGTTTCATCGATTCTTCCTTATGTTTCCTTCTTATTGTGCTAGGCTAAGTGATTTATTGTGATTATTGAAGGTTGAGAAGGATTTGGAGTGGATTAATCGTTGATTTTTGAAGGATTTAGGGTTTACGGTGATTTGGGGCTTTGTTCTGCGATTGGTAAGTTGTTAAGGCTTTATTGTTATTATTAGTAGTTGTTTCTAGCAGTTATGGCATTTATTGGGATGGATTGAGTAGTTAGAGTGTTAATGGAGGTTTTAAATAGCAGTAATGGCGGAAAATCGATCAGAGAAGACGAATAATTCGTTGCACGCCGCGACCTGTGCGCAGGCGTCGCCGCGGTGAATTTTCATTTGTTCGCCGCGGCGAGGGAGAACAGAACGTCGCGGCGAGCGTCAATTAGTTGATGTCGCGACGAGCCTTGTTAAATCTCTGGCGCCAAAATGTGTGGTTTCGGCGGCATGGCAGCCTTCACGTCGTGCATGACGACCATTTTATCTTAGTGGCGAGGGTTTCTTAGCATGGCGAAGGGCATTCGATTGGATTGATTTTTGATTATTGGGCATAACTTATGGTATAGACCTCCGATTAGGGTGATTCCCGATTCCTTATGATTTAGAGAAAGAGGTCTACAATTGAGGATAATTATGAGAGTTAGAATTTAATTTAATTGGTATTGATTTATCGAGATTATGGTCAATTATGGTTCATAGTGCGACCTGAATATTGAATTGAGACAATTGGAGTTTTAACTAAGATTTTCAATAGAGGTTTTGACCTAATGGTTATGGAATTGCTATAGGGAACTGTTATAGGAAATATTGAATTGAGGAAATTGAACTGAATTTTAGGATTGGATCAATTATTGTCTATCAATTGAGCGAAGAGTTAGAATGGGACATAAGAGTTCAAAATTGGGTTTTAAGCGGGGGAAAATCGTGAACATCGTTGTACATAATTTCAACGACACATATGCATTCTTGAACTATTTAATTGAGCATCTAGTAATGGGAATGTATTTTCTTGTTATAGAGCCTTTGTTGGATCGTCATTCCACGGACATTCTTTGGAACTTCGAGCGTGCTTCGGAAGTTCTGGTGAGTAACCTAGTTGGTTTCTCAAATTCTTGGTATTTAAATGCTCAGCGTGAATTACTTGCCAAATGTGGCGTATGATTCTTGAAATATACATGATCGGATGGTATGCCTCTCTTGTATTGAATTGTGAAATTGCATGATTATTGAAATGTACGTGATCAAATGATCACTTTCTCTTATCTTGGATTGGATGGTATCTTTGGACTAAATTCTTGTATGTTCTTGAGAAATACAATCTTGGGCTTTTATAGCCATACTTTGAATCTTGAATCTTGAATTATGAACATCTTGCATTGCATGCATAAATGCATGATCGATAATGGAATGTGACCCAAGTTGCTATTATCATTGAAAAGAGCCTCGAGCTCGAAACATCTTGACCGAGCCTCGAGCAGGGAGAAATCCACGATCGTCCTCCATGAACACCGTGAGCAATTGGGCACAATACTGAATAACTGGAAAGAGTCTCATATGCATTATATACATGAGTGATTGACTTGCCAAATTGTGTGATGATTACTGAACTGTTTGATGCCATGATTTACTGTAAATTGTGATGTGATATCAGAAGCATTACATGCTCTTGTAATATTGTCGCGTCATCGTATAATCGTTATAAACTATTGTTGTTGGATTGGAAAAAGAAAGCATGCTTAGTATGGAGAAACGATAGATTTCAAAACTTTTTAAGAAATCATCTTGCAGCGGAAGCAATATATCCAAATCAACATGCTAATCCATACATGATATGATATAAGGATAATAAAACCAAGAACAAGATAAAAGGAATTACCGACTCCTTCGCCATGACTTTAAATCCTCATTGCGCTATCCTCTCCTTCTTATATCCAAATCCTTTGCCTTTGAGTCTTTTCCTTTAGCAATCTATCTTCTTCCTTGTTGTAGTATCCTCAACCAATTAGATTTGCCACTTGTTCTTCATGGACAACTAGGTTAACAAAATCCTTTGGTGGGAAAGGAGAAGAAATATTTGGAGGAGATTTTCTTAGAAGAAGAAGAACCAAAATTGAAACTCTTTCAATTCTTTCACTTAGGAATTTCGGTTCTACCTTGCATGAAAGGAGAGAATGTCTAAAAACCATGCAAGAACCCTTTCTTACATCTCAATTTCGAAATATGCATGAATGGAAAGAGTGAGAGGCATCAAATGCATCACTTCTTACATTAATCACTCATCAAATAGCCAATAAATAAGACTTACTTCATTTATCTTTAAAATGGCTATTTGAAAAGACCATAACCTATAATTGAACACCCATTTCGGTTTTGGCAAGAAGAAAGAAGGAAGATGGTCCATCTAATGCACATCTTTCATCTTTAATCTAATGAATGCAAATAGGTTACATGCCAACATTAAAACCAACCATTAAACCATTTAACTAGTAAGTTCATAACTCCATTTAATAATGATGAACCATAATAAAGACCATCTTTATTTAGTATTTTAATGTCAAATGTGTGGTTACACATCTAACCTAACACAATTTCGAAATTGCTTCTTCTCCATTTAAAAAAAATTGTTTTAATATAATTAATCTAATCAATTACATTAAATCAAAACAAGCCCATTTCTAAATGAACATATGGGCTTCCAATTAACCATTAATTAGTATAAGCCCATCATTCAATTATGGACTTCTAAAGCCTCCAAACTACTTCTTACTTAGCTTGATAACCTTCCTTAAAGCCAAGTGGGGAATCTTATTGGACTTTGATAATTCAAGCTCGATAAGCTAGAAATAATTGATCTCATTGGAATTAATTCTAGCTTATTAACTAAATGTCATTCCACTAAAGACAATTAGTTGAACTCTTGAATTATTAAATATTATGAGAATATGTCCAATTGCAAACCCTATTTAGAACCTTATTATAGCCATCCGCACAACAAAGGGTAAAATTACCATTTTGCCCTTATGTTGGTTTTTCCTTCTAGATCTCTCATTTTACTTTATATGGTGATTAACACATAAGATCTCATCTTAGTGTTAAGACTTGATGGGTAGCTAGTCCATCAAACTACTGGCGCCAGCTTAATCACCAAATCTCCTTAAAACATCTAGAAGAGATGATAACACTATAAACTCTTTATTTGAGTGAATGTTCCCTGATACATGTTTCAATTAATAATTCCAACATGCAGACACTGGATTAATACCCTGTAAAAATCCATTCCGATCATATCAAGAATTATAATGAAACATATATGAGTTCACCACTCATCAAGATTGTGGTTCATAATAAGCGAATGCTTAAGTTGTATGTTTTAAGATTAAAGTAACGACCCACTTTATTCTTGAAAACATACTTGATTCCAGATTCATTTAATAGTGCCATTATCGATAGTCTACTACTATCATGATATGAAACTCATCATTCCCTTTAAGTAAACTCCTTTACTTATTTGGAGATAAATCGCAACACTACTGATCTAAACCATAATCAAGCGACCAACTTGATTATTCAACCGTGAATCAATTAATTGATTCTAATAATATATATGTTTCCCATACATCTCTATGTATATGTATATTACTTACAAATGAATCTTGGTACCTTATGACCAGATATATAATGCTCATACAGATAAAACCAAACTCTTTTGTTTTATTAATAATAAATATTTTCATTACAAAGCATGAATCAAGAAGATAAAGTTACATGTAAATACACTTGCTTTCCAGGGCACTATATTTACATAACTCCAACAATTGTAAATCTTTATATAATACTATTAATTGAATATTACCGTGCCGTGCTGTACGCAATTTGCGTAATGCATGATTTGAGTGAACCATCGATGATGGTTTCTCACTGAGTTCGCAAACTCACCCAAAATTGCATCTAATTTTTCAGGATCGATAGAGTAGACCCCTAGCTCCGGAGATAGCCTTTTCCTATCGTGTGAGCGTGCTGGTAAGAGCAGCGATGGCACACAGGTCGGTCAGCTGGGTTGGATTTTGAGGATGACTTATGATAAATGCTTGTATCAGTTTCCTTTTTGGTTTTGTTCAGGGGACTGATAGACTTGTCTATTCTGTTATTGGATGACTGTATATGATTGATATTATGATTTTAAAATTTAGTGGTTTCTGATATCGTGTGATGTTATGGTTTTAAATTATTGCGATGTCATGTGGATTATTAAGGGAAATGTTCTGGTGGTGCACCTTTATCGTGGGATACGTATGTGAGCGACCTTCGGGTTTCCCGATGAGTACCCTACGGTAAGGGGGCGCTATAGTGGATTGATGAGATCGATTTTGCAATAGAAAAGGAACTCTCTGATTGTTGTGGGAAGAAAATTGACGGAGAGGAATTACAAATGAAGTTTGATGATCCGGAGCCTATTAAATAATGAGTTGGAATGACTAATGAGCTTTGGGGCTCGAATTATTTGATAAGTACGAGGTTGATCTTATTGAATTTATTTTTTTTACTAAAATTTATAATTAAAAATAAGATAAATTTTAGATAGATTTGAATTAGAATTTTTGAAATGAAAGTTTATTATGAAATCCAAAAAATTAATACATTTACAATTGGATTAAATTAAATTCTTCTAAATTTTCATTATACTTTGACAGATTTGTCAATATTTGTCAGGATTTGGTAAAATAGCCCCTTCTTCGCATGACCATTTAAGACCTAGCAAGATTGGGCTCGTAGCAGGCCGTAGTTCTTCCAACCCAGCATCACGCAAAATATCAAAAATATACTTAGATTGAGACAAGTAAAGACCATCGGTAGAGCGAGCAACCTCAATACTAAAAAAAATTATACGTAACCGAAGTCTTTAATAGTGAATTGGTTGTTCAGATATGCTTTAACGTCAATAATTTTAGATTCATCAGGGCTCAAGACTAGCAGATCATCTACATAAATAATAATAGCGAGGAAAGATGAGCCAATATCTTTGGTAAACAAACAATAGTCAGATGTGGCATGAACAAAACCATAGTTGATAAGGGTTTGAGATAGAGCTTTGTTCCATTGTCTGCGAGCCTGCTTCAAGCCATAGAGAGATTTCCGTAGGCGACAGACTTGACCATCCCATAGTTTATCATAACCCATTGGAGGTTGGAGATAAATTTCTTCATCGATGGAATCGTGCAAAAAAGCGTTGTTAACGTCAATATGATGAAGTGGCCAACAATTAGCAGCAACGATGACAAAGAATAATATGATTGTCGTAACCTTGGCGACCGGTAAAAAAACGTCGAAATAATCAATACCAACACGTTGGTGGAAACCCTTAACAAGTCTCGCTTTTCATCGATTGACTGAGCCATCTGGGTGGCGTTTAATTTTGTAGACCCATTTGGTATCTAGCAGGCGTTTCCCTTTGGGTATATCGAAAGCTATCCATGTCTCATTGGCCTCCAGAGTTGCTAATTCAGCTTGCACTAGACTAACCCATAACGGGTCATTTTTAGATGCTTCACATGACAGTGGTTCATAGTCATCTGAAGCATTGGCCATAAATGATAGGTAAGCGGAAGAAAAAATGGGAAGTGTAGCGGAGAGAATGTCGAGTTTACCCGAGGAGATGGACGAGCCAATTGTAGCAGTATTCGAAGCGTCGGCGGTGGCAAGGGAGACATAATGGTCAAGGTATTTGGGTCTGATACAAAGACGGGTACTGGTGCGTGGAATAAACAAAGAAGGAGAAGGGAAGGTAGAACTGTCGGTGGGGATAGCAACATGAGTATCGGGTAGGGTAATGGTGGGTGTTGGGTCAAGAGTGTGGGAAATAAGTGGAGGAGTAGTGGGCCTTGTATGATTAAAAGGGATGTGTGTTGTAGATGTGAGAATAACAATCTGAGGACAAAACATGGGCTGATATGTGGGCTGAGTTTGAGTATTAGTTGGAGGTGAGACAGATGTAGTGTGGTAAGGAAACAAGTGTTCATAAAACGTGACATCCCTTGAGATAAGGGTTTTTTTGTGAATCCAACTCAAATAATTTGTATCCCTTTTGACCAAATATATATCCAATGAATATGCATTTTGATGCACGTGGGACAAGTTTGTCTTTGAAAGGTTTGGTATTTTTAGAAAAACAAAGGCATCCAAATGTACGTAAATGGTCATAGGTTGGTTATTTAGAGTAGAGTTTTTCAAAAGGAGTCATCCACCCAAGTATTTTGGTATGTAAGCGATTAATTAAAAAGGTGGCCGTTAAAAGAGCTTCTCCCCAAAACTTAGTAGGTAATTGGGCTTGGAAAATGAGTGCTCGGGTAATTTGTAAAAGGTGTTTGTGCTTACATTCTACAACACCAACTTGTTGTGGTGTGTAGACACAAGATTTTTAGTGAATGATGCCTTTCTAATAAAACATATTTTGGCAAGATTGGTTTGTGAATTCGGTTCCATTATTAGTTCTGGTCGGGTCGGTCGTGCTGGGCCCGCACCCAGTCGTAACGACTCGTGGGCCGATCGGTCCGTTCTTCAAATATCATTCATGTACCTATGTCAAGCCCAGATCCAATTCACGATCTCCTTGGCCCATCCGCATGTAAGAGTCTCCCATGCACACGTAAAGACCTAAACCTAGCTATTGCTTCATATATAAGGTACAATTATGCCATAACGAAGGTACGCACAATTATAACCCTAGTTTTCTCTGTTTACAGCGATCTCACCTTCACCAAAAGAATAACTTGAGCGTCGGAGGGGCTTATCGGGAAACAACCCCCGACGTGCCTTCTTTATTTTGCAAGAATCTCACACCGAAACTCTCACGTGAAGCATCCGACTCATGGATCCAAACGGCAATGTACAGTTCTGCCAAAATCCGACAGAACCAATTGGTGCCCACCGTGGGGTCCGACATCAAGGCACCATGTCCAGAAATACACAGATCAGTCAGGCGGCGGCAGCTAACCCTGATGTAGCCGCTGTCGCGGCTCTGGCGTTACAAAGGATATCTTTACAGCTACCTGCAACCCTGCCGCCTGCACATCATGTTTCCCGCACGGAATCTTCAGACCCGAATGATCAACCGCAACCTCAAGACTTGGAACAAGAAGAACAGAGCGTAGCTTTGGAGGATAACGCTGCACTCAATACGCGCCCGAATCTCCAACACCAATCAGATGCAGATCCTCTTCCGCCAGTACACGCCTCTCTTACCCGAAAGCAGATTGAGGAAGCGGCTGATCTGTTGATTCGCCAGATTTTACAATCTCGGTAAGCCAACAAAGATAGATCGTTTGCATGGCGATCACGACGACAGATCAAAGATGACGACCGATCGTCACCCTATCGAAGCCCTAGAAAAAATCGTGGAAGATCGGATCAATGCAGCAATGAGCTTCCGCCCAGATCGCCCGACAGCTCAGCACAGCTCTCCTTTTACTCCGGTAATCTTGGATAGTCTCCCGGCGCTCGACACTAAAATACCGACGCCCGAAAAATATACTGGAAGGACTGACCCCCTGGACTACCTACAGCACTTCCAGTCCATGATGAGTCTACATTGCATTCCGGACGCTATTCAGTGTAAGGCTTTCTATACGGCCTTTCAAGAGGGAGCTCGACGATGGTTCAATAGCTTACCCCCGGGCTGTATCACATGTTTTGAAGATTTCATGTTATTATTCTGAACCGTCATATAAATAGCGCCGCAGAAGACGGCCTTGGAAGTGATGCAGTTGACACAAGGGAGAAACGAGAGCCTACGGGAATTCATTACTCGGTTCAATAATGAAGCGGTCGAAGTTCCCGACCTCACCTGCTCGTCCATGTTGGCAGCTCTTATGAACAACACGAGGGATGAGGAGTTTAAAAAGTCATTAGCCCTCGACCAGCCCCGATCTATTCAGGAAATAAGAAACAGGGTGGATAAGTACATTCAACTCGAAGAAGTACTGAACAACACGAAGCGTCGGACGGATGACCGCTCGCCAAATGACAGAGCGAATGGTTCGCACAAGCGACAAAAAGGCCAGTCGAACTGGAGAAAACTAGCCAATCGACAGGGATATCAACAGGAATTCACTCCACTCAACAGAAGATACGCAGAAGTACTAGCGGCCATGAGAGCGGATGGGGAAACTATCCGAGAACCCGGAAAGATGAAGACTCCCTTCAAGGATAGAAATCCCGATCTATATTGTCGTTTCCACAAAGACATCCGTCATGATACGGAACATTGCTGGCAATTGAAAAGAGAGATCGAATCCCTCATCCAAAGGGGAAGGTTGAGCCGATTTGTGAAGCACGAGCAAAATACTGACCGAGATAACGAGCATAAGCCCGGTCGGTTCGACAATAGACGACAGTATGGGAGGCGAAATGATAGAAACGGTGGAGGTCGGTAGAACGCCAATATAGATGACCGACGCGAAGTGAGAGGTCAATCTAGGGCGCGAGACGACAGGAATGTTGGGCAACAAGATGACCGACCGGTGAGGGTCATTAATATGATATTTGGTGGAAATGCAGCGGGGGGATCCACTGCTAAAGGAAGAAAGAGATATGCCAAATAGGTCGACAAAGACTTGTCAATCAAAAGAAAGAGGGAGAACGATGGGACAATATCGTTCGACGAGTCAGACCTTGACGGTGTCAGTTGTCCTCATGATGACGCGCTCGTTGTAAATCTGAACATGGACAGAAACGAGGTGAAGTGCGTAATGATTGATACGGGAAGTTCGATCGACCTGTTATATTATGATGCCTTCAAGCAGATGGAGATACCAGAGGATCGACTGCTGCCTATTGACGGCCCTATCAAAGGGGTAACTGGAGCATCAGCTTACCCATTCGCCCGGGTCCACTTAAAAGTGAAGTTCGGGCAAAAGCCGTGCCAAATAGAAAAGGACGTTGAGTTCCTAGTTGTGAAGTTTCAAGGGGCTTACAACGCAATAATTATACGGGCTACTCAGAATGCCCTCAGAGCAATTGTTTCCACCTATTATCAAGCGATGAAGTTTCCAACGCCTCGTGGAGTCAGTGTTGTTAGAGGTCAACAAAGAATCGCCAGGGAATGCTACTTAGCAGAAACAAGGACACTAGACGGAGCAGTAGTCCTGACGAGCTCTCTTGACATGAGGGTCGATAAAGAAGAGCGGAATATTGAAGCCAGCCAAGCAGAACTCAAGACTCTATCGAGGCCCCGGAACTCACAAATTTTGAAGGCATTTTACCAATAGATAAGTTTGATTTTAGTTATTTATTTGTCCATTATTATTTATTGTAAACCTGTGGGTACCTTTTTTCTGGCCCTGCTAGTCAGGTCTTTTAACGACCCGCTCCCTTATCATCAATAAAGGGTTTCAAATTCCTCGACAAACAGTTTAGCAAATTGTTCAAAAAGGAAGCCTGTCAATATTGCTTGGCCTCAAATACTACTCGGCCTCTACATAGATCGACTACGGTCGATCGGTCGCCAAGACAAGATCCTTGGGACCATCGTTCGGCCTCGACATAGATCGACTACGGTCGATCGGTCGCCAAGACAAGATCCTTGGGACCATCGCTCGGCCTCGACATAGATCGACTACGGTCGATCGGTCGTCAAGACAAGATCCTTGGGACCATCGCTCGGCCTCGACATAGATCGACTACGATCGATCGGTCGCCAAGACAAGATCCTTGGGACCATCGCTCGGCCTCGACATAGATCGACTACGATCGATTGATCACCAAGACAAGATCATTGGGATCATCGCTCGGCCTCGACATAGATCGACTACGGTCGATCGGTCGCCAAGACAAGATCCTTGGGACCATCCCTCGGCCTCGACATAGATCGACTACGGTCGATCGGTCGCCAAGACAAGATCCTTGGGATCATCGCTCGGCCTCGACATAGATCGACTACGGTCGATCGGTCGCCAAGATAAGATCCTTGGGATCATCGCTCGGCCTCGACATAGATCGACTACAGTCGATCGGTCGCCAAGACGAGATCCTTGGGACCTCTGTTCGGCCTCAACTATAAGTCGACCTCGAAGCTGGTCGACCATGAGCAACTTCATCAAACTCGTCTATACATCGAAAATAAAGAACATAAACACGAAAAATGACTTCGAAAAAAAATGAAGGATAAAATGAAGATTTCATTCCTTTGAATTCGTCCTGGACACAAGCTCGACCAGGTAAGCTCTAAAATTCAGCAGAAGGAGAAGCTTCGGAAGTTGGCGGATGCACAGGGGAAGCCTCAGGAGCTGACAAGACCATCAAGGCGGGAGCAGGGCCTAAAGGAGTAACCGGAGGAATATCCCCAGGAGGAAGCTCTTCCTTTTCAGAGCTAAGGTCCAACTCTTCATCAGGAACAAAGTTTCGCTCTCCCTCGGCCTTCTTCTTCATACCCTTCAAAGAAAGGCCGAGGGCTGCGGGGAGAAGCGGCTCGGCGTACTCTTCAAAGGAAGGACACTCCGACCCCTGAGGAACATGAATTTTGTGACACCTATTCAAGAGCGAGAGGCCCAAGTCACAGGCAAGCTCTAAACACTCCTCGTTCAGAAACCGCCTCTTCCACCGCTTGATCGCTTCCACCCGCTGCTTTTTAATAGAGCCCCGCACCTTCAAAGAATGTGTCCTGGCTCTATTCACCGCCTCCACCTGGCATGACAATCCTCGAGGTACTTCTTACCAAGCTCCCGCTCCTTCTCCACCGTCCTTTTCAGCTTGTCATTTGCCGCAACCAGCTGGCTCCTCTCCTCCTCTCCCGTGGTCAGCTGAGCCTTCAGCACGCCCATCACATCCTCCCTGGATTTCTTCTCCTCCTCCAAGGAAGAGTTCTGAGCTTGCAAGAGATCTCTCTCCTCCTTCACCCCTGAAAGCTCGTCCTTCACAGCCTTCATCTGCTCGTGGAGGTCCTGGACTTCACGGTCTAGAGCCTCCAGACACTGCAACACTGCGAAGGACATTACCGCGCTCCGCATACCTCAGCGAACTAGTTGAGATCCCAACTCCAGATTACTCTTGTTGTCCATAATCTTCTCGTCCGCGGGGAGAGTAATCTTCTCGGCAAGATAGCAGGACACTTCGAGGTCCCCGATCGAGGCAGTATTGGCCACCTTGATCGCAGACTCCCACTGCCCAGTATTGGTTGCTCGCCCTTTTCCCTTGCCTTTCTTCTCCTTCTCCTTCACGCCCTGACTGGAAGGGCCGGACGGTAGATCACCAAGCCTCCTCAATCTCTTCCTCTTAAGAGGAGGCTCTATTTCCTCCTCCTCCTCCTCGACCAAGACCGCTCGGCCCGCGCTAGCTGACACGATCGGCAACGACACCGCCGCAGCAGGAAGATCTTCTGCAAGTGGAGGGACCGGTGACACTGCAGAATGACAGAGCTCCACCAGCGGAGCGGAGCCTTCACCAGTCTCCACCTCTTTCCTCTTCTTCTTCCCTGTGGCCTGCTCTTTGGATTTTGGGGGAACGATGGGCCCGGCAAAATCTTCTATCCTTACTATGGCTGCACAGCAACAAAATAAATCAGAAAAAGAAACCAATAATAAAAAATATAGTAAGTAATTCGACCATGAAGGCTCAACCAGACGGGACAGTTTCCTCTCCTAGCTCGCCAATCTATGGCGGGGGGTCGATAAAAAAAGAATTGGCCAAGACCCTCCCGGAATAGGCTCGTAGTAGCCGAGCAAAATTGTATCGGTCGAGCTCCTTTATGCGACCAATTACCCTCCACTCCTCCCTACTAAGAGACACGCTCGACGTGTCATTCCACTGCTCGACTAAGGGATACCTCCACGGTTGAGGCTCGCAGGAAGATCCTGGGACTTTCATGAAGAAGTACTTCGTTCGTCAAGCGGAAACTTTCGAGGCTGTTCCCGCCAGGCGATACTTAGCGTCTCTGTACTGTAGGAAGGGGATCCCGGCACCAGAGCTCAGACTCTGGCTCAACCTCAAGAAGTGACGCAAAATGCCAACAGAGGGCGAATGGCCGAATTGATGGCACAGCAATGCCAGACTGTTAATAAGCCTCCAGCTATTCGGAGGAATCTGACTCGACATCAGCTGATAGGCCATGCACACCTCGTCGACGATCGGGCCGTAGGGAAGCCTCATGCCACCAACCGAGAAAAAACTTTCGGAAACGGAGAAATATCCACTCAAGTTGTTGTGGATTCGCTCATTCCCCAAGGCCAGCTGGGGTCCCCAGGACGAGGGGATGCTATACCTAAGCATTGACCGATTTAACTCCCCCACGGTCATCGTCGATTCGTTTTTCGGCGGCGCCTCCACAACCAACCCATCCTTCCTTTCTTTTGTAGATATTTCTTCAACACCTTCTACCATACTTCTAGAGCTAGCCGTCGACATGCTTACTAGGAACAAAACTTTTGAAAAGAAAAACTTTAGAGGAGGAAATGGAGAAAAGGGGCGTACCTATTTAGTGAATGGAGAAGGGGAAATCGAATGACGGCTGAAGGAAATTTCCGGGAACTGAGAATAAGAAAGAGCAAATGAAAGCAAAGCGGAAGCAAGAACGAAACAAGCGTGAAGAAAACCAAATAGTGTGTCGATCCTGAACATTTATAAGGAAATGTTCGAATTGCGATCCAGTCAAAATGCGATGCGTGGAGAAAATTCGAGCTATGCTTGGACACGCGACATAATCCGAGCCAAGGGAAATTAGGGTTGTTCGAAACCCGGAGTGACGCTACAGTTGAAAGGACGATACGTTTCAGATAATAAATGCTTCAAGTACCTTCACGCTCTCACTAATGATGACCACCCGACCTGTTTTAGCACGAGCTATCACGCAAAAAGTACCAATGTCGATCAGTTGGGACACTCAGTCGACCGATCCCAGTACAAGCAGTCACGCATAACCAGTCGACATTCGATCTATCGGGCCTACCCGAGCTGTCCCATGAACGAGCTACAATGCCAATATTCGACCAATTGACCACCTCACGAGCTGTCTTACGGATGAGCCATAAGATAGCCGACGAACAACAAAATCCTAGTATACTCCTTCGACCCTTCTCTTCGCTCAGACTCGAGGAGTAGGGGGCTTATGGTCGAGTCGGTCATGCTGGGCTCGCACTCAATCATAACGACCCGTGGGCCGATCGGTCCGTTCTTCAAATATCAGTCCTGTACCTATGCCAAGCCCAGATCCAATCCACGATCTCCTTGGCCCATCCGCATGTAAGAGTCTCCCATGCACACGTAAAGACCTAAACCTAGCTATTGCTTCATATATAAGGTACAATTCTGCCATAACGAAGGTACGCACAATCATAACCCTAGTTTTCTCTGCTTACAGCGATCCCACCTTCACCAAAAGACTGACTTGAGCGTCGGAGGGGCTTATCGGGAAACAACCCCCGACGTGCCTTCTTTATTTTGCAGGAATCTCACACCGAAACTCTCACGTGAAGCATCCGACTCATGGATCCAAACGACAACGTACAGTTCCACCAAAATCTGGCAGAACCAAGTTCATATACATAAAGGTTTCAATGAAAACTGAGTTTCAATCATATTGATAAAGATATTGAGTATTTCGTGTACATCACTATAAGAAAACTCACGTTCTCCGACAGAATATTCCGTCGGAGAAACAGAAAATGCCGTCGGCAATTATTTTTGCCAACAGAACGAGACGACAGAAGAAATCATCATAAGCATGGCTGTCGTTATTACTTACCGACGGACCAAGACCGTCGGTGTATTATCAACGAAAAACTGACGGAATATTATCAGTTGTTGTTATTTTACGACAGACATTAATTAAAAATTATGTCGGTGGAATTCATATATCACCGACGGAATATGTCCGTCGGTATAATTTAGGGACGGAACCACCATCACTAAGTTTGGGAAGGAAGTAAAAACCTTAACGACGGAAATATAATCCGTCGAACATTTTGCCAACGAAATGTTACATTCCGTCGGTGAAGGTGACTAAATATACCGACGGAATTGTGTATTCCTTCGGTGTTAAAAAATTGGTATAAAACATTATGTTGTACATAATTGGACATCCACACATCAACCAGTACATCAAAGGTTTAAATAATGTTAATTGTTATACAATTGGATGTACATAATTATACATCCACACATCAACCAGTACATCAAAGGTATAAATAATGTCAATTGTTATACAATTGGATATAAACACAGCAAAGGATCCATAAATTGTTATGTTTGTACCTTAAAATAATGAGTTTGACTATCTATTGTTGTGGTGATCGTGGGTGGTCCTCTGTAGAACTTTCCTTCGATTGCTCAACAAAGGGTCGAATCGAGCTATCTGCATAATCTCTTCTCTCATCTTCGCCATCCGCTCTCTCTCATCGTAGCTCCATCTGCCCACGAGGAAAGCTCCATCTGCTCCCTAATTCGTTGCTCCATCTGCTCCTTGATTCGCTGCTCCTGCTCCCTCATTAGTTGTTCCTCCCGCTCTGTTTGCCCCTCTTCTAAATGAGTTATCTTGTCCATTAATGTTTGTACTGTGGCCCGAAGCTCGATTACTTCATTGTTGTTCGATGGACTTGTGGACGCTGCTGCACTGGACATGGAAGATTGGGAATAACATGAGTTCCGAAACGAACCTTGACCAAAAAACCTGTCACGACGATCCCTATCACCCATGACCTCAAAATACGCTCGAGACACCGTCTACGTGCCGCTGTTCCTCCCCGCGATCGTAGCTCAAAGGTTTGTTGTAATTGGTCCTATAAGGTATGTGAAGTTAACATTAAGAAGAAGGACATGAGCAGTATTTAGAAATGAATAAAATGCAATAATTGGACATACATTCAGCTCTCGACAGCGGTTGTTGATGAAGGTTAGACTGTCATGCTTCTTCGTGTGAGTGTGCACAAATAACTGAAGGGGGGTAGGCTTGGTGCCCAATGACTTCTCCTACATGAGAAAGACTAAAATGTCAAATGTGAACTAGAAATCATTTCAACTTCAACAGAGGTTCAGAAAGTTGTATGATATTCGCCTCCTGTTAGACAAAGAAAATAACTCAACACAGCCATAAGTGGCACCAGACATTTAGACCATTATCATTATCCATAATACAACGAAGCTAACTATCGACAAAAATAGTGTAAAGTGTAGATACTTACAAGTCTGTCTGCATGCTCTTGGTGAGTTATCGAGCCTCCCGTATGTACGGAAGACTCAGAGACTGAGCCTCCACGCCTCATTACGAAGTTACATCCACGAGATGCACATTCATCAGGTGATGCCCAATACGCCAGCCAACGACTCCAAATATCCTCCGAAATAAAGCGAGGTTGTGCACCAGCCTTGTTTATCGCGTTAATGAAGTCGCGATAACGTGTACGAGCCCGCCTTTCCCAGAATTTGTATATGCTCCCGTCCAACGTAGCGTCCTAGAAAAATGCTTTCTGATAAAAAAATTAAAAAATATGTTAGTTAATGTAAAACTATATATATATATATATATGATGACACAATATATATATATATTAAATAAAAAACAGAAATAATTATTATACCTCGAACTCATGAAAGTACAATTGTTTTGTAGCTGCAGCGATATTCTTCCACGTATATCCATCGGGTTCAATCCTTTCCTTAAAAGTGGAGGTCATATGCTTGGAAACCATTCCAGATGATATGAAACTAAAACAAGAAGTTATTGTAGTGTACAAATGGACCAAAAAGCCTAAGGCTTAATCTACTAGAAACAGTGTTTAATCCTATAGCCATACTTACTGGTTATTGATGACAGTGATATACTTTCGCCCATCATCTCCTACAGATCCAGGCTAGCGGGCATGTCCTCCATCCCCTATTGTGGAATTGGATGATATATGAGTTGGCGTAGGGGATGGTGTGACATTAGTAGCAGCAGGTGATGGCACATCTGGAACGGGAGGATGTGTAGGAGCAGGTGAGTCAGTGCGAGTCGCAGACTGTGACGATCCACCTTCACATGGCTGCCCACCGAACATCCCTCTAATCCTTGGCCGCATAACCTCACGTGGTCGCTTAGGTCCCATATTAATGAATGAAATACAATATTTATCGAATTCTGTACAAATATAACAATCTTAAGAGCAATTGTTTACACAAGTTATTAACATATAAGCCAATGACATTGAAAATTTGCACTTAAGTTAACAACAACAAATCAACGTCAACAATTATATAATTATGACCGTGTTTACCAAATTCAAACAGATACAACAACAAACATCTTTTAAGCTTTGTCGAACTATGTAATGCATGAGAAAATTATTCCGTCAGATTCCATGTCACATGAGAGTCGGTAAAAGTAAATGAGCCCCCGACATCTGGATTTCCAAGAAGTGTCCTGACACGTTCAAACGAAACTCGGGAAACAGTCAGACTTCTCCCACCCAGTGAAGGGCTTTGGACACCTTCTCTCAATAACGTTTTGGCTATAGCCATACTTGATACGGAAATTGTAAATGTGTCGCCGCTCTTGGTGTGGTAGACGAGTTGTCCAGATGAACTACTACAAGGGGGAACAGTTACACCTAAAACAGGGAAGAACATATATTCACATTTGATTCCGTGCGATTATACCACCGTCACACAAAGCGAAACTGGATATGGTAACATACGTGATTGTCCGCACCAGTATGAGCAATTGTGAATCTTTCACAATAACTGATTTGCCATATCGTTCATATGCCGTCGTGTCATGGCTCTGGCCAGCTCTGGCACTCATTTCTTCATTGAGAATACAGGAAGCTTAGAGCAACATGAAGTGCAAACCATCAAATGACTATTATGTCATGGGCACTTCAACTAAGGAAATGAGATGTACAGAATTCTGTAATAATCATAGGAAACACCTTCAAGTAGAAGATCGTTCATGGATGGAAAGCGAATCTGAGTGTTTTTCGCAACACTGTTCCTTGCATTGGTGATTCCCTGGGACAGGACAAATTTGTCACATTCCTCCCAACGGTAAGAATTATTACAGTCGGGAACCATTCGCCACATCGACATCCTTTGAATAAGAACTTCAATAATTAAAAGGAATAATGTTTTTACCGCAGAAAATAGCCTATTACAAACATAAATTAATTGCTATCAGAACTTAAATGTAAATTACAATCATCTTCCTCGTCGGAAGAATAAGAATCAAACGCTTCCTCTTGTTCAGACCCATTGTTACCCTCGTCAAACTCTGCATCTGAAATATCAACATAAGCGTTAGAAGGATCGTGCAAAGGTTCCGTCTCGTCACACATTGTTGTTTCATTGATAGAAGCCATGTCTTCTTGAAACGCTTCACTGTCATTTCTTTGCTTTTCGTTTTTATGGGATTCAAACACTCCCCTAGGTTTAACTTTGCACACCGCCAACCAATCATGTTTATCACGTCGTAAGCTTGGAAAAGGGACATAACAAACCTGTCTTGCTTGCATAGCCCAGATGAAAGGTTCAAATTGTCTCAATCGTCTGCGGACGTTGATTTCAACCACATTGTATCGGCTATGCACTTTTGTTCCAACGTTTGGTGTCGAGTCATACCACTCACATTTAAATATCACACATCGCTTAATTGACAATGCAGGTTACTCAACTTCAAGTATTTCAATTATTTTCCCATAATAGTCCATCAATTCTTCCTGTATCGAAACACCACTGTTCATCCTTGCCATGCTATGTCCATGCGACTCTGTATGGTATTTATATCCATTCATGAAATAAACCGGATACGAGTAAACAGTTCGCAGAGGTCCCTTCGCAAGATCATAAATGAACTTGTTCTGTATTGGATTTTCAGCGGCTTATGTAACAGGAAGTAGCAAAGGAAAGAGTACAATGTCATCGGAACATTTCAACATGGTAGGTAACAATAGGAATAGTTTAAAGTGTGAACTTACATATCGCGCGAATTATCGAGGAAATTGTTGTCCAAATTTATTCATGTCATCCTGTGTGATACCAGGCATTATCTCGTGCAACAATGCCTCGTATACGCTGCATATGACATGGCACCAATCAGTAATGTTCAACACACTAATACCTGTAATTGAGCATATCAATTGTGCAACTCACTGTACGAATGGAAGAACCTCCTGACAGTTCAATAAAATGTACCCATGTGCAACATCAATTTCCTCTTCTGTTAGCATTCGTCTTGTTGCACGTCCAGAGGTTCGTCCTGGATATGTAAAAATTGACAAGTTCCCATCCGCACCACTTGTTCCTTCCCCATCGTCGTTACGAGGAACTTGTCTCGCTCTTGTACGCACATGAGGCTCAAAATAATGTCCACAAAACGCATTTAGCTTCCTCAACTAAAAAGCATTACATATGGAGCCCTCAATGTAGCTTTGTTTTTCACATTTTTTCAAATGATGTAAATACCTATAATAAAGCAAATGGTTATTACAATGTTCGGTTGACACAGCATGTACAAATGGGTAAAGATATGATAGTACTGGAGTTACCTCTCAAATGGATACATCCATCGATATTGGACTGGACCGGCTAGTTTTGCTTCGTGTAGTAAATGCCCCGGTAGATGCTCCATGCAGTCAAATAAGCTAGGAGGAAAAATCCCTTCTAATTTGCACAAAATAACTGGAATTTTATTCTCTAGTTTTGATTTCAGATGATGTTAAGCTTTTGAAAAACAAGCTCAACTCCGTTAATGGTTCCCCTACTTTAGAAGGTAGCAACTCTCGAAAGGCAATTGGAATTAGCCTTTGCATAAAAACATGACAATCATGACTTTTCATCCCAAATAATTTGTACTTCCTCATATCTACACACCTAGACAGGTTTGAAACATAACCATCAGGAAACTTTAGTCCTTTCAACCATTCACACAAACGCTCCTTTTGTTGCTTGCCCAAAGTGTAACATGCTTTCGGATATTTGCCAGTACGAACATCTTTATGTAACTCATGTCTTCTACAGAGCAGTTACAAATCAGCTCTGGATTTGGCATTGTCTTTTGTCGTCCCTTCAATGTTCATAATGGTATTGAACAAGTTGTCAAACATGTTTTTCTCAATATGCATTATGTCTAGATTATGCCGTACCATATTTGTTTTCCAATATGATAAATCCCAAAATATTCTTCATTTTTGCCAACCAAAGTTTTGACTGATGCTTCTATTTACTTCATCGGCATCAAATTCAGTTACTTTAAGCAAGCCCAATGCCTCAATCTCTTGTAAAATCTCAACACCACATTTTAGAGGTGGAGGTGATTGTTTCACAATCTTATTTTTAATGAACTTAAATTTGTTGCGCCTAAACGGATGATCCGGAGGAAGGAATTTTTTGTGATTGTCAAACCAACTAATTTTGCCACCGGTTGGAAGATAAAACGCATCTGAATCATTGTCGCAATGAGGGCACACCAACTTCCCAGCTGTACTCCAACCAGATAGCATGGCCAAAGCTGGGAAGTTACTAATCGTCCACATTAAAGCTGCTCTCATAACAAAATTCTGTTTCAGAGATACATCATATGTTTGCACACCAGTTTCCCAAAGATGCTGCAATTCCAATATTAGCGGTTGTAAGTAAACATCTATTTTCTGCTTTGGATTTGTTGGTCCTGGGACAATAACTGTAAGGAACATGTAAGCCTCTTTCATACACATCCACGGAGGCAAATTATAAGGAGTAATTATCACCGGCCAAGATGACTATTGCTGCCCGGATTGACCGAAAGGTTGGAATCCATCAGTCGACAATCCCAACCGCACATTACGACTTTCAACTGCAAAGTGCACATGGGTGTCATTGAAATGCTTTCATGCCAGTGCATCTGATGGATGATGCATAAATCCATCTTCCTGATCGTGTTCAACATGCCATCTCATGTGACATGCAGTCACATCAGATGCATAAAGTCTCAGCAGTCTCGGAGTGAGCGGGAAATAATACATCTGACTCCATGGAACTAATTTTTGTTTCATTGCACGCTTTCTTGGCTTAAACCTCGATTGACCACAAAATTTGCACTCATCTAAGTTCACGTCATCTCCCCAGTACAACATACACCCCAATCGACAGCAATCAATTTTTTCCACTGGCAAACCAAGACCCCAAATCTATTTCTTCATATTGTAAAAACTGTCAACCATTGGGTAGTGATTCAATATACCACTCCATAATGTTATCAAAACTACAATCCGATATGTGTCCTTCACTCTTTACGTTCAAAATTCGCGCAATTGAAGACAATTGCATCATTTTCTGGCAACCGGGCCACAATTCTCGGTCAGCAGACTGGAGTAAGTGAAAAAAATTTCGTGCTTCTGCGTTTGGTTCTTCTTCAACATTTACCCTATTTGTCCCAAAGGTACAACCGACCCCATCAAAGACCATTTGCCTGTACGAGTTTTCAGTTCCATGAACAAAATTCCCGCACGTTCCAACCTCCCCTTCATACTCATTTACGTTGTCAGACATTTGTGGTTCATTCTCCCTTGAGGTGCTACAAATTAACGGTTCGCCATGCCTTGTCCACTCAAAATAATTGGGCACAAACCCTTTTCTCAGCAAATGCAACTTAACTTCATCAATAGTAAGGAAACATTTGTGCTTGCACTTGCTACATGGACATCTGATATTTTGTCCATTCATATATGCAGGTTGAGAGCATGCATAATGAATAAAACTGTCAACTCCATGCACGAATTCAGGATTAATGAAGCCAGCAGCGGTTAATCGTCTATACATCCACGCTCTATCCTCGAAGCTCATAGCCGGGATACTGTTAATTTCAACCCGTCAATCCATTGTCAGTATCATTCATGTATGCCACATATAACAAGGTAGGTCAGTATCATTAATTGTTATACGGGGATCCTGCTGAAAATTCGGTAGTATTTTCCCTATCACATAATCATCCCCCTCTTATACATAAGAGAGCCCCCTGCATGTGAAAATACACTTCTATATTCGACAAGTAAAGTCAACTCACAACTGATCTCTAAACTACATGTCCATACATTGCATTGTCAACAACACATGTTACGTATTAAGAATTAAACATTAAACTCAAATCAATTCACAACCGTACACAATTTTCTTATTACGTCAAATTATATTACCAATTATGCTTAAAGTTACCACAATTGAAGTTAAAGTATAGTTGTCATTTCAATACCTGCGTAGGCTTCTGTTCATGTTCCTCGCAAGTATAAATACTGGGGAGAATAGAGTTCCTACAACCAACAAAATCAAATTGTGTCTTATCATGTTGAGGGGTCCTAGCATTTGCCACAGAAGTTCATACGATTGATTCAAATGAAGGAGGAATAAGGCAATTATAAAATAAGTAGTAGTGATTTTGCTCTACTCGATGACTAAAGACATAATTGGTTATCATAATATATTCTTTATTTTGAATATTTCTTTAAAACCTACAGATAGAGTAAAGATGGCTCTTGACATATTATTTCTTGAATTAGATCAAAGTATGTCAAGATACTTGTGGGATGATTTCTTAGAATATAATAAAAACAATAATTGGCTAAAGTTTTAGCCAAATATAATTAATTTATTAGTTACTCTTAAGTGTAATCTGAATTGTAAAGAGATTAATTGCTTTTGATGGAAAATAATGCACTAAAAGAAGTTGGACATAACTAACTATTGTCAAGATTCATTAAACTGACTTTGGCATGGAAACGAAATCCTCCGACATGAATCAAAAAAGAAGACATAGTTTCTAATAAATTATGCCAATTGTAGAACTAAAATAATGTGTTTTTTCCATCAGTTATGATATATGTAATATAGTTATATGTTTCATTAGTGCAACTCCCTTTATCTATGATCATACTATATATCTTATTAGAAATGATGTATCTAGAATAAAATATGTTTTCCTTTTATTACTCTACAAATATATATTATGTCTTTCAACACAAAACATATTATTAATATGTTTTCAATAAATGAAGGATGAGTCTTTTACTTTAATATACCAATATGAATGATATTATGTCCTCATCCATCTTGTCTAAAGGTTTTTCTTCTATCTAAAATCATCATTTCACATAACCTCTTTTTGAAAACATACCATTGTGATAATTCTGTAGTTTGTATCTTTCTTTCAGAAAACTAGGATCACTTCTCACTCCAAGCGTATTAATATTAGGTTATACTTTGTCAAAGAGAGTTATAGTCTCTCATTACTATTCAGTATAAAACTAAAAATATTGCCAAACCCACTAACTAAAGGCTTAGGTATTTATGTGTTTTAAGAACGCGTTTTTTATATGAGACTGTTAAAAGCCTAGTATTATTATTGCCAAACCCACTAACTAAACGCTTACGTATTATTATTATTATTATTATTATTATTATTATTATTATTATTATTATTATTATTATTATTATTATTATTAACCCATATATAATTTCAAAATAATAATAATAAAATTATATTAAGTAAAAAAAGAAAAAATAAATTTTCGGCTCTCGCCCTCGCGAGCCTGACGTCCGATTCTTTTTTTATTTTTGACATAATATAGTTTTATTATTATTATTTTGAAATTATATATGAGTTATTATTATTATTATTATTATTATTATTATTATTATTATTATTATTATTATTATTATTATTATTATTATCATCATCCTTTGGTATGATAATAATAATATAAACTTTGATATAAACTTCAAAATAAATTATTTTAATTAATCAAATTTATTTTAATCTCTTATATAATATTCATTAATTAATTATTAATAAAATAAAATAAAACATTTTAAAATTAACTTTTATCTAAAACTTAATATTTATTTAAATTATTTTTAAAAAACTTAATAACTATAATTTAAATTTATATAATTTGAAGATAATTTAATAATATATATTTTGTTAACAGAATCACTAATAATGTATATTATATAAACTTAAAAAATATTTAATTTATTAAATTTATTTTAATCTCTTATATAATATTTTTAATAAATTATTAATTAAATATAAATAAACTTTTATCTAAAACTTAAAAGTTATTTTATCTATTAATAAATATTTATTAATAAATTGTTATTTATTAATAAATTATTATTTTATCTAAAACCATCCCACAAGTGCGTGAGTAGCGAGCACTTGTGGGATGGTTTGTAATTGAATTCACGCAATTTCAGCGTGAATTCAACTTACAAAGAGGCAATGAATTGAACTCATACGGGAATTCAATTCGTTGCCTTTTTATGCTTCCAAACCATAGAATTGAATTCAATCCCATGATTGAATTGAATTCATGGCTTTCCAAACAGGGCGTTAAGCTTATTCATCCTTCATGCATTTCATCGAACACCTTGCGGACAAAACCAACTCAACCCTATCTACACACAAATCCTTTAATTCTTTCCATTATAAACATGCAAAACATTCACACAAGACCAATCAAACATGAGTTCCCAAACGAAATGCATTAAATCACTACAGAAACACATCCAAATAAACCCAACACACGACTTTCTTACCTTCGGATCCAGAAGAGGAGAGACGCACGTTATGCTCGCCGGAGAAGACACACGTTCTGGTCGTCGGAGACGCAGCAGGTGGTCGAACGTGGGTTAAAGACGAGCTTCGTCGGAGGAGAGGAGAGAAAGAGAAGAGCAGCGTCGGGGAGAGAAGAGAGGAGTGGCGGCCGCAGGCAGATTTAATTTAATTTTGCCGACGGAATGATCCGTCAGTATAATTAAAATTACCGTCGCAGAATTAAGCTTTCTAACCTAGCTTCCCGACGACGTTTTGCAATATAGCAACAGCTTTTTTCCGTCGGTGAACCATTTCTAGCCGACAATTTTGCCGACCAAAAATTTAATTCCGTCCCTATTTACAGACGGTACAGTTTTCATCGGCATATTTTCGTCGCTAAAAGTCCCCGCAAAATTTTCCCCCCAACTTTGGCAACGAATTTCTTGACCGTCGGAAATGTTCTTGCTTTAACCGACGGATTAGGGTGTCCCGTCGCAATTCACAGACGCTATACGTTTCGTTGGTATATTTCCGTCGCTATTTAACGATTTCCTTGTAGTGCATGGGCCTTACTAATGAGTAAGTAGGCCCATGTAGCACGTGAGAATCCATCAACGATGGTAAGGAAAAATCTTAATCCATCGATGTTTGGAGTATTGTACGGGCCCCAGACATCGACATGCAGTAGTTCGAAGGGTTTTGTAGCTATGATTTTGTGCCTCGAAAAAGGTTTTCTTTCTTGTTTTGCAAGAGGACAAATGTCACAACAAAAATCAGTAGGAATTTTTTGAATAGAAGTAGGTATGCGCAAAAATTTACTTGGTGATATATGTCCTAAGCGATGATGCCACAAAGTATAATCATTGGATACAAAGTTAGCAAAAGATCTATTTATATAAAACTGGAGGGATGGGCGATGATGCCACAAAGTATAATCATTGGATACAAAGTTAGCAAAAGATCTATTTATATAAAACTGGAGGGATGGGCCTTTTAAGCCGGTGGTAAAATTTTGGCTAGTAAGATAGTAAATACCTTCTTCCGCTTCGACTATCACTACAATATCGTCACTCCACATGTCCTACAAAAAAACTTTGTTGTCAGCAAAAATGGTTATCAACTTATTTTCGGTAGCAAATTGATGTTCCCAACAGCAGTAACATTTTTATAAGATCCATCGAGTAAGATAACTGGTTTGGTGTGTTTTGTGGTGGGATTTTCTAATAGGCTAGGTTTTGAGCACATGTGCATGGAGGCCCCTAAATCTACTACCCATGAATCACTGTCATATTTTTCACTACTAGAAAATGAATCATTAGGGGTAGAGCACTTACCTGCACAGCTATTGTAGACTACATGATGCGCTTGAGCAACTTGTTTACCTTTGACAATTCGCATGAGTTCTTGCACTTGTTTTGTGAGTACGGTAACATCAATCTGTTTTTTTTTTTTTGCAGTTCTTGTCCTTCATTAATTGGACAGTCTAGCATTGTTGCTCCCGTAAATGTGCCTTTCCCCTTTTTTTGGTTGAAGTTCTTTGTACCATTCCGGTATCCCATTCAGCTTGAAGCAAGTTTCCCTGAGATGTCCGACTTCATGACTGTAACTGCATACTTGGTCTTCCCTTTTTACAAAAGCTCTTTTGTTTCCACCATCTTTATTCCAAGTTTGTCGTTTATCATTTGTTGGGCTACTATGCACTGCAAGAGTTGCTAATAGAGCAATATTCATGTTATTCACACCTTTTGACAAACTGTTAATGTTCCTCTATTTTTCGACAGTGACAATCATGGAGAATGCCTTACTAACAGAAGGTAATGGTTCCAGTAACATGATTTGACTGACTACGAGTGAAAACTCTTCCCTTAAACCCATCATAAAATCCATCAACTTATTCGTATTTGCTATGTCCCTATTATGTTCCGTAGCATCACAGATACATCTCTTCATAGGCATTAGACAATCCACATCATTCCGTAGCTTCTTTAATTTTGAAAAATATTGGGTTACAATGTCATTATCTTGTCGCAAGTTGTCAAGTTCCTGCGTTAATTGGTAGAGGTGAGGACCACTGCTCTCATCGTATCGGCTTCTGAGCTCCTCCCATAGGTCTCGTGCTGTTGTTACCACCATGAATGAATCGCGTGTTTCTTTGATTGTAGCATTTAAGAGCCAAGCCATGACCATGTTATCTGCAGTAATCCATTTCTTCATCAGAGGGATGTTGCCTTCTGGTTTTCTGGTTTCACCGTTCACAAATCCTAGCTTGTTTTTGGCTTTAAAAGAAATGGTCATTGATCTGCTCCAACTCAGATAGTTGTGCTCGTCAAGAGCATTTGTCACCATGACTGTTCCCGAACTATCAACTGGTGAAAGAGTAAAATCATCTGGTTGATCCTAACGAAATCTGCAGTAAAATATTTACAGAGGTATGCGTGTGTATGCCATAAATTATTTACAAAGGTATGCGTGTGTGTCTTGTCTATTAAGGTGGTTAGACAAGGAGGTATCTGCTGTGATGCAGAAGAGTGAGCTCCTGACAACTTCTACATTTACAATTCCATTTGACCGCAACAACTTCTACATTTATTGTGGCATAATTAGTTAAGTATGTCGCACGCAAAACCAATTCTGAGTCACGTTCGAAATGAATTGCCATTATTGCTAAATCTTATGACATTGTTTTTACTAGAAAGCCCCGCCCGCATGTCTCATCTCTTTATATGCTATCCATCCCATGCCCACTCAAACAACGCTCTCTGTATTGCGTAACTGTCTTTTCTTTTGATTAGACAAAATTGCTGTAGTGACCCCTGTGTTATACGAAAGTAGTTAATTAAACCCTGAGATATAAAATGTTCCTCTATTAACCTTATGTTTTTAATTTTGCTGCAAAAAAAACCCTTAGCCGTGTGTTGTTCCTCCACGTTTAAGGGGCTGTGAGTTAATAAAATTTCAACTTAGGATATTTTTTGCTAATTTTTATATGTCAAGGTTTTTTTAGCAACTTTTGAATAACACAGGGTTATTAAGGCAATAAATTCCTTTTGATTACTCTTTGTGTTTGGTTCACAAGAAAGCTAAGGAAAAACAAATGGAGCTTGATCTCACACCAAAGTTGCCCAAGAAGGTCATCAGTGGGGATGGTGGATCCTACTACACGTGGTCTCCTGATGAGTTGCCGATGCTTCGACAAGGGAACATAGGAGCAGCGAAGCTCGCTCTGGAGAAGAATGGATTAGTTATTCCTCACTACGCCGATTCCTCCAAGGTTGCTTATGTTCTTCAAGGTATCTATAAAATACATAAATCTGCGTTATGCATGTTAATTTGATACGCAATCCGTCGCGAATTGAGATGCTCTTTCTGGATAGAGGGAGACTAGATCACTAAGTTCCTGCATCCTAAAGATTTTAGTATCCCTAAGTAGCTGTTTGGATGAGTTTTGGAGGCCAATAAGTAATTTTTCTACCATAACAATCTTTTTAAATATAAATGAGTGTTTGATTGTTAGAAATATTTTTTTAATAGCCAAAATACAGATTTGCTTCTCAAATAATTTTCTTAGATAAAATTTTCAGATCAAGCCTAATTTTAGTCACTTTCATCCTTATTTTTTACACGTTTATAGGGAATTGTGGAAATCAGGCATCCATCATGGGTGTTTTTATTAGTGATTTCTTGTAATTACTACCAGGCTTATACCTTAATTAGAGATATTAAGTTACCGTAATATATGATTATTTTCTTTTTGTAAAGAGCCTATACATACTGTACTGTAATCTCCTTGATTAATACACAAGTTATCGTTTATTAGAAAAACTTCTGCTGTTCATACATTTTGTCATGGTATCAGAGATATTCTGATCCTGGTAACCCAAACACGAATAAAAATAAGTATGACTCTATTAAACATGTCGTAACAATAAAAATAATATTCAATCATTTTCACAACTTATAGAATATGATAATATTTGACTTGGACAACTTAGTATATTTATTAACTTAGAATATAATTTACTATATTTTTCCTAAGTATGTTAACTTCTTGTATTTTTAGGAATTAGTGTTTTCTATCATTGAAATTTGTTCTTTGTTTTTCATTTTAATATTAGATATTAAAATTTGCTATTTATTTTTTCTTCTATTACCGATATAATACCATTGATATATGTTGATGATATATTGTGAAGTTATTGGTATTTCGTTGTACCTATATACTTCTTCCAATTCCATACAGGTACTTTTGTTTTTTTTCTTGTCCAACTGTGTTATAATAATTGGTTTATATTACGTTGCCTAAAAAAACATTTGTTTGGAACTGAAAAAAATAAAACAAGTAAAGTAGTTGTTAGAATCCCAAAAATGAGCAATTAATAAATTTATTAAAAGAGTAGGCTCATCTAGTGAGAGTCTCGAAGAATTAGGTGAAGGTAATTTTGAATAATATAAAGAAAACTTAAGTAATGAGATTCATATTCATGAAGATATTAGAAATTTGAGTGAGCATGATCATGTATCAAATGCATCCACTTTAGAAAATTTAAAGGTAAATGAGCAAGTAAGCCCTATATTGGATATTTATGATCCTAAAAATTGGGATAATCTTGATAATAAAACAAGAGATATTTTAGTTAAAAAAGGGCTTGTAAGATAATTTAATCTTGTGTTTCCTTTAGATAATACCTCTCGTCATTTTTCATATCCTTATTATTATAGAAATTTGAGTAATAGAGAGATTAGCGATAGAAAATGGTTGGTTTATTTTAAACATATAGACAAAGTATATTGTTTTTTGTTATAGGTTGTTCAAATATAATAACAAACAAAATGCATTAGTAAATGATGGATTTAGATATTGGAAACATCTTAGTGAGAGAATCAAAGAATATGAGAATTGCATTGAGCATATGACTAATATGAGAACTTGGAATGAATTGAGAGTAAGATTGAGCAAAAATTAAATAGTTGATAAAGATTTGCAACAAGAAATTGTAAAGGAGAAAGAATGTGGGACACAAATTTTGGTAAGAATAATTTTTGTTGTGAAATATCTTTCTAAATATAATTTAGCTTTTCGAGAATGCAATGAGAAACTTTACCAAGACGGTAATGGTAATTTTTTAGGAATGATTGAAATGATTGCTAGATTTCATGTAATAATGCAAGACCATGTTAGACGTTTTCAAAATCATGAAATTTATCATCATTATCTTGGTCACAAAATTTAAAATGATTTGATTTATCTGTTGACCCATAGTGTTAGAAGTTTTATCATAGGGATCATTAAAGAAGTGAAATACTTTTCTATTATTTTTTTATTATACCCTACATTTTAGTCATCAAGAACAAATGAGTTTGTTAGTACGATGCGTGAATATGTCAAATAAAAAAATAAAAATAGAGGAGTACTTTTTAGAGTTCTTGAAGGTAGTTGACGCATCTAAATTGGCACTTTTCAATGAATTATTGAATGCATTTAATTCTCTTGATCTTAATGTTTATAATGTAAGGGGGTCAAGGGTATAACAATGGTTCTAATATGAAGGGAAAACACCAAAAGGTTCAAAAGTAGTTACTTGAAATAAATCCGAGAGCATTATATATATCATGTGCTTGTCATAATCTTAATATTACTCTTAGTAGTATGGCAGATTCTTGTGTTAAACACTACAAGAAAAGTATGAATTAGTGATAGAAAATTACTTAAGGAAATAAAACCGTTGCAAATTATCAACAAAAAATCAATTTTCGTCGGTAACATTGACAGGAAAATTTTCGTTCAATGATAGTAGTAATATCTATCTGTAAATATGGAGGGAAACCTTCCAGTAAAATTTGCGAAAAACTTTAATGACGGTATAAAATGCATGTTAGTAAAGAAGGAGGGAATTGTTGACGGAATAAAAATGTTTTGAAATTATTTCGTCGGCAAATTCGTCAAGAATTTTCAAAGTAAACATAAATCTTTCACCTTGGATTTCACGTTTTAAAGTAAACGAAAACTATAACATTTGTTTTAATACCAAATGATGTCGTTTTCTTTTACATTAAACTCACCTAAAAGGTCACCTAAAATCTCATCATTTTCATATCCTTATTATTATAGAAATTTGAGTAATAGAGAGATTAGCGATAGAAAATGGTTGGTTTATTTTAAACATATAGACAAAGTATTTTTTTGTTATAGGTTGTTCAAATATAATAACAAACAAAATGCATTAGTAAATGATGGATTTAGATATTGGAAACATCTTAGTGAGAGAATCAAAGAATATGAGAATTGCATTGAGCATATGACTAATATGAGAACTTGGAATGAATTGAGAGTAAGATTGAGCAAAAATTAAATAGTTGATAAAGATTTGCAACAAGAAATTGTAAAGGAGAAAGAATGTGGGACACAAATTTTGGTAAGAATAATTTTTGTTGTGAAATATCTTTCTAAATATAATTTAGCTTTTCGAGAATGCAATGAGAAACTTTACCAAGACGGTAATGGTAATTTTTTAGGAATGATTGAAATGATTGCTAGATTTCATGTAATAATGCAAGACCATGTTAGACGTTTTCAAAATCATGAAATTTATCATCATTATCTTGGTCACAAAATTTAAAATGATTTGATTTATCTGTTGACCCATAGTGTTAGAAGTTTTATCATAGGGATCATTAAAGAAGTGAAATACTTTTCTATTATTTTTTATTATACCTACATTTTAGTCATCAAGAACAAATGAGTTTGTTAGTACGATGCGTGAATATGTCAAATAAAAAATAAAAATAGAGGAGTACTTTTTAGAGTTCTTGAAGGTAGTTGACGCATCTAAATTGGCACTTTTCAATGAATTATTGAATGCATTTAATTCTCTTGATCTTAATGTTTATAATGTAAGGGGGTCAAGGGTATAACAATGGTTCTAATATGAAGGGAAAACACCAAAAGGTTCAAAAGTAGTTACTTGAAATAAATCCGAGAGCATTATATATATCATGTGCTTGTCATAATCTTAATATTACTCTTAGTAGTATGGCAGATTCTTGTGTTAAACACTACAAGAAAAGTATGAATTAGTGATAGAAAATTACTTAAGGAAATAAAACCGTTGCAAATTATCAACAAAAAATCAATTTTCGTCGGTAACATTGACAGGAAAATTTTCGTTCAATGATAGTAGTAATATCTATCTGTAAATATGGAGGGAAACCTTCCAGTAAAATTTGCGAAAAACTTTAATGACGGTATAAAATGCATGTTAGTAAAGAAGGAGGGAATTGTTGACGGAATAAAAATGTTTTGAAATTATTTCTGTCGGCAAATTCCGTCAGTAAATTTTCAAAGTAAACATCGTCTTCTACCTTGGATTTCACGTTTTAAAGTAAACGAAAACTATAACATTTGTTTTAATACCAAATGATGTCGTTTTCTTTTACATTAAACTCACCTAAAAGGTCACCTAAAATCTCATCATTTTTCATATCCTTATTATTATAGAAATTTGAGTAATAGAGAGATTAGCGATAGAAAATGGTTGGTTTATTTTAAACATATAGACAAAGTATTTTTTTGTTATAGGTTGTTCAAATATAATAACAAACAAAATGCATTAGTAAATGATGGATTTAGATATTGGAAACATCTTAGTGAGAGAATCAAAGAATATGAGAATTGCATTGAGCATATGACTAATATGAGAACTTAGAATGAATTAAGAGTAAGATTGAGCAAAAATTAAATAGTTGATAAAGATTTGCAACAAGAAATTGTAAAGGAGAAAGAATGTGGGACACAAGTTTTGGTAAGAATAATTTTTGTTATGAAGTATCTTTCTAAATATAATTTAGCTTTTCGAGAATGCAATGAGAAACTTTACCAAGACGGTAATGGTAATTTTTTAGGAATGATTGAAATGATTGCTAGATTTCATGTAATAATGCAAGACCATGTTAGACGTTTTCAAAATCATGAAATTTATCATCATTATCTTTGTCACAAAATTTAAAATGATTTGATTTATCTGTTGGCCCATAGTGTTAGAAGTTTTATCATAGGGATCATTAAAGAAATGAAATACTTTTCTATTATTTTTTATTATACCCTACATTTTAGTCATCAAGAACAAATGAGTTTATTAGTACGATGCGTGAATATGTCAAATAAAAAAATAAAAATAGAGGAGTACTTTTTAGAGTTCTTGAAGGTAGTTGACGCATCTAAATTGGCACTTTTCAATGAATTATTGAATGCATTTAATTCTCTTGATCTTAATGTTTATAATGTAAGGGGGTCAAGGGTATAACAATGGTTCTAATATGAAGGGAAAACACCAAAAGGTTCAAAAGTAGTTACTTGAAATAAATCCGAGAGCATTATATATATCATGTGCTTGTCATAATCTTAATCTTACTCTTAGTAGTATGGCAGATTCTTGTGTTAAACACTACAAAAAAAGTATGAATTAGTGATAGAAAATTACTGAAGGAAATAAAAACGTTGCAAATTATCAACAAAAAATCAATTTTCGTCGGTAACATTGACAGGAAAATTTTCGTTCAACGATAGTAGTAATATCTATCTGTAAATATGGAGGGAAACCTTCCAGTAAAATTTGCGAAAAACTTTAATGACGGTATAAAATGCATGTCAGTAAAGAAGGAGGGAATTGTTGGCGGAATAAAAATGTTTTGAAATTATTTCCGTCAGTAAATTTTCAAAGTAAACATCGTCTTCTACCTTGAATTTCACGTTTTAAAGTAAACGAAAACTATAACATTTGTTTTAATACCAAATGATGTCGTTTTCTTTTACATTAAACTCACCTAAAAGGTCCTCCTCTGCACCCCCCCCCCCCACCTACTTCTTCTTCTTCGTTTGCTTCGCCTCTCCTGTTGTACGATTTGTTTCTCTCCGGTTTCTCTGTCATGGACTCCTCTTCGTCGATGTTTGTCTTCTCCGGCCACTGTCATTGTGTCCTTCAGTGGAGGTATTTTTACAGCCACTTCATGTGCTTTTTCGTATATTGGATGAAAATTAATTTGGTATTTGATTACTTTTATTTATTTATGTATTCCTTGATTAAAAACAATTTTAAGGTATAATTGTTAGTGATAGTAGGGATAAGACAAGATGTGATGTTGGGATGAATTTTTGATATATTTAAGGTGTTTGATGAAATGTCTATTTTTAAAAAAATGATTTCAATTCTTTTTTAGTATGAATTTGATAATTTCAGTTCTTTATTTCCCCCTGATAAATTGTAGTGTTAAACGGTATTGCTTCTTTTATCTTTTATTGACTTGAATGGTGGATAAAAGAGTGAAAAGAAGGGAATGTGTTATATTCAATGTAAGAAAGTATTCAATGTTAGATATCAACCATTGCCTGATGATGCATTGTCAGATTATGAATAAGATTAATACAACTCCTACTTGTATAATAGGGGAGATTTTGAAGTGCTATTAATACACTGGATATTCCATATGTTATATATGGAATATCCACTGTTGCACTTAAAAGGACATAAATGCATTAAAATCTTTTTTTACAACAAGGGTTTTGATAATAAAATATAATTCAATTAATAAATGCATTTTAGATTAACTCGAATATGCTAGGGATAAATTAAAGATAAATATTTTTATTTTTATTTAACATAACTAATTCAAATGCATTGTAAGAAAGTATTCCAAATGCATTGTAATACAAGATTTGATCATTGGGCCTATTTAAACAATTCAGGATAAAGGATTGTAAACATTACAATCCTGGATAATTTTTGTTAAAGCTAACAAAAATAATATCCATGGATAATTTAAAAAGAAATTAAAAAAAAAGAAGGTAAAGAGTGTAATGGGATTAGGATGTATCGATTTTGAAATGGATATTGTATTATTGCGTGTAATAACATTGGAATATCTACAATGTTATTACAATGCATTTGAATATGGATTTGAAATGCACTGGATACACTAGATAATCAACTGTAACACCCCACTACTATAGATTACATATTGAAACACCCTGTGGACATTCATGTACGTAACCTATAATAATGACATGTTAGAGCAAACATGTATCCAACTTAATCATGGCATCAAGATAAAAGTCACCCAATTTTAAAACCAAACTGCATTCCTCTTTTCATTTCATAAAAACCAAACTTACATTGTAGCTTTCCAAACCATCTGAATATATGCCCAAGATCTACCTGGACAGAAAAATGAAGGAATTTTTAGATCTGAAGCAAGGCCGAATATCAGTGGCAGATTATGAGATCAGATTTAATGAGCTAGTGGGGTATGCTTCTGCCTTGATTCTTACTAAGGAAGACAAGTGCAAGAAACTTGAAGACAAATTGAATATGGAAATTCAGACAAGGCTAACAATTATCAACCTGAGCAGTTTTCCTAAGCTCAAAGCAACCTTGATCCAAATAGAACAATTGTTGAGAGATGATCAGGGAACACAAGCAAGAGTCTAAAATGAAGAGGCCCAGTAAAGTTGAGTGGTTCTAGCAGGAAGTTTAATAAGTGTCACAATAGATCTTTTTGACCACCGGCTGGATCAAGACAGTCGAGGTTTAGACAAAGGGGTAGTTTCATACAATCTGGCAATGGAAGGGGTGCAGTGTTAGGTCAGATACCCAATTGTGAGCACTGTAGGAAGAAGCATAGTGGTGAGTGTTGGAGATTATTTAAAGCTCGCCTTAGATGCCGCTCCTTTGACCTTCAGGTTAAGGATTGTCCTGTTATTATTGGAGCGCAGTCTGGTATAAGAGGGGGGATCAGTGAGTGAGACTACTATTCAGTAGAGTCGAGCTAATGGAGCTGGACAGAGAGGCCGAGGCAAGGGAAGGATAACTTCTGAAAGTCCTTCTGTGAGGATTGAGGTTCTGAGCAGTAGACCCCAGTCTCAGGACAAAGTGTATATAATGACCAAACATGAGGCTCAGGATTCTTTGGATGTCGTTGTAGGTGCATTGCTTATTGTTGATTATGAAGTATTTGCAATGTTAGATCTTGGATCTACACATTTATTTATTGCACCACATTAGGAATTTAAGTTACATTGTGATAGGGAGAAGTTGAAATGAGTACACCGATAGGTAGTACCGCAGTAATTGGAGAAGTCTGCAAGAGGTGTTTAATTAGAATTGAACAGGCAGATTTAGAGGCAGACTTGATTATAGTATAGTTAAGGGAGATAGATGTCATCCTAGGCATGGATTGGGTCGCTGCTCATAGGGCTATCATGAATTGCTATACTAAGGAGGTGGTAGCAGAATCTCCATATCAACCGAGAGTAGTTTTCAAAGGAATTAGTCAAGCAGTGCCAGTTAGGCTGATCTCATTTATGAGTGCCTTGAGGTTGATGTAAGGCAGATATGAGGCATATCTAGCCCACGTTATTGATACACAAGCTGAGCAAAATATACAGGGCATTCCTATTATTAAGAAATTTCTGGAAGTGTTTCCCGTTGAGTTGTCTGGTTTACCTCCAGATCAAAAAACATAGTTCACAATTGATTTGGTTATAGGTGTCGCTCTTATATTCATTCCTCCATATAGGATGGCACTTATAGAACTAAAGAAATTAAAGGCTCAGTTACAAGAGTTGCTAGAAAATTTTTTATTGGACCCCGTGTATCACCATGGGGAGCTCTAGTTTTATTTGTAAAGAAGAAAGATGAGACTTTGAGACTTTACATCGATTATAGGCAACTGAATCGGGTGACAATGAAGAATAACTACCCGTTGCCTAGAATTGATGATTTACTTGATCAATTGCAAGGAGTTTAGGTGTTCACTAAGTTGGATTTGAGATCTGGGTACTATCAGTTAAAGATAGCAGAAGCTGATGTATTGAAAAGTGGGTTAAGGAGCAAGTATGGGCATTTCAAGTTCTTAGTAATGTCGTTTGGGTTAACTAATGCCCCAGTTGCATTTATGACTTTGACGAATAAGGTATTTCAGCCCTACCTGGATCGATTTGTGATTGTGTTTATTGATGACATCCTAGTGTGTTCAAAGAGTAGAGAAGAACATGTTGAGCATATGAGAGTGGTCTTACAGATTATGAAGGAGAAACAGTTGTATGCCAAGTTCAGTAATTGTGAATTTTGATTAGATCAAGTAGTGTTTCTAGTTCATATAGTGACTAGACTAGGCATACGAGTGGATCCAAAGAAAATAGAGGCAATAATGAATTGGGAAGCTCTGAGGAATGTCTCATAAATCTGAAATTTCCTAAGATTAACCGGATATTACCGGAGGTTTATGGAGAGGTTCTCGTTGATCTCAGCCCCTCTGACAAAACTTCTAAGGAAGAATGTAGTTTTTAGATGGAATGATAGATGTCAAAAGAGTTTTAAGGAGTTGAGGTATCAGTTGACTATGGCACCCATGTTAACTATTCCATCAGAAACTGGAGGATATGTAGTATATAGTGATGCTTTGCATCAAGGATTGGGATGTGTATTGATGCAGTATGGCAATGTGATATCCTATGCATCGAGATAACTAAGGTCTCACGAGATTAATTATCCGGTACATGATTTAAAACTTGCTGCAGTTGTTTTTGCTCTAAAGATATGGAGACATTATTTGTATGTGGAGACATTCCAAATATACACTAATTATAAGAGTTTGAGGTATCTATTGAGTCAGAAGGAATTGAACATGAGAAAGAGGAGATGGGTAGAGTTATTGGAAGATTATGACTATACTATTAAGTATCACCCAGAAAAAGCTAATACGGTGGCTGATGTTTTAAGTAGAAAGAAAAATACCAGTGCAGCTCATATTCAATTATCGAGGTTACCAAACCTAATTCATTTGAGAGATTTAAATGCAGAGTTGAATCTAGAGCATAATGAAGCACTAATAGTCACACTAAAGTTGAGACCGATGCTACATGATAGAATCAGAAAAGTCTAGTAGGAAGATCCTAGTATGGTGAAGCTTATAGAGAAAGTGAAGATGAATCTGGATACCGAGTTTGAGTTGAGGGATGAGATATTGTGGTTGAAGCAGAGGCTGTGTGTTCCCAATGTGTAGGATCTGAGAAAGAAAATTCTAAAGGAAGCTCATATAGCCGCCTATGCTATGTATCCTGGTACCACCAAGATGTATAACATGCTAAAGTAGCATTTCTGATAGCCCGGAATGAAGAAGCAAGTAGCAGAATATGTTTCTAAGTGTATAACATGCCAGCAGGTTAAGGCTGAGCATCAGGCTCCAGTTGGAAAGTTACGTTTGGTGCCTATTTCGGAGTAAAAACGGGAACGAATTACTGTGGATTTTATTATTGGGTTACCTAAGACTCTGAGGCATAATGATGTTATATGGGTTATAGTGGACCAATTGACTAAGTCGGCCAATTTCTTACCAGTGAGAGAGAATAACTCACTAGATCATTTGGCCCAGAGATATGTGAATGAGGTGGTTAGACTGCATAAGGTTCCAGTGTCCATTGTGTTGGACAGGGATCTCAGATTCATTTCGAGATTCTAGAAGAGTTTGCAGTCGGCTATGGGTACAAAGTTGAACTTCAGTACGACATTTCATCCTCAAATAAACGGACTGAGTTAGAGGACAACTAATACTGTTAAGGATATGCTTAGAGCTTGTGTATTGGAGTTTCAAGGAGTTTGGGATCAATATATAGCACTGATAGAATTTGCTTACAATAACCACTATCATAATAGTATCGAAATGGCACTATACGAGGCATTGTATGGAAGAAAGTGTGATCACCTCTATATTGGGATGAAGAGGGCTTAAGAATGGTTGAAGGCCCGGAATTGATTCAAGATACCGTAGATAAGGTGAAACTAATAGGAAGCCGAATTAAAGCAGCTCAAGATAGACAAAAGAGTTATATAGATCTACATCAAAGGGATATGAAATACAATGTAGGGGACAAAGTATTTCTGAGAGTATCACTTTGGCGAGGAGTGTTGAGATTCGGTAAAAAGGGAAAAGTGAGCCCTAAGTATATTGGTCCTTAAGAGATCATTGAAAGAATAGGACCACTGGCATACAAGTTAGCTTTATTGAATGAGATGTCTCAGTTATATAACGTATTTCATGTGAGCATGCTCAGAAGATACCGATCAAATCTGACACATGTGTTATTGGCTTAAGGGATTGAGGATACTAGTAATCTAAGTTATGTTGAGGAGTTGATCAAGATAGTAGGATCTCAGATCAAGTAGCTGAGGAATCGAGTAATTCCACTGGTAAAAGTCCTTTGGAGAAATCACCCGACTAAGGAAGAAACCTGAGAAATGGAGGATCATATGAGGAGACAATATCCCCACTTGTTCGAACAATCAGGTAAGAATTTCGTGAATGAAAATTTTTTAAAGAGAGGATAATTGTAGCATCCCATTACCCATATTAAGGCCTGAATAGTTTATATATGAGTTTAATGAGAAGTTAGAAAGTGCATTTCATATTCATGCATAATTTGGCATACAGATACACTTGAATATTAAATTTTTGCACATTAAAATGATTGTATGTGCATTCATTGACATTTTCAGTTATAATTGATTTTATAAATGTGATTTTATTCAGAATTGTGGTTTATTTGTATTGAAAACTGTTGTGGAGAGTATACTTACAGATTTAGAATTTTTTGGTAAAATTTAAGAAATTTCTGAAAATATTTTTGAACTAAAAAAATGCCAAGTGGAAAGATAATTGATAAATAGTAGTAGAAATTACTATTAAATGGCAATGGAAATTTTGATAAATAACCTTGTGATATATTAAAAAGTGTCATCAAAAATTGGGAGACAATTAGAGTAGGAATTGGAATTTATTACACTAGTTAAATAAGAGAATCTAGTTTGAAGCCTTAAAAATTGGACAAGTGGCAAGTGACAAGTGTCACTTGCTAAGCCAAGCATTAAACCCACGTAACTTTTGAAAGACCATCTTTTAATTGGTCTTTCTTTTGATATTTTTGCACAAATGTTCTCACCTTCTTCCTCATCCATGACACTCATTTCTCACCCTCTCAACATGCTCTTCATCTTGTCACAAAAAAAACCTCATCTCTCTTTCATAAATGAAGATGATCTTGGGATGTTTAGGAGTTAGGGTTACGTGATCTTCAACTTTGGAGCCAAAACAAGTTAGTGTATTATTATTAATCTTGATAGTTTTCCCAAATGAAGCATATATGATGATAGCTTAGTGTTTAATGATCATGATAGAGGAGTTGAGATATGTGTAACATTGATGTTATAATAAATAGATGTATGTCTATTTTAATGTATTAATGGTATTTATGAGTTGTATTAAGGGAGGATTGAGAGACTAAATGGTGATGAAGAGTGTGCTACAAAATGTTAGCTATAACATTTTCCACCGATTAAGCTTTTGTATTTTAGCCATAACTTGATCTGTAGATTTCCAAATGGAATAATTTTTTATTTAGATTAAACAATAGACATACAACTATAATTTTTAAGAAGAAATTGAATATGAATTCTATCCTTAGCTTGAACTTCAATTTCAATTTCTTCTTAAAGTCGTATGTCTCTAGTTTAATCTAAATAAAAAAAATCATTGCATTTAGAAATCTACAGAAGCTTAATCAATGGAAAATGTTATAGCTAACATTTTCCAGTACACTCTTCATCACCATTTAGTCTATCAATCCTCCCTTAAAACAACTTATAAATACCATTAATACATGAAAATAGACATATATCTATTTATTGCAACATCAATGTTACACATGTCTCATCTCCTCTATCATGACCATTAAACACTAAGTTATCATCATATATGCTTCATTTAGCAAAACCATGAAGATTAATAATAATACACTTACTTTTTTTTGGTCCAAAGTTGAAGATCACGTAACCCTAACTCCCAAACATCCCAAGATCATCTTCATTTATGAAGCAGAGATGAGGTTTTTCTTGTGACAAGATGAAGAGCATGTTGAGAGGGTGAGAAATGAGTATCATGGATGAGAACAAATGAAAAAGAGGAAGAAGGTGATCACATTTGGCTAAAAAAGTCAAAAGAAAGACCAATTAAAAGATGGTCTTTCAAAAGTTACATAACACTTGTCCAATTTCTAAGACTTTAAACTAGGTTCTCTTATTTAACTAGTCCAATCATTTCCAATTCTTACTCTAATTGTCTCCCAATGTCAATAAATCACAAGGTCATTTATCAAATTTTTTATTGCCATTTGACAGTAAATTTTACTACCTTTTATCAATTATCTTGCTACTTGGTATTTTTTCTAGTCTAAAAATACCCAAAATTTCAAAAAAAAAATTAAATTTCACCAAAAAAAATTCTAAATCCATAAGTATACTCTCCATATCAATTTTCAATACAAATGAACCACAATTATCAATAAAATCACATTTATAAAATCAATTAGACCTAAAAATGTCAATGAATGCATGTACAATCATTTTAATGTGTAAAAATTCAATATTCAAGTGTATGTGTATGCCAAATTATGCATGAACATGAAATGTACTTTCTAACTTCTCACTAAACTCATATATACACTATTTGGGCCTTAACATCGGTAACGGAATGTTACGTTAGTAGTGGATATTCCATAAATAAATTAACTTGGATATGCCAGGGATAAATTAAGACAAATCAAAGCTAGCCTTTTATGCATCAGATTATGCATACAGACGTATAACAAATGTAGTCAGGGTAATATGTATTAGGATATAAATGCATGTTGTACAACATTTAACACTGCTTGCTTAACTGAAGCCTAAAACTTTTGTGTTGTTGCCAAAGTATGATGGTGCATCCTAGAAGCTTAAATCTGCATGCTAGATATCAGCCATTCATAATCTGACAATGCATCATCAGGCAATGGTTCCAATCAACTGTTGCATTTACACACGAAATATAAAAAAAAATTAATTAAATATGAATTAGTTATTCCACAATGCAACAGTGGGTATTCCATATGTAAGTTAACTCGAATATGCTAAGGATAAATTAAGACAAATCAATGCTAGCTTTTTATACATCATATTATGCATACAGACGTATAACAAATGTAGTTAGGATAATATGCATTTGGATTTAAACGCATGTTGTACAACATTTAACACTGCTTGCTAAACTCAAGGCTTAGCTGAAGCCCAAAACTTTTGTGTTGTTGCCAAAGTATGATGGTGCATACTAGAAGCAAAAATCTGCATGCTAGAGATCAACCATTCATAATCTGACAATGTCTGATTTGGTATATCTTTGTATTTTCAAAGATAACTTTTTAATTAACAAGAGTTATAAAAATATTATTAATTGGTACTACATAAATAATTTAACAATGTAATAATTAAAAAAGAAAGTATTCATGATTTTTTAATAACTCTTATTGTTAAAACTGACCACGAGCTAATCTATCTATTATATATATATATATATATATATATATTTTAAAATTTTAAAAATGATAAATATATATTTAATCGACTCAATTTAAATATAAATTTTAAAAAAGAGTCCATGCCTAACCCAAATTGCTGTCAACTCATGTCGGGCTAAACCGAATTGGGCAAACCTTGCTAACCCTAGTTTCTTTTATTGAAATATTTTCTATTCCAATAAATATTTTAAGGTCAAATGCTTCACAAAATTTTTATTGTATAATAATTTCCTCATTAAAAATTATAGACACTTATAGACAATAAATATTTTAGCATAATAAACATTATAATTTTCTTGTTATCTTACCATAGTTTATAACTTAGAAACAAGCTTTAATTGAAATAGAATTTTGAAACTACAAGAAAATTGCAATTATTACCACAAGGAAAATATGCTTCATTGAAGATATTAGTAGTTACTAACTATAAAGTAACAAAACCACGAAATTTCAATCAACTATGAGGTATAGGAACTCTAGATGGATGAAGTAAAGGTTATGGGACAAATTCGTGTTAGAATTTTTTTATTCTATTGTGTATTTTTAATCTTATTCATAATCTGAATAATTAAATAGTTAACTTACATATGGAATATCCACTATTACAATGCTAGATATCAACGAAATATGAATTGTTGCATTGTCAGATGATGTTTTGATTTGTCTTTAATTTATCCCTGGCATATTTGAGTTAACTTACATTAAATAAGAAAATCATAAGTGCCTTATAAGTGCTTCGTAGTAGCATCATTATTTGAAAGTACGTAAGGTAGTGAAGAGGACTTTGTGAGTAATGCTGCATTGGTTGATTTATATGGCAAAAGTTCAATTGCTTCTTAACAACAATGAAAAAGGAAGAAACTGAAGATGAAACCTTGGATAAATCAGTCCAAAATTTAAGAAAAAATATAGATGAATCAGCCCAAAGTTCAATTTCGGATTATGACAGTGATGACATTGAATGAGTCCAAACATGTAAGAAGAATGAGAAGTTAAAGAAGGAAAACTTCATTATGGAGAACATCATTCAAAATCTAGAGAAGAAATTGTTATGTATAATAAATGAGCTAAATGAACAAATTCAAAGCTGGTCAGTATGGAAAAATGGATAAGAACGTTAAATAGAGGTACCAAAAAGTTAGAGAAGTTGCTGAAAATTAGTAAGATTATAGTAGACTTTTAAGGTATTAGCTATAAAGGTGAATGTTCTAAGTTGAATGATGAGAAAAATTGTGCAACCATATTCATCCAAGGAGAAACTTTGAGGAAGAAACGAAAATTTATACCTACGTTTCACTTTTGTGGGGTTATCAGGTACATAAGACTAAAATGTTACAAGTTGTTACAAATGATACTTCAAAGGACTCCAAAATGAAAATTTAGACACTCTTCAATGAACTTTCAGCAGCAGCCAACATTATCAAAGCAAACTTGGGTTAGAAAAATTAGCCTTGCACATCAGAATAGACACGCCAGGGAGTTAATACCAGAAATTGTCCAGATCTATAGTTAGTTATTACTGGAAAAGAAATCAGCCAGACATTTGATTATAGAGATGATGTGATGAGGAATAAGACTAGGTTTGAATTTTTTCGAGAGGCACAGAGACTGTATGCTTTACATTTTTGAAGTACATTTTGATGTTGTTTAAAAAAAAGAGGGCTCGAAGGAGTTAACATATAGACTTTCTGATTTTTTAATTTATAGGTTTTCTAAGGTTCAGTTGATTAGTATGTGTTTGAATTTTCCTTCCTTGTTAAATAGTATATTTGATGTGAGAATGAGGCTCTGCTTGATGATTTGAGAGTTTTGCTTTTAGATTTTGATTTACAGAGTTATGTCGAGAAAATGTTGATGTTTGGTTAGAGACCTTTACAAAGATTCAGGTTTTCTATGATTTCGGTCTCTCTAGTTTATCTTGGTTTCTCTTTATATCGTGGGTTGTATGAATTTGGGCAATATACGTTCATATGGTTTATGGAGGAGGAAATTGATTAAGTTTGATTATGATTCGATGAATGCATTTTTGAGGTTTTTGAATTTAATCAGTCATATGTAGATTATTTTGATGTAAGTAATGATATGTTAGCTAGTGTTTTGACTGGTGATAAATTGTCATCTTGACATGCTTATGATTCCTCTGCTGCACCTACTACTAATTTTTATGTTTCTTTATTCACTAAGATTGAACACATTGAAGGCATTCTTTATTTTGGCATTGTTTTTATCCTAAGGGGGAGATATAAGATTGTTTGTTTTCATTTGATATGATTGTTCAATTCAGGTGGAGATTTCAAGGTATTTTCATAATTATTAGTCTTGCTTTTTGGCATCTTTTTTTCCCAATGGGAGAATGGATAATGTAATGAATTTGGGTGTTATGTTTAATTGGAGAACTTGGCTACTTTTTAACTTTGGATATGTGTTTATTTGGATACTTTGCTTATGTGAACTTAGTAGATGTTCTTTCGAACTTGAAGTTTGATTAAGGAGGAGTTTCTATGTGTTTTTGAACTTGATATTATCGTCCAATTATCTTCTTTAGGAGGAGTTTTGATATGTGACAAATAATGCCAAAGAAGAAGATTGTTAAGATATATATTATGATATCTTATTTTGTAATTTTGGGCATTATTTGAAATTGAACTTAGTTGGATTTATGTGAAACTCTTTAAGATAAGGTTGATTAGGTTTAAAAATTCTAATCAAGATGGGATTTAATATATAGCCCATTTTGGGGATAATGGCTATCTAAGGTAGCAATATCTTTAAAGATTTGTTTTGAATATTTTTAGCTCTCTTTGGCTATGATTTATGTGAGATGTGTGCTGAAATAGTGTCGATTTTGTGTGGAGGAATGGTGGCCATATGGTGACTTGGTAGCTAGAGATTTTATAGCTATCTTGGATGATATTTGATAACTGATTTTGTGGGGATATTATCCTAATGTGTTGCTGATCTTCTGTTAAGGATTACATGATTATTAAGGGCTGTACTTTTGTTGATTGCGTGTGATTTCAACAGCTGTGTATTCTTTAAAATTTTAACAACAATTGAGGGTTATAATGGTTATTGAATGTGTTGAATTTGGAAGTTGGTTTATCTTGTATTTGCGTAAATCTTTGGTGGTTATTAATTGTTTTCATGGTATGTTAATTTTGTGTCTTATCTTTTGTGATTTGTGGTGTACGAAAACTCCAAATGTTTTCGTGATTTCAATAGCTGATATTCTTGATTGTTTGGGGATTTTCATTGGATTGATTGAGAGTTGATCGTGTGTGTTTCTAGTGGTTGTCGATACTGGTGGTGGTGTGCATATTCCAACAGGCATCGTGGATTTTGCAGCTATGTTGTTACGTTTCGATGAAGAAACGTTTATTTTGTTGGTGATTTTTTCAAATTGAGGAGTTATGTTTTTTGTCTATTATAAGGGAATTTTTAGGCTATCAACAATAGTATTTTTTGTGTGAAAAACTTCCAACAGTTTTAGTATTTTTGCAACTTCATAGTTTGTGACATTTGTGGTGGAAAGACGTTTATTTCGTTGGTGACTTTTCAAATGTTGTCGTGGGATGTTCCATGATGATATGAAGCTTCATAGCAGATTCTTTTGATGAACAACTTCTCATTCTTTTATTGACAAAGCTACATTGTTAGGAAAGTTGTTTTCTTTCTCAAATGTCTTTGTTTAGGTTTGTTGTTATTTAAATCTTTGGAGTTATTTTATTTTCATCATTTATTATCAAATAATGTTAAGAAAATCCTCTGTTGAGGTTAGTATGAAATACATGTATACTATTTTCATGCAATAAAAGAAAGAAAAAATCGAGAAACAAAAGTTAAATCTCCAAAAATCTTATGAAGAGAAAGCTAAAATTTTTTCATTTTTAACTACCAGATCACGTCACTATTTTGATACCAAGTGTAATACATAACGATACATTAATTACGTATCCTAAATCAAATGTAAAAGAGCAAGAATCGAAGAAATACGAAAAATACCTGATTTTGGTCTTCGTAACTTCAAACGAGTTTTCCAAAATCGAAACGAGTGTGAATCTACAGTCGTCTTTACGGGAATTGCTCTCCGGGACACGGGTAAGGTCTTTCTATAATTTTCTTAAAACATAAGCTCTTTTAACGGATCAGAGAATATTTATGCTTACGATTGATATATCAACAACTGCAAAAAACCTTAACCTTTATATATAGCATCCATATCTGATTTTCCTATCACAAGACCGATATGGATCAAGTCCACATTGATTGAGATTCACTTTTCACTCGAACTTTGATTCATTGATTTAAATTATTTTTTACACTATTTTATTATTTTTATTTGGATCAAATTACATAACTTAATCGATAAATTATTAAAAAATTTAATAATATAATTAACAATTATTCAACTTTAAATGATGGGAAAAAAATTGTCAAACAACTTGCTGAATGCAATTTCCTTCCACTGTCTTGTCAATCTTGCTGTATACAGAGATTACGATAGATTTACAAACATGTCATGAACTCTTAACAGTGGTTCTCCATTTTTGTCCTTACGAATAATTACAATTCTCGTGTTATGTTCCAATGTCTGTTTGTGACTAAGACAAACCATTTATTTTAAGACAAATTAAATTTATTTTATATTTAAATAATCAGCTTCATGTAATTAATTTTCGTAAATCTAGTGTATTTTTATTTCTAATTTATTATCTTTTAAATTGTTAAAAGATTAACCGCTAATTGAGCAATAATTACGGTGTTATTAAATTTGTATAAAAGCATTCTAGGGCCGTCCTCACACTTTCTTCATACGTCGTTTATTGAAAAGTAAAAAACAAGACACAATTGATTAAGATTTAGATGTCTTTTTTAAGGACCCCACACTTGTTAATTCATACAACTACCGACTTGTACGTTTGTCCTTTATGTGTCTATTTACCGTTTGACATCTTCTACTTCTGTCTTTTACATCATTGATTAGCCTTCTTTTTTTTTTTTTTTTTTTGACCTTTTTTTCACGCCCTAATTAAAATAAAATATAACATCAATCAAGACCGTTCGTTTGCTGCCTCTTTAGGGGACATTAACTCCTATCATTAACATGACCAGCTTTGTCTAACTAGTGGTGACTAAGTCAATTTGGTTCACACAAAATATAAAGGAATTAAGGGAATATATTTTATACTTTTTAATAATATAATTTAAACTGTTTAATCCTTTAGCATTTTTAATTTAGTATTTAAATTTTAACATTTTAAATTAAATTATCAATTTTATCAACATAAGCATAATATTTGTTTATGTTTGTTGTTATTCCAATCAATTGAGTTATTTTATTTTCATCATTTATTAGCAAATAATGTTAAGAAAATTTTCTATTGAGTTTAGTACAAGGCGGTCGTACTATTGAATGTAATTTAGTACAAGACAGTTGTACTATTGGGTGTAATTTACTTTCACGGGTAGTGAGGACAAGGAATAGTTTCAAGAGTTAGGTGAGTCGGCTTTGTAATACCTTGAGTAAACTATTGTTGTATCACAGGTAAAAGTAATTAAGTTGGGTGAGGGCTCCGCAGACGTAAGCAAGGTGTGTCGAACTACGTTACTAAATCTCAAGTGTTGATTTGTTTATTTTGCATTTTTATTTTTTTTGTTTTTCATATTGGTCAGAAAGCTTATAACTATTGCGGCTAATTCACATTTTGTGCAAAACTACATCCTTCGGAAATTTTCAAAATTCATTTGCCTACTATTAAAATATGTTATATATCTTATTATTTAATTTTGGACTTTCAAGATAATGTTGATTAGTTTTAAATTTTGATCAAGATGGGATAACATATTTTTTGGAGATTTGGTTGGTTGATTGCAGTTGGACTGTGGCTAGGTTTCATATGTGTATTGGACTGAATACTGCCGTTTTTTAAAAGGAAGATGATATCTTAAAGTGATCTTGGATAATATTTGGTAGCTGGTTGAATGTTGATAGAACTCTATCTAGTGAAATGTTCTTGGTAAATCACGTGACCTGTGCTGGATGGGTTTTCTGTCGTGAGTTCTTTGGTCTATTATTGTCGATTGGATTGGTGTGCAACTGTGGTCTTTTTGTTGATCTTTTGCATGATTAAGCTAGTTTATCTTGAAGTGGGCACTTTGAATTCTGAAACGTAAGAGGTTGTTAGATTCATATCTGGTTCTGCCTGATTCTGATGAGGCAGGACGTTACCGTTTGGATCCATGAGATTGATTGTCTTGAGCAAGAGAATATTTGCAAAATAGAACAAGGCACGCCGGAGATTGATAACCGGCAGGCCTCTCCAACGCTCAAGTTAGTCTTTTGGGTGAGGGTTTGATAGCTATGAACAGAGAAGCTAGGATTCTGATCACGTACCTCTATCATGACAAAGTTATACCTTATATATGGAACAGATGCTAGGTTTAGGTCTTTATGTATGCATAGGAGACTTCCACCTGCAAATGGGCCGTGGATGCTACCGACGGGGCCCTGGCCTAGATAGCCGATAGGAATTAAGTCAATCCTTGAGGGGTGGACCGATCAGTCCATGAGTCGTTTTGAGTGGGTTTGGGCATAGCACGACCGACCCAACCATAAGCTCCTCTTACTCCTCGAGTCTGAGCAAGGAGAAGGGTCGAAAGAGTACATAAGGATCTTGTAGCTCATCTGTAGGACAGTTCGTGGTAGGCCCGATCGGTCAGACATCAATGCATAATGCGTGACAGCTCGTATTGGGATCAGTTGGTTAAGTGTCCCGATCGGTTGGCATCGATGCTTACTGCATGATAGCTCGCGCCAAGATAGATCGGGTGAACATCGACTCTGAGCACGTGAAGGTACTTGGTGTAATTATTACTGACGGCGCATACCCTCTGACAGATATTAAGGATTTGTAACCGTTATGCAGGGTTTGCGTATGTACGCCCTTCAACTGTCATTGCGCCGCCCGATTTCTAATAACCCTAATTCACCTCAGCTCAGATTCAGCCACGTGTCTGAGTTTGGCTCAGATTTTCTCCATGCGTCAGGCGTTGGTTGGAACGCCCATTCGACCGATCTTCTATAAATACTCAAGGTCGACAGACTATAGGTTTTCTTCACGCTTGTTTTGTTCTTCGGCTTTCATTTTTTTTTCATTTGCACCTTCTTGTCTACAGTCTCCGGAGTTTTCTTTCAACCGTCGTTCAAACTCCCAACTTTAATCACCAACTAGGTACGTCCTTTTTCCTCGCTTCTTCCTCAAAAATTTCCTCTTTGTAAGCATGTCGTCAGCCAGTTCTAGAAGTGGGGTTAGCCCCAAGGATGAAATCGCTGTGAGGGCCTCCCAACTAGCCGAGAGCCAAAGCGATGGCGGAAGTTGCGGCGGTGAGTGTCCGAAAGGATGAGATGGTCATGGAGGAGCCACCGAAAGACGAGTCAATGATGACTGTGGGGGAGTTGAATCGGACGATTATTAGGAATAATATCCCTATTTCCTGGGGACCTAGACTGGCCCTCAAGAATGAACGGATCCACAACAATTTGGGAGGGTATTTTGTTGTATCTGACAACTTCTTTTCGGTCAGTGGCACGAGGCTTCCATATGCCTCGATTATCGAAGAGGTGTGCGTCGCCTACCAAATGAGGCCGAGCCAAATTACTCCGAATGGATGGACATTCATTAACGGTTTGGCTTTGCTATGTCTTCAGTTCGGTTGTTCACCTTCGATTAGCATCCTACGTCATTTCTTAAGAATGAACCAAAGTTCAAGCGTTCGGGCCGGGATTCCTCATCTGCAGTATAGAGATGCTCGATATCGTCCGGCCGGAACGACTTCAAAAATCCAGACTTGACGAAAGAAGTACTTTTTTGTGAAGCCTCCGGGGTCTTTCTTTGAGTCACAGCCGTGGAGATATCCTTTAGTTGAGCGGTGGAACGACGCGTCGAGCTTATCTCTTACCAGAGAGGAGTGGGAGGTAGTCGATCGCATAAAGGGGCTCGGTCAGTATGACTTCAATCGTCTCATTCTGGGATATCACGGGGGGGGGGGACTCGGTCGATTCATTCCTAATCAACCGTCGGCCTCGAATTAGCAGGCTACGAGATGAAAACGCCTCCTCTGGTTAACTCCTCGTGGTTGAACTACTTACTACTTTTGTAAATATTGGTTTCGATTTCTAATTTGTTTTTATTGCTGTGCAGTCATGGCAAGGATGGACGATTTTTCCGGGTCCTCCCGTCGCCATAAATCCAAAAGGCAAGCCAAAGGGAAGAAACAGAGGAAGGAGGCAGAAGCCAACGAAGGCGCTGCTCCGCCAATGAAGCTAGGTCATTCTACAGTGTTGCTGGCCCTTCCGCCCACTGAAGACCTTCCTGGCGTGTCGACGTCATTACTGATCGTGTCGATGAGTGCGGACCGAGTGGGTTCGGAGGAGGAAGAGACAGAGTTGTGGTTGGGTACGGTATCTTGTACGCTGAACCGCAACCATGCAAATTTAGTATTGTGCGCTTTGACCGGGGTTCGATCCCCTGACCTCACGGTTTTGTTGCGTTAAGATGCATGTCTCATACCATTGAGCTACGAGCTCAGTGGTATGAGGCGTCGCCTCAATAAGAACAAAACCGTGAGGTCAGGATCAATCTCTACCAAAGCGACAATACTAAATTCGTGGTTGTTCAACAGATAAGATACCGTACCCAACCACACCAATATCCAAGGTGACACTAGTTGCATCAAGTGGGGCTGGTCATATCTACTCATCTACAACGAATCCTCCGCCAATGGAGTCATTATCTAAATGAATAAACGTTAAGAAAAGACTTTCACTTAGTTTTTTGCGGATGGATGATTGATTGAAGTACTTATCACCTAAACAGTGGCTATAGCATATGGAATAGCAATGACACATAGAGCTCAAGTTGTGATATTCAATATGGACGGTGGTGGTGTGCATAAAAATTCCAGCAGTTGAATACGACAGTACTCTTGGTAAACAACTTTCTAATCTGTTATTGAAAGAGCTGAATTAATTAGGAAAGTTATTTTTTTTAATCTCAAATGTATTTGTCTATATAAAAGTCTATATAAGAATTTTATATAGACAAATACAACGTGAGAATATATTTTAAAAATTAAAATTAAATGGTGGTTTTGATGGTAATTTGTTTAATTAAACAAATATAAATTTATAAATGAAAATAATCACACTCTTTTTTTGAAAGACAAAAGGTTTTGTAGTTTCTTTCTATAAGCACGTTAGTTGAAAATTAGTGTTTAACAAAAGTAAAACATCATAATAATTTAATTTAAAATTAATTAGTTCAATTATAAAACAAAGATTAAAATTAAAATTATATAAATGTACTTTAATCATAAATCTTTTAAACTTTTGGTCAAAATAATCATGTTTTATAGGTTTAATAAGATTTAAAATATTTTTCAAGATGTTTTGTAATTGTGATGAATTTGTAACATATATTTATATTTAATGAATTATTTTATATGTGATAAAATTTTAATTTTTTTAAATTTTATTAATTTCATTAAAATTTATTGTACTTAAAAGTTTTGCCTAAGGTTTTTATTTTAAAAGTTTAAAATAATTTATTTTATTAAATAAGGCTATTAATTTATATTGATGTCAATATTTTTCTTGAATGATTATATCACAAGGAGATGATTAGGATTTAGTAAACCATAAGGATAGTATATGTTAAACAAATTGATTTATTTGATTTATTATATTTACATCTTGTCATTACATTAATCAATCTATTTATTAATCTAATGTGATAATAAATTATATCTTCTCATTAATTTTTATTTACTATATAATAAACTAATGGATTTCGCAATCAATTTATGATCTTTATTTATAGTACAAATTTTGTAAACTAATACTAATTTAATTTAATTTATATTTAGAAAAAATAAAATAATATATTTAATATGAATATATCTTTAATGTAAATACAGATATAGTTTGAAATAAATCACTTTATAATTTATTAATTATAAATAATTACCCTTACTCATTTTTATGAAAATTGTCGTATTAATGATATAATTTAACAGAAATACTAATTTTATATTTTCATAAAATATAAAATTTACTATATTTTTAAATATAAAAATTATAATTTATTGAATTATATTTTTATATATATAATAGCAATATATCCGTTTTAAAAATTTATCTATAACCTCACCCTATTTTTATTTTACACCATCAAGTTCCTTTTATCCTCAATTTTTATAAAAATTTAATTTTAAAATGATATTACTTTTATATTGTATATGGCAGTATATTATATTTTAAATTTTATAACATATTAATAATATTCCAACAGATATTTTACCCAAACTTATATAATGTATATGAGATTAAGCAAGAAGATAATTTTGACATTTATGTAGGATTCCATCTTATTCCATTCATTGTCCTTTTCTAACATCTTCACCAACTCATTAGCATACAGATGCTTCACGGACAACATTCAACTTCGCACACATCCTCCTCCTCTTCAATTCTGCAGGCATGGGTTCATATGTCCAACTTCTTGGGCTATTGGATGACGCGTCTCTTGAAGATAACATGTTTTCGGATCGCCATGTTTCATTACCATTTGGAACACTTGATGCTGAAATTACTTCCGAAACCATTGATTTCTTCGTCAGCGATGCCGAGGGAGATCCCGATTGCCCAACTAAAGGCTATTCTTCCATTGAACAGGCACTCAGTATATTACGCCAGGGAAGGTCACTCTCTTCTCTTCTATATATTTTAGCAGTTGGGTTGTGGGTTACAGTCGATCGCTTTGCAGCCAAGCTCATACTCGACCACAGAGATAGCCGATCTACCATCATTTGTGATTGACCTAATTCCTGCGGTGATAAAATATATAAATTTATTCTTGGTTGGACGGTCGTACAGCCAAGTTCGATCAGACCATGCACGAGCCGATCGGCTCATCCCTTCATGATTGACCTAATTCTTGCAGGTATTAGTCATATAAATTCATTACCTCATCATAGGAAAGGTACAACTTTCAAGAATTCTATTTTCTTTATTTACCAGCCACCAAAACTCTCCCAAGAGATTAACTTGAGCGTTGGAGGAGCTTATCGGCAGTCAACCCCGGTGTGCCTTTACTGTTTTGCAGGTATCTCTGAATCAAAGTGAACCAGTCTCATGAATCCCAGCAGCAGCGCCCAACCCCATCAAAATCAGACAGAACCAGGTTATGTTCATAAGTTTATCAGCTAAAACTCGTCTTTCTTCTTTGAAGTTTGGAAGATCGTACTCAACTTTAGTCCGAGCATGATGAGTTAATTTTACGCATAATAACAACAATATGTTTCAGTTTGTGATTGTATTATTAATTATATTATTAAAATCATTATTATTATTATTATTATTATTATAAATTTTCACTTATTATTATTATTCTTATTATTAATATTCTTATTTTATTATTAATTTTATTATACAAAATTAATTATTATTATTGTTGTTGTTATTATTATTAATTATTGTTATAAATTTTCTACTTATTATTATTCTTAATATTATTAATATTATTAATATCATTATTTTATTATAAATTTTATTATATGAAATTAATTATCTTATTATTATTATTATTATTTGTTAATAATTATTTTAAATGTTAAATTTATTATTATTATTATTATTATTATTATTATTATTATTATTATTATTATTATTTAGTATTGATGTTGTAGTAGTTGTTGTTGTTATTATTATAATTAAATTTATTATACTAAATTAATTATCTTATTATTATTATTATTAATTGTTACAAATTTTCTAATTATTATTATTCTTATTATTATTAATATGATAATTTTATTATTAATTTTATTATACAAAATTAATTATCTTATTATTATTATTATTATTATTTGTGAGAAGGATAAAGTTGTCTCTATTGAAATAGCTATTTTTGAAAAGTTAAAGATAAGTAGAGATGAGTTTTGTGTATTTGTCAAATTTTAAGAATAGCTTTTCGTGATGCATAGTTATTATAGGTTTGGTTTCTAACCAAACATAGGATTAGTAATATGTTAGGAATAGCTATAGAATATAATAGCTATTCCTTTAAACCAAATAGCTTGTTAGTGCCTATTTAAATAAGCTTATATTAATAGAGCTTTTGTTAATGAGCTTTTATCAATAGAGTTTTTAAGAAAAGCTTTTTAAGAAGTCATTGACTATTTGGGTGTCATTTAAAAAGAACTTTTTGAAAGAGTTTCATACAATAAATGTTTGGTAACATTAAAAATACTTTTAATTTTAACTATATTTTATTTTGTAATAAAATTATTTATCCATATAAATATTATTTAAAATATATTAAACAATACGAAAAGAACAATTTATTAATTATTATATAATTTTAAACCATATAAAATATAAATGAAAATATATCTAACCAAATCTTTTATTTGGATTATAATATAAGTAAAACTAACATAAAAAATAAATATTAAAACATATAAAAAGTCAAATAATATTATATAAATCTCAAAATAAACATGAAAATATGTTTGTGGGTATTGTAGAAATTATATGTAAAAACATAAAGATAAAGGAGACTAAAAAATAGACTCATTAATTGATCTGAAAATTTTACCTGAAAAAGTATTTTTTTGAAAACCTTCAGATTTGAACTTTTCAAAAAGCTGTATTTTAGTTTTCAAAAAAGCTATTTCTATGAAAAAAATATTTTGGATTTTATAGCCAAACATTCATTTTTCTTGCAGTGGAAAAACATGCTTATTCACCATCTAAAAGTTGAAACAAACAGACATTTAATGAAAGTTCATAGAAAAAGATAAAATTTAAACTTTATTTTTTTTAACGGTTGATTTTATGTTTAAGTTTTAGGTACGATTATGATAGGACACTTGCCTCCTAAGAGGTGATCGAGTTGGTAGAGTGGAGCGACATGAGGCCAAAAGGTTTCGTATTCGATTATCTCTACCTACGCTCTCTCGATCGAGCCTGTCGTATAGGACTTGCCTAGTAAGTAACGTGATTTGTAGACTATTGCATTAATTTGAAGGTTTACTCAGTGCACATTCAAAAGGTATCAGCTGCTAATTCCTCTACTTAAAAAAAAATGGAACACTTAATTTATTTTTAATTAAATTTAAAATATCTTTTGAGTTGTAATTCTTTAAAATTGAAGCCCAAATCAAAATTATCTAAAGATATGTAGAAAAAGATGAGGTTCTTAACTTAATAAAAGGTAAGGAAACAAAAAAAGTTTCATCACATAAAATAAATCTGAGCCACTAATTAAATCTTATCTTCTTTTAATTTTAATATGTCTTAGTTTTGAATCTCCATAATTTCCTTTACTAATGGCTAAATTAAAAAATGGATATTACTATAAAACCTTCTAATATTAAAATGTTAGTATTTCTTTTCGAGGTTATATCCAATTTATATAGAGGGTAAAGATAAGTTTAAAACATCTCTAACAACTTCCAAAGTTTGAGTAAAAATTTCCTCATAAATGATTGTTTCCTAAATCAACACCATCTTCCATATAATGAAAAGAGAAAATCAACCATATTAAAAGTAGTATGAACATCATACTCACATGATAAGCTAATCTTATAAGTGTTATTGTTCACTTTTCAATAGTTTGAAATGGTCTATCTCATCTTAGTTTAACTTATATTTCTCCTTATTTAGAAACCTCTCCTTTTGCAAGTGTAGGTACACCCTATCTCCATGTTCAAATATTACTTCCTTCTTCTCCTTGTTAGCTTACTTAATGTATTATTGAGTATTTGGCATCTCATAAATCTTCATCACTAACTCATCTTTCTTTTCACCATCCTAGCTACTTCTTTAATCTAAAGGAAAAGGAAAAAGATCTAAAGAGACAATGGGTTAAATTTATAAACAATCAAACTCACAACATTATGGATAATCCTATTATAAGCAAATTCAATAAAAGACTGACTCATCCCAAGCTTTGAGATTACTACAAATAATAGCATGCAACACTACCTCTAGATTCTTGTTAACCAATTCAATTTGACTATTAGTTTATGGATAACAAGTCGTAAAAAATATTAACTTAGTACCTAATTTTTCCTACAAAATTTTCTCAAAATATCTAGAAAATTTAACATCTCTATCTAACATTATCATTCTTGGAACTCTATGCAATCTAATAATCTACTTAAGAAATAATTCAAAAATTATATTATATAGAGAGAAACTCTAACTTACCTCTAAACTAGTGCATGACTTGTATAATTAAAGACTATACTAGCTTTCCTTATCGGGAATCCCTATACCGGTCTTCTGCACTTTATTGATCTAAATCTCTTCTACCTTTCCTTTTACTTTTTAACCTCTTTATATCTTCTAAAGTTTTCCTTAGACATCCACCAGGAAAACTATAGGACACAACCTAATACTTCTTCTTCCCCTATGGTAGATCAAATTCTTGGCCTTGAGCTTCTCAAATTCCTTTAGACCAGACAGTCTCTGGCCTAACTTTTTTTTTGTTTATATTTTCTCTTATTTTACTTTATTCTTGAGTTACAACTTTTAATAATGTCTATACCTACCTTTTGCTTAGGTTATGAAAACTTTTTTTCTCTTAAAATTAAAAACATGCCTACTAATACTTATCTTAATGCTTCTAGCACCTCACAAACCCCCTGTAACTACTCGAAATGTAGACTCAAGTTCCTAGGAGCCCCCTATTAAGCAAACATATAATTAAGTTCTAAGAGACTCCATTTCTTTGATGAAACTACACTACTATCCACCTTTAGATGAGGAAGGAAAAGCTATAGTAATGCCTTAAATGGAGGTCTTAAAAGAAGGTATAACTTAATAAGAATCATTGTTGGTAAGATAATTTTTAAACAAAGACCATCCTTTCCAACCTTAAGATCTTAGGCTAATCAAACCTAAAAAAGTTTTAGATTATTTGAGGTTATCATAAATGATGAGGAACTATTTTTCTTCAAGTTTAGTTCTCAATACTAAGCTAAGAGAGTATTGAGTGTGGTCCTTAGCACCTAAACTACAAATCAGTCTTTCTTCAAGGATGAAGGTATGAAATCAATCTCTAAAACATTAGAAAAAAGAAAATCTCTTTATAACTCAGCATACATTATTTCTCTTAAATACTAGGTTATTAAAGGGTTAGCCGTCTTGCTAGCTATAATGAAATTTTTTGTGCTTGAATGAAGCAACATCCCTTATGAAAAGATTAGATTTTATAAAAGCATGTGTCCTAATTTAATATAAATCGAGCTCCCTAACAAGATTCTATTAATAAGGCTGGATAAAGAGACTAATCTCTTTGAGGATGAAATGCTAGTAATATATTCATAGAGACATGTTTCATCTAGTCAAAATAGGTTTGAAAGCTAATAGGAAAGAGGTTCATAAGTGGGGACTATTATGAGATAACTCAACACAAACCTAGTACATAAGGTGAGATGAAATGAAGGAAGGAGGCTGTAAGATCTCAAGAAGTGACTCATTCTATGGAGGAGAATATGATCCAGGATCATAATAAATACCAACATATAGAGAAGCAACATGATAGTACCTAAAGCATCGATAACAAAGTAGAAGAGAGGAGATTGTCCTAGAAAAGATAAGTTTGAAATCTAACTTGCAAGATGGACTCTATAGTTTGCACTCTAGTGCAACTATCTCCTTAAGGGTGATGATAAGAAGTTTGAACATTCAAAGAGTTACTAAAGAAGCTTGAAGAGGAAGAATAAACCTTCCACTTCCTATATCAAATGAATTAACGAAAATAATCCCTTTTTGTTAGGTTTCATAAAAACCATAATTAGGGAGTAGAATAAAGGTAGGTTAGATTTTTTGAAGAAGCAATGGAGTTACATTTCAAACCACTAATTCCATCAAAATGGGAGGATATTTTTATCTTAGTTACTTCATCCTTAGGCTTTGAAGTCTTTTCCTCCTTTTTACTTTAAGGTCTGCTCTATGATGAATAATATATACTAGATATACTAAAATGGTTAGTAGGCCTCCTTTTGAGCTATCATTTCTTTTCATAGCCATATATACGATATTCTCCAACTCTATATAATGGTATAACTCCATAATATTGGCAATTTTCCCATAAACAAATCAAACAATTGTTGCTTCTTTATCTCACTCCATATTTGCCCTAGCTAGGGTGACCTTCATCTCCTTTTAGCAATCCTCCACACTATTTGAACTTTGAATCAATGTTTGCAAACTTTGGTAAAGATTATTATAATAGGAACATGGCATAAATCACTTCCTCATTACTAACTTCATCTCCTCTTAAGTTCTAACAAATGTTTATCAATTCCTCCTCCTAACGAGAATTTGTTGATCCCACCAATCCATTGCATGGTCATTAAACTCAATATTAACTAATTTAACCTTCTTCTCTTTTTAAAAATTATAGTAATAAAAATCTATCTTCACTTGCTTTTTTCACTCTAACTATGTATTTGGATTTATCTTTGTTATAAAAGGTGATATTTCCATCTTAATAATTCCTATATTATTATTTATCCTTTCTTCTTACTCCTTTTACATCTTATATTAAACATGTCCCTAGTCTCCTCACTCTTCCTCCTCTATGACCATTTAGGTTTATCTTACTCAAGTAGTTGATCGCACCTTCAACTCCATCATTCACCTTAAAGTCATATATATTCTAGTAATCAAGGATGATTATGTTGTAATCCAATATGATAGTGCCTATTTATCTAACCTTTCCTTAAATTTACCAAATTGTCAAATAGTTTGTTGAAGTTGGCCTTAAATGACATTCCCAAAGGTCTCCTAGTCTATTTTCATTCTTTCTCTTCACTAATTATAATGTCTTTGGACAAGATTTTCTTCAAGTTTATTTGTCATACCTACAAGAAAACTTACTAGCCAAAGCACTCTTTTATGTATTACTTTCAAAGTTTCACTCAATTCACTATCTAAAACTCTTGACAAAAGGTTCTTTACAAACTAGGAAATCTCAATCAATAAAACTAGCAAAATTCTTCTCCTTTTCTAGATAATTATAGAGAACAAATTTAGGAATTAAGTAAATAAAGACATAAAACTAGAGGTTAATGAATAAAAAATAAAAATTCAAGAAAATTAAGTTCAAAGGAACCAAATTAGGCTCAATAAAAAGAATAATTCAATAAGAAAAAATAATGGTAATAGGAACAAAATAACTAGATAACAAAATACTTTCGAAGTAGGATACCTTATCATCCTTGTTGAATAGGTATAAACCTTTCTTATAATGATTAAAGCAATTACTTTCTCCTTTGTATTTGTTTTAGATAAAACCTTGTGGGATTTTTCTTCGTAAAAATTTGGTGAATTTTTTATTAAATTGAAACTCAAGAAATAAGAAATTTTTTAAACAATTAGTGAAACTTTAAGAATGATATGAACAAATATGAATTATTGAATATTCAAACTTCGATATTAATAAAAATGAACATATAACTAAATCTTGGTACTAAAATTTGATATGAACCTTATCAATAGAACTGATAAGGTTCAATATCAATTCGATTGACTTAGACCGCTCAGAAACACATCCTGTTTTAACACCATTAACATAAAATATAGCAAGAAATATAAAATCGCCACACTTCAAAAGAAAAGAAAATTTGTAGTGATAAAATTATGTGGTTTTAATTACCACTACAAAGTTAGATAAGATCAAAGTTTTATAGAACCTTGAGTAAGGGCACTTTAAAGATGGAATAATTTCTTTCGATGGTTTGATTAACCAATGGTAAAGTAATCTCCTAATTGTAAGCATAGATAAATCTTTTATAGGCATGAATCCTTTAAAATTAGAGTTATACAAGTAAATAAACACTCAAAAGAACAAAATTCTAGCTAGTTATAACACTAATGATTCTTGTCTTAGATAACAATCATCATCAATTTTATTCTAGAAATTTAATATGTAAACCAAAGACGAGTTTAACACTAGTTTCAAGTTAAGATCTAACATTGATTTTGTTATGGAAATCTAGTATATAAGATCTTGCAAAAGACTAGTGTCAGTTATAGGTAAGAATGTAATGTCGGTTACATTATATTTCTTAACACTCTAATAATTAATGCAAGATTGGTGTCAATTATCCTTTGAACATGGCATTAGTTACATTTTACAGTCGTGATTCTTAACCTTGCTCCTTGTTTAGATCATCATGGTGAGTCTAATTTAAACCTTTTAAATAATAAAGCTAATAGATGCATATTTGACTATATTTATACACCCATATTTGATGCATTTGCTTGATATTTTATAGTTTTATTGTATATTTGATACTTAATTTGTTGTAAGTGCATTTATAGGTTATAATTGCCTTCATGGACTAAAATGAAAAGATTTTGAATGAAAATGCGATATAATACGTAAGATTTGAAGCAAAGTATAGATAAATGGTTGTGTTTGAGACCGTAAGTCTCTCAACCCATCTGATTCTGGAGATTTTAGAATATACACAATCTAGTGTGTATCAAATTATGTATCACCCAAAACCTAAGATTTACTATAAAAGATGTGAGCAAAGGCCAATTGAGGATAATAGACTTCTAGAGATGACTTCAAACGTGAAGAACATTCAGAAGGGATGATATTGGCCTAGAGAAGTGGAAAACATGAAGAAATCATCAAAACATCCAATAGATTACCACATTAAATCCCAAATTTGCAAGAACATTTGAGGAAAAAGAAAGGGAGATTTAGAATTACGAACTCTTTGTTTTCTATTCATTTTTATTCTAGTTTATCTTTGATTTCGTAATCTATTATATGTAACTATTAGTGTCTAGGTATGATGAACCCTAGTTTGTGCTATAATATTTTTTGATTCTTTTATTTATGCAATTGTTTTGATTGATCTATTGCGATTCAGTTATGTGTTTTATATATGCTCTAATAGATCTGAAATATTAATACATAATCTAATTTCATAACATGGACATAAATCTACCATAATTGAAAGGAGTTGATTGCAAACCTAAAGATAGGTCGATATAAACTCTAGATTAAGTTTAAATCTAATAGTGAAATGCATAAATCAATAGAGCAATACTAGAATCTTAAACTGAATAATTTCAGTTAATAAGCCTATAGATTAGTTTTAGTATTATCGAGAGTTATTAGCATAAGATAGGAATTCACACAATTTAATAGTCAATAAAACAATTGCTTGATAAAAGGTTAATTATTAGATTTTAGGAGGATTCATTAGCTAGACACTAATTATTAATATTGACTGATTTCTAGGTGACTTCTTTTGTTTCGTGTTCATTATTATTTCATACTTTATTTTAATTATTTAAGTTTAATTTTTTATTAAAATCCAAAATCAATTTTAGGCTAGATAATAGAGAAATGTAATTACTAGTAATCATTATCTTCATAGATCGACCTCTACTTGCTTATGCTAGCTATAGTTATGTCATGCACTTGCAGTAAAATCAATATTGGTATATAAACAACTAATCAAAAGTCGCACCTTTTACATAGAGATCCACCATTAAGTTAATGAGATTATTTAGTCTTCTTTGCCTTACTTCGTGTTAATAGCACTCTAATATCCTTTAAAGGATTTGTAGTAACTTTTAGAGTTTAAGAAGTAGATGCTTGATTTCTATCAAAGAAAGAGAGGAGAGATAAAGATAGAGAGAGAAAGAGAGAATTTAAAAGCAAATTTATTTTGTTTTTTTAATATTAAGGATATTTATAAGACTCAATAGATGAAAGGATTTGATTTTGTTTGATTAAAGGTCCAAATTCCTTTGGATACCTTTAAATACCTAAAAATTAAATGGATTTTAGATGATCTCAAATGGATACATAAATGGAGCCATGTTAGATGCTAATCAATGACTCAAAAGTATCAAACCATGACACTAAAGGAACATTAATGGTTAGGTCCCACTTTGAGCTTACAGACAATGGTAAAATTTAAGACTTCTTATATGGAAAAGGTGCATCTTCTATTATCCTAACTTGTTAGACCACCTTGTATTTAATAGTCCAAATTCATAAGAAATAAACTAGTAAGCAATGATATATAGAAGAGTGATAAGTGGGAAAATTCCCACTCGTGCTCTTATAAGACAACTTACAATAATAGTCTTGCTTCAACGTGTTCCTAAACTCATCATTTCACTTGAATTATTTCTTATGTGCCAATTTTCATGTTACCTTGTTTTCAAATCCATTAAAAGTAGTTTGTGTATTCATAAATGTTATGTAAGCCCTTAGGTTCCTTCTTCTTTTTTCGCCTATTATTTCGCTTCACATACCTAGTATTTCAATTGGTTTTTCTTCTTTTTTACTTATCATTTTGCTTACTGGCTTCTTTTTTTTTTTTTTCTCATAGACATTGTTGTTACCATAATCCCTAATGCTTAGCTTTACATCCTACCATTTCCAATGTTTGGTATTCTTTCAATTTTATTTTCTTTATAACACCATTTTCATCATTTCCCTTAGTTGTCTCTTTATTACTTTTTCTTTTTATTTTATTGCAATTAGTTTTTATTTTTATCCTTTTCTTTTTCCTTTTTTATTCATAAGTCTGCCCTTCCATTACTAAGCATTCCTTCTTATATTTCTTTTATCATTCCAACCTAAGGTTTTCTTCATTTACTAAACTAATGTCAAAGTTATTTTTGTTACAATTTATCCAAAACTCTTAAAATATTACAAAATTTCCTAAAAATCCAAAATTAATGCCTAAAATTAAAGTCCACTATACAAAATTTAGACTTTTTAAGGAAATAAAGGAGTCATATTGATTATAGATCCTAATAAGGAGATATATAGAAGTATAAGCTTGAGGGTTACTTAAGCTTACAAATACAAAGTATAATTATAGCTTTATAAGTTAAACAAAATGATCTCTACTTTGCTTTATAAGCACTTAAGGTCGTACTAGTAATTACCTCGCAAATCTTTAGCTTGAGTGTGCTTCTACTAGTACCAATTAATTAACTTAGGAAATAAGATTATGAGTCTCGTTTTTTTAATGAAACTATTGCTACACTTTGGTTATAATTGATGGATGAATATGATCTCTCTCGTATTAGCTTTCATCTTCTTAAGCAAAAAAATTAAATGTTTCTAAAAATTTTGAAATTTCTTCCTACATAATTAAAATTTCCAAAGTCACTTGAAAAATAGAAAATAAAGAATATAAATTAAAAGAGCATAAAATTAAAGTTAGACCTAGACAAACATAAATCTATTAATTAAACATGTATTTTTCTTATTTTTAAATTTTCTTGATAAACAAAAAATTAAGATGATAAAATGGACTATTTTACTGGGACTCTATTTATAATGTACTAGCGAGTTAACACTGCTAAATCTTGTGATGAAAGTGCCCAAATGAATTTATCTGCAGGCAAAATTTAAGATGATGATTAAATAAAAATAATTTGAAAATGTAATCGATAATCATCGGTTGGGAGAAGAGCTAAGATGAAATAACTTTCTTTCAGATAAGATAAAATAATTTACAATGTTTTGAAGAAGGATTAGTCAATTCAGATACTCCAAGAAGAATTATGGAATTGGTAAGTGAAATTTAATCTGAGTTGGAAATGACATCAACCGAATCGCTTTAAATAAAGAAGAACAAGAACATGCTCAAAGAAGCAAAAATACGCTCAAGTAGTAAGACGTTGAAAAGATAAAAGAAGAAGAACTGACGAAAGTTCAAAAGTAGATGAAAGCAAAAGCGGTTGTTATAATCGATAGATAATCTAGTGGAAAATCTTCAACAAAGCGTACGCAGCATAAAATGACGCAGACGCGAATACTAAAGCGACGCAGATGCAAATAGTAAAACAGACGAAGACGTGAATAATGACGCAGGAGAAGAATCAAGAAGTATGCAAGAGTCGATTCGAGTTAGTTAGGAAGTCAACCGATTAACCGCTTCAGAAAGATTCAAGAAAGAAGAATCAAGAAGCGGTTGAAAGCATTGAGTGTGGAAAAATGGTGGAAAGAATCGACGAAGTAGACGCAAAAATAAGATTCAAAGCTGTTTGAGTATGAAGATTGTGTACAAAAAGAAGCAGATTCTAAGAAAATAGCAAGATCGAATGAAGAATATTGTTATATCGATGATAATCTAATGGAAAGATTGTAATAATGTTGATCTTTCTTGTAGTCATTCATAATGTGTGAATCGGTTTTGGGTAAGAGCTATTGAAAAGCGAGGGAACTTCAATAAGACGGAGTTGAGCATGGGAGAGGAGTTGGCATTCTTTCCTTGTACATATATTTTTTCATGTCGAAAGGAACTCCTCTCACAAAGCAGAGGTTCGAGGATTATCGGGAGGAATCATCTAGTTTAAGACATATCGCTTTGTAAAGTTTTATGCTCTAACTTTTGTGCTTTATGTCTTACTTGAGTCTGCATTTTAATTTTCAATATCTCAATTTGGTCGTTTCACTTCTATCGCCTCGCTTCTTAATTGGGAGGTGATTTGTTTATTCTATCGCCCCGCTTGTTAATTCGGACGTGATTTGCTCTGGTTGGTTTTTTCATCATCGCTTTCCTCATTTCTAACACACGAACTTGACAAGATAGAGGAAGCGAGAAAAAGCAGATGGAGTTGAGAAAGTAGACGAACTTAAAAATAGATGGAATTGAAAAAGTAGACGAAGTTATAAATATGACGGAGATGAAAAAGTAGACGAAGTTAAAAATATACACGGAGTTAAAAAGTAGACGGTTAACAATACAGACGGACAATAAGAAAATTAGACGAAGATATAAAGATGTATTTAAAAGCGCATTCAAGCACAAAAGCAGAGGAATCGTAAAAGCGGAAGTTCAATTTTCTTCGAGAGAAGTAATGAGCTTTGATTTAAATACATCAAATTTGCTATAAAACATAATGGATAACGGAGTAGGAAGCATTCATCTAAATTGAACTTGAACAAGGCAACATCCCGAATTAATTAGCATGGAGAATACAAACGCCGACGTAAGACATAAAGATGACGAGAAGCATTTATACGAACACAAATGACGAAGCATAAAAGTAGATTTAATGAGAAAAGGATTGAAGCTCAATTTTCTTGTCGAGAAGTAACGAGCTTTGATTTAACTACATCAGATTTGCTATAAAACATTATGGGCATTGGAGTAGGAAACTCAATTCGTAATAGAATTGACCCCGATATTAGGAAAACAATGGAGGGACGGCGACTTCGTGATTTCAGACTTGGATGTTAATGTAAATTGAACTTGAACATGATGTCGAGGAACTGGAAACGAGACGAAGCGCTATTTATATTATGCTATCTATTATTACAATTCTTCAAAGTAAATTACACGTTAATATATCGAGCAATAATATGATCAAGATGCACAAGAAGGCGGGTTGAATTGTGATAAACTTATCGTTAACCCTTTAGAGATATGACTTGTTCTCTCAAACACTTATCGAAGTCAATGTGTAACTAGTTTAAAACTTGTTAATATGAAAAGTACGATTTAGATAAAGTAAGGGTAGAGAGAGAAACACAAAGAATTGATTCCACCTCGATTTTTGTATCGGCCGCTTCGCTCCTAAGGCTTCCGCCTCGCTTTTTGTAAAATGCTTCCGCCTTTTCAAAAAGCTCTCGCCTGCTTTTTGCTTAGCTTCATTCGCTGTAAAAAGCTTCCGTTTGTTTTTGATTAGCTTCCGTCTGTTTTTCTTTTAGCCTCCGCCTCATCTTTCGTAAAATGGTTCCGCTCGCTTTTCTTTTTAGCTTCCTCCGCTTTTCGTAAAGTGCTTCCTGCTTTTCTTTTAGCTTCCGCCTGTCTTTCGTAAAGTGCTTCCGCCTCGCTTTTCTTTTAGCTGCTCTGCTTTTTCAGAAATGCTTCCGTCGCTTTTCTTTTAGCTTCCGCCCGCTTTTCTTCCTTTCATTTGATTTTTCTCATGCTGTATTTACTTTTCATTTGTATATTTCTTTGTTGTATAGTTCTCTTTGTTTGTCATCAAAATTATTTAATACGTGAAGTCCGGTTTGATCGAACATTCTCCCCTTTTGATGATAACAAATACTGTGAATTAGAGAAATATGAAAAGTATCAAAATATATGTATATTAAGAGATCGTAAATAACTTCGCTTTTACAAAATATTTCGCTTCGCTTTTCCTTTCAAATTGATTCTTCTTTCGATTCTTCTTCGATTCTTCCTTCTCCCCTATTTGTTATTAATCAAAAATCTATTTCCAATCTGCTTCATCAACTTTTTCAGCATCTTCTTAATTTTCTTCATATCCTTATCAAGTTTCTAAACTTGCTTCTTTAAAGTTGATGATTCAAATTGCAATGAGGATTCCGTCTCAACAACTTGCTTTTCAACAATAGCAACTGTTATTGATAAGCTTCTCTTTTGAGACATTTGATTCAATGATTTGTAGGAGAGGTGGAGGAACATATACACTTTGTTCAGAATATCAAGATCAAAGGGATCACATATACGTAGAAAAAGGCTTCCAAACCATGGCATAGCTTCAGAATTGAGTTGATCTCCATGAGGTCGATTTTGCAGAATGTTCGTAAAATAGTATAACAACATTCGAGTTGCCAATCGGCGAGCAATATTGACTCTTCGATAAGGCTCCCCGTGGATCATCCGCAGAGCCTCGGCTTATTTTGATCTCGGATCTTGATAAACGCAGATAGAGGTACCACTATTTTCTTTTCACATGCTTCATCAATCGGCCACCGCTTCAGACTCGATCAAGTCATGTCATCCAAGACCGGTCGTGGTTGAACTTTCACTTCATTTTCTCATACTTGAGTTCAAAAAATTTGGTGGTTGTAAATCGTACCACCTTGATCACCGTGATCGCCCAAGATTGGATAAGAAGTGAGACGCCTCCAAATGGCTCGTGGATATGGTTCTTTGCAACTCTTCGCTTGATCATAAAAGTTTTTGTAGCCCTATCTAATGGATGTAAATGCCATTATCATATTCAATCGATTTGAAGAAGGCTTTGACAAATCTTTTGGTTTGTCTCTGATGATAACAGATTTGGTCTTCTTCTCCTCTCAGAATAACCAATCTATGTTCCCAACTTTCTCTCGAAAGGTTAAATACTTGATGGAACATTGGTCATTACATTCACAACTTTTTAGTAGCCTTCGTCCCATAACATGTGTAGCAACTTGTTTATGGACAATTGAAGACCGAAAAGTAGTAGAAACTACTTCTTCAAAAATGTATTATTAAGGACATTGTGAGAATCCTTAATATTACCCGTAATAACTTCCACACTATCTTCAAGAGCGCTTCCACATTAGCTTCAAGAAATCAACAAAGATCAACAATAGATCGTTTCTAGCCTTGCATTCTAGAGACTGCCTCATTGTTGAAGTTTCTTCTTTCTTGCACTCATCTTCTTTAACCCGGTGACCTTTTAGATTGCATTTTTCTTCTCGTGTTCTTCTTTTCTTTTCTTCCACTTCCTTGAGATTGAGTTTCAATCTTTCAAGGATTGATGACAAATGATTTTGTAGCTTTTGATCTCCGCCTTCATAATGCTTTGAATGGCTTGATCAGGTGGATTGAGTGGCTTCTTTTTGTCGCACAATTTCAGCTGGGTGACCTTTTGCTTGCTTTGAATGTCACTCAACAGAGGTTCCCTTTACGCTTTTAAGTTACCCGATTCAAAGAATCGAACACTTCTCGACTTTGGTTCCCGAGAATGTGATGTTGTTCCTTCATAGAGGATTTCTTCTAGTATTGCCCCCTCTTGTTGGTTTTCTTGGTGCTTCGCCTTTTCTATCTGAAAATCTCGCATCCATTTTGGCAATCGATGTTGAATCTATGTAGCTTCTAATGATACCTTCCGTTAACTCCCCAATCCAACTGATGCCACTTTCTAAATATTCTTGTCAACAACATCCCATACTAAGGGTGTTCAGATCCTTTATTGATTTTACCATATAGTTAAAAATCGAAATGGTAAATCTATTGGTTGATGATTCAAGATGAAGGATACATTGTTCATCCAGGTAGTGACTGATGTCGAGAACCTATTCTAGGTAACACACAACACAAAGAACCGCGAACAATACCTTGCTTTTGGTACCACCAAGAGGCTCTCCTTTCATTGGTTGTTCGTCCATAAAGTTGACGAGTAACTTCATCTTCGCTCATCTTCAACTTAGTCATCCATTTCACCATGTTAAAAGGTTGAACTCCACCTCTGACATTCAAAGGACTTTCTCCACTAACTCCTTCACATTATAACAGGTGTGTTTCTACATATGACACGATTGTATCGTCCATCGCTTTTAGTATTCTTCCGTAACTCATAAACTTCTTTGAGATAGACTTGATCTCGTATTTGAAAGAAGTTTCTCCAACCGCCGCTATTATCTCCGCTCTATATCCATTTGTTCCTTTCTTAGTTCTTCAAGTTTACCAATCTTCCCCGCTTGTTCTCGGATCAACTCGCAAAATAGGCTTGACATTCATCTTGGCCGATTCTCGATCGAGTAGGAACTTGGTTGAAAAGATTTCGAGAGATTTCGAGAAGCGCAATTTCTCGATTCGAGAAATCCCAAAAGTCGCTGAGGGATTTTATGGCAAATTCTAGAACGATTGTACTTCTCGATGATCCGATGCCTTTTTCCTCTTAAATTTTTCCTCGTGAAAGAAGTTTTAAGTCCGAAACCGCCTAACGCCGTTAATTCCACTGCTCCACTGCCTTGTCTTTAAAAAGAAAACCGATGAATGGTCCGTTAACTCCTCCGTCTGCCTTCTCTTGTCTTTATAAAAAAATAGATGGATGGTCCGTTAACTCCTCCGTCTCGCTCGTTTTGTCTTTATGAAAACCGGATGGATGGTCCGTTAACATCATCATATTGAGGTTGCGCTCGATTTCTTTAAAGCGATCTTCACTTAGTCTGTCTTCAACTGCTTTCAATATGTGCTTTTGAATCTTCAAAGAAACGGTTATTCAGCTTGAGTCCAGAATTCAACTAAAACTTATGTTTCTTTGTTCGCCCGATTTTTGTATCGGCCGCTTTCTTCCGCTCGCTTCACTTGTAAAGCTTCCGCCTTCGCTTTTATGAAGCTTCCGTCGCTTTTTTCTTATAAAGCCTGCTTTTTGTTGTAAAGCTTCACGTGTTTGCTTCATTGATGATTGCTTTTTGCCTTCCGACGCATATAATGAAGTACAAAGTTTACGCCAAGAAGTCAAAGAATGTATGAAATAATGAATCGAATGGAGAAGATGATGATGTATATGCAGCTGTGATGATAGATATGCGTAAGATGCCGATGTAATTTATGTAGAGTCATCACCGTTAATCGCTTCTTATTATAACAAATAGGAGAAGAAGAAGTTGTTATTGTATTCTCTATGTTTTGTTTTTGTTGTTTAATTTGTTATCATATATATATATATATATATATATATACGGGTACGACTTATGCGGATGTCTTCTATTGATCATCTTGAAGCTTCTTCTTCTCAAGATTCGCCCATCATCTTCAAGCTCTCAAGAACAAGGTAAGAGTCAACTCAATAACTGCTTTTTTCAAGATTCAAGAAGAAAGAATAAATAAGCAAGCATGCATTTAAAGTTATACATACAAGTCTAAATCAAGATTAATTTTTTTGAGTTACATAATAAGCTAAATTACAATTAAAGGAACAAAAGTTTGTCCGAAAGACGATCGTATTTAATTAGTCGATAACTGCTATTTTTTATCAGAAACTGCTCCAAACATTCTTTTAAGAAAGTTATATGTTCTTTTCATTGGTTGAAATAGATGACGAAGTTTAATTGTTGTTATGTTCTTGCAATGAAGGATATGATGTATATACGCTAAAGAAGAAGAAGACCAAGAACAGTAGGAATTGTTTGATCAAGTTAAGAGGAGAAAGGTTTGAAAGTTTAGATATAGAGGTATCGAGAGGCTGGGCAAGATCGCAAGATGATAAAGTGAAACAGAAGGATTTGCGCTGAGATAGGTTTAAAATAGTTTATATGTGTAAAGAATAGTTTCAAAGAAGGATTAGTCAATTCAGATACCCAAGGAATCGGTAATCGAAATTTAAAACGAGTTGGAAATGACATCAAGTGAACCGCTTTTAAATAAAGAAGAACAAGAGGAAGTTAAAAGAAGCAAACATAATAAAGCGAAGAAAAACCGAGAAGAAAACGAAAGCAAGAGCAGACGGTCGAATCATCATCCATATTACGTAAGAAGAATGTCGTTATATCGATGATAATTTCAGGCAAAATCTTCAACACCTCGTTGATTGTCATTATTTCGCGAAGGTGTCAAGACTTTTCAAGAGATCATCTCGTCGTGAATGTTTGCAGGACACTCATCTTCATGATAATAGTTACAACCCCATAAGGAAGATGACATGGTGAGTGGCGCTGTTCAAAGAAATTAGATGATATAATAGAAACTCCATCATCGTGAACTGGTAAGATGACGCTGAGGATTTTCCAGATACCAGCAGTATTGAAAAAGATTGAAAGTATAGAGTTCGATCCGTAAGATCTAATTATTGGAGAGACTCACAAAGAAGACTAAGCTTGATTTTATCGATGCAAGAGAAAACAGAGGAGTTGAAAATACATGAAGTTGAAAAATAGATTTAACTCGTAAAAATGTATTTAAGTTGAAAAATAGACGAAGTCGTAAAAGGTATTTAAGTATGCTAAGAAATACAAACATAGACGGTTGACAAAGACACACGAAGTCGAGAACGCAGACGGTTAATAAACACGTATTTAAGTTCACAACACCGACTAAGTTTACAATACGTACGGTTAACAACATAGACGGTTAACAACACAAATGAACCCGACAAAGCACACTAAGCATATGCAAGAATGAGTTTGAGTTAGCTATGCACTCCACCGAATAAGCATTTCTTTCAACATTAAAGAATAAAGAATGAAGAAGCGCTAGAGACAAAAGTTTTAAATATAAGTCGAAGTTATGAGAATCTGGTTTTTTCCTATTACGATTTAGTATCTCAGAGTGATTACGCCTGACATGCTGCATATTCGCCGCTAACGACAGCTTA